>CM051517.1:58515454-59765454 GCA_028015205.1 Mytilisepta virgata
AAATTCCAAAGAAATCCTCTGAAGATTGCAGAACATTCCAGTTTTCACTTACTTCATTATCTGACCCTAATGGTAGCCATGATTGTGTACAGCACTCAGCTTCTGCGTAAGTTACAGACATTGATAGCATATCACAAAGTTTTAAAACCGTTTTGTTTGAGCACTTACAACAAATTTTGAAATAAACACAAGTAGATCAGGAAAATGAAATTTCTTTTAAAAAAAATAATTCTTTTGTGAAGGGACCTGAAAAGTTCCATTTTACCTTTCAACAGCCATATATAATTAAGTAATATCCTTGAAGATGAGGCTGAAAGTCCAGAAATAAGCTGATATGGGTCTTATCTAGCAACAATAATGACCCTTTCTTTACTAATAATTTAATATTTGATATGGTGCATCACTAATTGGTCAATTTTTTTCGTATATCAAAGACTAAATTTTCTTTCTTTAGTATGACGTCATCAAAGGGAATTCTGACGTTTTAGAAGTCAATACAACCGTTGGAATTAAATTATAAGGATTGACAGTAATATTGTTTTCAGTTTATTCAAAATAATCTCGATGCACATGGTGCACACTTTCAAATAATCCTACACTTAATGGGATATTAAGTGTGCACCAAGTCATTGAGGTTATTTTTTTCATAGACTGAAAAAAAATTACAGTCAATCCTTAATTATTTTAATTTGCAAAGGCTTACCAGAAATAAAGCTTGTTACATGTCATGCAGAGCTTGGAAGAAAAAAAATAAACTTAATTCTCCTTCAGGGACAACACAAGACATTACTCTTCATTAGGTGTAAGAAGATCTTTTCATTATAATATGTTCCTCAAATAGAAGTGGAAAATTAAAGCCTTTTTTTTTTAATGAAAATCTGTTTTTTTGACTGTTTATCTTTAAGAGAATGTTTTTTGTTCATGATTTAAATTACATAAGCTAAGTTTAGGTATACCAATCTAGATCTAGTGTGCTCAGATGTTTGGTTTTTTTTTGGTAATTACTTTTGATGCAAAATTTATAGATTTTTATGTTCTTAGTCTGAAAGCTTGAAGCATTTGAAAAGCTTGGTAATTGAAATTTATTTTTAGTTAGACTCTGCTATTTTGTATCATAAGTCTTCAGGCGTTGTGTTAATACTCTTATTTTACACAAATTACAATAAAAAATATTTTGATGTAAGAAGTGTTTTGTCTTAATATGGAGACAGAATTTAGATTGTCAGACTAAAAAATTTTACATGGAAGACGTTTTTTACGTTTTGAGCTTATTATGTAAATAGTAAGATAATAAAAACATATATATGCATTTGTGGAAGCAGATGATTTCATTGTTTACTCACCAAAACTCAACTGCTGTTCAGAACATGTTGAAACCTTAGGAGCTACATGTACAGGACAATACATGTAATTCTTGAATTTGGTAAAACAGACCCTGTTTATGACATTCAATTATTAAAAACATGCTATGTCAGGGGTCGCGCTGGCATTCAAAAACTTGTTGCCAAAAAAAATTGACAAAACATTTTTGTCGCCAGTTTCAAAATTTGTTCGCCAAGTCACTGTCCCCCTTTTTGAAGCATTCTGCCATACAAGATTGCTCTTTTATTCATTACTATTTGAAATAATATGACCTGAAAAGTATTTTTGATGAAATAGTTTTAATGACAGTTAACTTTCATTTGAAATGACCTTTATTTTGATTGTTTCACGTGTTTGTTGATGTTAAACCGAGTGAAGAGTAACACGTGTAGACATAGTGCGAATCTCTGTTTCGATGTTCCTTTTTTTTCTAAATCTTTGTGTTATCATTGATATAATTTAGTAATAAGAAAAGATCATTATTTTTTTTATTTGATTATTATCGAAAATTTCATATAATTCAATAGAAATAAAAACATTGTTATTTTGATGTTTATGGCAATTTTATCTGTTTCGCTGGATATTTTGACATATTTTTAAAATATAAAATGTGTAAATCGAGTGGATTTAAACTATTTTTTCTTTCAGTAACACTATGTTTTACTGGAAAATTATTTCGACTATGCTTTATATTGTGAATAATGGACAAATTTCTGAATCATATGCCTTATATTGTAAGTTCATACAGTTTTGTATTAATTATACGACCGCAAAATTTTTGCGGTCGTATATTGGTATGACGTTGCACAAAAAAAAAAAGTTAAAAAAAGGGGTAAATCATATGACCAATTCTAAGTTCTTTGATTTCAGTTATTCTGTGTCAGAAACCTATTATGTGTCAAATATTTCAAGAAATTTTCAATTGTACAGTATTGCGCAATAGCAAGAAATCTTCAATTGCACAGTATTGCGCAATAGCAAGAAATTGATATGTGTGCCCAATTTTAAATTGGTTATTTCTGATTTATATATAAAAACAAATAATACTGATATGGTTTGAATAGGTAAATTAAAATTTTTTAAGTTCTTAGACAACATTCATTCTGTGTCAAACCTATGCTGTGTCAAATATTTATTCACAATCCAAATTCAGTATTGTATCAAGCTTGAATGTTGTGTTCATAATTGCCCCAACTATTCAGGGTTCGACATCTGCGGTCGTATCTAGCTGCGCCCAGCGGAGCATTTTATTTTCATTTACAATTAAAATCATCAACGTGACTTTATATATCTAATTGAATAGTAGTATAGAGAATTAAGTTAATTTAAGCTCACACATAATAGGGTCTAATTAAGAAAGGAACTGTAATTGGGAAAAGTCATCACAACAATAGTTTTAAGTAAGAGATACAATGGATAAGCATTGGTTCATGAAAAACAAACCATTCACCCTCTGGGCTCATGGTTTCTCTTTCAAGAACCAATGCTTATCCATTGTATCTATAATATATATGCACCTGGCTGCCACTGGACGTTAAATAACAATTCATCCATCCATCCATCTATTTTAGACATGGAAATCACATGATACTGCAGGGATCTATGACCAATAAAATGACTGTTATAGCCACTAGCGATGTTTTCCAACAAACCAGAGTACAAATGAAAACTGCTCAAGAAGAATGGGGTAAAGTAAGGTAAGGACCGGAAAGAATATGGTATTGAGAATTTGCATGTAAAGTACAGGGGACATTCCATCTTTTGGTGCAAGTCTTATTTCTCAGTGACGAACAATATCAAAATTTTATAATGTTGAAAAATTGATGTTTTGCTGTACCTGAATCTACATATACAATTTTGATTTCACCCAAAATAATTTTTTTTTATTATCTTCCCGTGTCAGCTTTATGGAATCTTAAAACTTCACTCCAGAATAGTCTGTTTTACACCTCTGTTGTCAAGCATGTGGTTTATTTTATGTATTTTCTAAACCAATAATGAAAAGTTTTCCGTCGTATAATAATTTGCAAACTTGACTTTTTCCTACCCACTTAAATGAATCAAATAGCAGGGTTGTTAAAATTAAATGCAAAATCCTAGTGGAAAATTTTAATTTATGAAAAATTAATCTTTCCACTGGAAAATTGTGATGCACCAGAAGATATACATTTGTGATATACCCGGTAATGATCTTAGTCTATGAACTTTAATTATTAATCACCTTTTATGTGGAGAAAAATCATTTGTACATCAAAAAATGTTTTGGCCTCATGGAACCTATGTAGAATTTGGAAATTTTTTGGGAGAATATAATTTTTTTTATTTTTAACCCCTGGCATCATTTATTGGAAATAAAATAATTAGAAGTTCGATGAAAATCCTTTTTATATTGCAATATTTGTTCTTCATATTGTAGTATTCACTGGTATGATATTGTATTCACTGGTATGATATTGTATTCACTGATCTGATATTGTATCTGATATTGTATTCACTGATATGATATTGTATTCACTGATCTTCATCTGATGGTTGTTCTTTATCTCAGTTTGAGTGAAGCTTTCATTACAGAGCAAAAATAGGTTTGACAGTTACAAAACAGTTGTCACAGTTTTTTAAGAAATTACGAAGGGTAGTGGGTGTGAACCTTAATTGTGTTAAGGTAGAATTTACAAATATTTTTGTTATTGTATAATCAGGCCACCAATGATAAAACAACCAAAATTTTATGTTACAAAAATGTGTGACATGTCGTATTTGTCATGATTGATGGATTTATACCAAGTTTTTTTCTTGTTTTATTTATGTCAGGGATTATACAGAAGGTTATCCTCGTCTTTATTCTAGGTTGTAGGTTTTTCAAATTTTTACACTTTCTGTTCATGTTATTATTAAGCAAAGAAAAAATACTTAATTGTTTATTTATCTTCTGTATAAAGGGCACATATTTGTGAAGGATTTCCTTTTGGTATACTTTAAAAAAGGTTTTACTGTTCATTGACTATAAGACTAATCTGTCTGGAAGTTAAGATAAGCTAGAGAAATTTTCTTTTTGGTGACATGTCCAATAAATTTTTATAACACAATTGTATTCCTGGAGATGCACATTTGACGGTGTAAATTCTTGTATGTTTGGAATTTTTCAGTTTTTGTCTGAGATATCTGAGATAATCATTGTATACTTTTAAACTTGGATAAAATGTGCATTTGTTATTATAATTCTTTCATAGTTGAATATGATATGTACATATACATATTTATAATATAGGTTTATACACAATTGTCTATGATACAAGTCATAGGAAGGTGCTCGAATTTTCTTGCCGACAAGGCTGTAAGAGTTGTTTATGTTTACAGCTGCTGTAGTCACATGATCAGGAGATCAGCTGATGTCATGGCTGATGAGGCAGCAAGTCTATGCACGAAAAGCTCTGACAATCTGTAATAGTTCACTCTAAAATAATTTGTATCAATTTCCAGTTGGGCAATGACTTAAGTAGTATTATAGTGTGTACTTCGATATATATCGATGTGATTTGTGACTTTTGCAGCACGTATAGAACTTTCAGTTACTTACACGCGTGTCTGATTTCATTATGGCTCCAAAGAGGGTTCCAAGAAGAGAAACAGGTCTGTTCCCTATGATCCTACCTTTGCCAGAAAATTGGACGGCAGCTAAATTAAGAATTGAACTTTCAAAGAAAGGAATCATAGCTCCCATTAACACTAGATGATCTTGTCTTGTCAGAATGTACAAATATCAAACAATGCCTTCTGAGGAGGTGATTGCAATAGACAGAGAAATTGACGAGGCTACACGCGCACTGGAAGTTAACAATATAGACAATAACAAATGTCCGACTACCACAAAATGAAAAGGCAAGTCCCGGTAATATGGAATTGTTAAGTGCAGTCAAAGAATTAACTGCATCTGTTCATGATTTGAAGGCCGACATGATAATTCTTCTGAAACATTAGAAGTTTGCGGAAATTGCGACATCGTAAGCCATACCGTTGCGCTGCTATATGCCCAAAAATAATAGAGGGATTCGTCTTTAAGGTAATTAAAACATTGCAGTAATTTCCGACAGTAACTCATGATTCAATTATGCATCTTAGAAATCGAAGAAAAATCCCCTAGTTTTTTAGGTTGAATGTAAAATATGACTTTGATATTCAAACTATTCAGTATTACAGGTACAGTATGCACAAGTATAGCAATATGCATAAGACCTATATTACTTAATAGTCCTGTGGCGTGGTGTACATGTCACAGATATGTTGTATAGAGGTATTGTCTCAAATGAGTACAAGTATAACATACGACAATGGATGTTTGATTGACAGAACATCACGTTTATTTTGATATTAATATATTTTGATGCAATTAACATTAGATCTTGTAGTAATATAAATGAAAGATGTCTATTTTTTGGGGTTTTTTTTCCTGAGGTGGGGAGGGGGGAGAATCCCAAATCTGATAGAAATTTGAATTACAGATAAGCCAAGTAAAAAGATTCTGTGTCTGAGGTGTTTTAAGCAGGTGCTCTAAAGTCTTTTATGAACAAGCACTAAGAGCTATGTGTATCCTGTAGTCTTGGAAATAAACACTTTACCAACCTACCAATTATAATTTTTTGGGGGCATGTCGCTGGATTTTTTTATTGGATTCATCTTAAAAAAAGAATTCACAGTTCTTGAACATACTGTAAAATCCTTTGGGTAAAAATTTTGTGGATTCCAAATTTGACAAATATTGATAAATATTGATGAACTCATTTCAGGATCATATTTTGTATTAATTTTCTTTGATTATACTTACCCACAAAATAAACGAATTTAAACCCTCAATGAAAATTTCTGCTTTTACGGTAAATAAACATTTACTAATAAGGAAATAGTAAACTTTTTAATTGTATCGTGGACAAGAATGTAGGGGATTGAGAGACTTTTTGGTTGTTATTAATGGGAACATATACAAAGTGCATCACAAATAACAAGTAATTCAATTATTACTTACAAATAACGATATAACTTAACCCTTTCCAGGTGAACGATGCCTCAATGCATTGTGGCCCCTTCCAGACTTTTGTATGCCCCTAATCCTCTCCACTGATATTTGGATATACTTTTTGTCTCGATTGCAAGAGAAGCATTATGGCTACAGAATCAGTAATATTTGGGGCCCAAATTCACATGAGTGAATTAAGAGCACCATGTAGAATAGCCTTGGTTCCATCATTTGTCTCTTATATAATGCACTGGTAAAATTTCATTCACAGACTCTGCCTCATTTGCATATTACAAGCAAAAGTTTGCAAAGTCTTGAAAACATACAATTTCTGAAAATAAATTAAGGGTTGAAAGTGTTTAAGTGACAAAAATAGCCTTAAGATATTCGTGATAAAAGACAGTCCATCAAATTTGGAAACAGTGGGTTTGGCAGACCACATAATTCAACATGTTATTGGAAATCTATGGTTAACAACCTGTTATTTTTAGAAAATTGCAGTAATTCATGATTGCATATATGCCTACCAAGTTTATCTTCTGATAAAAAAATAATTCCTGAAAATCTACTATTATCTTTGGAAAGCCACTTGTAGATTTAAGAACTGTGAGAAGTTTAATTTGTTGTTAGCTCACTGTTGTAGATAGTTGGTATATATTCTGAATATTGATACTGTTGTTATTAATTACTGTAAATTTGGTATTTAATGTTGTTTCTAATAATGTGAAAAATTTGACAAGATGAAAATGGAATTTGAACTTGAATCTTAATTCTTTGCATTGTAAAATTTTTTTGGAAATTTTGAAACGTAATTAAATGAAATGGCATTTGTTAAATATTGCATTATTGTACATTGCAGTTGATTTGCAGTAATGAATGCAGGTATTTATTTCTAAATTATTGTTGTGATTAATATCATCAGCCTTAAGTCATTGTTTTACTCTTTTTTTTGACAGAACCCAAGAAATCAAACCTAGTGGACCAAATATTAGCAAGAGAGTGAAAAATGTCATTAAAAATCCAAAACGAGAACTCGAAATTTCACAACCAAAACCATCTCCTACAATTAGTGCAATAAATCTTAACAAACCCAAGACGGCTGTTGTGTCCCCACTGTCTGTGCCTCATCGTCAACCTTCCTCAAACCTCGTCACATCGACATCAACACCAAATCGTAATAATGCTGTGACGTCTTCCAACCCCAACAAGGGGTTTCTGCCTTCTTCTACAAAGCCTGCAATTACTGGTAATCCTGCTGTGATGCAGAAACCATTCAGGTAAAATACATAGATTTTATTCTATTAATATTACCAAACTTTTTGATAAAGTATGTTGCACAATTTTTATATTTGGAACTTCAGATGTTGTCTTTAATATAATTTACAGTTCATAAGCTAGAATATAATATTATTAACATTCTAATTGAATTGTATATATAGATAAAAAATACTGATGTTATTTTTTATTTTTCAGGGATAGACTTATTCATTTATTAGCGGTTAGACCGTTCAAAAGGCCAGAACTGCTTGTTCGAATGAAAAAAGGTAATGTTTATCATCAGGATAGTATTGATAACTAACTTGAAAAAATAAAATTGTTTTTTTTCAAGTGATCTTTGCTATTGTAAATGAATCGAATAAGCTTGTTATCTAAAAAGTTGCCCCTCGTTGTTGTCTTTTAACTCTAAACCACTATTAAATAGACAGAGTGCTGAGGAAGTTCGAAATAACTAAGTCAAATGAACTGTTTAAAGGAAGAATTCAAGAGGCCAAAATAAAATTTTGTTTGCAGACATGGATTTTCATTAAAGATTATTATACCCCCCGCAAACTAGTTTGGTGGGGTATATAGGAATCACCTTGTCCGTCCGTCTGTCCATATATCTTGTAAGCGCAACTCCTCCTAGACCGCTCAATGGATTTCAACGAAACTTTAGAGAAAGGAAGTAGATCATCCAAAGATGTGCATGAAGAAAAATCTTTGCTTTCCGATATCACACAAGGGAGATAATTGGACTTCAAAGCGGGGGGTATCCTTTGTGAGCTATGCTCACAGTACATCTAGTTATCAACTACTTCAAGTTTCACCAGTGAGTCTCATATCTGAAACAGTTAAAAAAAAAACATTCTGGAGCAGAAAAGTAAATGGTACTTCTGAAAGGCATTTAAATAATAAGATGAAATTTCAGTGCATTCTCTGTGTTTTATCCATATTTTCCAAATTAAGTTACACCACCTACGTGATTGGCTCAGCTTGAGTGCAGAAGTTTGTGGGAGCGATCCTTGGCAAGGTCAAACCAAAGACTTCAAAATTTGTTTTTGCTGCTTCCCCCACCCAGCATGCAGGATTAAGGAGCAAGAGCAAAGGCTGATTGGCTTTGAGTCAGAATAATTTGTGTGGTTTATGTGACAGGTCCTCCTGTGGACTGTTACCTCATTAGCTAGCATGTTGGTCTAGAAAAAGAACATGTATCTTGATTTTTTTTTATCCAACATACAACTTTTGATGTTGTATCTTATGTAATATTTTTTTTATATTAAAGTTCTATGTACTAGTTATTGATGGATCATATTATGAAATCAATAAACCAAATATGTATGTAATTATGATAAAAAGATGACAGATAGTTTGTTGAGGACCTTTATGCCTAATTTCATTTTCTGATGTTTACATATGATTTGCATACACAATGAAGTTAATTTATGGAAAGGTTCAATTAACCAGTCAATTTTCCATATTTAAGCACTGAAAAAAAGTTGTGAAGTAGATGTAATTTTAGCAGGTTGTAAAAGAACTGTACTATGAATCATATTTTTGTATGAATCACATTACTTTTTATGTTTTTTTCTCATTTTTTAACATGATTGAAATGCAAATCTAAAGAGATTACATGGAAGTGATGAAAAGATTACCCTGGTAGAAACATAATTTTTCTGATGTTTTTTTTTATCACTGGCATCAAATGAAATTTTTTGTGGGTGTTTTTTCTTTTGCCTGATGAAAGCTATTCAGTAAATTTATTCATTCATCATGGAATTTAATTACAATGGAAATAGTTTTTCCCAAGTAATCGAGGTTTTTAAAATGAATGAATTTATGCTATGATAAATTTTAAAGAATTTAAGAAGGCTGCCATCAGTCGTTAAACCGATATTTCCAAATTCTTTGTTATCATGTACATGTATTGCTTGTACTAAACAGAACATTTTTTCCACTCGAATGGTTTTTGAATTAGTAGTTCAGAATTCTAAAATTAAAAATTCTTGACAAATTCTGGTGTAAACAAGATAAATATATGCACATTCATGATCCTACATATGTATTTCCATACTCTACCTACCACTGTTAGATAGATTTATGTTGGCACATTGCAGGGGGAGTACATGATAAAAATTAGTAGGGTAAAAAGGTCAAAGACTTTCGTAATGACATGAGGAAATGTATGTTTCTTCTCCAGGAAATATGTTTGCCTGAATAAAAAGTCCAACTTCTATACCTGGTTAAACATTTGGAACATGTCCGACATAAAAATGATGCATGTTTTAAAGTACATAGAATAATAAAATGATTGATTTTTGTCATTCGTTTGATATACATTAAAACGTAAAAAGGTTTGCTTGCGGTTTATTTTTATGGCTAACGTTTTATCATATGGAGGAGGTTTGAAAAAACAAACTAAAAAAAATATTTGGTCTCTTAAGTCAATGTAACCTTTCAACAAAGATGAACTTTACAGAATTTTTCTTTGGTGCACGATATATTCACAGTTATTACAAAATGATGGTACATTTTAAAGTAATTTTTAGACAAAAATTACTAGGGTAATTCTATCAAGAAGAACAACAGAAAAGGATTTCACATGAACATTAAATTGTTATTTCCTTAGGTTATAAAATGAAATTTAAATATTTCTGTACAGCGCTGGAAGTAAAATTAGATAATAGATTTCTAAACTTTAGAATATTTTGTCCTTTATTTTTCAGATGGTATTAAAGAAAAGGATAAGGATTCCTTTGGTTCTACTTTACAAAATGTGGCTTCCCTTAATCCTCGTGATAATAAGTATTACCTCGCCAAACATCTCTACGCTGAAGTTTCGCTAGATTGGCCATTCTATTCAGACAGCGACAGAGATATAATTAAAAGGTATGTTTGTATGATATCTTTGTTTCAATGAATCTTTATTTTGTTTTGAAACTGGAGTATATTGTATGCTTGTTTTTCATGAAAAGTTAAATGGTTCAATTCTTATAGTGCATTTCTTTCAAGATTATACTTTTTGGAAAAAATTTTAACACAATTTGAAATAGTATTTTTTTTACACAAAAAAGGATCCAATTACTAGTTTTATTATAATTATACTTCAGCAAGCTGCAGAGTCTGTCACCTGCAGCTTCCCCTGCCAGCCATCCTTCCCCAGACAGTCCTACTAGCTCAGTATCCCAGGTAAGTAGACTGTTTACTTGGAGTAGGATTCAATGGGAATGGACTGGATATTTACATATTATATATGTTTAGGGTTTCATGTTTTCACAACTTAAGGTATGTAGGTATGGTGATGTGGGACAATCTTTAGGTTTTTTCACTTCCAAAGCCATAGAATAAGTCTGTTGTTGACAGTGGAAATTTGACATTGAGCTTGACATTTTATTGAACTGCAAGATATATTTGAGAATCAAGAATATCGCTAAAATGAAATCCTTGCTGTTGACTAAAATGTAATTAAATGCATGTCATTACATGTAAACTGAGTCAAAAACGTGTATCAATTTAAAAAAAAAATTAAACACAAAATATTACACAAAAGGCATTTGAACTATGAGTATAAAGTTTGAATGAAATTGTATTGATAAAATTGGATTTTATTTTGATCTGTAAATATAAGTCATAAACAATCTTAGCATTGATTCTGAATTTATGAAGTTTTTAAAAATGAAAAAATTTTGTTCTTGGAAAAAGTGGAAGCCGTGTTTAGTACAAATATAGGAAAATGAAGGGTTACCATAGTGTTTTTGTTATAGAAGAGAGTTCTCGAATACCTCAAATTTTCTGTCAAATAAAGGATTGGCAGAATGCAAATTTCTGCCAGTCCCACAAGAAAATTGGTGGTCCTAATATTATTTTAGCATACCTTTTTTCGGAACATACAGTCAGACAATAGGACAGGCACAAGACGCTCAAATGCAGTACCTAATGAAATTTTGGCGGTCGTGACCAACAGGACCGACGATATTCGCGAACTCTGATAGAATTTAGTAGTATATTTCAATGCAACACAAGGAATTTTCATAAAGCATCATTTCTTTCTTGATTTCAGAAAAGACCAAATGAAACCCCTGTTGAGCACCCACCAAATAAGAAGCAGAAGAGAATATCTCATTATGATAAGCAAATTAAAAACAAACCATATATGGACAAACAAGAAGTGACATCATCAGTCAATGGGCATGCCAGAAAGCACACCAAAGAAAATATTGATGGTACTTATAAAATAGTTTGTTTCCTTGATGTAAAGTAGTTACTTTTGTGTTCTGGATACAGTAGAATCTGAAAGGGGTCTGTAAAATTAGTTCGAACCATCGAAGTCTGGAAAATGTTCAGTTACAAACCAGCCATAAATTTAAAAATTAATTTACATCCTTTTTATCTATCAGATCGTTGAAACAACATCCACTCATCAAATCTTGATGTGGAAATAACAATTTAAGAATAAATCACCGAAAAACATCAAGTGGATTGATTATCAATGATCTGTAATTGACAATTAATCACCATCTTGTCATCAATGAACTGACCTTTTGTTTTTTACACTTATTTGTCACGTACTCCAATTAAAATTATATTTGAGTTACTGAGAGTAAATTACATTATATTACTGTTGTACGGACCAGAAAATCAGTTCGAGAATTCAAGAAATCATTGTACGAAAAATCGAGAGTTAATTTACATAGACAATGAAAAAAATTACCAGACTTTCGTAAAGGTTTGAGAAATCCATGGTGTTCGAGCGATCCGAGTTCGAATCACTGAGATTCTACTGTATTTTGCTCAAAATGTTTATATGTTGCTATGAAGGACTGAATTCAGACACTATAATTTATTGTATTTCTCTATGCCTTCAACAATTTTTGTATTGCGGCACCAACTGTTACCTCGAACAGATTTGACCTGACATTAAAATATTGTTGATGTCAGAACATTGTAACCAAATATGTCACTTCTTATTTCATATTTTCATCAATTTACATTTTATTTGGGAGGATTAAGATAAATCTTTATATTATTTGGAAGAGTAAATATATTTTATTTCTGCACTGACAAAACATCAATATCATGAGGATTGCAACTTCGACTTCATTGCATACTATACAGTAGATCAAGGCTTTTTCAATCGGTCTGAAGGACTGAAAAGGGATGCATATTTTCTACTGAAAATTACAGTACATATGCAACATATTAAATGAAGCCAATAATTAAAATTGTGAATCTATATGTGCTTGGATTATCTCCCTTTACATATTTATATCTTTTCCTGCAGAATCTTCCAGTGTTCACTCGACTACTAATGAACCCAATGACTTTGTGAAGTAAGTATTTTCTCACTGTAAATGGTTATAAGGTACAATTTCAAGTCTACTTTAACTGGGATTTAGAAATTTATACACAAATCTCGACATATATGTACAAGTATCGTCTAATACCAAATTCCTTCATACTATGCACATTTCTGGGTGGACATGATTTAGTTATGCTAAACCTAACCTACAAAAATATATCGGATCGCAATGGCCAAGTGGTTTAGGTAGCACAATGTTTACAAAGATTGTTTGTGTCATGCTGTAGGTGTGTGGTTCTATCCAAGGTCTCCGGCATTCTTCAACAATAAAAACTGGCTGCCACGATATAGTCAAATGCCCAGAGAGTGGCATAAACCCCAGTTAACAAACCAATTCAACAAAAATCATTGGAAATACATTGAATCATCAGTATATAATTTGATTTGATTTTAATACTGAATTTTAATTTGCTGAACAGCATAGATCAACATTGGTTATACTGTATAATCTGGTTTGGTCTTGTGACATCACCAACAGATTAATCTGCCACTTGTAAATTCAAACAGTCCCATGTCGTTATTGATGCTTGAATCTAGGAATCATTGTACTTCCGTTTGGAAATTAAATTATAAAGAATATTTCCAATTTTTGAACAGGTTATACTTCAATAACCTGCTTTTGGGTCAGTTTACAGTATTCATAAACCGCTTCATGGTTTATTATGCGTAAACTGACCCAAACCAGGTTATATCGTATTACCTGTTTAAAAATTTGAAACATTCCTTAAATAGAACAATTTGAAGGTTTTTAAAAGTGTAACCATGGAATGGAGCATAAAAATAAATAAAGACATTGGTGCTTTTAATTTTGTGTCTAGACTATGAAAGAATAAAATATTTGAATTGTAACAGACAATGGTTGGGCAAGTTGCATTATATTATATAATCTGCTTTGGGTACTGTGACATCACCAATGTACTAATTCACAGTCCGTGATTTAAATATTCCTGGGTTAAAAAAGTTATTTGAATGATTCTACCTGCAATTTTGGATCAGAATTTTTATGCCCATAATCAGAACTAAAAGTTGGGGGCATATTGTTTTACCCCTGCCCATCTGCTCATCCTTTCCATTCATAACTCCTCCAACAAATTTAATGCTAGGATTTTCTCACTTTGCATGGTGTTTGTACACATATTGAAGAGGTGCATATTGTGAGGGATTACATTTTTGTCAATTTTTACCTTTTTGGAGGGTAGTTGAATATAGTCAATTTTGGGGCAAATGTTAGCATTGAGGGTGCCCATCACATAAAGACATTTTCAACTTACTTCTCGGATCATAAAATAGTTAACATTGTCAAATATTAAAACTTGTGAGTATCAGTATTTGTAGTTGGCAGTATATCTTAAATGTACAATACTGGTCATCTGACAAGTGCTCAATTATTTTAAATGTTATTGTTGAACTTTCAGATTTTGTTATTCACTTTCCACCTTGTATTTAAAAAAAAATACATATGCTGGGGCATCATTTGTGTCTCCCAGATACAACAACATGAATTGCAAATGTTATTCTGCAACACTTTGAAAGCTGTCCTTAATTTAGGTTAATTGCACTGCAGTTGGTTCAGCACTGGGGCATCACATTGTCTAGGTTTGGAAAATTAAATTATAAGGAGTTTTATAAATTTTGGAACAGGTTATACTTATAAACCTACTTTGGTCAGTTTACTCTTAATCATAAACTGCTTCAGAGTAGGTTATATTGTATAACCTGTTCTGAAATTGAAAACAATCCTTAAATATTTATTGTGGATTATTTCTGGACAAAAAATCCCTACCTTATTTTAAGGATGGGCTATTTAACAATTAATTATGATTTGATGATAAAACTTAGTACAATACTAATTACAGAAGGTAGAGGCCAGACAGGATATTTTGATGAATGACCATCTTTTGTTAGCTTTTAGTGAGCTTTCTGTTCTGACAAAATATTAATTAAAATTTTATGGATTTACAGCAAATATCAACCTATCTCAAGTTTGGATCAGAGAAATAAGTACAAGCAAGAGTTTAATCAGGAGTATGAGGAATATCGTAACCTACATAGAAATGTCGAGAAGGTGACACAGAAGTTTGCTGATTTAGAAGTCAGAATGAGGCAGACGCAACAAGGAACTGAAGAGTTTGAGGTAATATTTAAGGCTGTGGTTAATATTTGATTTATGGTTTTTAAAAGGATTTTCCAATAGCGAAAATTTGGTTATTAATTGGGGATGTTTGGCAGGGATTCAGGCAAAAAATTGGTTTTCTGCCAGCTTTTTGTTATAGACCACACAAATTATTAACCAAGTCTAAAAAGTGGTTTTTCCAAAAATATATGGCAAAAAGAAAAATGCTTTCTGTACTTTTTGTATTATGAAGAAAATTGTAATAAATTCGTATTGAAGGCATTTTCTTACAGGATGTATTTTGTTAACAAAAGAAAGTAAAAAATACTGTAAGTGTCACAATATGAAAATTATGTTTTCTTCCATTTCAGAAATTGAAGGATTTAATCAGAACGGAATACAAAGCTCAGAAAGGCGATATTAAGTATATTGAACAGAAGAAAAGATTTGACTATTTGCATAAAAAACTGGGCTTCATCAAGGAATTAATCGTAGAGTATGACCGATCTCATGCAGTCTTGGATTCATAGCAATAGTTCCACCTTAATAAGGTGGATTTTTGTTGACAACCTAATTGTTACCATAGTAACAATGTTTCTGGCCAATGGATCTGGAGATTTCACTTTTTAAAAGTCATGTGATGTTCGAAGTTTGCTACATGTGAGCCATATGTTAAAAGAATGTATGCGTGAACTTGTGAGAAACAAAATAATTGTGATATTTTGTGTTCAGAATAGTTTTCTTGATGAAATTAAATTTGCTGATTCCATTTTTATTGATAAGATAGTTATTATCTGCGCTATGAAATAAATACCCCAAAAAATGAATTTGTGATGTGGGATAAATGATATGTTAAAACATGAACCGAAGAGAACATTAAACATTTTATTTTTGAATATTTTTAATAGCAATATTAATTGTGTAGGTTAAAAATCTTTACTGCATTTTTTAAAGCCAATTTGTAAAATTTAACAAGTTTCAAAATTTGTTCAGATTTAGGAATTAGTAAAGATAAGAAATTTTGAACAATATTTTTTACTTCTAAAATTTGTGGAAGTTAGGACAAATAGGTTAAGTTGGGTTAATATCCTGGGACGTTTCTGTTTGAGAGTTAAATGTATACAGTAAAAATGAATGCTGTCGCAATTTTAAAATTTTTATAACTATTTGGATAAGAATTAAGAAAATAATATATTCGTGGACTAAGTGAGCTAAATAGTGAATTTTAATTTTTCATAATTGATCATATCTGGACAAATAAAAATAAATATTTTCTAATGTTAAATAAATATTTATAAAATATGAAATGAATTTATTATATTATTTCCAAATTAAAAACAAAGTTTTTATCACTATTCTCTGAGACATTTTTATATATGTTCTCCAATATACACCATATATATGCATTGTTGGAAAATTGAGAGTTTATTTGTAAGAGTTTTGCAATTTTATCCTGTAGTGGTAAAATGTTATAAAAAATGCATGAAATGTTTTTGGAATTTTATCTAGTGAAAACGTGATTTCATAATCACTTTTATCTAGAACACAATACAACCTATTGAGTGAAAGAAATGACAAAGATATCAAGAAATGACATAAAGTTACTAATAATTATAGTATAAGTAATCTTGAAATTTGAATACCTAAAAATGAACAACGCATTAATTCATGAATGTGCATAATGCATGAGTGAATTATTAGTGTTTGTCCATCATGAGTTGTATATTTTCGAATTTCAAGATTAGTTATTCTGTTTTTTTTTTCATTGAGGACTTCCATGTATTCATAATATTTAATGGGATTATACAATGGATAATGTTTTTATGTGACTACACCCCGACCTTTGTATAGTAGCGTCCTTGGCGACGGCTATTGTTAAGTCACTTTTCTGTTCACTCCCGGTGAAATATCGGATTTTATTTTCAGTCAGAAATCCAGGTATTTTACCACAAACAATGTATATTAGGAAAAGTATTGATACATTTTACTTGAACAGTAAATGGAGAGGTATTGTAGCGACTGAATTAATGAACTCAAACTTGCAATTTACAAACAGAGCTAGCTATTATAAAAAAAATATGTTGTAAGTTTACAATATCCCCTGATTTGTTTTCTCTTTGATGGGTATTTTTAAATATGGTGTTCGGTAAATTCAGTTTCATGAAGAAAACTATATCTATAACATGTATTATGCCTTATCGTTGTACAACACTATACATGTATGTTTAATTTATTCAGACATGTTATCAAATGTTACGGGAATGTTAATTGTTTGCTCAAGAGAAAATGCTTTAAAAAAAATTGAAAAATCAATCGTTATTTTGCATAAAAATGAAACAATAAATTCTATTTATTTTATTTAGGTTAAGGGTTGCTTTAATTAAAGTATAATTTTTTCTCTGTCACTCAAATGATTTTATGAATTGAGATATTAGGTAGTTCGTTAGAATATGGGGCTAAATAAAGGGTTTAACATTTTTGATATCATTACACATTCCAAATGTTAAGCTATTCATTCCATTAGACACATGTGCTGTCATTCACAACTTCGAATATGAAATTAATTTTTTTACTAGTCAAGACTCTTTTTGTCCGAGTTCTGCATTTTTAAATATTTATTTTTCAAAGTAAAGTTTTTTTTTAAGACAGAAAAGGGTGTATAAAAACTTTTCCTCAAAATTTATAACTATCATCACCCAAGATTTGCCCATGGGATTAATTCCTTTTCTACTTGCAGTAAAAATGTACTAGAACCATAAATGTTGGTTAATTTTTGAATACATAAGCTTTAAAATGTTCGTTTTTTGGTATAAAAGTGTTAGTATTTTCAGTAAACCAAATGTAAAATTTTTTAGACGAATTTAAATGCTGTTTAGGTCATTGTAACCATCAATGACCTAGGATTCCAAAAACTTATTAATAAAACCAAACACAATTAGACCAAATTTGAAACTTCAAGATTTAGTGCTTTATGGGTAATAATTTCAAAGGCAAACCATAAATGTTGTGATTAGTCAAAATCTGACCAATGGAATTTATGTAGTTTATATTATTTATATTCTGGGAGCCAATTCTTTAATTTTTGAAATGACTAGATGAAAGAGAAGGATACATGTTGAGCAGGTTGTCCTTAGATATCAAGTCAGACTTAATTAAGTTGACAGATTAATTACTTTTTAAATGAATTAATTTAACACATTAAATATTTTCTAGAGAAATTGATTTGTTTTACTGAACAGGAAAGAATTATCAAATTTTGAATAGATGTAAAATATGTCTGATTGAAGATAATTGAACATTACAAGTACAATGGGGCATTATTTTTCTCATTATACACAATATTTTGCCATGTATGTCTGAATGTCTTGTATGCTTGTTGTGTTATAAAAACAAGTGCCATTTATTTGTATGTTTTCACATAACCTACATCCAGAGTGACGACTGGACCTGCAAAGGGAGATCTGTTTGAATACATTTACGAAGGATCTTTAAATGAAAATGAATCGACTAGTCAGTACTATAATGAACATTAAGTACACATTTTTATTGTAACTTGTATTGTTTTTAAAATTTTTTCTTGCAAATTATACCCTCTTCAGATGATGTGAAAATGTACGACTTTTCTTGAGGACCTAACATAAGTTTTTAAGTTATTGATGCATATTTTCTTTTGCAAGAAATTTTCAATCTTCTGTTATACACTTTATTTGAAAATGACAAATTGTTTCCTTATTGATAATTTCAATTTTATATTTTGAAGTAAAGTTTTAAAATTGATGTTGATTCAATCAGTGAGTGGAATGTCAGTTTTCTCCAAATTTTGTAATAAGACTAACTAGAGTATAATGATATGAAATAGTTTTGAGGCTTTTTTTCACCACAAAACACTTAGGATTTACTCAGATTTAACTTTTTGGTAGAAAGAGAGAGGGAGGCATGATAGAAGGGCACTGACATGATCAAACAGTAGCATTAAATCATTTATAATCTGTGATAATTAATCAATTTTTTTGATGATTTTATATTTCTGATTATTTGGTTGTTCATATTCTGGAGAATTATCTAATAATTAATGAATGAAATAGAATGGAATAGATGCCGAACATAAATAGAACAGTCAATTTTTGGAGTTTGAAGCACAAAAAAGAGAAAGTATGATAAGGCTAATTGTTTGTCCCCTTAAATGTTCATTTCAGTATTTTTAGTCTGCCGTCCGGAGGAGGTTGTCCATCGTCGTCGTTGTAAACTTTCCCTTAAAGATCTTCATTTCTGAAACCACCTGGCCAGTTGGAAGAAAAGTTGGCAGCAATGGGGTCTAGATGGTCTTCTTTCAGAATTGTATCCGATGACCCTGCCTGTCATCCAAGATGGCTGCCAGAGCCGAACATAATTTAACATAGGAACATATGCGAAATTTACTTAAAGATCTTGATTGAAACCATTTGGCCAGTTGGAACAAAAGTTGGAAGCAATGATGCTTAGATGGTCCTCTTTCAGAATTATATCTGATGACCCGCCCACCTTCTAAGATGGCTGCAAGGGCCGAATATAGTTTAACATAGGATGCTTTGGGTATATACTTAAAGATCTTGTTGTTTGAAACCACTTGACCAATTGGAACAAAACTTGACAGCAGTGGTCCTTAGGTGGTCTTCTCTTTGAATTTTATCCGATGACCCTGCCGGCCATCCCAGTTTTTGACAAGAGCCGAACATAGTTTAACAGAGGACACTATTGGAAAGTTACTAAAAGATCTTCTTGTCAGAAACCACTTGGCAATTTGGAACAAAACTTGACAGCAGTGGTCCTTAGGTGGTCTTCTTTCAGAATTGTATCTGATGACCCTGCCAGCCATCCCAGTTTTCAGCAAGAGTCAAACATAGTTTAACATAGTACCTAATGGGAAAGTTCAATGAAAGATCTTGTTTGAAACCAGTGAGCCAATTGGAACTTTAATTGCTGAAAAGTGTTTCTCTTTATAATAAACGATGCCAATTGAGGCATACCTATAGTGTGTGACATGATATTTTCAGATGTGCTTGTCCAAAGTTTTCATTTCATTGTTTTTAGTCAGATGTTTTTTTTTCATGTTATTGGTAGTCAAATTTTGTATAGATTTCAGGCCTGCTTCAATATGTTGTCAAAAATGACTAACTTTGAACTTTAAAGTATACAAGTAGATATTTCAGGACAGGCAGAAATAAGTTTTCATATTAATGTAATGATTACTTGGAGGTTAAAAGGAAAATTCCGATAGTTCTTCTTAGTAAATTTACAATTCTTGAATGCAAATATTTGCCTTATCATACTTACTTCTTTTTTCTCATTATTTTTTAATGTGTGTATAATGTGAAGGAGTTAATGAAGTGAGGAGTATATACACAAAATGATTCGTTGTTGTAAAATGTTTTATTTATGCATACGTTATGCAGTCTTGGTGCTATTCATATTGAGAAGAAAATTTTCTGTTGTCCAAGTTTACATGAAGAAATTTGCATTATTCACCTTTTATAATGTTGCTATGGTGAATGTTTTTGACTTCAATATGGAGTTTTTTTGTTAAAATTAGAACTTCTGAGCACATAATGAAAATGTATGGACAATAGCTTTATACATTAGAAAAATATCAAACAAAAACTGTCATAAAGTCCTCACCTTGCCAAATATTAGTAATTTGTCATAAGGACCAATTACTACTAGTCTTTCAAACCCAAGTTGTGGCAAAGTGTGACTGGCTCAGATGTTATTTGATTATTTAATTAGGATTGCCAGTTTTCGTTTGCTCAATAGACACTCCCTAAATCTATGAGAAAAAAACTGGCAGTCGCGATAAAGTGATTTATGGTGAAAGTGACGTAAAACAACGTTAAACATTATAGTAATATATTCCTTCAAATTTAAAACTAATAACTTGTATATGAATTGTGCCCAAAATTTATGAATTACTGTGAATTCAGTTTGTATTTTTGTTGACATCAATTTTTGTGGATTGGGAAAAAACCATATTTATAGGTTCTTAATTTCGTGGATTTGGAATTTACAAACATAAAAATGAAACGAAGAGCTCTTGTGATTGGCAAAAAATGTTAAGAATTAATGATTTAATTTTTTTATGCCCCGCCATGAATGTAGCTGTTGCATGTAGATTTACTATTGTCTGTACTTCCCGATTCAGTTAAGTTTTGCATTTAGCTCCATTTCTCAAACGCAGTTCAGCAACATTTGGGTCACTATGACCTACATTTCATGCTTCAGTGACTTTGTTTAAGTTTTGCATTTAGGTTCATTTCTCAGAAACATATAGTAATATATCAATGATATTGCACCACTACAGTCCTCTTGTATAGTACAACACAGTTCAGCAAAACTTGGGTCACTATGACCTGCATTTCATCCTTCAGTGACTTTGGTTAAGTTTTGCATTTAGGTTCATTTCTCAGAAACCTATAGTAATATATCAACATTTCACCACTACAGTCCTCTTGTATAGTACAATGCAGTTCAGCAACACCTATATTGTTTTTAGGGCGGGGCATCCAGGTCTTATAGACACATTTTCTAGTTATATCTATAGTTCATACTTTAAAGTGCAATCAATGATCTCATTTGGTTTGATTGATTTCAGTTTATGACCATAAACAGCTTTATTAAAACATAACTTTCTAAATACTATGTTTGCTACCTAAACAACTGACTCAAATTAATTAAAACTTGATAAATATGGTTGGTAATCCATGGTCATCAATTCAAAATTCCACTTAAATAATTAGATAAAATAAAGACTTTACTACCAAATCATTTCTTACAGTAAATGATAAAACAAACAAAATATGTAAATCAATGAAATTTACACATAAATTTTTTAAATATTTCCATTTTTGACCCTTCACAAAAATAGTGTTATTCTATCCTTTAAACAAATGCTGTACACACTTTTGCACCAATGTAAAACGTTTCAATAGATACATATTTCGAAAAGGTTCTTATATTTATGGATAGATCTAACCACAAATCCACGAAAATTGGTGTACCGTGAAAAGTAAATGTTTCACAGTATGCATTTTTTATTCACATTTTGTGAGTAGGTAAACCTGCCAGAATTTATCTTACTCCACTCAGAAAGTAAAACAGAGAGATCTGTTTGATTTTTTGTAAGTAGCCAAGGTATAAATTGTAGAAAAAAAAATTACAACATTGGCTTAGAGTGTAATTTCTAATTTTTAAGTTTAAATATCAAGTGCTGTAAATTATTTTAAATTATTTGTAAATAACTGTATACATTCAGAATTTTATTTAATTTGGTTAAAGTTGTCTCCCTTTGTGGAATGTAATTTTAAAATGAAAAAGTAATGTTGAGTCCTAGATGTGACTTGCTCAGTAAAATATACTTTCATCTGAAATGTTATATTTAGATCTTTCTAAACAGCAGGAAAAGAGTTTTTATTACTAAATAAATTGACAAGAATAGTTTTTTTTCAAAATTCTGAAAAGTGAGTTGTTCAAAAGTTGGTTCTCCTAAAAATGTATGGGATACATCAACATAGACATAACAACATGACACTATAAAGATACTTCAATTATTTTATTTTCATTCTTATTTAACACTTCATTAAGTTTGCTAGATTTGATTTTTCTGAAAAGAATAAAACCCAAAAAGACTATATAATGTTTTGTCTTTTTATGACAACAGTTTTTATATATTTTAATACCTTTGATTTCAGATCTAACCCAGTAATATTTTTTATTGGGTAAATAATATATCTTATTTTTCAGTGATACTGAGAAGGGGGAGGGGAGAAACAAATAAAATATTTACTGCTGTTGAGTTACATAAGAATGTGTAAATACAGGTTTGTTCTATTATTAACTTTTCAGTATCGTGTGATTATAAATGGGATGACTTTTATATTCATGTAGATAATTGTTCATCTATCTATATGATTGATGATTTATTATGAGATCAGATATTGGTCTTGATGCAAAAAATTGGTATATATTACGAGATAAGATTTCACACTTCAAGAAGATAGGTTGACCATATATCTGCATATAAAGATAAGTGCTAGTCTTTGTATAAACATGACTGATAATTATTCCCCTGCCGGCGAAGCCAAAGGGGACTTTAAGTTTGCACTCCATCTGTCCATCCATCCGAACAACAGAGAAATGAGAAAGATGGATTGTATGCTTATGAAATATTTTTGTCTCAAAAAAAAAAAAACATATTTTATTTTTAAAAAGTGAGATATTGCTTCATTAAGAAATGATTTCGAAGTCACTTTTGCTGATGATAATTAATTATTCGCACTAAAATAATAGTACACATATTAATAAAAAGGGAAAGTTTAAAATCTTATCCAAAAAATTATTTCCTTCCATTCATTAATCACAAGATACTGAATTGTTAATTTCTGTTTGTTATTGTTTATTTATTGATGTTGCGAAGATGAAAATGACAAACAGTTGGTATGTGAATGACATTCTAAAGGTTCTGGATGTGTGTTACAACATTTTATGATTGTTGCATTTTTGCTTGTGTACCCTGTATGTTTATTTTGACATAATAAATCATTGCATTGCAAAAATCATTTCAGGTTTTGAGTGTTTTTTCCCAAACCAACTTTAGTAGAGTTCCAATAAAGTTGTACTTAGAAGTTAGTTTGAATACAGTTCTTTGATACCAGTTTTGATGCACAAGATGTGCACATTTTGTCGATTACTACTCATAAGTTGTGCTCAATGCATAAAATATTGAAATCCAAAATAAATAATCCAAAAGGTCGAAGAGCAATTCAGAATTACCAATATGACCAAAAGGTGTTTTAAGTTGCTTTCTAGACAGTTCATTTTGAGTTTGGATTGGTTGATTTCTAACAAATTGTAATAATTCAACTCTTAATGGAGTTATCTCTTTAAAAATCAGCTGAACGTTTTAATCACATACTATTAGTAAAGATAAATCAAGCTTCTCTATTATCAAAATTAGTGTTTGTCAAACTGCTATATTATATTCAATGAAATTATTCCCGTAAATTGTGTGGTTCAAATTTATTGAGAAACTTTTATATTTTTGTCAATAGGTCCAAAATTTTATGAAAATTAAACGAGCCAAATCTATTTGAGTCAGTTGGGTACCTCCTTAAGGCTGAAAAGCTTATTGATTTTTTTTTCTGAATCCTAGGTAGAACCTTTTGTCTTGCCTGCATCAAAAGTTGAATGCGAGACATAGCACAGGAACTTTCTGAATAGCATATTTCACTTTCTCAGACCTCATTTTTATGGTTCAATGAATTTGTCAAATTTGCTTCTAGTTTTCATGATTTGGTCAGTTTCTCAGAAACTAGAATATCTAGACCAATGATATTAGATCTAAAGATGCATATACTTTATTGGAGGGTCATGATAGTCTTGACTTATGTCACTAAGCCTTAACCTCATTTTCTTGGTTGACTGACTTCCGTCCATTTCTCAGTAACTATAAATAACGACTTGACTTTATTTAGTTCGTCTATTCCACTTAAGGTATTTACTGTATTTGATTAACCTGAACATGATTTAATTTTCAGGGTCCAGTTTTCTTTATTATGTCCGGTTCATGGTAACTACAAAGGTCAACTGTATTTGGTATGTGTACTTTTCTTAAGGTATACACGGTTATCTGGAGAAGGTCACCATAACTTGACCTCATTTTCATGGTCCAGCTAGTCATGTCTAGTTGTCTTCTCAGTAACTCCATGTGATTGGTCAACTATATTTGACCTGTATATTCATTGTAAAATGTACATGCGTGTCTGACCTCATTATACCTCCACTCCGAAGGAATGGGTGGAATACTGGTTTACGTCGCGCCGTCCGTCCTTCCGTCACAAAATTCTCAGCAACTACAGTCCACAACTAATGTTCATGATGATTTGTAAAGTGCTTACCGATTGTTTACCTGTGGCACATATACTTTCCGCTTAACGATGCCGCCATATATTGTTCACCATATGGCCTATGGACACTTTTGTTGGTTGGATAATTCTCAGCAGCTACATGGATATAAAATTAAAAAATAGTGTGAAGCATGACCATGATATGTTGTAACTGATTGCTTACCGATTTGGCACGATGCCACCATGCATTTTTCGCCATCTTAATTTTTGGACTAATAAAAAGTGGCCCTTGGAAATTTTTGCTCGCAAAATTCTCATCAATTACAAGCCACAACTAATCAAAGTTGGTGTGAAGCATGACCACGGTGAGGTGCCGATCCTTGCACCTGTGTCACATCTATCTCCTGTTAAACGATGCCTACCTACATTTTTTAACCATCTTTAACAATGCCATCTGGAATGGACCTATCAAAGATGTCTTTGAATGGGAGTATTTGTAAGCTCTAAGCTTACAGCACTTTCATTTTCTTTGTCCAGTAATTCACCTCCAGTTTTAAGGATCAGTATGTTTCTTAATATGTGATATCCTGAATGTATTTTTGTGCAATAGCAAATGTAAAGAAATAATTCCATGTAATTCATGTGTTTTGCAATTGCTCATAAGGCAAAAGTTTGACTTTAATGATTGACAAAATACATTTTTATAAAAAAAAAAAAAATAGCAATATAAACACGAAGATGCATTAAGATTTAAAACAAATTGTTTAAAATTTGTGATGTTAATTAAATATAAAATAATAGAACATAAAGAACGCAAGCAATATATTATAGACAGATTTCCCCAATGCACTCCTTTTCCGAAAGGTTTTAATTGTTCCCTTTCTGAAAAATATTCTTCATCCGTTAGCCAGAACCCCACCAGAAGCCCCATCAGAGGTTTTATAAGTATTTGTCACATCAAGTGGCAGTATTTTCTCTATTATTTTGCAGAGCTGGTCGAATAATAGTAGATGATCTCTTCGATATCTACCCACGGGTCCTCTTTGTACACGTACTCGAAAGGCTTTTGCTATGAATTTTCGTTCGTCTGACTCGATGTTCATTGAATGATCATTCAATGTTGGTTTTGACAAGAAATTCCATGTAGGTCTGTTACTACAGACTTCTTGCAAGATTTAGATATGGTGCACTGGTACATGACATCTCCAATGAACATCAAAGGACTATGAACGAAAACTCACTACATGTTTTTTTTGTGATCTTGTACATGTCTTACGTGTATTTTACATGTCATACCTGTACTTAATACTTTTCATTAAAATTTTCGGAAAAGGTGTAAAAACAATTTGCGGACACCACCTTTAAAATTTTTTCGGAAATGTCCTACATCGGATTTCCCGAACAATAAAATTTACAAATGTATTTAACATGTCTCCAATCTCGAATTTTCTATCTAAAAGTACCATTTGATTCATATATATATCATATAACTTCGTGAGTTTCATTCAAAACAGCTTGTAATGTTTTACACCAAACATCTACGAAACGCAAGTCATCTTCTTCTACATATTTACGTTTATAGAGCTCTTCATACACATCTTTCAAATTTTCTTTGTTGGTATTTTGAATAAACTCCAACAACTGAAGGCTTTTTAAATACAAGTCACTCTCTGCATCTAAGTCAGCAATCAAAGAATGGCTATTCCTGTCTTGAATAACATAGGGAGCCGAAAAAACTAGGCTCAGTCTATTCTTATGCATAAAATACTGTGCTATATAGCTTCTCCATATATCACTCACTCGGCCATTAACACTAATGGGTAAAGCCATGTAAGGAAAGGCAGATCGTAGCCAAAGTGTTGCCTGGGCGTTAAAGGGGGAATATGCAATCTTTGGCAAAATATATGGCCTATGTGTTTGTTGTGTTGCTTTGAAATTAAAGGGTATGTCTTTAGTTAGTCTGAAAATGGCATCAACATCTGGCTGTTTATTTGCTAAAGACTGAATGACACCAAGCGATACATATCCTTGATATTTACAGACATCTGGATGTGTTTTATTGTCCTTTATGTATTGTAATGGAAATCCTCTTGGCCAAACATATTTTTCGGAAGTTCCAAAGTGAGGGTATGGATTCACTAGACGTGTTCCAAACTGATTACATGTAGTAACATATTCATTGTTTGATAAATCGTCTAGATCGAAGACTCCAATATTATCATCATCGAAATCCCAAATCAATTTTCCACCGTGGTGCATTGCGTATATATATCCTATATTTTTTCTTCCAAAATGTTTATTAGGTATAAGATTTGACAATGCTGGATACATCTTTGTTTGATCTTTTAACGATAAAAATTTGACTCTTTTAGTATTATCAGTGGTAACGAGATTACTAAGATATTGGTTCTCTGTTGGTGTTGGGATATCAGCCACTATCACTAGACACCAATCAATCTTTTCCGAGATATATTTAACAGCCTTTGATGGACTAAATATTGTTGTTACTACAGCCCAGTTGTCGCAGTTGGGAAAGTTATCTTTGGTAATATCTAAGGACTTTATTTGTATGCTGTTGTGTACGTTTCTCTCTATCTCACCTGTAAATATTGATCCAGTTACATGTCCTATTCTTGATACCTTCGTATCCTGATCATATTTGGAGTTTTCATTTAATCTATACAGTTGTTCCATCGTGCTGGGTGCACATTTATGCATGAGTATATATTTGTCGCAAAAGGTGGGTGTTGTGTACTTTTGTATTTTAGCCTTATCTTTTGTCATTAATATTTTTTCATTTCCGCTCAGAAAATCTATATCGTTGTACACAGCAAGCCATAATCCAATTGATGTACCTCCGTAATTTGTATCAAATAAATCGATGGTTTCATTACATGTTATTCCGCCGCAATATCGTCTATTTGCTATTCGGGTCATAAGATTGTTCCCTAGAACGACGAACATTTCATCTATCCTTACTTTTTTAGTGACATTTTTTTCTTTACCATGTTTAAATCCAAAATATAAATGTGATGATTTTATTTCATTTAGAACATCGAATATATGCGGAACACATAAAAATACATCGTCGTCCATTTTTACTGCTAGTAAAGCATTGTAGTGATTCTGATTGATATATCTGAACCATTTATACATTTTTTCCCCAAATTTGAAAGCTCTTCCGTGATGTGAAACATTCAAATACAATATATCTTTATACAAGTTATTTTCAGTATTTGTCTCCCTTGTTTCTGAATCAATAAGGAATTTGTATATTATTTGAAACGGCAATGAAGTTTGTAAATAATGCATTTTTGAAATCCACGTGTTACGCTGTGCTTGTCGTAACTGTTCATTTCCTGTTCCACTTAAAATTCCTATCACTATAAGGGGTTTATTTGAATCGGTTATTTTTCTAGAGAATCCATAGACGTTCTGTTGCATTTTCGGATTCATTTCTACGTATAGATATAAGAAAAACAAACAAATAACTATTAACGTATAAAACCGGAAGCGCGTACTCTGAACAAATCGTAACTTCTGTAACATTATTACCTAAAAGAGAAAGTGAGCAAAGAGTTCCAACTTGGTGGTAAACAATAAACAACATGTACCGAACAGCAATAGAAGGGGGGGGGGGGGGGGGGGGGGTGGTCATAGAAATGTTGTAATCGGCGATTTCTCATAATACCCAAAGGACGTGAAATGCACATATATGTTTCTCTTCTGAAAGGATTTGGATAACAGTATTACCAAACATGCCGATTGTCAACTTCAGAATGCCATTTTGTTTACAAATTTCAAATTTATCATACATTACAATTTCTAAGTGACTATCGCAGGTTTTTTGTGTTGATTTTTTTACTTATATATTGTTTACAATAAAATACTACATGTATTCTATAGTGAATATATTTAGATGATAATTAATTTCATAAAAATATTGGGTAAATTTTTGCTAATTGCTGAATGATCGTTGCATTGAGCTTTGAGATTTTACTTAAATCATCTCCATAATCAATTAGTTAATTCTACCTTCAAAGTATGAATAAATTAATTTCCGTTTATTCATTACTGTGTGTGATTGGTTCGCCGTGAATTCTAGTTTCTTTACGTTTCATTGTCATTCGGTTCCAGTTGTTTTTTGTTTTTTTTTGTTTCTTGTTTTGCATCTTCCGTCAGCTAGGTATAGCTATGTTTTCTGAGGAGTTTTTTAGAGGGCGGGGTTAACTTGAATAGCATGTACCTCTGGTATCGCTACAAGGTATGTCCATACATAATTTTGATTTACCCTTCTGGTCATTTTTGACGTTTGAAAATTTGCTCTATCTATCCAACGTATTTTTATATTTATTTTGCTTTGGTTTTCAGCATTTCAGGCCTTGCGCACAAATGACGAGACGTATAATCGACGACATGTGTACGTCTTGTCACCACAGAATGATTTCTAGTGTTTATGGGACGTTATTTTGAGAGTGTCAGGGCTTTTTCTGAAATGAGACTGTGGTACGTAAGAGTACATTCTATGCATACATATTGGAAATTTACCGAAATGTTATATTTTCATCACTCTAATATATGTTTTTTCTCTTCAAAATCAAAGTTGAAGTAAAAGTGTACTTTTAAAATCGGAAATAAGTCGTAAATCATATTTCACTACCTACCTTTTCTTTCTTTTCTTAAATATATAAATTCGACGATCAATATATTGAAAGTTTCGGAGATCAAACCAGCCATTTGCAACAGATGGAAACTTTATTTTGCAATCTAAAATTATATATTAATGGTCATTTGCATTAATAAAAACAAGTAATATATTTAAAATTATATCGTTAGTCGTTTAGGAGAATATAAGTAAGAATTAGAGTAGACCATCAAATCGATTTTTTTCAAGACACCTTCTCAAAACGGGAAATGAAAGATTTAAATTGGTGCGTATCGGAGGGTCATTATTTAGATTTTTAAAGATTAAAAAATTTGTAATATGATATAATATTAAAGTCAATAGGACACCATCACATGGGATTAAAAACTGGGAAGTATTCATATCATACTGGGTTCGTCGTTTGGTCTTCAATACGGAAACTACAGCCCCCCCCCCTCCCCCCAAAAGCACCGTAAGTCAAGCACTAACTATGGCACCGAAAACAGAAGACTGAAAAATCAAACAAAGGTAATCACAAATCAGAAGTGTTCCATATACAACATTCACACTTGTTCATCGGTAAGTTGACACAGGTCTGTTATTAAAAGCAGTTGGACAGACACATATAAAATTTACACCCTTCCACTTTATTATTAAATTTTACGAATAGATGTAATATTATTTCCCTAATAATTTAATTTGATATGAATGCTGCATTTTGATTGGCTGAACAGCAAAAAGGAACGTTGGTTATACTGTATAATCTGGTTTGATCTTGTGACATCACCAACGGATTAATCCGCCACTTGTAAATTCAAATATTCCCATGTCGTCATTGATGCTTTAATCGAAAAATCATTGTACTTCTGTTTGGAAATTAAATTATAAGGAATGTTTCCAATTTTTGAATAGGTTATACTTCAATAATCTGGTTTGGGTCAGTTTACGGTTCATAAACCGCCGTTGTTCAATGGAGTATAGATGCAAAATCTGATCTGAACTAATATTCGTTCTCTTTGATTGCCATTATTTTGATTTTTTGCAATCAAAATTTAGGAATCTATTTCCTTGAATAACATTCCCCAAATTTTGTAACTACTCCATATTGTAAAAATTTAACCATAAACAATTGTTATGAATAAGAGAAATAGGTGGGCGTACTAGGTTAGAGTCTAAACAAAGGAAGACAGAAAAAATATAATACAAATCAGTCATGTTTTTATTAATTACTTAATTAAACTTGGCGGGAAGCATCTATGTAAGGTCATTTATAAAGTTTGCCCATTTCTTCCCGATCGGACAACAAACATGGCCACCATGGGCAATTGCTGTTTCTAATTGGCTGAGTTTTAAAAAATCTCCTCCTCTGAAACTGCTTTTCCAAATGGGAAAAAACTTATCCTTTAAAAAATTTCCTCATTTCGTCCCGATCGGACTACAAATATGGCCGACATGGGCAGTTCTTGTTTGTTTCTGATTGGCTGATATAAAAAAAATCTTCTGCTCTGAAATCACTGGGCCAAATGGAATGAAACTTGACAGGAAGCATCTATGGGAGGTTCTTTGCAAATGTTCCTCATTTCGTCCCGATCGGGCAACAAACATGGCTGTCATGGGCAATTCTTGTTTCTCATTGGAGTCTTAAAATATTTTTTTCTCTGGAACTGCTTGGCCAAAACTGTCAGCCAAACTTGAAAGGAAGCATCTATGGAACGTTTTTTATGAAATCAATTTTTTTTTCATCCTGATTGGACGACAAGCATGGTTGCCATGGGCAATTCTTGTTTCTGATTGACTGAGATAAAGAAATCTTCTTATCTAAAACCACTTGGCCAAATGGAACAAAATTTGACAGGGAGCATCTCTGGGAGTTTTTGAACAAAGTTTCCTCATTTTGTCCAGATCAGCCGACAAACATGACGGCCACGGGTAATTCTGGTTTCCGATTGGTTGATTTAAAAATATTTTTTCTCTCTGCCAAACGGCTTTCATGCCAGGTAAGCGATAGAGGCTCAGCCCTCTGAGCCTCTTGTTATTTAAAACATGTTTAAAGTTAGTACTTATTTATAATATATTCATGTTAATTCTCAGTGTTGAAAATTATTTTTGTATTGACACTTCTTAGGAGCATACATTAAAGGTTAAAGTTTATATCGTTAAACGTAGATTTTAATGCTATTTTCTACACTACCACATTTACTTTGGTTTACTCCTTATTTTTACGGATCAATCAATTTTCTTATTATCATATTGTCATCGGTTAATTATAGGTATTACTATGGGTACTAAATTTTTGTTTAGTTCATGCGGTGAACAAATTAAATTTCATGAAAAAATCTTATAATGAGCCATACAATCTATAGACATTTTTTATAAAAAGCGAGGCCGAGTGGTCTAGGTAGTCGGTCATTACTAATGATCACTAGCCTGTCAACGCTGAGGTTGTGAGTTCGAATCTCACCGGTGGCGGGGTGTGTTCGACTCCAATATTAATTGACAAGGATTGCCAATTTTCCTACCGAAGGTCGGTGGTTTTCTCCGGGTACTCCGGCTTCCTCCACCAATAAAAACTGGCCGCCCCGAAATAGCAAAATGTGCTGAAAACGGCGTAAAACCCCAACTAAACGAACAAACAAACAAATATAACAAGCGATATTTTTACTATAAACAATGTTAATTACCAGATTTCCTCATAATAACCCCAAACCAGGTTTGCATTAAACAGTTTTTTTTTCAATAGAAACGGGGAATGTGTCAAAGATACAAGAAAAGAGCAGAAAACAGCCCAAGGCCACCAATGCGTCGTCAACGCAGCGAGAAAATCCCGCACCCGGAGGTATGTTAATGAACCCAGCAGAAAGGATGCTGAACACTAACAATAGTCCTTTTCTGGAACTTAACAATTCTCTTTCACGAGATGATAATCATACTGAACTAGAATATTTTTTCTTTTATTATTTACTTGATTATCTTCCGTTTCAAGGGAACAACTAATTTGGATTAGATGCTATTCTTTTTAAAGTTTTTCAGAGTTGCAAATGCAATTCTTTGATACCAATTTTGACCTACAATATGTGCATATTTCGTCGACTTACGACCCATCAGTTGTGTCCAAGGAATAAAATGTTGAAAATCAAAGCAACGATCCGAAAAGTTGAAAAGCAAATTCAAAAATACCAAAATGACAAAAAAATGTAAACCAAAACCAGCTAAGAACAGAGGTTGGCTCGAGGGAGATACTCCTTTAAAATTTACACAAATTTTACAATTTTGTAACAGTAAATCTCAAGTATCAATTTCGGGCTAGTATCGAAATACTAGCAACTGAGCTGGGGATATCCTCGGGGACGTGGACTCCACCAGCTGTGGCATGGCAAAGGGAAGTAATCCAGTACTCGCGTAACTAATTTAACCGTTACATTTGTGTTTGCCCGTCCCAAATTATGAGACTTATTCGGTAGATGTATGTTTTTGTCCTTGTTTATCGTCCATTTTAGTTATACATGTATCCTTGTGGCGCATGTTTGCCGTATTCCATTATCCTGACTTTGTTTTTTCCTTGGACTTCGAGTCTGTAGACTTTTTCCCACTGTTTTATCGTTTCGGTATTATTTACCGATATTTTTCGTCCATTTTGGGTCACTTTCTATTTTCGATGTTGAATTTTTTAACCAATTATTGGGGAACAATTTGGACATAAGCCTCGTTTTAGAGGTCCACTCTTCTGAAATGTGTCGAAATTAGTTTTGAGGTCCTGTCGACTTTACTGTGTACTCCATTCATTCCTAAGTCTGGTACGTGACACTATTTTTAAGCATGAATCCGCACTGTTAAATTCGATTTTGTTTTTTTTAACTAATTTCTATTTTATTTCCACATGAAAACTATCAAATGCATTGGATAATGGTTTGATCGATATAGTCCTGCCAAAAAATTCCACTTTTGAAAAAATCTTTCAAATGCTTTTTTCAGCTGTTTACGCGTATATGAATATTTAGGACTACCTTGTATCTCCGATAATGCCTCGGAAATCCATGCTATATAGATATTGTGGCTACGATTAGTTAATTTACTGTGTTCATCCGAAGATTGACGTCGGTCACTGAAGCTATCTTTTCTTATAGCGGAATTGTTCGAGTGGTCTAGGGCACTAGACGTGGTGCTAGACGAATAGGTGCCATAATGTCCCAATCTTGGTGAAGGATCTCAGTGATCCGAAAAGTTTGCTAATTTTAAATTATTGTTATAAGTTTTATTTTGATGTTGTTTTGCAACTTATTAGACGTTTATTAGTTTGCATTGTATCGTTAATCTATTATCGGTCCAACATCGAGTAAGTTCGAAAGTTGGTTATTACTTTAGACGTAGATGTATAAATAGTGATTCACCATAAAAATTCAGCATCATTTAATTCTGAACAGTATTTATGACAGTTCACACATTCCGTAAACAGGACCTATGGTTTTCAAAATCAAACTTAGATTGAAATAACAATTTGGAAAAAAGGTTCACAAAGTTTCACGATTTACCGGAAACTTCAAGCATGCAGTATTAAAGATAAGAGAGGGTCTTCAAACAAAATCTGTAACTTTGACTTTCATGTAGACATTTGAACCATATTTGTGACACACATACAGGAGTATATGAAAGATCAAGGAAATTGTCATTATTCAGGGCACTGTTGCAGATCGAGAGCCCATGCAGTTTATGGAAAAAAATTCTAGTAGTGAAGATCAATCATACAAAAGATCATTATAAACTTGGAATATGACTGAAAACGGAGTTGATGTGATCCATAGTCTGAAAAAATAAACTTTTGTCATTGAAATTTTCAATCTCATCTGCAATGCACCTTATAGTGGTGGAGAATATCCTTCTAGTAGTGGAGAATAATCATAAAATGATCATTATGTTACTCCTCGCAGAATTGAAGACAGATAGCAGACATATGGTGTTCAAGTTCGTGACACACTTTCTACTTTTAGTATACCGAGTATCATCACTAAACTCCAATTCGTTCTAAATATACCATAAACATGGACCTATGATTAAATCAAACTCAGATTGTGAACTTGAACTGCAAAAAGATTTCTACTCAATGATGACCCAATCATACATCTTCTAGTAGTAGTTAACATTCATGCAAAGTATTATTACTCAAGCCGTTCTCCAAATATAGACCAAACTCGATTTCTAAACATTTATCTATGATCTGCAAAGTTCAACTAAGATTGTGACCTTGAGATTCAATGGTACGGATGGGTTAATAAATGTAGGACACCAACATCAATGATGTGGGCCTTATTAAGAAGAACCTTTAATTCATGAAAACTTTAAATTTATTGCACATTGGAATAATACAATTTCATCAAAGATTCCTTTCTCTGTCGCATTTGGAACTTCGGGAGCCGATGCTCGTTATATTTGACAAAAACGTTTTGATTGTAGTCGTGTGGTGGTTATCTTACGAAACTTTAAGGGCATTGTTTTCAGTTGTATTACTTTTAAAGATCTAGACCAACCGAAAAATAATCAAAGTTATTTCCATTGAAGCGAAATTTGATTACAGTTGGGCCAATGTTTCAAACAAGATTATTGAACAAACACGAAAAGATTACGACTGATGACGATGAAAAACAACGGACGCTAAGTGATTGCAATAGCTCGCATGAGCCAGCCTAGATGAGATAAATACTTACAAAAAAAAGATGCAAGGCTTTTTTAATGATCTTGCTTAATTCCTAATTTTTGAATGGCAAATAAAATCCAGGTGAGCGATACGGGAAGAGGGTGGGAACCCCAGCACTGATGAAAATCGGAATTTCTTTGTTGGTTTTTTAAAAATTGCAAGGTATTATTTGCCTTTAATTTATGGGGTAAGTATATTTATATTGTCATTCAGCAGAAATGTATAAACATCATTAATACTATTTCATATAACTGTTAATTGGCAGAAAATGTAGAATATTTTTATCACATTCTTTATAAAAAGTTTTATTTAACAGTTTTTAAAAAAAAATTACCTTTATCTGCTTCCCCTATCCTGGACATTTGTGACGCTATTTTAAAGCACAAATTTGATTCTTCCAGTAGCTCTGATGGGAAAAAATATCGTTCTCTAATTGTAACGTAAAGATCTTCTAGAGCATCTAACTTGTCTGTTGGTTTGTTCATCTGATGATAACAAAGAAATCTTAAACTAGATGTACTGTGAGCAAAGCTCACAAAGGATACCCCCCGCTTTGCCTTGCCCAGGGTAAAGTTTCATAAGATATTTGCATCAATTTAAGCATACTCATGGTTGCCTTTACTACTCCAAAACATGATATACCTGTTCATGTTTCGAATGGCTGATGTGGCTTGGGAAGTATAGGTACAGCAAAAATTGTTATTTTTTTCAAATTGAACCTGAAACATATACCAATACAGATCTAGAATTAAGAATATTAGTTATAAAATAGAAGGCCAATTATCTCCCTTGTGTAATATCGGAAAGCAAAAATTTTCCTTCATGCACATCTTTGGATGATGTACTTCCTTTGTGTAAAGTTTCGTTGAAATCCATTGAGCGGTCTAGGAGGAGTTGCGCTTACGAGGTTCATATATAATATATAAGCCAAAAAAAAAAAAAAAAAAAAATAGAAGTCCAATTATCTCCCTTGTGTGATATTGGAAAGCTAAGATTTTTCTTCATGCACATCTTTGGATGATGTACTTCCTTTGTGTAAAGTTTCGTTGAAATCCATTGAGCGGTGTAGGAGGAGTTGCGCTTACAAGATATATGGACAGACAGACAGACAGACGGACAGACGGACACACAGACAGACAGACGGACAGACGGACAGACAGACAGACGGACGGACAAGGTGATTCCTATATACCCCCAAACTTTGTTTGCGGGGGGTATAAAAATAGGCAAAAACATCTACAGGTACATGTATTTTGCCAGTAGGAAATTGTGCATATAGTTCTGCATAAATGTCGTCATTCACCTAAAAAGCTAATTAAACCGTTAAACAGACTTATCAAGAAGGGATATAGTTAAGATACTGTTGCCAAGTCATTAAAGATGGCCTTTTTTAAAATTAATATAGATTCATTTATAGGGTTAAACTTTATCAGGTACAGAAACATTGGAAAGATATTCTTTCAACAATTTTAGTAATAAATTTTAAAAAGTCTCCAAAATTGGAAGCCAAAAACCAGATTTATTAAACTTTGCCTTGGATATTAAACATTGAGCGCAAAATTTGTTCCTGTTATTTTACTACATTTAGAGAATTCATTGCAGTCAAAGCGAAAGAAAGAAGACCATCTGAGAGACCATCGCTGCAAAGTTTTGTTCCACATTTAGATGCGATTTTCTAACTGATTTAGAACAAGAATATATGTCAGCAAATTTTCCCATGACTTGGTACTCTTCTAAACTACTTCAAAAGTACGCTGTTGCAGCAATCTTGGTTTGTGGTCAAGGTCATCTGATACAATTTTTTTCATAATGGGTACAGTACTAGTTTAACAACAAACACTAGTTTTGAAACGTGCTTGCAAATCAAAATCACAGTAACAAAACAATAATCAAGAAAAAAATAATAGCTGGATATTCGATTTGGAAAATTTTATTTCTAAATTCATTATTAAGACATTTAATTGTAGAGAAGATTAATAACGTATTGTCTACATCAACTTATGACTAAATTCGGTAAATAGAGAATTGCGGTTTCTTTTAATCAGTCTCTTTACACACACAAATACTTGAAAAGAAAAAAAAACCAGATACGTTTTCTTACTTGGAAAATTCATAAAATGGGAAGTTTTATTGTCGGTTTTGACAAATAACGTCTTATCAGAAATACTTATGACCAAAAATATGGAAAGACAAACAATAAACCAAGAGGTAACAACAGATATAAATGCACAAATAATACAGGATAAAACCATCAAACAACAGAGCTATCCACGAAAAAGATACATCTTGATTAATGAACATAAGATATAGCCAAAATCTATTTGGGGATAGGGCTGTGCTGATGGAGATAAGCACTGTTTCCAAAATTTTTAGAAGATAATGCTATTACGATCAGTAACATCTGAACAAGTAGTTGCCGATTTTCTCTTGCATTAGATCCTATCAATAAAAAGACTTATACGACTTTTGAAAGAATGATCTTTCTTCGTTTTAAACTAGTTTTAGGTAATTACATTTACGCGCGTTGATGTTCAATTTGTACAGTTACCCAGTGAATTATAAATACTATGATATTTTATCAAATGGTCTGGCACGTCTTACGACGAATAAAGTCAACAAATATTTATCGTATGTTAACAAACTGTAATAAATGTAAAAAAAAATCCGACATTAGACTGTCAAACTACCTAAAATAGAAATATTCATCATCATGATGAAGAGACTATAATAGGCGTCTAGTAACTTTGGAATGGAAAATCTACAACAAAAAAAAAAAAAAAAAAAAACTGGAAAGCTATAAAAAAAATCATCGAAAGAACGAAACACTAAACGAAATAAGCCTAACAGGGTAACCGAAATCAATATTAATTTTTATATTGCTAGCTTTTCTTCAAATTCTTGTTGAAATGGGTTTCTCCCCGAAATTTATTATTATTATTTTATCCCGAATGTGTTCATTTATGCATACGGTATTATATGTAGACCCATGACGACAATAGAAGAACTATTCAAACAATTAGTATTAGATAAAGACATGTACATGTTGAATTATGATACAGAAAGAAGACGTAACTTTTTGTAAGAATTGTATGGATATAGTTTTCGAAATAAGTCCACGAAATGGTCACGAAAATTTGCCATATTTGTTAGCCCGTATCTTTAATTCCACTTCCGCTATATATATATGATGTTTTATCACTCAACAATTCACGTTTTGGAAATTTATTGCATCTCATCTATCCCAATGAGCTCGAAATTAAAGATACCACAGACACTGCTACGTCTGCATCTTATCTTGACCTTCACCTCGAAATTGAGACCAGAGGAAGGCTGAATACAGAACTTTACGACAAACGGGATGACTGACTTTCCAATCATCAACTTCTCATTTTTGAGCGGCAACACTCCAGAAGCGCCGGCGTATGGATGGATATTTCACAACTCATACGTTATTCCAGAGCTTGTGACATATACGTATATATTATCTGCATTTTGACAGCTAGATATTGTATAATATCATCCCGTGAGCCAGAATATGAAGCTTTGGACGAGTGAGCGTAGCGAACGAGTCCCAAATCTTCATATTCTGTCGAGCGGGGTGATATTTTACGATATCTAGCTGTCAAAATGCAGATACTATATCCCTTCTTGATATTATATGTAGACCCATAACGACAATAGAAGAACGATTCAATCAATGAGTATTAGAAAAAACAATGTAGAATTATGATATAGAAAGAAGACCTAACATTTTTTAAGAATTATAAGGATATACATTTTCGTATAACGTATTAATATACTTTTCGAAACAAATACACGAAATTTTTACGCAAATTTGCAATATTTGTTAGATATTCTTTTTTCTGTCATATTTTCGAAATTGGGAGTAGGTGATGATGCAGAGGAAAAATTGGGAGGGAATGAATAAATTTTATGTTCTTATTCACATGTTCATTCGAAAATGAAGCATTTCATTCATTTAAAGGGACAAACAAAAACTTGTTTGGGATGGTGCGCTTACAAAGCATATCAGACCGTAAGCTTACAAGACACAGTCATTTAATAATATCACAGCAAAAATATTTACAAAAAAATCTTAAGATAATTGTGTTTAAAACTCAAGAAATGTCCTGTATTTTTCGAAAATACTCAGCATCATGCCATTCTGCAAATAAAAAAAAACATTTATAAGCAACTATTTTTTTTTTAAATTTCCCTATTCTGAAAAGCTCAAATTAACATGGAAAAGATAGGGGAAATAAAATACGTCGGTGGATGAAGGATGGATCATAGTTTAACGTTCATTGGCAGCTTTTACATGCATATCAGGACAAGAACTAGTTGATATGATACGCATATGAACACTTCTTTGTACTAAACCGACAGGCTGAGGTAGATCTCCTTAGCTGAAATTTGGCTTCCTATTTCGGTATTTTTGGTTGAGTACTTCTTGTTTAATATAAGTTTGGTTTTTGGTCTTCCAAATGTTTCGGTTTTAATGCTGCTGATGAGAGGTAACTCCTTGAAATGCGTCGTATACAGCATAGTATAAATTAACCATATCTAATATTAGTATCTTTGGATTGTTATTTTGAAACTCCTGGGATGATGCCTCTGCTGGTGGACCCTAGGTCCCCGAGGGTATTCACCAACCCAGTCGTCAGACTTGTCTGAGATGATTATTCATTGATTTGTTACAGAAATTACCAGTATTTAGCAAAATTCAAAAATAATAGAAATACTAAGGGTTCATTCCTTGTATTGCACATGGTAGATCTCCTTAGCTGAAATTTGGCTTCCTATTTCGGTATTTTTGGTTGAGTACTTCTTGTTTAATATAAGTTTGGTTTTTGGTCTTCCAAATGTTTCGGTTTTAATGCTGCTGATGAGAGGTAACTCCTTGAAATGCGTCGTATACAGCATAGTATAAATTAACCATATCTAATATTAGTATCTTTGGATTGTTATTTTAACGAGCTTACTAACGAAGCAACAGTCCGCATGCAAGAAGACTTACCACCCCACACAGACATTATTGGACTGCGGGTCGACCAGCACATTACCACGAGACCACTCTGGTATGTGAAGGAATTAGGCATAATGTTATAATCATATACGTGTAATTACGTCAGTGAATTCCCTGTATAGATATGAAAAGTTCTTATTCCACCTTACTTTACCTTTCCTGGTATTGACATTCAAATATGTTTTGTAAAAAATATCTTTGGTATTTTGATATGAATTATATATAAGTTTTGACTTTGATTTTGTTGATGGTTCCGATAAATAAATATCTGTATGATGCTAGATAATTAAGATACTAGTATAGGATGACGATGTGTATATCTTCTATGGCTTTCATATAAAATTTTATTGTCACACTTACATAGGTGATTCAGTTAGGTTTAATTTTCATTATTGTAGACTTTAGGGAAAATCTACCATGCCACGGTAACCAAAACATTCCATTAACATTTTCTTCGGAAGTATTTTTGTATAAACCATTGATGTTAGCTAAAGAACAGCTTTTATACCACCACCCGCCAAAATTGTTATCCCTTGCACAATGAAGTCTGTTAGAGTTGTCATTATCTGCATCCAGCGTAGAAAACATTATACCATTTCCACTGATCATGCCATCACCTATAGTTACAAACAGCATTAATTTTATATACACATATATCATCCTTTATTTTAAATGTCCACTGACATGTTTAATGTTAATAATCGGTGAAGGTGTTTCTGTGTGTTAGACATATTTCGAAATGAAATCGTATTAGTACTAAAATCTATTAGAAAAAAAGGATTGGGTAGTTCCTGAATTGCAGAATTTGTATATTTTTCGCCTCGTTTCGCTGGAAGATTCACAAATCTCCCATATTAATCAACGAAAGAGTCGGTTATTCTTTTAATTGTCTTGGCAGAACAACATTTTCTTCTATTATTGACCAGTAGATCACACAGACAATATGTCATATTATCGCCTTTTATCTTTCTTGAATAAATGTTATACGACATTGTTATTTCCTTATTATAAGAAAACTCACCGGCAGTACCGTTGTATCCTAACACAGTTAACACGAACTTTGATGACTCGTCCCCTACACTAAACACATTGTAGAGAGCGTACTTCAAATTCCCTTCAAAATCCCTCAGCTCAATTCTTAAAGAGTAGTTTCTGTTCAAGGTTAAAATATGGAGCTTTTCATTTCCTACAACATAGAATTGACACAGAATCTACCAATGATCAACACAAAATTTACAACAAGAAAATAATTTTTTAATGATAGAATAGGATATTGGAACTACAAGTCAAAATTGGAGATCAAGTCCACCGAGTAAGGGATTGCTAAATAGGCGAAAAGGTAAACTTTAAAGATGAAATGGAAATGCCAGTTCTGAAACTTTGACCTGCACTCTTCACTTACACTGTTTTCTTTTAGCTGTTTCCATAGGCATACACGATAATCCATAAAGACATACTCGATAGTGGTTCTCGAGTACATTTCTAATGCCTTAAGTATGTATATACGTCTAAAATTCTTCTTAGATGAAATTAACCTAAATTGTCACATCATAAATATTCAATATTTATTCAGTATGCTAGTGCATCATCTTTGCAGGGTTTTTCTCCATAGTATTCGAAATGTTAGTAATCATCTGACCTGCACATCGACTAACATTGTCTATGGAGTAGATTGTAATCTATGTGGTTTGGTTTATGGGGGTGAAACAAAAAACATATTAAATACCAGAATGAACGGTATTATCATGTATTAAGTTTTCATAAAAATGCTTCAATTTTAATTTTATTTATTCTCTTATAGTCTTAGTTATCTTATACGAGTAATATTTCTGCAGTGTCCAAATCCCTACCGTTTCTTCTAACACATCTTTTACATATGAAAACTAAGAATAAATTCCCAAAGAGTCAAGGTTTTGAGTCAAAACAAAGGATTCTTTAACAAGAGGGTTAATGTCATCAGAATATAATCTAATTAGATACAATATATATTGAAATTTAATATTAAGTTCCAGAGGTATCCCTAATCAGCCCATGTACCTAAATTTGTTGAATTTTTTCTAATACCCAATGTATATTATCAAAAACTAAAAAAATATTCTAGCTAAAGGTCCCAAATACCGAGAACATCAGCCAATTAATTGGAAAAATAATTTCAAATTGCTGATGGATTCCGTTGAGGACTGCACCAGAAAATGGACAGCAAAGCAACAGGAGCCTGCTGATACACTTTCAGAGTGGGTGAAGGCTATTAGGTAAATGATACAGGCCCCAATTAAAAACCTCAAAGGCTCTATGAGCACTGAAGCTAAATCCACCTTCAAAGACCCTAAGGTTGTTGAAAGCTTGACTCGCCTCCATCACAAATATGCAACTGTCAGAGCGTATCAAGCCCACAATAATATTGTTTTGTCTGCAAGAAATATTATTTAGTGTATCCTAGAAGCGATTTGGGAATAGATAACACTGCGGGTAACCCAACTGATACATCGACCACACTCACTAAGCAGGAAGTCCTTGATAACCACAAGAATGTTCTTCATTCCTTTGGTATTTCAACAAAGGATGAAGAAATGTACCATCCTGCTCTGTATTGGATTCCTAAATTACACAAGAATCTGTTAAAACAAAGCTACATTGCTGGGTCAGTTAAATTGCTCTACAAAACCTCTTCCAAATATTTCGTATATGCAAATTGACATGTATTAAAGTGGGCCTTTAGAATTACTGTGAAACATCATATTCTACATGTGGAGTCAATCAGATATGGATTCTCAAAAACTCCAAAAATTTACTACAATATCTAAAATCAAAATTTTTGGCTACATGCAACAGCATAAAAACATTCGACTTCTCTACAGCATACACTACCATACCACATTCTCAATTAAAATATCGACTGAAACAACTAGTTCATCAATGTTTTTCAAGAAAAATGGCAAGTGCAGGTATAAATTTATAGTTTTAGGTAGAGAAAAGGCTTATTTTGTGAAGAACAACCCTAATTCTAACAAAAAGTATTCTGAAGATGAAATAACAAATATGTTAGATTTTCTCATAGATAGCATATTTGTTGAATTTGACGGTCGAATTTTTCAACAAACAGTTGACATTTGAATAGGAACCAACTGTGCCACTCTCCTCTCCAATCCGTTTCTGTATTCATATGAAGCGCATTTCATTCAAGGAAAACAGAAATTTATATTTCATTGACAACGACAGACGTAAAGTAATGCATGCTATCGCTTCGTTTAAAAGATAAATAATAAATAAATAAACCATTTTTAATTCAATAAAAATAAATGATATATGTTCAGGAAACAAATTCAAAACTATTTATCAAGTGTTCCTTGTTTTTGTTTTCGACATTTTCTTCTTAACGATAACGATATTGACGGTCTATCTAAATTTGGAATATCAATTTTTCTATTCTTTGTTGTACTCTCCATGTTTAAACAACGACTTTTTAAACAATGAATGCTTATAAAAACAGTTCACTAATTTAATTTTATTTATTTACCACAGGGAACCTTAGATCTACGACTCTGTGTAATTGCTAATCGATCAATAAAGGTAACAAGTGTTTGCAGTAGTTTTGAGAAGTAAATTTAACAGCAATTTACTGTATTGGAACTGGATGAGTAGGTCGTAATTCAGAATGCCAAGTTTCCGGTGTATACAGGTTTTATTATTAAAGGAAATGAAAATAAAACGTTGGGTGTCCGGTTTGGTCAGTTTTCACTGTTCCAGCATCGCCTGCATATGGCGGCTACGTTTCTCAGCTTATCGATATTTAAGAGCATGCGTGTGTTACCTTGATTTTCGACAAAGAGGATTACTGCTGTCACAAAAATTGCTTAATCAGTGTTTTATTAGGGACGTTGATGTCATCACTTAGGATATTTTACGCTCGTCATCACGAATTGTTTGAAATTTACAATGTTCCAATATCGAAATTGATGTTGGACCTGTTCCATTTCATGTACCTCCACCAATTTGGGACTACCACCGGATTGATTTTGTTGAACTTGACAACAGAGGCCGTATTCAAAGCAGGAAATGGTTTTTATAGGAGTTCGTGTTGTTCATTGTTTTTAAGTTTCAGTGTTTATTTGTTGTGCTTGTGGTTGTTGATTTATTGTTGTGCTTGTGGTTGTTGATTTGTCTTCCCGGGTTTGTCTGTCTAATGGATTGCATTTTTTGGTTTGCTCCTTAGGTATATTTGTCCTCTTTAGTATTAATTTAATAAATTTTCAGGTAATTTAACAGACCACAAAAAGGAAAAATTCTCTGCTGTGCACAATAAACGTTAACACGATTTGACAGTTATCTACCTATTAATAGTACCCACGTAAGGGAGTAATCTTACATTTAATACGGAACCAGAATGGTTTAATTACCTAGCCAATATTCCCTGAATACGTCTCCAAAGCCAGTCTTATATTCTTCCCATGTTCTGTAAAATGGTGTTGTTCCGTCAAGTCTTCTTTGAAAAATCTACTTGAAGATCATATTTCGTAATAAAATCAAAACTGAAATGAATGGTCGGTAATTTTATTTTTTTAAATTTTTTTCAAAGTTTAATTATTTGTTTGTTTATTTTTCTTGAACGCTGACTACTAACTAGCATTCATTAAACATTATAGACAGTGCAGGACCCATTACCATTAGATTTTATATTAAAGTATATCATTGCCAATACTTCAAGTAGATACCATTTTTTATGCTATGTTATTATACATATTGATGAGGTACAATTGTAACTAATCATTGAACATAGCCAGATAACTGACAGTTGTTTTCATCGTGGAATTACTAATTTTCCTATAAGTTTTGTAGACATATGTATTATCAACAGAGTGATAAAATTATGACAGAAAAATGATACAGACCTGTTAAACCATTGTTTAAATTCATTTTACACACAAATGTGTGCAGAATCAGCAAATGAAAACATGACAATTTATCTAAAATAAAAGATTTGGGTTTATAAATTAATAGCCTAAATGACACCTCTGGATTTTATTACAATGATGTGCCATGTGTAAGAGACGACCACCTACCATTGTTCATTGTTGCACTCTATTGTAAGGGTGAAATTCACATCTGACAAGGTTGAACATAGAATAAATCGGTAATTCGCCTCAAGTTTATTAAACCGTCGGGCTACGTCCTCTTATTTAGTAAACATGAGGTGAATTACCAATAGTCAATCCCTTTTCAAAAAATCATTTATCACTCCTTGAAACATACAATTATATAATGATGTAACAAAATAATTATATTTAGGCAGATAAAAAATACCTTGACCACAACTAAACTGGTGAATTTTAAATCGACGCACATCTTTTTTTTTTATCAACAACATAATAAGGCTTCCTGGTTTACACGGTATCAGGTAGCTTTATTCCCCTGGGAAATCGATAAAGAGTTATTTTATTTTGTAAATTTGGAGTAATGTTACTCAAAAGTATTCATATTTATACAAAAACCTCGCTCTGAAGAATATCGATTTGTTATGACATCATTGGCTGACTTTCAGACAATTTTCGAGAACAAAGAGAGAACATATGTACCTAGTGAATTAGTTAACGCATATAAATATACAGCCTCTCATAGTCAAATATTTTTTATGCCTTACTACCTACTTTCAATATTTTTCTTGAAATGCACAAATGAATTGTTGTTTACTGGCAGACCGGCACGAGAACAAAAAGATTATAGCAGTACTTGTGTAGATGTAATGCTTCCATCCCGAAACACATTTTATATGATTTGTTTGCGGCGTCTGTGAAAAAAAGATACTTTGTATTTTTGAAGTTTACAAAAAATACCAAGACGAAACATTTGGAAAATCACGTGCTTAGGTATCAGTTTTGATTTGGAAACTTTAATACTTTGGCAATTTTGGAAGCAAAAATACGTTTCCTTTCATCACCCGTATTGGCGTCGTGTAAGGTTTCTCCTGCTTTACATATAATAATTTATTTCCAATTAACATTCATTAACTGAAGGATTTCAACTTGATTAGCAAACATTATGTGTTGCAATAAGCAAAAAAAACCAAACAAAAAAAAAAAAACAAAAAAAAACACAAAAACAAAAACAAAAAAACAATGCAATTTATACCTTTCCTGTTACCTAGCTTCAATGAAATTAGCAAAAAGAAAATGGTGATTCTGATCTTGTCCCTAGAAACAAACATTCAAAATTTCAAAGAGCTCGGTTTAAAGCTATAAGAGGAACTGCATTGTACACAATGTTTAGTGAATATTTAATGTGAAATTGGAATTATCTACCTTAATTATCAGCTAAAAATATGGGATATTATTTTAGGCAAGTTCTGTTGAAAAACAGTAAATAAAACAAATTTTGCTGTGACATTTTTGACACAGGATTCCTTAATTATCAATTGTTTTTATACACATGTACCCACCGTCCATCCACCATCATCAGTTATGTCGCAGTACACATCAGTCATGATCCCAGTAAAATAAATTGTATAAACACCACTTTCACTTTCGGGTGGCAGATCACTGCAGTCCTTAAATACTGTAAATTGAAACAGTTATTATGAGTTAATCTTATAGTTCTTGTTAAAGTTCTTGTTAAAGCCTTGACAAATTGAAGACACCAGATAAAACATAAACTCCACTAACAGCTACAGATTTCTGAATGAAACCTATTGATCACAATTTCTTATTTTTTATGTAGATTTTGGAAAGGGGTCCATGAGATATTGTTTGATTACATTTTCTGCACATGATTGTGTTGTTACCTTTTGTTCACTTGATATGGCTATGTAAGATACCTAAACCTCAATGCAAACTAGTTCATTGAATGAAGTTTACATTGAGATTTTATTATGAAATCTCTCTTTATTGTGAAAAAATATAAGCTTAAGATAATATATATATACCTTATATATAAAAAAATAAATGAAAATTTATGAAACCTGAAGTATTCAAGTACATTTTTACACAATGGAATCCTCAACTTACATAACATATAGTTATTACTTTAAACATGGAATTTTATCTTCTAAACGTTATAGTCTATAACGGTGCTTTGATAAATCTGGAAGTACCGTTATATGTTTCCACAACTTGAAAGCTTTTTTTTTATTTGTGACAGAAAAAAAATATAATAACTTGACCGATCTGGATATGACTTGTGCTTTAAACTTTTTTTCTGGGCAATATTTTTATTCGTTTTAGGGCAAATATCTACAGTCACAAATTATTGGTATTCCTATGGGTAAGAATTGTGCACCTCTGCTCGATGACTTGTTTCTCTATTGTTATGGATCGCAATTTATGGCTAAGCTTTATAAAAACCCGACTAAACACGGCCTATTAAAATATTTCAATAAAACTGTATATATTAAGATGATCTTCTTATTGAAACGTGTCGGATGGACTTTTATAGTGTGTTTTGACACCTTTTAGTTTTCCTTGGCCAAAGTTAAAAAGGTGGAGGGTTGGAGCTCCACGAAACTGGTTTAACCCCGCCACATGTCATGGCCTGTCTAAAGTCAGTTATGAATGGTCATGAATATCTTTGTCTCAGTTAGCTTTTTAAATTATTATTGATATTCTGACTTGAAATTGTACCGCTGAACATAACTAATCATGAATGACTCTGGGATCATTCAGGGCATACGGCATGGTGTGGTTTCCCACTACTTGAGACCATTTTATGACCTCTGGATGTTTGTTTGGTTATATACATGTAATTGAGATTTTGTGCTTTCTTTGTAATTTCACTTAACATTTGTTGGTAAATCGATGAATTATACTTCAGAAATGGTAACATAGATCAGCTGTAGTATAAGTGCAACTTTAGGTACACAGCCAATTGATAATGATTTAATGGTTTTTTGGTGGGGTCTATTTTGTTCATATGTTTTTAGTTTTTAATTGTAGTGCATGTATTGTTTTGGTCTTGTCTTCGTTGTTCTCCGGAATTTGTCAGTTGTTACGATTTTTCTCTCCTTCGAATATCCCTTTTTACTTGAACTACTTCAAGTTTCTAACTACAAAGAAATCAACTATTGAATATTTCATTTCCTTGTAATTTTTTAAACATTATTACCAATTGATATCCTGCAATATTGATAGTTCTTAAAACTAATAACTAAAAGTTTTGTGTTTTCTCTTAATGCAAAATGATTGTCATCTTAAAACTGAGTTTTGTATTACCTTTTGTTAACATCGTCTTGGTGTTTGACGTCTCTGTCACAGGTCGACACTTTGAGCTTATTCGGCATTTTTCCATAGAGTTGTCGTAAGATGCAGTGCAACATGTATCATTGTTTTTACAAATCATAGCACACATTAGAACAGATTGCGCCTGTATGATATATGTATCAGATTCGTTGTAAAATCCAGTATTATTTGTTAACTGAAATGCTTGAAAAGTTACCATCTTAACTTCCTCAACTTTTAATGATAGAATAACAAATAAAATCAGCATGTATTCATCCTTTATGTTAATAAACATTGTACGCATTATGTTAGTTTAAAATATACATGGATTTCGTAAATTGTTTGTTCTTACTTGTGCAAGTTGTCTGCACAGATGAATATAATTTTTTCTTCTGATAAAAACAGAACAGTTTCCATTAGTAACAATGATCAAACTTTTGATTCTTAAATCCTATAAAACTCTCAATCAATTGTTCCATTGTAATTTTATTTAAGCCAATTAAATATTATTAAAATAGTGTAAATAATATCTACAGGATATAATTTTTTGTCTTCGATTTGCTCAAGTTGAGAAATGTAAGATCGATTCTTAGGTTTCTATGCTGTCTTGTTCTATTTTTGTTTAGTTTATTATACGTTTTTTTGTCTTTTAGTTATACGTGTAACCTTAGTTCCATTATCCTGACCATGTCTTTTACCTGGACTTCGAATTTGTGGACGTTCCACACTGTTTTGTCTATTATGTATTCTTTTGCTGCTATTCAAGATACTGAATGAATAAATGTTCAATAATATTGAAAATCTTCTTGTATTTACTAATATATACCTATTAGTGTCATATAACTGAGGTTATTTAACCTACGAAAAAGGACGCATTTTGGTTTTTTCGAATTGTGGAAGAAATAATTGTTTAGAAATTTTACTTACCTATATACTGTGTACACTTCTCATCGTTCAGCTGTCTATACTTTAAAGTATTAATCCGAAAATTAATATTGTTTTTCTTCTGTACATCTTCAATTCATTCTTAGTATCGGAAATATTGAAATTAATCCTGGTTCCATAGATAACATTTCGAGCGCGCCATTTTGTGATAACTCTCTATTTCCAGCTTAAACATTAGAAGCGTTAGAAGTAAGCTTGAATTCCTTTATAATTTAACGGACGAATTCCACATTGTTTCAATAACTGAATCACACTTAGACCCTAATATTGACGACAGTGAATTAGAAAATGAATCCTTTTCTAGAAATATCATACTCAGAATATGGGGGGGGGGGGGTCTACTCGTCTACAGTAAAGATGATATCAATTTAGTGCGCCGGCGTGAACTAGAAATCATATTTATGAAACTGTTTGGATAGAAGTTCAGGCAAAAGGTCACACATTTAAACACTACATTATTAACTGAAATATTAAAATGTTCTTATTCTGATGTACTTAAAATCCCCCCTCTGAAATAAGTGATATCATGGTGCGTGCATCATATCAATAGAATATCCGAAATTTGTGTCCTAATCATTTCAAAGAGGAATTTGGATTTATGAAAGAATGTTCACCACAAAATTTACTGAAAAAATGTTAAAACTGATTGTAATACGCTTCTTTCTAACTTTGATGGTGTTAATGATATATGGGAAGTATTCATACACACCCTTACCGAGGTTGCAAGGGAATGTATTCCAACTAAAACCATAACTATACGTAGCAACGATAAAACTTGGTCTTAAAGTCTTATAATGAGAGAGATAAGTATACGATTTAGAGATTCATTTAGAAAAAAAGATTTAAAAAATTAGCGATTCGGGCATTTCAAAGAACAAAAAACAGAGAAATACAGTTAATAAAACGAAGAAATTTGAGAATAATTTGGATAATATCATCTTAGAAAATGCTTCAAATCCTAAAACATATTGGAAAATTATGAAAATGTTGATTAAATCTTATAGAGGCTTTTGTAATATTCCACCACTTATCAATTCAATTGGAAGTGATGAATTCGATGAAATTGTTCCCCATGACGATAAGAAATATTCACTGTTAAATAAAAACGTCTGTCTGATATCCAAACTAGAGGAAGATGGTGTACCCCTTCCAAAATTTACAGCCAAAACTAAAAATACTATCCAAAACATAGATATCAATATTACAGACATGCTGCTGAATTAATGATAGTGATTTAAACCTAACTGTATATATGATACAAACTGTTGCCAGGGAGATATGTCCATCTGTACCCAATTTTCATAGTATAATTCAAATGTTGAAATGAATAAGGCATCTCTTAAACATGTGCATGAATAATGCAAAACTTTCAAATGTTGACTGTTCCCCATAGAATTTCACAACATGTACAGTATAGTGAAGATTCATAGTCACTAGAATATAACTGAGGGGGGCCAAGCCAAACAAAAATGTCATGCAAATGCTAATACAACTGCATACCAAATTCATTGACTGTCTATATGTGGTTCCCCATTAACTGACCTAGTCACCAACTATTAACAAATTGATGATGTTGTCGTACGAAACAGAACATCTTTATGACTTTTGTGAGGCAAGGCAAAAACTGTAGTGATACAGGACATTAGACTGCAACTAGAACAGTTCCTGTTGTGTTTACTGTTTACGTCCTTAATACACTAGTAGTAAAAGGGTGATATTTTGTACAATGTCGATTTCATGTTGGCTCACTTCTTTCACAATCAGAGGTTATTTAGGGATTAGAAAAAAGTTTGAAATTTGTGTTACCATTTAAATGGCTATCAATGTATTAATTTGAATTGCAGTATAAAAAACAATATTAGGTGTCATTAAAATATAAACTTTTTTTGTATTTGGCACGGAACCGTAGAAGGGCAAAACTCGCCTTTCCAAAGTTTCTTGGCCTCATACAAAAATGTTTATAATTTTCTGACATTGACCTAAATGTTACCCAACTTGGCAACAATGTAAATATAGTTACACCCAACTGAGCAACAATGTATATATAGTTCCACCCAACTTGGCAACAATGTATATATCTGCACGCTACTTGGCAACAATGTACATAGAGCTACACAAAACATGGCAATAAATTATGGAATGAATATGGTATTTAGAACAAGCTTGAAAGACGAGGGTATACTATAAATATATATCTGTTTTTACTTTTGTAACTGTTCCCATCTTTACCCCCATTGTATCTTATCTTATATACGTCTGTTGCTCATAACATAGCAACAGTTTTTATCCATCATAAACTTGAGTAAATTGCTAATAATTTTATGGCAGAAATAATAACTTGATAACTATTAATCATTTGAAGTCTTCTTTGACATTTGTGGATCTGTTTATGTGACTTTATATCAAAGTATTCCCTCTACTTGTTTGATAATATATGATATTCTGACTTTACACAGAACAACTTATGTAAACAGTTTAAATTCAAAATCGAAATACATGTAGTATGAATTGTGATTATGATGAACTATATTGGTGTGTATCCGTAACTATCACAGATACATATTGTTTTTATAACTGTGACAGTAGTCTGCTCTTTTGACAAGAACCGAATGCTGCTTTGGCGCATTTTGAGGTGTGATGGAAGCATAATGCATAAATATATTAACTCTTTAGATAAAATATAGCAGGAACACAAGATTTAACATAGGCATGATAGGTATAGATGTGCACAGTATTCTCCCATTTATTTCATATATTTCCATGCAAACAGGTATAATTGGAATACCATTTTGATTCCAAATATTTTTAATAAAAAATTACACTGCAGTATTATCTATCACAATTCTCATACACTGTATGTTTAAAACCTTAAAAATGTAGTTAGATCAGTGAAAATAAATAATTGGCATGTGTATTGATACATGTATATTTTTCCTTCTTAGTTTTAGACATGGGGTATATGTATAGCAACACCGACACTTCTGTAATAATAACTGCAAACGACATAGTTCTGTCAGGTATCATCTATCATCTCAGGGGATGCGTCCTCACTGTCGAGGATCATCTCGGGCGTGGTATCCTCATTGTTCCACATTTGGATCCCGCCTGTCTTCATATCTATTACACATTTCTCTAACAAACAATTCAGTATGAATTTGTCTTCTTCTTGTTCATAACCTATTAATTGGCAGATGTGTGTTTTTCTGGAGGGGATGTCTCAATCTATAAGTGAAGATATATGTGTAGTTTCTCAACTAGAAGTATTCCTGGTGAAATTAAGATAAAAATATGGTAAATTTATGTTCGCCTAATTGTAAAGCCATGATTAACATGCTCAGCGTATACACATGTACATGTACATGTACCCAGGTAACCTAATTATTGCTTTCAAATTGTCAATCCTCAACTTTGCTCTAATTTATAACACTTATCATTCATATATACATGTAGTGTAGAATCAATACAACATATCAAGGTTAACATTTGTGCTCAGTTTAGTTAGGCTTGACATGCTCAAGTAATATCTCATTATTGTCCTACATTTATACATGTAAAAGATTTTAAAATTACGAGTTAGCTCTTATATATCACTGTTCAACTAAACCTATGCTGAATTAAGGTTCTCTCCCAAAATATATATATACTCTCTCAAAAAAGAAACGCAACATCAGATTATCTTTTTGAAATATTATTTTTCCGGACAAATAACCAATAAATATCAAAATATATGTACACATGATCATAATTACACCTTCATAAAAAGTTTCCAGGTACAATCATTTAAATTCATCCACCCGTAAACGACTTTGGTCGCAATCTGGGACACCCTACGATTTACGCATTGCCAAAAACTGGGTCGACTTTCACGTGCAAATCATGGGTTATTTTTTAGCTCAGTCAGTCGGTATAAAAACCCGGTATTTCTTTTCATGAATGCATTCGTAAAATAAAATTCTGATGAGGTGACGCTATGCCAAGGTTAGACGCTGCTACCCGGAATATCGCTATCGGACGACTAGAGGCCGGAGAATCACAGAATGCTGTTGCTGTAACGTACAATGTTCATCGTAGCACAATTTCACGCCTTTGGGGACGCTACCTGCAGCTTGGTACTACGACAGATCGGCCACGTTCAGGGCGCCCGCGTGTTACAACCAGGGCGCAAGATCGTTACATCAGACTTTTCCATCTGCGGAATAGGACTATTGCTGCAACAGAAACAGCTGTAAACGTCCCTGGGTTGCGCCGTATATCAGCACAGACAGTACGCAATCGGTTACGTTCTCATGGATTGAGGGCAAGAAGACCTTACTTTGGAGCAACACTGAGACGCCAACACCGCCGAGCGAGGGTTAGATGGTGTACTACAGTTCGTGCATGGAATTTACAGAACTGGAGAAGAGTATGGTTCAGCGATGAGTCACGTTTTCAACTGGAAAAGCGAGATGGTCGCATACGTGTGTATAGGCGCCGAAACGAACGTTTTGCGTAAAACTGTGTTGTGGACAGAGACAATTTTGGCGGAGGCAGTGTTATGATGTGGGCCGCTATTTCTTATGCCAGAAACACACAGCTGATACATATCCAAGGCAATCTGAACGCTGTTAGGTATAGAGACGAAATTTTACGACCTCATTTATTGCCCGTAATTGACATTCGGAGAGAAATTTTTCAGCACGACAATGCCCGACCACATACAGCACGTGTAACAGTAGACTTTTTAGAACAACAGAATGTCAATGTGATCCGTTGGCCGTCACGATCACCCGATCTTAATCCAATTGAACATTTGTGGGATGAAGTGGATCGGCGCGTGCGCCAACGACAACCACCACCGCAAAATCTGCAACAATTACAGCAGGCACTTCAGTTTGAGTGGCAAAGGATACCGCGTGTTCGAACTCAGCGTTTAATTCAATCTATGCCAAGAAGAGTCGGGGCTGTGTTACAAGCAAATGGTGGACATACCAGATATTGACAATTTATGAGTGATTTATTGACAATATGTGACAAACTGTGATATTCCAAGGTAAAAGAACTCATGAACAAGAAGTGTGCCAATTTTTGCATTCCTGTGTAAATTATTTATATCATAAATTATGAAAATAATATATGAAGTAAATTTCCTATTTTCTGTATGTTGCGTTTCTTTTTTGAGAGAGTATATTTACATGTATTCCAGATTATTAAATAATACGATTAAAACAGCCCTAATACTACCAAAACGGCATGTGTCATACTTGTGACGCCGTCCTGGTCATATAAATCACGTGATCTACATTGCTTTTCGGTCCGGTCCAATACTGAAAAAGGCCGGAAAAATTGATTGACCGATATGGGCATATGCTTTGAGAGTATACTTTTTGTATCATGGGTCATGTTTTTCCTGTATGTTTGTTCTGTATATTGACTTGGACATCACTTGAATCCGTATTTTTCAATCCGAAAATCGATGTCGGATAACAAAACTTGCAATGGAATAAGTTGGATCTTAATATTAGAAATGTAGATTCTATATCAAAATATAAGAGAAAACTAAACATGTGTTTATAACGCTATTCCAGTACCATCGTACTTCGCATTTGGACCAAGAAAATTAAATGTTATTTTAAGCCATATTAGGTGTTTTCCTTTTTTTTTCTTTCTAAATTACTATATTTTCAGAGAAAACCTTGTAGCCAGTCCGTCCTGTACCTGTGATGCTTCATCATTTCTTTTTTAAATGTAATAAATATTCTGACAACAGAGCAGTATTGATTAATAACCTAAACTGCTTACTATATACATGCAATATAAATACAGATATTTTAACCAGAGGCGGTAAAGAGCTCTCTACTTAACAAAATGAAATAATTGTTAAAAATGTACACAATTATATCGGAAAACCAAACAGATTCCTGCTCCTCTAATTTACATCTGATTCCCCACTCATACAAATCCATCTCTCCCCCCCCTTTTCCACTCTTTCTGTCTCTCCCTGTCTACCTCTCCTCCCGTATATTCACTCTAATGTTGTAATGCCTAGCAGATTATATTAATATATTTATATATATGTTTATTTTTATGTAATGCAGGCTCAAATAGTTCAGCGAAATGGAAGCCACACTAAACTCCGAAACATACAAATGAGCCAAAATTTTAAAAAAAACACACAATACTAACAAAGGCTAGAGGTTCTTGACTTGGACAGGCGCAAAAATGCGGCAGGGTTAAACTTGTATATTCTACTGAGCCAATTGTAACCGGACTTGACAGCTATGGTCCATAGATGGTCCTCTGTCAGAAATATGTCCAATGACCTAGAATGTCAACCAAGATGGCCGCCACAGCCGAACTTAGTTTACATGGGACCCTATGGGAAAATTCATTTAAAAATATTCTTGTCTGAAACCACTTCGCCAATTGGAACCAAACTTGACAGAAATGGCTCATAGTTGTTCCTCTTACTGATTTGTGTCCGTTGGCCCGGAATGTCAACAAACATAATGTTTAACATAGGACCCATACCCTTATGGGAAAAATAATTAAATAATCTTCTTGTCTGAAACAACTGAGCAAATTAGAACAAGACTATTTTTCTAAAGACCCGTACCTGGACTTCCCTGGAGCTGAGACTCTCTACTTTCCGCTGAGAAAGGTGATCTTTATTGACATGAAAGACCCCATCCTCGTAAACGTTACTGACATTTTGATTACTGTTTACTTAGCTGTATCCTATGTAGCAACGTACAGAAGTCATAATTCCAATCTTCCTCTCCCTAAGTTGTAAAAAGTGAACGGCAGCTAAACGAACATTGTGCATAATAAAATCAAGAATTTCTGATTATATTTTTTTTAATCAAATTTGGTTAAGTTTGAGCAGTTGTTATATATGATCTATTTGATGTATTTCGATTTGTGTATATCTTTAATTTGAAAAGCGCTTAGAGTAATTGTATTGTTATATAATGCGCTTAAGAAGTACTTTCTAATGATAATAATAATAATTATAACTAGAGACTCAACTTAGCCTGAGTTGCTCACCTGGCCATTATAAAACATAAGCTCTTTTGTATCCACAAGGCTTTTAAAGAAATACAAAATGTCAACATTTGCTTTGACCTAAAAAGGGTGGATCATTTTAATCTATTCTTCCATATGGGATACTTTGGTTAAAGTCTGCACATTAGTGCTTGGACAAATGACAAAAAAATCTTTTCCCGTATGGTTTCAATGAAAAATTTGAACAGCGCAGTAGTTTCAGAGATTTTTTTTTCTTAAATTGGCCAATAAATATAAAAGATGGTCTCTGGTAGCCATGTTGCTCATTCAACCGAAAAAACAGGTTGAAAGTTGGTAGAGTTCCTTCCATACATCATTCCTGTCAACGTTGGTTACAATCTACCCATTAGTTCCTGAACGAATGACATAAAAGTCCTTTCTCATATGGTTTCAATGAAAACTTTGAGCAGCCGCAGCCGTCGGTTGAGCGTATGAAACTCAACCAGAAGTTGATCATTTGTAGAGGGAATAGTTGTCATCAATCTGTAAAGGCTCAAAATATTTAATCATGTAGTTTCTGAAGAGAAGATTTTTGAAAATTGGCCAATAAAAATCAAAGATGGCCTCTGGCGGACATGTTGTTCATCTATCTGGAACCAAAGGCAGAATTTTAATAGACGTCCTTCCATACATCATTTCTGCCATCTATGATTACAATCTGTCCATTAGTTCCTGAGCAATTGACAAAAAATCTTTTCCCATATTATTTTAATGGAAACTTTGAACAGCCACAGCAATCAGTTGAGCCGATCAATCTCAACCAAAAGTGCATCGTTTGTAGAAAGCAGTGTTGTAATAAATCCTGCAGTTTCAAATCATTTCATACTGTAGTTTCAGAGGAGAATATTTTTAAAATTGGTCAATAAAAATCAAAGATGGACTATGGCAGTCATGTTGTTTATCCAACTGGAACCAAAGGTGGATCGTTTGTAGAAATTCATCATACATCATTCCTGCCAAGTTTGGTTACAATCCTCCAAGTAGTTTCAGGGGAAGAGATCAAAATGTGAAAAAAATACGGACGGCGGACGACGGACTCAAAGTGATGACACAAGCTCACATGGCCAATGTGCGAAGTGAGCTAAAAATGAAAGGATACACAGTATGCACGAATGACATAAAATAACATCTATATTTTAGTTATTTTTATGTGTCATGTCTCTGTTCAAACTTAGTTTAGGATTGCAACACACTTTGTAATCTGTCAATGCTGTTCTAAAATGGAGTATAATTTTTGCTTCGGACCTGCAGAAAAAATCATTTATATTCTTTCTGTAAAATGCAGAAATGTATCATGATCAAGTAGCCCTTAGCTCGTCACTGAAGCTTACTTCTCACCCATTTGAATTATTGTTTTGTTTTTCAACATTTTAGGCATTCTGTACCATGCACAACTAATGAGTCATAACTTGACAAAATGTGCACATTTTCGGGCATCAAAATATCATAGAATTAATGCTGACAGTAAATACAGTTTATTAAATATCTTTACTTTATAAGGCGATATGCTTAAATACTTTTTTTAGCATCTAATGTTAACATAACTAACGCATATACATATATGTAAAAAAATCACAATGAATTATTCATGGATGCATAATAATGAGAACACCATCGTATGTGTTAACAATAGTTTTACTGTAAATTGTTAAAACATTCTACAAGAAACTTTTACATTCACCTTAAACTACAAATTCAAGCCTTGACACCAAAGTTTCCGTAACATGGCCTTTATCCTCCCCTTCTCATACCCCGACATTTGCAATGCTATTCGTAAGCACTCCATTGATGCTTCCATATTTGCCGGATTAGATGGGACCAAATGTCGTTCTCTAACTGTAACTATAAGATCGTCAAGAGCAACTAATTTGTCTCTTTTTTTGTTAAGACGGTGATAACAAAGAAATCTTAAAAAATAAGAAAAAACAAGTACAGGTATACTGATTATACTGAATCCATCTTCTGTAAGTTCTTTTAAATATGGCAACAACTCTAATGGAATAATTGAAAAGCCTGTAAAATCAACACTACCGACAGAAATCTTTCTGTATAATTTAAAGACATTAACCCTATTTTTACACTTCCAGTGGGGGAATTGCCTTTCGAAAGCATCTTTCGACGATTCGACCAAAGAAATTAATATTCTATGTGGTATACATTTTTCCAATGTATACCTTATTATATGCAGACAAAACTGATACTGTTGACGTGAATAAAATAACGACGCAACTAATAACCAACAAGACACGGAATCCCCGTATAACCCGATTAGAAGATGACTTAAACATTTCTTGAAAGAATGATAGTCGTTTTTATTGTTTTTGGCGACATAACTTGACATTATGTTTTGACCATGTTGTGGACTAATCAAAGATAGAAAATAAGAGAAGATATCAATGGCTGGACAATTCTCAATACAATGGACAACTTTCAATGGTGTTTCAGTACGTATAACAGTCCTTTCTGTAAGATAAATGTGAATTAACGGTACTATTTGAACTATTGATACTGGATTTAATTCATTTCGTTGTATATATGGTGAAATAGAATTCTGAATGTGACAAAAACTTTTCAGAGTGTTAGTCCTTAAAACACATTCCCAATTCAATGCATATAAAAACCGTAACGTTGATAATAGATTAACATGATCTTTTGAACTGAATCTATCTTCAAATAAGTTGTATTCTGGAATGAAATAATGAAGACATGTTTTATGTTCCACGCAATAAATCAAACGTTGGAAACAGTTCATGAAACACCTCAGTAAATTTTCTGGTATCCATAGTGATGGGCAACATTCTTCTGATATCCAAAACATAATTGTCTTTAAAAAGTACGAACAAAGAAGCTCAGGATGCTTCTTACTAATTATATCCTTCAGTAAAATTTTTAATAACGCGTAGCAAAATAACTGGGTCTGTGTAAAAGAGTATATAAGTAGCTTTTCCGCTACGGAAAACGATATTCTCCATTCTAAATGTTCGTGTGGAGAATTCTTACAGCCAATCGGAACAAATAAAATACCATGATCTATAATTGATTCAATCAATTCAGTGGTAGGCCATGATGATCTAGATCTATCTATCCAAGGCTGGGCAATAGTTATCCATTCCTTACAATGCAGGGTATTTGCAAAATCAAGGACGCCATCCTCATCTGTTGTACACGGTCCGTGTATTACAGAACCTTCTGAAATGTAATATCCTCTCATAAATTTACTTGAGACGTATGGTACATTATCCACCATCTCACACATTTCCCCTAGCTGATTGTACAAATCAACACGCATTATAAGCCTCGTGAATCCTGGTTTGGTTTTATTTGTTTCCATTATTATTGGTATCCCTTCATTCCAGAAAACACCAGAATCCCGTTCATATACAGGAAACATGGTCTGTACACCCATAATATCAAAATCACTACCTTTAAGATCCAGACCTTCTGCCTTACTACCACTGCTGATCCATGCTATCCCTTTAAATGACATCACATTATCAAATGCAGTAAATAATAGTCGTCTTGTCTTCACATCTTTTTCTGTACCAACCACATCACATAAATAGTTATAGAATCTAATTGACATGTCATGTTCTGGTGTTGTCATCTTCCTAAATGCAATATATAAGTTAAACTACAGTAAACTAAAATTTAAGGTATGACCAAGGTTTATAGAATGCTGATCTCACTTGTTTCCCGAAATATATTATATTTTCAATCTAAAAATAAAGTACGAAAGATTCGTGGCGTATCTCCTTATTAAAAAATGTAGTTAATTCTTTATTATCTGAATGGTCAGCTGTGTAAATTTATTCAAATTGCCGATAGTGCCTTTTGGTTTCATATAATGTAATGATTATACACTTTTAATGTTTTGAATGTAATGTTAAAATAGTCAAACGCAGTCATAACATTTATGTTAAGCCTTTTTTTTTCGCAATTACCCCTCTGAAGTGTATAAAAAAGACAACTTGATATGACAAATGCTCTGCTAGTAAACACTGAAAAGAAAATGAGATGAATTATGAAGAAATACCCAGAGTGTCAACCAATGAGAATCTTTGAAACTTATATGAGTTGTAAGTTTGCAAGGTCAAAATACAAAATATGACTATTAATAATTCCGAAGACAACAAGCTTATAATTCATGCTGTTAAGATAATGCACTGTAGTTTAGCAGACTAACTAGAAATCTTCCCATTGTACATGTCACAAGCACAACAGTGGCTATGAATTGGTGACTACATACGTCGATTAATATACTACTAATCACAAAATTATAAATCGTCACGTTTGCAATACATGTCCTTAAGATTTAAATCGTCTATTGGCGTAGATGCTGAGGTTTACTAGGTATGAATCGATTGAGGTTTGTTGGGAATCATTTTAAGGTGGTACCCAACACTTTCACTAAAATTAATTTAGCTCGTTTAATTTTCATAAAATTTTGACAAAGTATTTACTTTGACCCATTGACAAAAATTTTTAAATTTCAAAACATTTGAACCAACCAATTCATCAGAAAAAATACACTGATTGTATAGCAGTTTGACAAACACTAATATTGATCATTGAAAAGCTTAATATTCGATTAACAACACAACGTTATTAAAACGTTTAGCTGATTTTACAGAGTTATCTCCCTGTAGTGTTAGGTACCACCTTAATTTCAGGTTCACTTGTTAGATATGTACTTTACAATAAATGTAAAGATATAAAGATCTTTAGAAACAGGTAGTTATGTAAGGTTTTTTTTGGGAACTTAAGGTATCGGGACCATAAATGACCACGTGATTATTTAAAAGTTCCCGGATGTTCCATACAACGCAATTGAAATGACTTCGGTAATTATCGGCAAACTTCGGAAATGCCAATATAACTAACTTATTTTTACAGACTCTGCATATAAGCAACAAAGTGTGTTTCAACTTGAGAAATATATATATACAAAATTCCAGCTTTAAACTGTTTGGTTCAGCCATTCACGGTCAAAAAGAGATACAATTTTCGATTATTATCTATTATGGTCCGGATACCTTAATTTGTAAACAAATGTAAATACGTGTAGTATTACTCAGACTTGTTTTAATGTCATATCCTAGTTAGAACTACAGATACGCCTTTCTGTTTCCGTTAACATTGACGTGAAGTCAACTATTTTCATCATAAGAAGTTAAGGTACGCCTTTGTGTTTCTGTTAACATTTATGTCACAGGTAAGAAGTATAAATACGACATAGTGTTTCCATTAACCTTGACGTCAGACGTCAACCATTTTTATCGTATTGGATGGGGAAAGGGACGCCAAAATAATGTACAAAAACAATCAGGAAATTATTCAAATTACGTCCAGCATCAACATTCACCAGTGGGATACCACTCATAGATTTATTTTTTTTTATCTAGAAAGCCTGGCATCTATATGTTTAACATTGTTTATTACCATTTCTCTCTTCAAAACATGTATAATTTTAACTTATTAAGAAGTTAATTGATTAAACAACCGCTTGATATAGTTGATAAACAAATGAAAAGATATGGGCTGGTCGTCAGTAAGACAAAAACCAACAGGAATTTTAAACAAAGGGAATACACGATTACGTCTGTGGATTGTTGTATAATACTTTCGGTAAGAAGAAACAACTCAAGACAAATACTAAATTGCCAAGAAAACAGTTTCTAAAATTCAACAACATTTATACGACTCGGAATAAAACTTGAAACATGAATAACAGCCCCTACCATACGAAATGATCTCCAAAATAATGATAATTGTATTCGAAAACCGTATAAAATTACCTATCATGTCTGAGGCAATGAAATGGAACGTACATAAAGTCTCTTAAAGATAGACTTACCAGAGCAGTCAGGAGATGAAAAATAATATTCAAGTTTCCAGCTCGTAAATAGAATACAACTGTTAAATCAGCTCAGCTCTATGCGCTTTTATCTATCTTCTTTCGGAACTGAAACCACTAGAGAAATGAATCATATTATGTGTTTTTCCAACCGAAACCATAACTACATGACAAAACAAGGACATTAAATATAGTCTTACTCCGTAACATGTTCATCTTGCTAGTCAAAAATTAGAATATATACGGGTTAATGACCCCAAATGGCCTCATATTTTCGTGCCTACAATGGAGTTACCTTTGACATTTTACTTCCAAGCAATGATCGAAACTCACAAGCTCGGTAATTGACCCTTACTTAAAAGTTTTTCATTCACTTGACGAAGTTCTACGGTTAGGACGATTGAAATTTAATTTCACGAGAATCTATTTTTCAAAATTATAAGAAAAGTCAAGAAATACCAAAGGGATATTCAAAGGAGGAGAAAATCGAAACAACTGACAAACTCCGGAGAACAACATGACAAGACCAAAACGATACAAGCACTACAATTTAAAACTTAAAATATGAACAACATGGACCCCACCAAAAAACCGGGGATAGACTCAGGTGCTCCGGAAGAGTAAGGCACCGACCAAAAAAATATGTCCAGCTTGATCTGAAAAAAAAACATTATTGTTTAACGTCCAGTGGCAACCAGATGCATATCAGGACGAGGACATGTTTATATGATAATGAATAATCCCCGCTTTGTACTAGAACGACACGCTGAGGCGGATTTTTAATGTGCTAGCTCACGAGGTAAGACATTATACTGACTCCGAGCCGACCAGTCTTTGCTCTTACTCCTAGGTGCCGCCAGCTTGGCGGAGAGGCAGCAAATACCAATTTTAATGTCTTTTAGGAGAACGGAATCTCCTTTAGATCTTAAACACGTACTGTATTTGTAAGTTGTTGTGTTCGGTAAACAAATCTGCATTAGAGTTTAAAGGAAAAAACGATGAAATTACGGAAACCCCGCCACTTTATTCAAGTGTTATCAATATAGAATCTTAAGTATTTCGTAAGGGCAGTTTTATTTACGAAACTGTAGGTGTCTTTCACACTTAAGTGATATCCGTTATAATTTTTAAATCTGATGAAAAATTTCAGATCTTCTATAAAAGTGAAAAAAAAACTAATGTAATTTTTTGGAAAGAGTTCAAAACATGATTTTGAATAAAGTATAACATCAACTTACTCTTAAACACAATTTGTAGCATTTTTGCTATTATTTGAATAGATTAAACATAGTTTAAACAATTAACATTCGTTAAGGCATTTATTTCGTTAAGAAATATTCTGAGACAAGAATAGATGGGAAATTATATTTACACATGTCTTGGATATATTCGTAATGTAGCTGGGCTGTATGAAAGGAAAGGGATGGTTAGGGGTCAAGGAGAATGTTTGGGGGGGGGATTTATACTCAAACTTTTGTAAAAGGAAAGGTTCGACATTGTAATGAATAAAAGTCAGGACTAAATCTTCCATGAATCTAATACATGTACATGTAGTTATTAATTTTAAAGAAAAAATTGTGCTTGCAATGGCACGAATTTTTTTTTATGCAGTATCATTTAGTTCGATTTTGCTTTAGAATTGTTAGTCAGCTCTGTGCAAATTTATCTTCTCTTCTATTTCTGTGTCCTGTGTATTTGTACAGTCTGATTTAAATCGGTCCTCAAACTGCTCCCGTTTATTGATCAATACAAGGGGACCATTTTGAGGGCTGCAGTGGTTCGTGTACGTTAGCAGTAATATTTTCAGTTGTATTTTTCTTATATGTTTATATTTGTAATATCATGATTGTTTCCTTCTTTGTGTTTACAGTGAAAGTGTTTTTTATATTTTTATTTAAATTGCCAGTTTTCCAATCGAAGGTCGGTGGTTCTCTCGAGATACTCCTGCTTCCTCCGCCGCGAAATAGCCAAATATGCTGAAAAATGTAGCTTATTCTTTATTATAAGTGATTATCCGAGTGATCAGCTATGTACATGTACATTTATGCAAATTACCGATATTGTCTTTTGGTTTCATATGATATAATAATTATACACTTTAACTTTGTTGTTTTCTATTTAATGCTAAAATAGAAAAACGCAGTTATAAGATTGGTGTTAAGTATTTTTTTCGCAATTACCCCTCTACGGCGAGTTAAAAATAACAAATCGACATTACATATACCCGGCTAGTATACATTGAAATGAAAATGAGATGATTTATGTATATGAATTGTAATTTTGTAAAAATAAAAATCACTTTAGATAAATAATAACATTCATATCCCACCCAAGCGATACATAGTCTATACGGCTATTAATTGTCCGCACGTCCGTCCGCATACAGATTGTATATGGTTTGTCCAAATAACTCCTGCCACATATGTCAAGCAAGGAAGTTCTTATTTGTAGGATGATTGTACATGTATAAAATGTATGCATATTTTAGTGTTGTAAGGAAGAGGCTCTCAAGAGCCTGTATCGCTCACCTGGATTTAACTTTTCACCTTGAGCAGGACTAAAATTTTATGTGTTGCAGTCAATTTGGCTGGTTCTATGTTAAACTAAGTTCAGCTATGGCAGTCATCTTGGTTGACAGTCCAGGTCAAGGGAAACATTTCTAAAAGAGAACGATCTAAGGACCATTACTGCTAAGTTTTGTTCCATCTGGCTTTGCGGTTTCAGACAAGAAGATTTTTAAATGAATTTTCCAATAGGGTCCAATATTTAACTACGTTCGGCCGTGGCAGCCATCTTGGTTGACAATCCGGGTGATCGGACACACTTCTGAAAGAGGACCATCTAAGGACCAATTGGTCATGCTTGACAGTAGATTCAGACGAGAAACTTTTTGAGTGAATTTCCCATAGGGTCCTATGATAAACTAAGTTTAGCTATGGCGGCCATCTTGGTTCACAGTCCACGAAATTGGACACATTTCTGAAAGAGGACCTCCTAAGGACCATTGCTGCGGTCTGGTTCCAATATGTCAAGTGGTTTCAGACAAGGAGATTTTGTCAATGAATTTTCCCGTAGGACCTTATATTAAACTAAGTTCGGCTGTGGCGGCCACCTTGGTTGACAGTCTGGGTCATCCGTCGAAATTCTGAGGGCCATCAAAGGACCATTGTACCAAGTCTAGTTCTAATTGGCTTTTGGTTTCAGACAAGAAGATTTTTGAGTGAATTTCCCATAGGGTCCTATGTTAAACTAAGTTCGGCTGTGGCGGCCATCTTGGTTCACAGTCCACGAAATCGGACATATATCTGAAATAAGGACCGTTTCTGTCAAGTCTGGTTCCAATATGTCAAGTGGTTTCAGACGAGAAGATTTTTCAATGAATTTTCACATGGCCTTATGTTAAACTAAGTTCGGCTGTGGCGGCCATCTTGATCGACAGTCCGGGTCATCGGCCGATATTCTGAAAGAGGACCATCTAAGGACCATTGCTACCAAGTCTAGTTCTAATTGGCTGAGTGGTTTCAGACAAGAAGATTTTTCAATGAATTTTCCCATAGAGCCCTATGTTAAACTAAGTTCGGCTGTGGTGGCCATATTGATTAACAGTCCGTGTCATCTGACATACTTCTGAAGGAGAACCTCCTAAGGACCATTACTGCCAAGTTTGGTTCCATTGGCCTTGTCGTTTTTTAAATCCCCCCCCCTTTTTTCCCTTTTTTAGTAATAGCAGTCATGTTGGTTGGAAGTCGGGGATGCCGGATATAATTTTGGAAGGGGGCCACCCAAGGACTATTCCACCAAATGTTGGTCCCAATTGGCCTCGTGGTTTCAGAAGAAAGGATCTTTAAAGAAAACTTTACGCCGAATGCCGTCTTTAAAGGGCAAAAACTCCTATAAGCGGTCAATCAATGATTTTGGTGATTTGACTTATTTGTATATCTTACTTTGTTGAACATTTTTGCTATTTACAGTTTGTCATTATCTATAATAATATTCAAGATAATAACCTAAAACCGCAAAATTTCCATAAAATTAAAAATTCAGGGGCAATAACCCAACAAAGGGTTAACCGATTCGTCTGAAAATTTCATGTCAGGTAGATCTTGACCTAATGAACATTTTAACTCCATGTCAGTTTTGCTGTAAATGCTTTAGTTTTTGAGATAGAAGACAAAAACTGCAGTTTACCACTATGTTCTATTTTTAGCAATGGCGGTCATGTTTGATTATGGATCAAAACTGAGGATAAAATTTATAAACAAGATACCCTAAGAAACATTCACTTAAAGTTTTGAAGTATTTAGTAGTTTCTGAGGAAAAGATCCTTAAAATAGTTCACGACGACGGACGACGACGGACGCCAAGTGATGGCATAAACTCACATGGACTGTGGGCCAGGTGACCTAAAACTATTTAAGAAGCCAACAAAATGTACACAACAGAAAAACTACAGGACTGCAGTCAAAACAGTTTAATTTGGTACGTATACGGTACTTAAAAGGATAGATTTGAACCTGTGTTTTCAAAACATTATTAACAGTAAACCACGTTTGATCTTAAGCGAAGATTTTTGTCTTGTTTAATCTTGCCTGTCTTGATTTTTACGATCAAGAATTTTCAGACGAAATCGCAAACACAGGAAAAAACCAAGGTATTCTGCCTTCTAGTCAGTAAAGACTAGTTGAGGTCATGTCATATCGTTTCAGATAATCGGCAATTTACTTGAGATGACTTATTGTAATTGTTCATGAATGGTCATGATTGGCAGCTGATTGAATATGTCATTATCTGGGTTTTTTATATTGAATATTTTTGTCGAAGAAAATCGAGATAATAAAAAGTAAACAAAACAAAACTAGCCACACAAACCATGGACTGTAAATGCATACATTGACTATAGGCTTTTATTATGTAGGGAGATTTTCTAAAGGTCAATTACGTATGCAGGTCTACATCGATGACGTCAATTTTATAAGCAATATTACATGGAGTGCAATATGGAAGAGTATTACAAACTAAGCTTTGGCTACGTTAAACGTGGAATATTACGTTGCTATACAATAACATACAATTATGGTACTGAATGCAATATTTATAGATTAATACATGACCTTTTTCATATTACCCTTGTTATCAGCCCGAGACCTTGATATCTGCCCCAGGGCTTTAGCCCGACGGACGATATCAGTCGAGGGCTGATAGAAAGGGCAATATGAAAAAGGATTATTCCCCTTTGAAAAGTAAAAATATGGGAAATTGATTTTGTAAGCACTCTGACGTCTACCTTTCATATTCGATTTTAATGCAATTTATATCAAAGCTTTAGATTGGAATTCTCTCGGACGAGTTCGTAACTCAGCACCGATTGAGTATTTTTCTAAGAGTTATTCCCCTTTAATAAGTGAAAATTTGGGAAATTAGCTTTGAAGGCACTATCATGTCTACATTTCTCAGAAGGTTTTAATGAAGATAAAGATGAATGTTCCAAAATCATCACTGACAGATTGACATTCTCAGAGTAATTCTCCTTTGAAAATCAAAAATAAGGAAAATAGACTTTTAAACACTTTCTAATCTACCGATATATTAAAGTAATCGATTAAGAAATAGCAATTGTTGGAACAATTGGATTTCAAATATAAAAATTCTATATTTAATACATGTAAATATCCTGGAACACACTCAGACCTTTAATTTTTGGAAAAAAATTTCCTAGCAACCCTCTTTTAAATTAGTCAGTTGTGAAACAGAAATTGCTTGGAACAATTGGATTTCAAACATTCCAATTCCATCTTTGGTAAATATCCTGGAATACTCTCAGACCTTTAATTTTTTAGAAAACTACCTGGCAACCATATGATAAGGTATTCAGGATTGATACAGCAATTGGTTGGAATAATAGAATTTCAAAACTTGCAATTCCGTCCTTGGTTAATATCCTGGAAGTGTCTCAGACCTCTAAATTTTAGGAAACGTACCCAGCAACCATAAATGCAATAAATCAGGTTTGAAACAGCAATAGCGTGGAATAAATTGAATTTGTGCAATGCCATTTTTGATTTTTTTTTGTTTTTTTTTTTTGGAAGATTCTCAGACCTTCATATGTTGGGAAGAGTACCAAGTAACCATTGACTGTTCTATTGCAATTTTGTTAAACTATTGGATTGAGCAGGGGGACAATATAACAAATTCCAAAAACAAAACTTGAAATTATTCCAATTTCGTCAAGCATCGACATTCATCGGTATATTTCCACTTATAGATTTGGTTTTTTTTTCATTTAGAAAGCCTAGCTTCTATGTTTAACTTTATATATTACCATTTCTCTCTTCAAACCATTTATAGTTTTAACTAATTAAGAAGTTTATCGATTAAACAACCACTTGATTAACAAATGAAAAGATATGGGGATCGTCAATAAGACAAAAGCAAACAGGATTTAACAAAGGGAATACACGATTACGTCTGGGGATTGTTGTATGACCTTCACTCAAGACAAAATGGCCATGATACCAATTTTGATGCTCATATCAGTTGTGCTGAAGGCCTAAAATGTTGAAAACAAAAACAGTAACCCAAAACGTAGAAGACCAGAATGGAAATTAAAGAATTTTTATTTTTCAGCCATGCTATAAGCAATTCAGATTAATTGCTCACTAAAATATGCGACAGTGTTCTCGCCCACGCATGTATAAAATCAAGATCATGTCTATGTAAATATTTCCGTCTGTAAAGATCTTCGTAAACATTCTGTATATCATTATACTTGCTATTTCTTAATAACTCAACAATTTGTAGACCTTTTTCATACAAGTCCAGTTCACCATTAAAGTCAGCAATAATATCGTGTATATTTCTTTCTTGTACAACGTATGGTGTTGAAAAGGCAAGACTTAAGTTGTGTTTATGGAAAAAGTGTTGTGCTATAAAGCTTCTCCATATATCACTTACACGCCCATTAACACTTATTGGTAACGCCATATATCTAAAAGCAGATGAAAACCAAAATGTAGCTTGCGCATTAAATGGTGCATATGTGTTTCTTGGTAAAATGAAACGATGATGAGTATATTTAGTACCAAAAAAATTAGTAGGAACATCCCGTGTGAGCCTAAATATAGCATCGACATCTGGCTGTTGGTTGGCCAATGATTGTATGACTGCCAGACTCTCAATTCCTTTGTACCGACATATAGGTGTAATTGTCCTATTGTCTTTAATATGTTGTAATGGAAATCCTCGAGGCCACATTCGACTCTCAGAAATTCCAAAGTATGGGTATGGGTTAACGAGAAAAAATTCTTTGCCTTTACAAACAGTTACAGATTTCTTGTCACTTAAATCTTTGATTTCAAATACCCCGCTATTATCATCGTCAAAATCCCAGATGTATCTGGCCTTGTGATGAATTGCATAGATATACCCTATATTTTTTCTTCCAAAGTTCTTAAATGATATAAATTGAGATATCAGAGGATAAAAGGCTATTTGTTCCTTCATTGATAGATATTTTATCTGACTTGATGGCTCTCTTTCAGTAAGATTTCGGAAATATTTCTCCTTTGATGGTGTTCCTGTGTCTGCAACGACGACCAGACACCACTGTGGAAACTTTGAAATATACTTAACTGCCTTACTGGGAGAAAATACTGTTGTAACAACTGCCCAATTTTCACAGTTTGTAAAATTGTCGTGTACTGCGAATATTGATGTATCAGGGATCGGTCTTGTTGGAGGTATAACTCTTTCAACTTGGCCTGTAAATGAATTTCCAGTTACACTGCCTACATTTAAGTCCGATGTGTTTGATTTCATATAAATGTCGTTATAGTACTGAAGCTGTTTCATATTTTCACGCGTAGATTTGTGAAATATCAGCTTATAAGAACAAAAATTTGGCCTAATAAACTTTGCGTATTTAGGAAATGCAGCTCCTCCAAAATGCACAATCCTGTCGTTGTCCGCTTTTAAGTCAATTTCATTATATACGGATAACCATTCAGCCAATGATGTATCTCCGTATTCTTTATCAATTAAATCGTCTTCATAGTCGCGCACATTTTTGCCACAGTATCTCCTACTTGCGACTCTTTTGATTAAATTCCTCCCTATAACAACAAACATCTCGTCAACCCACACTTTCCTATGTATTTTTGTCCCGTTTCCATGCCTCCATCCATAATACAGGTCTGGGGACAAAAGTTTATTTAATCTATGAAAAATCTGTGGTACACACAGAAATGTGTCATCATCTAGTTTTGCCCCGAGTATAGCGTCAGGGTGATTATTATATATATATTTCAACCATTTATACATTTTCTCTCCAAATTTTACTGCCCTGCCATGGTGTGTTACGTTTAAGTACAAAATGTCTTTGTAGATGCTATTTTCTCTCAGAGTTTCAGTCGTCGGATGATCAATGAGAAATTTATAAGTGACCCGGAAAGGTAATTCATGCTTCAAAATATGTATGGAATTTATCCATGTAGATCTTTGTGCTGTTCGGAGGAATTCTTTTCTTTCCGAGCTCAGTATCCCCAGTACAATATGGGGTCTCTTATCAAGTGTTGTAATATTAGTATCGTCGACCATTATATTCAGAATTGAATATGAGATGTACACAAAAACTATGACAAAACATACTATGATAAACTTAGGGTTGACTAAAAGACGTTTCGTAATTTCTACCATTCTCATATTTCACCTCACACTGATAATTGTTAGCAATTGACCTAAAAAGGAAAAAAAAAACAGTTCAAAACGTACATACAGTAAAACTTCGATGGTTTTTTTTAACATGAAAATAAAGTAAAAATGACGGAACTTTCAAAACAGTTCGAGCCATCGGTGGTGTTCGAGAAATCCGAGTTAGAGCTACCGAAGTTCCACTGTATATGTTATCTATTTTTATGAGGGTCTATGTTGCCGCTTCAATATATTCATGATGAATATTAGATGAGAAAATCCAGACCATAAGAGATCATGACTGTAAAATATATTTCTCTTTGACCAAAATTAACCATTAAAAAAATTAGGAATTATGTACATATATCTTTCTCCGTTTTTGTTATGCGGCGTTGTACATTGTGTTTCCGCAGTTTGCCGATAATTAACGAAGTTGTTGTCATGGAACATTTGGAAGAATCACGCGATCATTTGTGGTCATATGGTCCTGATACCTTAATTATGTTATATTGTTATATATAGATTCTACAACAATGACCTGTTGATTATGAAATTTATCAACGGGATAATTAAATTTTCAGTTTTAAACTGCGAGACTTCTCCGAGCAGTTTAAAAAATAAAAATTTACTTATCGAGAGTGTTCTTGTAAAGATTAGAGGCATATGAGAAATGGCAATAATTAGCTACTATTAACGGGAAAAGGTACATGTGTAGAGTTATTTTGGTTGCAGTCAATGACAAATTATGGGGGAAAGACTTTATTTTTTACTCAGAACAAGCGATAACCGGTTTTACTCTGCAGACAGTTTACTGAATGAAGAGATATCGGAGAAAAAATACCGGAAAGGAAGGTAACGCGATCGGAGAAAAAAAACAATCGGAAAGAAAGGTAACCCGATGAAAATGTTGGGCGTTCCTATTGAGACATAATCCTCACGAGGTCCGCGGGGATATAGTCAAGCTGGGACTACTATAACACAGTAGTCTCAGAATCAAGGATGAGCTCAAGTATTACGTCCGGAGGAAATAATTTAGCCAATAACAGTTGGGCATTTTTATTTCAGCGTGATAACAAAGTCAACTTAATACCAAGACTGACCTTAATTTAGCCAATAACAGTTGGGCATGCCTATTGCAGCATGATACGGAAGTCAGTGATACCAAGGCTGACCTTAATTTAGCCAATCGCAATTGTGAAATATATATAGCTGACCTAAATCAGCTCAGTTCACTAGTATTTTCTTATTATAGGATATATAACAATATTTTTTGCTGCAAAACGAATTTACGGTTAACATGGGACACGTAAATGATGTATAAGTATAATATAGGATTTAGTTATAATGTTTAGGATCATAAGGCAATATATGGGTCGGCAGTTTACTCTCAAAACAGTACATGGACCGAAGCAATTGGCCTACTAAACATTTTTTAATTCAGAGCTTTTATTTCATACGAACTTCTTTCGGGGTAATCACTTGTTGAATTTTTGTTGAAAGCAAGGGCTAAGAAAACTATTTGAGACTACTTTTGTTTTTTGGAGTCAATCAGTTATATCGTTTTGAATGTTTTTCTCATAAATCACTGATTTTGACAATTGACAATATCTTTTAGTTTGGCTTATAGCTGATTTTTACCAAACTTCAATATGTTGCTAAAAATATTGAGTCTCTATTTTAAAAGATTATTCATCTTGGTTTTAGTCGATGACATATTTTCACCAGAAACGGACACTTTTTAACCAGAAATCACTGATTTTGAGAATAGGTAAATTCTTTAGATTACCTAAGCTGATTTTCACCGAATGTGTCGTTAAACTATTTGCTACTCTGATGTCTTTTTTTTTTTTTTTGCATTGCTTTGCTTTTATGGGTAAAGTTTTATTTTTCCCCTAAAAATCACATATTTTGACAAGGCTAGATATAGGAAAACTTTTTGATGTATTTATTCAATACATGATAGATCATCTAGGCTCTCTTTTTAAAATGGTGAATTACACAATTTGATTTAAATTAATATTGCAATTCCAATTTTTGTAAATAAACTGGAAGACTCTCAGACTTTTAATTTTGGGAAAAAGTAAGTACCAACCATACATTAAAGTATTCAGCTGTGAAAGGGCAAATACTTGGAAGAATTGAATTTTAAACTTTTCAATGCCATTTTTGGGATGGTATATTTCATGGAAGACCACCAGACCTTAAATTTTTGGAAAAAAATACCTAGCAACCATATACTTAGTAGCCAATTATGAAGATATGCTATCTTGCAATTTAATTTTGCTAAATATCCTGGAAAACTCAGCCAGACCTTTAATTTTTGGGAAAAGTACCTAGCAACCGTATTTTTAAGTAACAACTGTAAAATAGCGATTGCTTTAAATAATTGATTTGGCAAACATAAAAATTTAATTTGTTTGAAGCCTGTCATATATTGACTGTTTGGGGAACGTCTTAGCACATTGCTTCAATGATTCAACAATGGAACAGAAAGTGCTAGGAACGGTTTGTTTTTCCAGTTTTAGTAAATTTCCTGGAAGACTTTTTAATACTTCTGACCTTTTGGAACGCATCTTGCAACCATGTGCTAAGGACTCCTTTTTATGTTGTTTTTTCTTTAATATTTGAAAACAAGATCACGTAATGACAGCGGAAATTATATTTCATTTCCGTCTTGTTGATTTAAAAAAATATAAAATACCAGATACATACAATCAGTTCCACGTTAAAAAAAAGTTTTTAAATAACACAGAGAAAAAAGCAAACTATACTGTACCATATGCGTTCCGTCACAATCCATTTCAGTCAAGATGAGTTGAAACGATATTCAGATTTTGCATTGCATCTAGCATTTCGTCTGGAACCCCTAGCGTTCTTTTCTTTGCGCACATTCATGTTAAATTTTCCCACGAATATACCTGTATTTTTAATATTACGTTTGCCTATAGCAAACAAGTTGGTTTTTTACTAAACATTGACATGATTGATTTTCAAATAAAAAATGCGTACCTTTTGGAAATGTTTCTCTAGAATTGTTACATTATGTCAAGAATGTCGTAACATAGAATATTGATATATCAAGAAAGTTATAACATGTTTCTCCAACGATTTATCGAGTGTTTTACCTTTTTTATTTAATTTCTATTAAGGGGAGGCGGGGTGGTCAAATTCTGTACTACGTTTGCGAGATTTTCGTATGCGCATATCAAACTTTCGCGCAAAATCTATTATTATGTTTGCATACAATTTGAATTCTGCGTTTATGCGTATTTACCTCTCCGGTTATCCACATGCAGAATGTACAATAATATATCACAAAATATGTGTTTTATATATGGAGACACACGGAATTAGAATGTATAACCAAGCCACAGATGTCCACTATAAGAGTAATTTTGAAGCTCATTTTAAATTCGACATGCTTTATATAAAATTTAAATAACAAATTAACTATGTACCATTATTGAGAACAGTTCTAATGTGTTCCATTATCTGTTCGAAACTATTAGAAACTGTTTGCGAAACATTTTTATACCTAAGGAGCAATAAAAAAAACGTAATCCATTGGACAGACAAACCCGGAAAGACAAACGAACAACCACAAGCACAACAAATAAACACAGAAAACTAAAAACAATGAACAACACGAACTCCTATGAAAACCAGGAGTGAGCCCAATCGCTCCGGAAGGGTAAGCAGTTCCTGCTCCGTATACGGCACCCGTCGTGAAGTTCAACAAAGTCATTCCGGTGGAAGTCACAAATCGGTGGAGGCACATGAAAGGTTACGACAGTGGGAACAGGTCCAACATCATCTTAGATATTGGAACACTAACTAGAGAAGTCTCGAAATGACGTCTATCTAAACAAACTACATAGCAACGACAGTTTCTTGTGGTATTTGTCGAAAATCATAGGAGAAACAGATTCTCCTTCAATTTACTCGTGAGTTATGGAATTTCTCCACCATCAATAGTTAAATTTCAGATTTTAACACGCTCGCAAAGCTAAGCTCGCGTGTTGAAAATCGAAAATTTAACTATCTCGGGTGGAGAAATTCCATAACTCATTCGTACCTGAAGGAGAATCTATGTTTAATCTTTTACAATAATACATGGTGAGCATTGGCCACCAACCAAGATAACCAAAATAATCGAACTTAGTAGTATTTAATATAACTTAATATATATATATATATATATATATATATATATATATATATATATATATATATATATATATATATATATATATATATATATATATATATATCTGTGTGTGTGTGTGTGTGTGTGTGCGTGCGTGCGTGCGTGCGTGTGTGTGTGTCATCTGTATAAAACATTAATTTTGATAAATTTGCTATTTTCATAAAAATGCAAAGAGCCACTTAATAGTTTCCCTAAGGAAAATAGTGTTTTTAAACATCAAACGATTCCAGAGAAATGTCTTTCGAATACGTCTAGTTTTATCTCATCGTAAAGATTTGCCAGACGACAATTCCGGCAGTATTTGCCTCCCTGTCCGAGGAGGATTTACAAGATATATTAGACGACAGTTGAAAAGTACTGGAAGCTAATCACAGGTAAATTATCTTAAAAACACTTATTGAGTGGATATTCAAGGAAAAGTAAACTTATTGTCCCCTCGATACCAACTATTTCCCCTAGGCGTATCAAATTCTCTAAATAATCGATCCATTATCAGAGACCTTACCGTTGTCCAAATCTGAGAGGTATAAAACACTTATAATTAATAACATAGCAATGTTTTTTGCAGTTATTATTTCACGTGCGGCGGTGCTGAAAGGTCATTATTCAACGTGCCTTGTTCAAACTAAAAACTAATCTGCAACGTGCAGGCCAAATTCTGATTTTTCGTTCAGCAGCCCACACTGTATGACCCTCAATTTCTTTTCAACATATTGATAGTTTCGGTCAGTGATTGGGAGTAAAACAAATGCTATGATCCATCATAAATTTAAATGTTGATTTATACGTAATCTCAGTGTGGACAACATTAATCCCTCCTTACATTGCAAGATTTTCGAAAAATCAAATATGCCGCTTTTGCGTGATGCATACGGACCGTGTATTACAGAATGTAGGGAAATGCTTCTTTCAATGAAAATTTTATTTGAGATGTAAGATATGTTGTCTACTGTTTCACATATCGTAGCTCCTCTGTCTACTTTGACATATAATCATGATTATTCGTATTTTTACCAAAATAGGCCAAAATGGACTAATAAGTTACCGAAATGGATGTACAGGGACCAAAAAGGACAATGGGCTATATAATCATACTTTTGTATACTTTTGTTATCTGTGTTCATTTCTGACTTTACTTGTTTAATACTGTAAAAATTGTCGCCTTTTTCTGTACCAATCACATGGCACACATATATAGTAACTTAATCTAATTCATTGTTCTGATGTTGCCAAGACACCGTGCTAAAATCCGGTAAAATTAAAAATAAAATGAGTTATTACATTGATGATGGTGATTTATCGTAATTTCCAGTGAAAATAAATTCGATATTTTCACTCAGTGAAAGATCGGTTTTTATTTAACGTTGTCAAGGTCGTTACTTACAAATGACGTTTGTGACGTCGAACGATTAAGTATGGGATCTTACGAAAATATGAAACATTTGAAGCATTTTTTGTCTATTTTATCAATGTAATAAACAGTATAACTAATTCAATAATTGCGTGACTGGAAAACACTAATAATTCACTCATGCGCTGCGATATTCAAATTCTTGAATTAGTTATCCTATAATCAATCTTTAAAAATCTATCAGCACTATAGTTTACTTACTAACAAAAATTAAGATTTAATCAATATTTTTTCATGGAAATAAAATTATATTTAAGGAGATTTTTTAAATAATATTTGTAGACAGCAGTCATTATTTTCAATTTACTCAAACTTGGCCATTAGTAATTGAAATATAAAACTTTTCCTATTTGTACACACCAGAAAACAGATATACGTCGATTATTTGGGGAATCGAAAATTTTCTCAGGTTTTTGCATGCTTTTAAAAACAAATGTAAAACAGCTGGGTTAATACAAGTTCTTATAGTGTTAGTTTATAAATGGGTGTGATTTTCTATCGTGGAGTAAATCCATTTTATAGGTTTACAACATGGTTTAGACGGTCTTGTAAATTAAAAAAAAATATTTTTAAACATTTTGTCATTTTCACAATCTTTCAATCTTATGGTAATGGTGACCAAATGAAATGGTCCCTTGTATTTTCCATTATTTTTCAGAAGAGACAACCTAATGACACTTTTATAAGTGATGTCATAGTTGATCCAACAGTTTTAGAAATTATGTTTTTCCTAATATACTAATATACTGAAATGACAAACATATATAAGTCGTAAAGGGACGATTTCAAAATTATTGGACCAAATTGCAAGGTCACGGCCACATTGGCTCAGAAAAGATTTAAATATGTTTTTTCCTGGTCTTTTTTTTTAATTTTTAAAAATTGCGATCATATTGATCAGTTTTCATTGGGAACACTGAAGGACAATTCTTTAAAACTTTGGTCCCAGTTGTACAGCAGCTGCTTGGAAAGGGACAGCCTGTAGTTTGACCAAATTTCCATCCGGTGTAGTGGTTTTGGAGAAATAGATATTTGAAGGTAGGTTCACTTGGACGGATGACGGAAAATGAGATTTACAATGAGCTAAAAAGCATATAATATGGAAAGCCGTTTTACTGTTTATTCTTACTTCAAGATATCTAATAAACTTTATAAAATATCTTATATAGTTTATAAGATATCTTATATAGTTTATAAGATATCTCATATAGTTTATAAGATATCTTATATAATTTATAAGCTATCACATATAATTTTCTTTATAAGATATCTTATAAACTTTATAAGATATCTTATAAAAAATATGAGATATAAACTTTATAAGATATCTTATATACTTTATGAGATATAAACTTTATAAGATATCTTATATACTTTATGAGATATCTTATATACTTTATGAGATATCTTATATACTTTATAAGATATCTTATAAAAACTAGATTATATAAGATATTTTGTATATTATATGAGATATCTTGACGTTAGAATAAATAGTAAAACGGCTTGCCATAATATAATACCAAAATGAATAATAAAACGTTGTATAAACTTTTCAATTCCAAGTGAATGTTTGGAAGTGGATTTGATTCCCAAAAATTGGAATACATTTCCTTCAAATATTTAATTATTCCACTTATTCTCTTTCCGACATTTTCCATTTTGATTGCAGTGTTGAAACATGTATATGTTTACATATAGAAGTGATACACATCTATTTAATGTACATATATCTATTCCAGACTAAATATTAGATATTATTTCACGGAAATATAATTGCGGAAATGAAACAAAAGTAATAGAAAGTTTACAAAATTCCATCAATATTATTCCGGAAAAAATAGTTTTTGTTTCGATTTGTCATGATAGATTTTAAATTCTTGGAAAACTAAATTTATATGCAGTCAGTAAGCTGATTAATTTTGTTTTTAGCATTCACACAGACAAAAATCAACTGTAACGGAACGAGGACATCTATCGCTAAAAGTACCTACGCCTATTAAAGTTTCATACCAAAAAAGTAGTTTTACTATTTTGGCGAGGAATAAATTGCATTTAGTAAACGAGCAATCAAAGATGGAAAGAAATGAGAGTAAACATTATAATAGCAAAAAAGAGGATTAAGAAAATATGTGGTTATGTTGTGTACAGTCTGCACAGGGGTGAAGTGATGCTGGGAATTAAAAAAAAACATCATGCCAATCCTTGTATTCCCATTTTGGTCCCTGTGGGTTGTCTCCCATTTACAGAGTTATCTGCTCTTGGGAGAAGGTGTGTTCCATAGACATCAATGCACAAATTGTCATTTTTCTGCAAAATATTTTTTCTTCCTAACATTATTCTCTACACAAATTAATATGCTTTTGGATATATTTTCGCACATTTTTTTATTTCTGAAGCGAGGACTTGCCCAATTCAATATTTTTAGAAAAACATAGATGAAATTTCTGCTCTTTATGTTAAACACAAGACACCTTCTGTCAGGAAAGATAACTCATGCATATTTGAGCCAACTCCAATATCCACAATAAGGGAATATTAGAAAGTTAGACAACTGAGCCAATCTAAAATCATTTTTGTACACATGTACATAGAAAAGGACCCCCCCCCCCCCACATCCTAGTTAATCTAGTTATTTTCTGCGAATATAGAGGGCAACAAATCATTTTAAAGAAGTAGAGCCATTTTGCCCGTGTGTTTATTTCACTTCTATGGCTATTTTCAAAGATCAAAATCTCTAGAATGTGGTTTATGAAGATTTGCTAATAATAACTAACAACTAAGCTACTCAAACTTTTCTTCACAAATGAATATCGCTTGTAGAACATTTATAACACAAATTTGTTTTTCAACGTGAAGGATACTCAGAGAATACACTTAAAAGAATAATTATATAATTATCGACAACTAACCCAATACGTAGGGGTTTTACTATTGCTAAAAATAAATCCAGCCTATCCAGGTATTTTTAGCTGAAGTTATTCGAACGCCCCATGGCTTCTTAAGAGCTATGCTCGTGAGGATGGCAGATCTATTTATTTCGCATGAGGTACTGTTAGAGTTTTATTTAATTTATTTTATATCAATATTTCACACTCTTTTTTAATCAAAAGGGTAACTACTTTCACTTTCATATTTTATATGGTAACTTTTTGTCCCATTTTTGATATCCATGGTTCCGATCCTATTATTTATTGATGAAGAGAGAAAAAATATAGGTCTTTGCTATTGGATACGGGTCTTTTTAAATTATAACAGTTTTTGCCAACATACATGTAGTAAATAAGTAAAGTCAAGAAATACCCAAGGGATATTCGAAGGAGAGTAAAATAGTAACAGCTGACAAACTCCGGAGAACAACGAAGACAAGACCAAAACAATACATGCACTACAATTAAAAACTAAAAACGTATGAACAACATGGACTCCACCAAAAACTGGGGGTAGACTCAGGTGCTCCGGAAGAGTAAGCAGTCTCTGCTTCCTGCAGGACACCCGCCATGCTGCCCATAGTACTTGCAGGATTTTGTGAATTTTTAATCATACTGTACAATGGTAAAAGTAACACAGAGGAGGAGCTATGGGTTCTTAAATTTTCAATTCACCAGTATGTCCCTACAAAATACTAAGAACATAACTTGTGGTTCCCAAGGAATAACCTTCATAAACCGAGCATCCCATAGGATTAATTCATAAGAATATCTGACTTTATCTCCTCAATTTAACTTTTTTGTTATTATTATGATTTCTACTGAAAATAATTAAATCATTTTTTCCTAACTTGTCCTAAATATAAATCTCTTCGGTAAAATTTAGAAACTGAAATCGATAAAAATATGTCCAGAATTTAAAAACTTTGATAAAAAAACAGAAACACTTCTTTCTTCATAACTTCTAGCTCCATTCATTAGGAAGTCTTTAAGCTCCATTCTTTAGAAGTCTTAAATACTGGGCAGATTGGACCCTGCTACTGCATAGTTTATATTACATCAATTAATAAGTTTAACTTATTATTCTTGATTAGTTGCTTATTTGTTTAGACCGCCTCGGTGGTCTCGTGGTAGCGTGCTTGCCCCGAGTGCGGAAGGTCGCGGGTTCGATCCCCGACCGGGTCAAACCAAAGACATTAAAATTGGTATTTGCTGCTTCTCCACCAAGCGTGCGGCATCCAGGAGTAAGAGCAAATACTGGTCTGCTCGGAGTCAGTATAATGTGTCCGAGTGAGGTGATATGTCTTCCTGCGGACAGTTACCTCGTGAGCTAGCACATTAAAAATCCGACTTAGCGTGTCGGTCTATTACAAGGCAGGGATCATATTCATTATCATAACAACATGTTCTCGTCCTGATATGCACCTGGTTGCCACTGGACGTTAAACAATAATTCATCAATCCATCCTTATTTGTTTATATGACTTATTGATATATGCCATCAACCCTTACGGGTATAACTGTGTATTTATTGAATAAATAAATAAATTAATGTAATGTTAGTGTTATCAGCTTACCCAATATTATTTTGGAAAATTTATATCTTATAGGTCAAAGAAAATGAAGAGGAGAAGGTTTCGAGAATTATTTCTGGTATCATGTTTTACTCAATGGCGAGTAGTTGTAAATCTCTTGCTCAAAAGAATCATATACTTACACTGGAGTTCTTGTTTAAGACGCGAAACAGAGGAATAATTCATCGATATTTTGGGGGTAGTGCATGTGAAGGCACAAATATATCGGACAGTGATATCGATAAAATGATCGTTCCCGGTAATATCACTGTTTGCCAAAGCTTTGAGGACGCCAAAAACATCGATTCCCATATTTTCGTATCTGATAGCTCTGCATGTACACCTGGACACACTAGATTAGTTGCTATGAAACTGGATGCCAGCAGACCAACAATTTTTGACGACCACGGGAAGACAATCAACGACATGTTACAGAAGTTTGACGATAAAGAATATCTCTCTAGTGATAAAATTGTACAATTTTGGATAAAATTCCTGTCACAGAGGAACAAAACAGCCCCAGTACCAGAATCTAGACATGGACCAAGCGCTAACACAGTAGGAAAAGATAACCATGGGTACTTGAAAAATAAAATTCACGAAAATATAGAACAAGATTTTGTATTTGCTCTAGCTTTCGATACTTTGCCGTCTTGCTATGAAGAATGGTTTACCAGAAGTCGGAAGAATGGGTGGCCATCTAAGAGTACCATTGAAAAGATTAAAAGCATGAAGTGCCATTGTGTTGCTGTTGGCGACGCCGAGTCTTCGGTCTCTGACATTGAATGGAGGCTGTCTTTTATACTGGGAGAACGCGAACTGGTTTGGAGTTTTAATGATATTCAAATTCAATGTTATGTTTTGCTAAAGAAATTACTGAAGAAGTTTATTGTCCCCATTTCGGCAAATGAATTGAGCTCTTATCACATGAAAACCATTGTTTTTTGGGAATCAGAGAGAAATCCGTTAGAAATATGGACAGAAAATAACTTAATCCTTTGTACTCGAATTTGTCTTTTGTCCTTTAGGCAATGTGTTTACGACTGTCAGCTTTCACATTATATCGATAGAAACAAAAATTTACTTATTTGGAAACTACAAGATGAAAAAATAAGAAAAGAAGTAATTAAAGTTATTGATGAAATATCAGCGGATATTGTGGTACCTATTCTCCAGTGCGTCGAAGGTGCTGACCTACTGTCTCACTGGACAAACAGTGGCATGAATGGTGAAAGGTTTTTGAATTTATGCAAAGAGGCGATCGATATGGAAATATTTTCAAAATCAGATGATTTTAGATCAACCTTCGAGCTATTTCATATGGGAAGCACATCATTTGGAGTAACTGCGGAAATCGTTCTTGCAGACATACGTACACTTGCATTATATCGTCAAGAATTGGACGAACACGGTCAGAGTCTGGAAATAAATCCGACTTTCATTAAATCCGTACAAGCTTTCATAAACATTCGAATTGCGATAACATATGTAAAACAGCTTTTAAATGGCGGGAATAAAACAGAAGTGTTGTTTGATAAACTTCAAAAGCTTCTGGAAGAAAATATATACATAGATGCTCTATCTGGTCATCTTTACTTAGCAACATATTTTATAAGAATGGAAAAGCACAACGAAGCTATTTCTATTATTAAAAAGATCTTTACCAGTGTAACTAATTTGATCTACGTTGGAATGAGCTCTAAGTTTTACAATATAACAATTTCAAATAGCATTGTTGAACAGATAAAAGGGCCGCCAAGACCCTTAATTTATCAACAAGGATACCTTTCTGTCGCAAAAGATGTAATGTTTTCCAGTGAAGATGTGTCGTTCGTACCTTACGCAATGAAATTCGAATGCATGGTTGACAAGGCGTTTCTTGTTCATCCTGTAGTGTATTTGTATTATCTAGCCATGCAGTGTTTTGCAGGTGATAAAACAGATTTATTGCATGGTTTTGAAAAAGCAGTAATTGAGTCTATGGGGACATTTAGAAGCTACAGGCATTTGAATATACTTGGACATTGCAATTTCGAAATTGGAAACTTTGTAAAGGCATATGATAACTATAAACATTCACTCGAACTTACTTGTTCGCAGGGGGATACCAAATGCGGCAGTTTACCACTTAATTATATTGGTATTCGAAGTGTTACGTAGGGAACAAATGGGAAAAACAGAAATTATTTATCAACGCTAATTTAAATTTAAACGTAACTTGGTTTGTCTATAAAAGTCTACTTTCACAAATTAATTTAGCATTACACATCAAGTTCATTCGTTTGACCTTTTCCTTATACCCTCCCCAGTCCTGAGAAATCATTAATGTCATTGGTAAAACTGAAAAGAAGGAAATATGTGTCTTTTTCTTCCTTATTTATTTCGATATGATGTAAATATTTGGCAGATTTTATGCCATATTTGATATGGCGCTAAAAGTCACTTTTCTTTATACTCAGTGTACAAAAATCTATATATTACAAACAGACAGAGCGTAGAACTGAAAGGACAAGGATGGTGCATTGAAAGAGTTACAGGGTGCTGCTCCCCTCCATTCTAGGCTAGCTAGAACACTATTTGATTCATTTTCGGAAAACGTCGTGTAGTGTTCTTTATTAATTCTTTACTACTTCAGTACGAAATATTGATGGATTGTGTTATTTGAATAAATTTATTCATATTAGAAAATTGTGGATAAAATTAGAAAGGGGTAGGCAACTGGAGTCATTATATTTTTATTGATATGATATCAAGCATATTACAAGCCTTAAACATTAAAATTTGACTTATACAGATGTCAATCTAATAATTCAACATTACTGTCCATAATAATAATAATATATATGTTGTGTCGCTAGCTTTCCGCCAATTGGTCGCTTAAAGCAACTGCCTAAGCGACCACCGCCACTCTAAAAGAAAGCGACACGCTGTAGTCCGCAACCGTACAAGTACAGAAATGCCAGTCATCCATAGCTGCATCCTTCTTACATAACGAAAAATATTAGCCTTCCTTATCGGCATATTAAAATAAGTCATCCTAAGTAGCCATCCTTAACGGCATACATTAATGTCCTTAATGAGCCTTCTATGGACAGTAATGTTGGATTATTAAATTGAAATCTGTAAGTCAAATTTTAATGTTTATAAGGTTTGTAATGTAATTTAATTTATAAAGTTAATGTTAATTCTGGGCTTGCCATTTGCTATTGTTTGTATTTATATGCGGCAGCCCTGCAAAATTGTTTAAGCCGCGGCCGTACAATGTACATTCGCCAATATATAAAACTAAAATAAATATTTAAATGTAAATTGCTAGTATGTTTTTTTGCCAATGAATCTATGATAATAAAAAACAAATGAAAAACTGATGGTTTGATCAATCCAAACATTATGCATAAACATTATGAGAATCAGTCAAAGCAAATTTTAGTTATCACACGATATAGAATGTCCTGACGGACTGACGGTCGGGACAAACAGAACTAAGTACTATGGTGCAGGCTTTAAAAATTAATATACCTGATGGATTATAATGACATTCCGTAAAAAGAGATAACTGTAAAGGGAGTTTTGTAACTGAAATAGAGCTTCGGGATATTGTATGAAAAATATTGTTTTCACAATTAAAAACATTGAAGTCCCAGCTGTAAACAGCAATATGAGGAATTAAAAGTAACAGGTTAATGCAAACATAACTATTATACAATCACTGACTTTGAAATAGGTCGCTATCGGGATTTATCTACGCGAGAAAATGTAATATTCACCGAGTGAATATACATTTTCAAGGGTTGATTAATCCCAATAGCGATCTATTACATAGTCAGTAATTGTTTTATCACATGAATGGGAAAATTGTACTTTCACTTTCTATTTTAAGAACAAATCGGTCACTATCACATTCCGCTTGACCGATCAGGATCTATTTTAATCCTATAACCGTGCAAGCGGAATTCTTGCACTTAATTTATAGTTCTCAGTTACTATCATCAGTGCTCAAGACCTTTTAGACATTTCTCAGCCAATCAGAGTATAGAAAAAATATGGTCGTGTAATAAGATTAATTATTGATTAAAAATGTACTATATTCAAACATAATTATGATTATGTATTGATGAAAATTATACTATGCAAACATTATATAAACGGCTATTACATACACTTGGCGTATGTCGTCGTCCGTAAACTTTTACATTTTTATCTTCTCTGAAACCACTTCGTCAATTGGCACCAAACTTTCGTGGAATGATTCTTCTGTGGTCCTGTTTCTGGGGTCAGGACCTTGGACAAGCATGCATGGTCGCTATAATCATGATAATTAAGAATAAAAAATCGGTATAAAATACTTAAAATCTTCTCCTCTGAACCTGCCATCTTAGTGGAAGCAAAGCGTAAGCACGACCGGCCGTGGGTTTCCGACAATGTGAAACTGCTGGACCAATTGAGGCTTATAATTAACTTTGATAAAATGGCCCTCAGGTAGCCCGCTTTCAGAATTGTTTTCGGAGTCCGGACCTTGAACCAATATAACAGTTTTTACTAAAAATAGAAAATTATGCAAATAAATATTGAGAAGTCATCTCCTCTGAAACCACTGGGATTGTTGAGACCTAACTTTGATAAAATGGTATTTTGGTGGCCCCCTTCCCCGGGCCCCTTCTAAAATTGTGTTAGGATGCAGACCTTGTATACTGATATGGCCGTCGAAACTATTTAAAGTAAACAATAATTTAAATTCTCGTGGCAATTAAGATCAAATTTTCGCAATTTTCCTTAGATGGTACCCTTTTTAATTCGTGGATAGGGTCTGGACCTTACACAAATATAGCTGCTCTTAGTGAAAATTAGAATATATAGCCCAAAATATTTAAAATGTTCTCTATAACTATTGAGGCAATTTAAACCAAACTTTATTATGGTCCCTCTTTTAAAATCTCGATTGTCGACCAATATGTCCACTGGTGCTGAAAGAAATCCGCAAATTGCACAAATGAGAGCGATTCAGGCTCTTGGGAATTTCTAGTTTGTGGGCCATTGTAGTGATTTCATAAATGTTGGTACTTAGATCTATTCCTTAATATTTTCATACGCAATTGCTTTATATATTTTTCTATTTCATTCAACTTCTTCAGTTTAACATATTTAATAACCCTGAACAACTCAAGCTTTTGATTTATGTCAACAAAATAAAGGAAATGAATCGGAAAAAGAAGGTTTATTTTGTGGTGAACATATTCCTTTACCCAGTCTGTTGTTCGGCACTTCCGGTTAACACGCAAACATGGGAATGTGTGATAATAATGTCTTTTTCTGAAAACGATGACAGTGATAATATAGAAAAAGGAGATCTCGGATTAGGTCATGGTTTGAAACCTGGTGGAATAAAATTTGACTTAAATGAAAACAAATCGCAACAGCTGCAAAACTCTGGCACATCGCCATCCACAAAGTATACACCGGTTGCGCAAAATAAATACCGAGCACTGCCATTCTTGAAATTCAAACACACAGAAAGTAAAGACATACAGTCAGCTACACTAGAGTCATCAAAAATTATAAAAGAAACTGAGAAAAAAGCTTCAGCGGAACAGTCATGTCAAATATACTCTGGAGGAATTAGTTCAAACCGTGTGATGAACAAATCACCAGGTTACTTCTTTCTTTATGTTGTGATTATTGTAATCATGCATCTTGTATATAATAATATGAAACAGGTGTGACCTGGAAAGCAAGCGAAGCGTAAGGTTTTTACATTTGCTTTGTCAGTATTTAGTGAAAACATCGTAATGGCGTAACAATCTCACTTTTTGTATCAAGTTCATCATTATCAATGTTGTTACTTCACACGGTCCGAATTGTCCAATAACGTGGTCCGCAGGCCGATTTGTACGGTTACCATAGTAAGAAAATTTGACACTTGCGTCTGCATCTTTTTTCTTGTCAATTTGATTCCAGATGATTCTTTTGTATTTATTTTTAATTTCATGACAGGTCAGCGGAATGAGATTTCGCATGGATGCTACCATGTTGTTGAAAATTTTTAGCCAACATAGTAGTAGGAATAATTCGATGGACATCGCCACCTTAAAGAACAAACTTTGCTCGCTTACATGTATTAAATAGGTGTGACAAGGAGGGAGAGCTAAACATAGGGGTTTGGAATTTTTTAGAAGCATTCTTTGTTATTTCAATTGTAATTACAACATAAAACTAATTCAGTAGTAACATGAATAGGTGTCCTTTTATCTATGCAGTGTGGCAAACTAGAAAATGTAAACAAATTATAGACTAATTAATCGGATAATCATGTTATAGATTAGGTGCTGTCATTATCTCTTAGTAAATAAGTTGTGAAATTTTTCTCTGAATAAATAAGTTGTGATTTGTTTGATATTTGTCAAGACCCTTCTGACCCAAAACAGTTTTTTTTTTGTGAATGTCTGTAATTAGCATTAATTGTTTTGTCAGAGTTTGCAAAAAATACTCTAGTATTGAGAGAAAAAAAGCACATAAATTGGAATTTAAATTTTGAACTTTTCATGATTCATTTTAGATTTAATAAAGAAGATTGGACAAGAGGAAATTAATAAAAAATTGAGAACAGCAGAGGAGGTAGGTAAATTGATGTGTATGTGAACCAAAATGCAATCTGTTTTTTCTTTGATCCTGCTCATTGACAGGTTCCTTCTAGAATACATGTAATTTTCTTTTTCTTCACCCATTTAGCCAAAACAAATTTTTTCCTCTAAGTTCACTTTTTTTGTAAAATGTTTTTGATATATTTAAATGAATAAATTTGGTATAAGAAATAACTTTTATTTACCTTAATTTTTTATTGGTGCAATAAAATTACAAAGACAGTAACATGAAACAAATTCTATAGAGTTGCTTCAGTCATCCCTAAGATCTCCCTGAAAACAAGAATAGCAAGCAGCAAGTCTTTTATGAAAACTACTTTCTTTGGATGAAATCTACCTGTGTACCAGGAACACATAAGTTTGAAAGAATAAAATGAAACAAATTCTATAGAAGAATTTTGTATGAGATTTTCCTGGTATTGTAAAGCATATTTCAGATTTTATTCCCAGCCCACGAAAGGTGAATGGGGCATATAGAGTTACTCCAGTCCGTACGTCCAAAAGATGTGGTTAAGTTAAGCCTTTAAGTTCATTTCTTTGGAACTAAGCTTAGTGTATCAATGAAACTTCATCAGTGGATGTGCCTTGGGTAGTAATGAGCAGTCGTACAATAATTGAGTCATTATGACCTACATTTTATGCTTGAGCAACTCTGGTTAAGTTTTGCTTTGATAGGTTCATTTCTTTGGAACTAAAGCATAGTGTATCAATGAAACTTCATCAGTGGATGTGCCTTGGGTAGTACTGAGCAGTCATACAATAATTGGATCATTATGACCTACATTTATGCTTGAGCGACTCTGGTTAAGTTTTGCGTTTAGGTTCATTTCTTTGGAACTAAGCATACTGTACAATGTATCAATGAAACTTCATCTGTGGATGTGCCTTGGGTAGTACTGAGCAGTCATACAATAATTGAATCATTATGACCTACATTTATGCTTGAGCGACTCTGGTTAAGTTTTGCGTTTAGGTTCATTTCTTTGGAACTATGCATAGTGTACAATGTATCAATGAAACTTCATCTGTGATGTGCCTTGGGTAGTACTGTGGATACCAGTTTTCCTTGGTAGAGAAAAAAAGCATTTCGTGGGATATGTCGTGGATTGCTGGCTTAGAAAAAAAATTTAAAAAGCTGTTAAAAGACTTAAAAAATTTGTGGTTTGCCACATCAGTTATCATGAAAATACTGTGATAAAATTTGCCAATCAGACTTTGATATTGTACAGTAAAGTACTGATTTTAAGCGCTTATAAAACAAACAGATTCTTCAAATTTGTAATGGAACAAGGCTCGTCATGAATTTAACAAGATTAATTATGTAACTAAATCCGTAATTACTTACTTGTTAGGTTAATCAGGTGTAAAATATATATACAGTATTTACAAAATTGCAATCACTTGTCACCAAATACCTCGGGGCATATACATGCATATCTTTAATCTGATTACTATCAATAATGTCTGTTTTATAATTTGTTTTACAAGATCTTTTACAGTAATTTATGAGAAAGTCTGTATTGTTTAGACCTACTTAGGTTTAATATTTTACTTGAAGATTTGATTAAAAATGAACCGGAAGTGAATTCAGCGAAAATATACACAGTCAAAATATTTTTAAAGAAAATCGTTTATATGTTGCAAAAGACAAATTACATGAAACACTATCCTCTGGGGGGTATAGCTGACCCATCATATGTGAATAAGTACATACTGTAAAAACGCAATTATTCAATGTTGTCTTATATAGGTACATCAAAATTCCGTAGTTTCAAACTTCATTGCATTTAACATAAAGTAAAAGAATTTTTTTTCATTGGATATGTAAATTCGTGGTTTACTTGGAACCAGGAAAACCACACAAATTGGTATACAATGAATAATAATGAATTTCACAGTATATAAAATAATCGAGAGGAAATGACCTGAATGAGGTCACCGTTGTGCCAAACTTCGAAATTTTGACATCACGACTTTTCAATACATCTTTTTATAAAATAATAAAATTTTGAATGTCTGTTTGACACCTTTTATGACCGCACAAATTTTCTCCGGTCATGTCCAGAAAATGGAAGGCTTTCCGGATCCTTGATATAAATAATACTGAATTTTCATGATCATTGGATATCAAGTCTTAATTTATATTTTAGGAAGTTGAAGAATTGAGATCTGAAATAGAGGTATATCAGAAAAGATTAGATGCCAAATATAAGGCCATTGCAATACTTAGAGAACAGGTATGTGTGTATAGATTAACTACTTTTATTACACGGATAAAATATACTTATATTTCCAATTATATTTGACCATTTCTGTTTTGTGGTTCCGGAGCATTACATCAGTTAAGTTATTCCCATTTCTGTATCTGTCCTTCACACTTGAGTTTGCATTTTCCAAATATTTTGAAACTTGTACACAATACTTACATGTATTAATATACAGATCATATTAAAATTTCAGTATTACGCCCCTTGTTGTTCCAGAGTTATGTCCCTTTGTGAATGGAAAAAATTGTAAATTTTGTTGTTACCAAGTTATGTCCCTTTTAATGTGGAAAATTGCAACAATTGGGAATCCTGTTCAATAACTTGAGTATAGTTTCACCAAATCATTTGAAAATTTAGAATTATTTTTTTGAACCACTAAACACAAGTGGAATTTGAAATTTCATTTAATTTTGAGTTTTTTTTGCAAAACCTAGTTTGGTATCAGTAAATATGGCGTCATCTTGGAATGCCAACAATTATAAAACAAATATTCATGGAATGCCAACAAAATATTTTCGATAGATGTTAATACAAGAAATAGGTGTTGTTTGAACAGATTAACACATCTCCTAATAAATGCACTGTTTAAATTTAATAAAAAATACAAATATTTAGGTTGGTCATTTATTTCAACATAATAAATGTAAAAGAAAAAAATGAAATAAATTTAATAAAGTTACACATATTTTGAAGTAAAAAATCAAGTTATTTAATTCTGTCATTTACTGTCGAATTATATGTAATAAGGAAAAAAAATGAATTAACTGATAATAAATAAATGAATATACTAGTAAATAAAAAAAAATAGTAAAATAGATAAATTTGTCCTTTGCACTTTTAATGTTTGACAAAGAAATAATTTTTGTTGTTCAATCGATATGAAAGATGAATATTATTATTATTTTAGTATTGAAATTCGTCGAGATTTTAGAAAATATGTTTCTTTTGTTAATACATAGATGATTCTTTAATGGTGAATCAGAATCAAGAAAAGATGCATCTTCTGTGGCAAAATATTTAGATGGACTTGGTTTTTCTATTAATTTAAAAAAAAATCTGTTTTCAATCAAATTCCAAGAATATTATTTTTTGGACTGACAATACACACAGTACAGTTCTGGAAAAATGGAAAAATTTATTTCTTTGGGTAATACTATCTTTGTAGAGAAAACGGTTACAATACGTAAGTTTGCACCTTTTATTGGACAGATTGTTAACGCATTTAATGCAGTATTACCATGTCCATAGATATTTTGAAAGAAATAAAGTTAAAAGGGAACAAACAATTATGATTCCTATAAGATAATTTCACAGGAAAGTAGATTAGAAATTTAGAAATTCAGAAGTGGTTAAAAAATTAGAAATTTGAATGGAAATCCATCAGGCCTGAACCTATAATATTTTGGCATGTAAAGGCTGGGGTATCAGTTTTGGAAATTTCCCTGCTGGTGGTCAGTGGACGGTACAAGAATCTGCTTTTCATGTAAACTATATAGAGCTATGTATTATGCTTTACAAGCACTCCTTTCTAAATACAAAACATGTCAAATTGGTACCTAAACTAAAGTAATATATAGAAAAATATTTATTTTTTTATCTATTAAAAAACTTCATTTGATTCAATACATTTACAAACTTTAAGATCACAACAGTCACATATACCTGTATGCATACATGTACATACAATTTTATTTGATCAGTTATGGTAATTGCTACCTGGAGAAACTTAATAATTATTTTTGTTATGATAACGATTTATTAAGCTGTTGACCTTTTCCTTGAATGCCAACAAAATTTTATCAGATCAAAGGATGTTGGCATCCAAGAATAAACTAAATGTACAGTATACATGGCTGGGGGTAGAAGTTCTACTGTCTCATGGACCCATACTCTCTATTTGAGCACTGAATATAATGATTTTATCATCTATACTGAACCGCAAAAGAAACGTCGCACAAAATGACATGTTCACATACATTTATTTCAAAGTGACATTTATATATTTTAAATTAATTTTTACAAAATTTAATGAATGATTTACAGTCTTTTGGTTACAATGTTCACAAAAACGTCACAATTGTCGCAACGTCACATGTTTTCAATGCTGTGCTCCCACGTCCGTTAATAACGTGTATGTCCTCCACCGGCACCAATTACTGCGGCACATCTTCGGTACATGGAGTTGATGAGCCGATTAATAAACGCCATCGGAATACGTGCCCATACTCTCTGAAACGCTTGTGAAAGTTCAGCTGCAGTTGTCGGACTTGGCTGCTCATTATTCAACCGTCTTTGAACTTCGTCCCATAAATGTTCAATAGGGTTTAAATCTGGACTCAAAGCCGGCCAATCCATAACATTAATGTTATTCTGCTGTAGGAAGTCTCTTGTGGCTCTTGAGGTATGCGCACGTGCATTGTCCTGTTGGAAAGTCTTGTTTTGATGACGTGCAAAATGGGGCTGAACATGGGGTGTCAAGACTTGGTCGATGTAACGGGCAGCTGTTACGCCATTTCCTCTGCCTGGGCCAAGGTTCTGAAAGATGACTGGACCAAGTTTAACGTTAAGGCAAATTCCACCCCATACCATGATGCTAGGTCCTCCCCAGGCGTCTGTTTCCAGAATGCAGCTGTCTTCGTAACGTTCCCCGCGTCTTCTCCACACTCTGGTTCTGCCATCGGCTGTTGAAATGCAGTAACGGCTTTCGTCAGAGAAGATGATGTTACGCCATTGTCGATTTCGCCAATTCTGTCGCTGAGTGGCCCACTGAAGACGAGCTTGACGGTGTCGAGGAGTAAGAATAGGTCCTCTTGCTGGACGGCGACATCTCATGTTCTAGCAGCTAATCGCCGACGAACCGTATCATCACTTATGGGTCATCCATGTGTTCCAACAGTGTTTCTGGCAGTTTCGGCAGCTGGGGTGAACCGATTCATCAAATGGTGACGAACAATGCCTCTATTCTGTCTAGGGGTAGTGACTTGGGGTCTACCACTCCGTGGACGGTCATTTGTGCTGTTTGTTGCATTGTACCGTGTCCGTAGACGTTCAATTGTTCGAACAGCACAGTTGAAGTCGTTGGCAATAACTCTGGCAGATTGCCCAGCATCCAATCGACCAATGGCCTGTTCTCTCTGTTGTGGAGTCAGACGTGGCATAGCTTCTGTGTCAACACTGATACTAACACTCTTTAATTTTCTCCGGCCTTTTATACCCATAAAGGAGCGTGAATTTCACGAACATTTAAGATTTAAGAAGAATTACCGCCAAGTGTGTCCCTCGAGCGGTTTTAGGTACGCTCTACGATATCAACTGAAAATTATTCAACCGAAAATTTAATTCACAGGTAATTTAATCTTACCTGGTGATGTAATCGTAATACTGATTATATAAAAATCATTAATTAATATTTATTTTGAATTTTGCTAACATTTTGAAAAAGCGACGTTTCTTTTGCGGTTCAGTATATATTGAAGAAAAAATTATTCATTGTAATTATACTTTTAAATAACCTTGGATTAATCATTTATGCATGTATAACTTAAACAATTTTAGGATAGAATTGAAAAAAATATTAATCTTTACATGTACATCCATTTACAAATGTGTCTACGCTTTTATATGCCCTGTTTAAAAATGTTGAGTTTGTGAATTTTTTGCTTAAAGTACAGATACAGAGTATCTGACAACATTAAATGTTAAAAAATATAATACAAATATTTGGTAGTTTTAAACTTCTAAAATTATCAGCAGGTAAAAATTTTATTCATTGTTTTAAGAAGGACAAAATTTAATATGGGTTAATGTTGATCTCAAAAATATTTTTTTCAAGGGATCTTGTATCTGGTGAAATTTTAGTATATCCAATGAAAGAGAGACATGTAAATGTTGTATTTTATACCTTTTAACATTAAATTACAACAGGCAGATTTTTATCATGCAAGGTGAAATCATATATTTACTCAAGTAACATATCTTACATGTACAGTTTATTCTGGTTCTTTTTGATTTTTTCCAAACATTTTATTTGTGTGATCATGTAATCCATTGTAGTCAAAAAAGCTTCAAGATTACACAGAGGTGCAGAAGAGGAGATCGAAGAAATACAATCATTCATTAGAACAGGTTAGTATGTTGTCGTTAAAGTAATTTACTGAATTACCCCCCTCCCCTCATATTTTTGTACAATTTATCGGGTACGAAGTTTTCAACACCAACTTTATGTATATGGTTTGGTCATTTGCTATTTTTTTTATAAAAAAAGTTTTCCCTATGGCAGGAATTTTGGAAACATGCATATATTTTTACTAGGCCTTAATTGAAATGAAGGGGAATTTCATTGTTTTCTCATTCAAATAATTCAAGTTGATGCTTTTAAAATGTTGCACAACAGAATTAATATTTCAAACAGGGAAAACATGATTTTTGCATCATGATCAAGTTCTGAATAGTTCTAAAAGCACAAATTGAAAACTACATGTATGTTCCAGGTGTATCACTTTCAAGTGATAAACAGTTCTAAAAGCATAAGGCAAAAAAAATATGTTCTGGATGTATCACACAACTTTATTTAAAGCCAGAAGCATGTGGCATGGGATTTTTCGTCTGCTGTGTACATGTATACCACATACTTCAAACACTTGTTACATAACGAGCGGTTATGGCTCTGTACATTTCAAACAGCTGTCGGGCATTTCCAAAAGTTTGCATGTTTCAACATTCAGCAAGAAAACTTTTAGTTGTTCAACAACCTTCTTGTAAATTGTAACAATTTGAAATCAAAGCATTGGACTCAGAAAATGGCAGTTGATTCATTTAAAAATTGAGATTTCTGAGCATTGGAATAATTATTAATATTTAAATGAAACAATAGCTATGGTTGCTGTTTTATTGATATTTTGTAGATATTATAATGGTTTTCCTAAAAGACAAGTTTACTGTTTACATTTGAAACTGTCACACGCTAAATGTTTTGTACAAGTTTCTAAAGTTGATGTTAGATCATACAAGTGTTACTTTCATCTTGTTGCTTGTTTTTTATATAAATTAGACTTTCATAGCAGGTTGCTTTTTCTGATTCTACTGCATTATGGGTAAATTATGCATTGGATGGAATTGACAAAAAGAATGGATTTCCACACAGAGATGTAATTATTATTTTAAATATGAAATTCTGCATAATTGATTCAGTTATGAAATATCATTTACATGTAACATTTTACATTAAATTTTTCTTACTGAGCTTCATACTGAATATGTCCAGTTTTATTTTCAAAATTTGATTGATATTTTTTACAGGAAGTAAATGAACTCCATTTTGAATTAGACAGGAAGGACATATCATTAGAAAATAGTCAAGCAATATGGGCTGAGAGATTTAATAGGTAAAGTATGATGAATGGTATAAGAATAAAAACAGAAAGCCTTCCTTGACCGGTCATACAGAATATTTTCACTGCATGTAGTCTGACATAATGCTATTGTTGTCTTATTGTGATATCATTATTGTTAGACAACATCTTTTCAATGCTGCATTTACATGATACAAATAGGTATTTGAATTCATATCAGAAGTCAGTTGTATGTTCATACTTCTGTCATCTACCAAAGTGCATAGAATACATATTAACTGATATGCATTGTCCGGTATGCATTATTGATATGTATTCTATAATGTATATCAAACTAATATGTATTCGATATGCTTAGGTTAATGGTATACAGTACCGGTAATATACATGTTAATTTCTGCTAAAAAAATCATCTTTGCTGACAGTCTAACATTACCATGGCAGCATTTCTTGTTGCATAACTTTTAAAAGTAATGTGCCAGGCTCATATATTCTATGTTAGTGTTAAAATATACTTTGTTAATTTTGTTATAACTGTAATATCAATGAATCCTTGGGTGATTGATTGATAATTTTATATTATATCCAGTGTTTGTAAGGAGAATTCAGAGTTGATGACATTGTTAGAAGAAAGAACTAAAGGACTTCAGAAAGTCATTGCACAGAATAAAGGTAAATCCCAGAAAATATCAGAGATTTCTACATAAAATAATGATAAAGTGAGAAACATAAATTATATACATGTAGCAACACATGTAACAACCAAAAAATAAATTTTTAGTTTTTAAAAATTAACTTGACAGAGATTATTACAAGTGGTTTTTTGTTATTTGGAACAATCAAAAATACCTTGAATATCCAATATATAAACAAAACTCTGTGCTCGGTGGCCATGCAGTCAGGATATGTTATCACAGGCATGGGAACATCTGCTGTTAGTTTTGCAATGAGTTTCAAACATAAATCACAGTGATTTCAGGGTAATATGCTGATGGGCATAAATGGATTTAACTATTTTTTTATGATGGCAGGTGTAAAATTTTTGAAAAAGATAAAAGGGGGGTTAAAATTACTATAAATAGGATTTTTGGAAAAATGTTCCCCTTTGCCTTACATGTTATATTTAGTCTAGGAATTCTTTAAGTTAATAGCCCAATAGTAACTAAATGTCAAAATATGTCCCAAAATTTACTTACACACAAAACAGAAATATATATAGTTTGTTTGTTTAGTTGGGGTTTAATGCCGTTTTCAGCACATTTGGCTATTTCGTGGCGGCCAGTTTTTACTGGTGGAGGAATCCGGAGTACCCGGAGAGAACCACCAACCTTCCGTAGGAAAATTGGCAATCCTTGTCAATTAACATCGGAGTCGAACACACCCCGCCACAGGTGAGATTCGAACTCACAATCCCAGCGTTGACAGGCTAGTGATCATTAGTAGTCATGACGAACTACCTAGACCACTTGGCCGCCGAGGCTCCGAAATATATATAGTTAATATACAATAATAATGTGTATTGTTTTTTTGTTTTTGAAAGGTTTAAGTCGAGAGAGAGATGAACTTCTTGCTCTGTTAGATGTAAAAGATAGAGAACAATATATGAAAACTTGCAGCAGACCATCGGAAGATGATTATAACAATTACACATCCGCAGAGGTCAGATTCCATTTTGATTTAATTAAATTAAATTTGTAAAAAGACTTTTATAAAGAATAGACATCATCTCAGAGATTCCCAAGGTCTGAAAGACTTTACCAGACATTCTGTCTGATGCATGTTTTTTCCTTTGCTGCTTTTTGGTCTCACTTCCATTCTTGACATGTATTAACCAAGTGTTATTTGTAATGAGCTGCCATATTGAATTCCTGATATAAACAATTTCCATTAATTATAATAATATAACAGTTAAGACTAATAACTTTCCCTAAGGCCAAGTTTTCATGAGATATATTAGTTTGAGCAAAAATTATTAAAATTAATTTCCATTTTTTAAATTCTGTTATGAATTCTCATATGACATCATGGTTTTAATATGACATTATTGCACTGAATGAAGTAACAAAATATTTTTTTTTTTTTACATCACTTTGTATTAGAACTAATTGCAGTTCACCAGAATAGGAATAACAATAGTGTATTTTAGAAAATTATTTCAACCATCAGCTTGGTTTGACTCTCACAAATATACGTTTTAATGGCTAGCTATGCATAGCCAATAAAAATTCATTTGTGTCCATCATATCCCCATTGGAAGGCTGCGATGCTCCAAATACAATAATGTTAAGTCTTAATTACAGTTTACATCAGCTATCCATCAGCTAAGTTATCTTGATACTCGTTATATTTTAAAATCTATACGTAAATTTATTACTTCAAAGTTTATGAAGCTATCAAATAATTTGACATGATAGGAATTTCCCATTGTCAGTATTAAATTTTTAGTCAAAATATATTGGTTCAACAGATTACTTTGAGGCTGTTGAAAGTTTTAATATAAAAGGGTTCAAAATAATAATATTTTGGTGTAGGAATAATCAGGCAGTTTTTTGCTAAAATTTTGGTGTGTTAAAATTTGACCCTTTCTCCGTGCGTTTAATTAGTAGGGTCTTGTGTTACAATGCTGTCACTACAAGCTGTCGTGATCTTTGTTATAAAAATCTTAATAAATTGAATTGCTTTGATTAGACAATGTGACTTAAACAAAATATATATAAGTAAATATAAGAATTACAACTAAAATCAATGTTAAAATGTTCAAACACTTTTTCAGATTAAAAGCATTTGAAATTATATTGGAATTTATTTTTTAGATTAGTTTTATTTTAATATGTTTAATGTTGGCACATTTACAACAAGCACCTAGTAAACCAAAATATCATAATTTACAGAACTTGTTTGCCTCAATTTACAGAACTTTGTTTGCCCCAATTTACAGAACTTTGTTTGCCCCAGTATAATACTTTGACTATACAATGTTATTACAACATTATTGTTATTTCAAAATATTTTTTAACAGCCATCTGATTTTTGAGGTAACATTCATCTTATAACTGAAAGCAAAAACTCATTCATAATATTTGATCATGAACTCTCACCTGCCCTCAAGCAAAAATAGAGATTATCTTATAGAGTATGGTAATATCATATGTATGTAAAGAATTTATTTTATGTTTATATATTTATATAAAATTTATATAATTTGAATAGAATCAAGATATATAAAAATGTAAATAAAGATTTTGTATATGTTACTATTTTTTCTACTTAATTCTAAATGTGAAACCTTGTTCTCTTAACTAGATTGCAGTTTTGGGCGCATGTAAATGTAGAGTTACCTCCCCTGAACCTTGTGGTTGTGCACATGCAGCAGCACATTTACGACAGGAAGTGTCAAGAATGAAATCTCAGGTGCGTACATGTATATTTAGGCAAACATGTGTTGAAAAGCTTTATAGAACTTGTATATTTGTGTTAACTTTATATTACATACTGAATCACATGTATCTTACAATCTGTGTACTGTTAAAATAATCTACCTTCCCCATTGTTTGGTATATATATATGGGTTTGTGTGTGTGTCTCCAATTTACAGAGTTATCTGCTCTTTGGAAAAGGGGTATTCCATAGACATCTGTGTCATTTTTCTGCAAAATATTTTTCTTCCAAATGATTTCCTCCACACAAATTAATGATATGTTTTTGTATTTATGTATGTATATACATGTATATTTTTCCATATATTTCAATGACTATCAAACCTCTTCCAAAATTCAATATTTTTACAAAGAAATTTGATTTATGTTAAATAGAAGACAACATCTGTCATAAAAGATAACTCATGCATATGGCAGACAACTCCAATATCTGTAAGTAGGGAATTGCATTTGAAGTTTAAAAATTTTAACCAAAAGTTTATGAATAAATTACTATATATGCATTTTATTTATGAAAGAAATGTTATAAATGCTAGTCATGGATCCTTCAGTGTAACTGGGAATATAGAAGCAGTTTTAACATTTCTGACACAGGTAATGTGAGCGTCTGTCGTCATTTGGTATTTATTACCCTTTGTTTATCTCTTTGTAAGTTAATTAGAACGCATGGCGAGAGTTCTCAAAATTGTTTTTGTCCAGTTGTGATCCTGGTATAAATTGGCTTTTCTGTAAAATTCAGATTGAAATTATAGAAAATTTCTATTATAGGTTGAATCTCATAAAAGACGAAAGAAGGAAGCCATGTTAGCTGTAGATGCTTATAGACAAGCATTTGAAGAACAGTTACAGAAGAATAAAATATTGTTGTCTCAGCTTACTTCTATGGCAGTACCAGGGGTCAATAAGATGGAGAGAGCAAAAGCTATCTTCAGATTCCTGTTGGAGACAATAAATGATGGTATACAAATTTCTGTCAATAAAAATAATTCAGCTGTACATATGCTTTTATAAACTGCATTGTTATATTGTTATTTACATAGAAATTTACAGAGCAGAGGAAAATGGAATAAAAGTAAAAGAGTTCTAATATGGTATCCTACTTTTGCTTTGCGAAAAAATCAGATGCCAACCACCCCATTTTGGTGGAGTTTATCCGAATTTTAGCTGAAAATCCACTGTCCAATTTTATTACCGTATGACTCTGATTGGTAAAAATTCCAGATTGTTTTCATTCCCAGTTCCGTTTTTGGTAAATTATAAGAATTGATCTGTATCACTGAGACGCATAAGTATTTATTCGGATAAGAAAAAACGTCTTGATGATGTAGATACAAGCACATGTTTTGCTCCTTAATACTATACACCCTTAAATTGCAGAACGGCTTTGGCCCTGGACCCCATCGGGGTGCTATGAAGGCCCCACACCCCCTGCCAAATATTTTACTCCTAGTTGGCATCTCTGATGAAGGTATATTAGAATTCTCAGTAAACAATAGGTAGCACTTCCTGATTTCATAGTCAAGATTATAATGTAATTCTTTTGAGTGTTTTCAGACAAGCTGTTAAAATGGGGAGATATGACAATCATATTATGGATTCAAAAAATCTCATTTTTGGACAACTGTTTTTTCCAATTATCTGAATATTTATTTACTATGAATTAAATTAGTATGATTTGTTTTATAGATGATTTGATGAGGCAAACAGCTTCAAATGCTTCAGTAACTACAGCAGTGGGGAATGGCAGTATAGATAGTCGGCCATTGACTGACAGGGAGCTGGTACTGGTTCTTACACAAATTGTAAGTGCATAAATGTTTTATTAGGTATCCAATCAATAATAAATCATGACCGTAAATTATATTTCTCTTTGAAAGAAAATAGCTTGAAACCAAAATTTGAAAATATAATTGTGTAGATTTATTTTTCTCAAATTTAAAAACACTTTATTGATTGTATGCAGTGTCTATGAAAATAAGTTGGGTGTATTGCGCTTCCAAGTTTACCGATAATTACCAAGGAAATTGCATTTTTACATTGTGTGGAACTACCGGAACATCTGGAAGAATCACAAGGTCATTTATGGTGTTGATAATTTAACTGGACTTTCCAAGAGAAGAAATCATGTTATTAGTGTTGTGAAGTATGGCAGGTGATTGGTCAGTAGGGCTTGAAGCTCAAAACAGTGTTGAAGAAATATCTGGTTTCATGGTTTCAGACTGCTCCTCAATTTTTTGGTATTGCCTCCCTTTAGAATGTAATAGGATGTTTATGGCTTAGATTATTGAGTTTAATTCCTCTACCTTGAATAGCAAGACTAGCAATCCTTGTCAGTGTTAAATAAACCTTGGATTCAAACTCATAATCTCAGCATTGATAGGCTAGTGGTCATTAGTTAACTAGAAACTGAAAATACCTCTTGACCAGTGAGGATCCCAGATGATGTTTTAAAAAAAGAATTCTGGGCCTTACATAAAATATTCAGATTCTTCACCAGCTTTGCTGCATACAATATTTACAGTGTTTGAGCTTTGAATTGCAAACACTGAATTGCTTGGTAGAGAATCTTTGTATCGAGTGCAGGAATATAGTTCAGAGAACTTTAGGAATTTAAGGATGCTCGCTGGTCATGTTTTGGTCTTTTTGTCAGATTTTCGGAACCCTCGGGTTTTATCCATTTCTTAAATATGAAATTTTTTGCCCATGAACCCCCACTTTTTCTTTTATAATTCAATCATATACCTTAAAATGGTATTTGACAAAATTTTATGAAATCCTTTTTATTTTTTCATACATTTTTGAGAGACTGAATTTGTCAATGCAGAGACAATGAGAAATCCAGAGAAAACCCATTTCCTGCAAATTTTCAAGGCCTTATAGCTCTAAAATGAGCACATGAACCTATATTTTTTTCTTGCTTATTTGTTTACTATTCATATGTTCTCTCAAACCAAAACACCTATTTCAAATCCTATTTATTTCGTATTAGACCAGCGATCATCCTTAATTTTCATGCATAACAGTAAAAGCAATAATGTTTAAATTAAGAATATTGTGCATAAGATTTTATGCTGTAAGTTAATGAAGGTCATTCATTAGATCATGTTCAATAATGTTTTTGAAGAGGTCATAAGAATATTCAAAAGTACATGTAGAAGAAGTGTGTTCATTCGAGAGAAAAATAATATTTATACAATGACACAAAGATTTGTAAAGAAAGAGCCAATATCATTTATTTGTTTTCAGTTGCATGAAAGAAATGAAGCATTTGCTCATCAGAAGATTGCATCTCAAGTTCTGGCAGAAAAAGTCAAACAGTTGGAGTCTCAATTATCTCACCATGATGAGGTTTTCTCGTCGTCGTGACAAAAGTTTTGATATCATAGGTTGTTTTATTTGTAATATACAAGATCACATTTTATAACCGGTATGTTATAATTTTTTGTACTATCAGAAGAATTTTGACGTGCAGATGTTTTTTTTAATGAATCTCATTAAAGTGTACCATTCCTTCAAACTTACCTGTTGTAATACACATGAATTTCTACAAAGATTATATATAAATCATTTTGAAATCAAAATCATTTTCATTTTGAGGCACAAAACTTCATTGACATTTTGATATTTAATTCAATAGTTATATTGAAAATAGATTAATTTTAAACTCTCAGAATGACAAATTAAGAGAAAAAGATTATTATCATAAAAAAGAAAATGTTTTGTTGTATTTGTGTTACATGCCTGAAATTTTTCCAGAATTAGGCAGATTTCCAGGTTGTGACAATTTTTATCCTGTAGAAAATGTTAATTAATTTTTACCTTACATGTATTTCCAGATTTTGGCACCTCCTTTACTTTCATCCATGGTTTTAGGACATTTTTGTCGGGCCTGCGACTTTCATTGCGGAAGCGAGACATAGCGATCCCACATTCCCTCGGTGGTGTCAGCATTTACATTCACCCTGTGGTTAAAGTTTTTTAAACATTAATAACTTTCTTAAACCATCCTGGATTTTTACCAGACTTGGATAGAAGCTTGTTCATGATCAAAAGATAGAATCCAGAGGAAAATTTTTCTCCCAGTTAACATTACAAATAGTCTGCAGTTAAAATTTTTAAAACATTTATTACTTTCTTGAACCATCCTGGATTTGTACCAAACTTGAACTTAGAAATTTGACCATACTACTGCAACAGTTTGTGAGTGCAACTCCTCTGAAACCACACAACAGAATTTCATGGAACTTTGTAGAACATAAGGACGTACTATGTAGATGTGCATATCGACAGGAAATTATGATTCAGTGTTTTTTTATAGGATTCATGCCCCTTTGAAAATAGAATTTTGGCCTAAATATACCACTGCAAGTTTGTCAGCAACTTCTCTTAAATCACACAACAGAATCTCATGAATGTTTGTAGATAATAAGGACATACTATGTAGATGTGCGTATAAACAGGAAATTATGATTCAATTCTTTTTCTAGGAGTTGTGTTTGAAATTAGAATGTTTGCCTATATATACTACTGCCACAGTTTATCAGTGCAACTTCCGTGAAACCACACAACAGAATTTCATGAAACTTTGTAGATTATGAGGACATACTATGTAGATGTGCATATCCACAAGAAATGTTTATCAGTTGACTTTTGTAGGAGTTATGAGTCTTTGAACTTAGGAATCTGGTGAGATTTTGTTTGCCCAGTGACAATGTTGGGGCATGTGCCCACAAAGATTATTTCATTCATTTTGTATAGAACAACGAAAAAATAAGCAAGATTTGAATCACCATGAGCTTTCATGCTTGAATGACTTCAGTTAAATATTTGTATTTAGGTGCATTTTTCTAGAGCCTATTGTAATAAAATAATGTTTCACAGTTACATCGACTGATTAAGTGGAAAACAACTTGGCATGTTGAAGTCAAAATGACCTACATTTTATGCTTGAGTGACTTTGGTTAAATTTTTTTTAATTAGGCGTATTATTAAAGAAGTTGTTAATTATATATAACACTGATATTGCTACATTTATCTTGTAAAGTACAACACAACTGAGCAAATTTGAGACACCATAACCTACATTTTATGCTTGGGTGACTTTGGTTAATTTTTCAAAAGCCTTTGTTATTATGGCATGATATTTTTCAACTACAATTGTTATTGTTTATTTCAATATAGATCAGCAACACATACATTTCATGCTTGAGTGACTCCATTGAATTAAGTAACTCTGATTTTATTATTTTCAATGGGGGAGGGGACCAGTGGCCGATTGGTCTAAGTAGTTCGTCATGACTACTAATGATCACTAACCTGTCAAAACTGAGGTTGTGAGTTCGAATCTCACCTATGGCAGGTTGTGTTCGACTCTTATCTTAATTGACAAGGATTGCCAATTTTCCTACCGAAGGTCGGTGGTTCTCTCTGGGTACTCCGGGTTCCTCCACCAATAAAAACTGGGCATCATTTTTGTTCATAAATATGATCATGCTAGATCATTTTCTTACCTTTTTAATTAGAGGAAGACATGATTGAAAGATGTTTTTATGCAGTTAAGGTTTAGTTAAAATATTATCCATGTTAGAGAGGTCTTACATTTTTCTCTTAAAATATTTGTTTTTATTGTAAATGGTTTTAAAAGACCTATGGCATTGTATTTTGTTAATTTATCTTTTACTGATAGTTATTGAGAAAAAACCATGATTTGAATTATTTTTTTTTATTTCTACCTAGGCATTTTGCCAATTTTATATACATATACATGTATGTATTAACAATACAGTTAATTAGTGGGTATTTTTCATCCCCATACAGGCACAGGTTAAAAAATTCAACCATTATTATTAATGTTAGGCTGACCTCAAGACTTTTGCAAAACACAATTCTGACACAATTCTGACTTTTTCAACTAAAGAGGGTAGCTTTTTGTTTCATAGTTGTCATGGTTTTCACAGTTAAATTTTTTAAACTAGAACTATCCTGAAGTCTTTCTTGGGACCAGGAATTGCCCAAAATAAATATCACCCTCTCTCACCCACCTCCCCACCAATATATTGAATTGAAAGTTATGATAAACTTATATACCTGTGAAAATTGTTGGAAAGAGAAAACTGCATTACCCCATTCTTTATCCAAACACAGTGGGTTTGGGGGCTGCCTAAGCCCCCAAGCAGGGTCCAGGTGCACAGTCCTGGTAGGGGTCCTTGGGGGCGAAGCCCCCGGGAGCTCCTGAGATTTGAAGATTTTAGGCTTGTTTCTGACATGTCCTGAACATTGTGTTTCATCATTTTCCATACCATGCATTTTGATATTTTGAAAACAATTTGAGGACTCAAAACTTTTAATATCGATCTTCAGACTTTTCTTTGTCAAGGTCGATCACGTATGCAATGAACTGATACCGAATGTCAACTGTTGAGGGTTGAGGACCGCATTGGCAACACAATAGTTTGGTAACCAGTTCACTGAGTTCATACTGGTTTACGATACATGATTTACCTACTAACAGTATGTGCATACACGGAACCAGTTCATTGTTTACTTTTCAATCGCTGAAACCCAAATAATCAGACCGATTTTACTGATCTTTTCTCTGAGCGATATGATGACCGAAATAAAAACAAACAACACTAGGAATCACCAAGTAAGGGTGAAATTAAGACATCACCCCCCCCCCCCCCCCCCCCTAAAATTTTCTCAACGGATTTACACGTATCACAAAAATGACCAAATCGGCATCAGAAAAAGCGGAATTCCGCGGATCCACGGAAATATATAGTTAATTTTTCACAGGGAATAAATTGTTCCTGTCCTTTCCTTTAACTTCATTAAGTCCTTGTCTCAGTGCAAATTAAACTTTAACCAGAGATCATAAAAAATTACATCCCAACTACATTTGTAATAGGTATTTTTAGATTTGACCTTCAACCCCATTTGACCCTCATGTACTGTCTGTGTCACTGTGACAGATCATGATGACATATCCAATACATTCAGAATGGAAAATTGTTGGCTAACACCGATAATTAATTTATTCATTCATTTTTTAATGGCCGTGTTCTTGTAATTGTGTTGTTATGTATTATTGCTAATTGATGTGTATAACATTGACTATTGTGTTATTGTTTTTTTTTTTTTGTGGTAACATATCTTTTTATACTAAAAAACAAAAAGTTTGATAATACAATTTTTTGTTATGTAATATTGTGTATATTTATAGTATACTGCTGGATCCATTTTTTTTGTTACTCTATCTTTGAAGTTTATTGGAAATTAACCTCAAATGGACATTTATTATTCATTTAGGTATATTATTTTTAGATCAAAGTTGTTACATATAAAAGTGCTATTGGTGTAAAGCTTGTCTGAAAAGTTGTCAGACTTCTCATCTCAGCCCAAGAATTCTCAGGTTTCATTAGAGACTTTTTGAAACTGGCCTGATACTTTTTGATGTCAGAGCACACCTGAAAAACTAAATTTTCTCAAGAATTGATATGTGATTTTAAAATCTAATTATTTTTTTTTAGTTTTTGTTGAAAATTTATTTGTTTGGTTTCTAATACAAATTTAGTCTTTAAATGTATTTCAGACTCTTAAATAAAAATTACGCAACATTCCAGTGAAAATACATGTTTGTGGTATCAATTTGAAGGAAAATGTGCGAGGAAGTAAAACACATGGTTCTGTGATAAAAATGAAATATAATTTGCTAATTTAGCAGTTTTATATAAAGAGAGTGATATGACATTAGAGGAATCTTGGATAAACATTTGTATTACAATTTTTTATTGATTGGATTTTCCAAAGGGAAAGAATCCTGTCAAGGGGACATCTCTAAACATTGATGAAAGAAAATCAAGTTTACTGTCACCTCCAAGATATAAAGAACCAAAATCAAAAGTTGATGATGTAAGGTCATTGGACTAATTTGATTTCTAAAGTACAGAAATGTTGGAGCAGACTTCTAATGAAGCTCAAAATACCAAGGTTATATGCATTACAATGGTTCAAGAAATGGATATTGTGAATTCAGCTATTTTTGTGGATTTTGGGGGAAGGGCATATTTTTTGGTTCTTGAATTCATAGATTTTAAATTTCACAAAAAATGTTAAAACAAAAAGCTGTTGTAATTGCCACAATTATTTAATACCAGAAGATAAATAAACAGTTTTAAAAATATTGATTTGTGATTACAAATTAGACATGTATATGACCGTTTAGGGCTTAAGCAAAACATAATATTGTAAGAACAATTTATGTTTTGTTGGATTCTTAAATTCGTGGATTGATCTATCCACGAAATCCACAAAAATTGGTGAACCACAAATAAATAATTGGTTCATAGTATATGTAATCAGGATCTTTGCTGCTGAAATTTCAAAATAATAATTTTTTTTCTATTCTAAATATTTTTGACAAGCGGAGTATGGTTTTTTTTTTTTTTTTGCTGTTTTTAAAGTCATTGTTCATAATATGATGTATAGGTGTAAAATGATTAAACGTATTTTTTATGCAGATAATATAATCATGTTTTTAGCATTCATTTTATAGAATTGAAATGTTTATGAAAAAGTTAAGGGTCACAAATTTTTTAAAACTATTGTTGTTGTTTTACCCTTAAAGAGCTTTTGAATCTATATATACTGTAATTGAATCTTTATATTTAAGTATTGATATTTTCAGTTAAAGACATCTATTGGTTTACAAGCTAATGTTTCTACAAGAATTTTTGTAAGAATTGAGGACTTTTATTTTAAATCGAAGTAAACAATTTTGCAAAAATTTATTTTGCTATAGTCAGTTTCAGCAAGTATGCATGTTTAGTCATGCTTTTAATTCAAATATCAGATTGATGTTTCATAGTATTGATTATTTTCCTCTTTGATACATGTATATATTGTGAAATACATTAAAATGATACTCAAAAATGCATATTGATCACCAATTAAAGGCCCACTAAGGCATATAAAGCAAGTATGATTGATTCAACAGAAAATACTGTATAGAGTCAGTTATCGTTGTTTTAGAACCTACAGGTATGAGTCAATTTCTTTCGACCTAAGCAAAAATTTCAGACATCAGGATTAATTTTTATATATATTATTGTTAAGGGTCTAAAGAATTTGTCGGAGTTATCCGGATTTGGAACTTAAATGTGTTTGAGATAACGAGAGTTGACTGTATTTTGAATTTTCTGAACTCTTCAGTAAAACCTCAACCAATATAATGAAATTTTAGTTTGAGATTTTATTTTTGGATTTTAGATTGATAATCTCGTACACTCCAAAAAATTGATGCCAAACATAGGTATAAATTTAAATTGTTTTAATAAAATATAAAAGAATATATTTAACAAAAGTGCAATAAATTTTGAGTTGTAATTACAGAATCTCATATTTTGAAAAATTATTTATATATAGTATATATTTCACTAGTCTGAAAATGAACGGATATTGGGAATGCATATGTGATGCATTAGTTTAAAAACTGTAATAATATGATGTCATCATGGGTTATTGAGTTGCCTTCAGAGATAAGTAACAAGCCACAACATTTGCCAAGCACTGCCAATTGCACCAAAAAATGTGGGTTTGAAAAGTTGAACCGTTAAAAGTTTTTGGCCAAACAACTAATGAAAATAATCTTTTGGCAATAGACAGGTAAAAATAGAATCACTTGGAGAATAATATATGGCAAAATTATTATCACACACCTTTCAGAATTCCTTTACATTTTTCATTTAGGCAGTATATGTACACTCAAGTTTAGATATTTGGTAAAGCATATATCACATGCTGTATCATCTTGAACAACCAATATCAACTGAAGCACCAAGAAAATAAGGGGTTGTGACAAAGGGTAGCAATGCAATAAAGGAAATTCATACAAATTGTTTTATGAAGGGATGCCATATACATAAATATACAACATAAGTGCACTGTACAAAATATTTATATGAGGCTTAGGAACTGGGGTAAATGTGAGGCTCTGTCAATTTTTTTTCTGAGAAATACAAATATTTTCTATATTCTTCTATAGTACGCTGATATTGTTTTTAACCTGCAATATTGACATTAAAATAATTATTTTTTATTATTTACGAAGGCATCATGTTTTTTAGTCTACATAAAGGCATGCTTATATCTGCTGGCACAGAGAAATATTTTTCTGAACATGTCTAACTGAGGAGAAAATAATATCAAATTATCAATTTTAATAGATAACAATGTGGAAATCAATAGAAACAAAACAAGAATAATTTGTTGACATTTTTTCAAAGAATCTAACACAATTACCCCAATGTTAGTGGAGAGGCCCTAATGCTGTATTTGTATAGTAAACAAATACAGTTTTGATGTATTTGACACCTGATATGTTTCAATGGTGAAAATGATTGCTGGATAAAGTGTTTTATCAAATATCCAAAATGACTAAATATATATATGATTGACATTATTAAATCAGTTAGTAGGATCGTCGGTCATAAGTAATCAGTCTGTTTCAGCCAAATGGAAATTATCTCATTCATATACTAGTATACCCGATATCCTTTCATTTGCACTTTCTGTTAAAAGTCTCAAATCAGCATTCCTTCAAAGTAAAAATTATAACCAAGTTTACCGGTAGACTAATTTTATGCTTTACAAGTTGTTTTATAGAAGGGATTTAACTAATTTAAATCTAGGTTGTTAGCTGTGATTTTAAGTAATTTTTTGAGGGTTGTATTATATAGATGTATAATGTGCAATTTGAAAATTTTTTGTGATTTGTTTATTTTTGAAAGTTATTCAATAAAAAATTCTGAAATACTTTTCTTGTTTTATTCATTTTTAATCATATTTTAGAACAGAAAAAAGATGGTTATCAGTTTGGCGATATAGGAAAAGCAGGCACGCCAATGCCTCGAAATAGGGGTGAAAGAAAATCCATTTTGATGTTATTTCGACAGATTATTTCTTGTTACTTAGCACTGTAACCTTAAATGAAATCTAGGTTAACATTTATTTATAAGAATAGATATTGGATAAAAATGTCCACATTTAAAAGGTAAAAATATATAAAAAATATTTCACAAGGTAACTGTTCGCAGGAAGACATATCACCCCACCTGAACACATTATACTGACTCCGAGCCGACCAGTCAGTTGAGTTTGAAGTCTTCCAAATAATTAAAATAACCTTCACTTCGCGCCTAAAATTGACATTGCTTTTTGGTTCCAAAAAAATGTGGTTGCTTGGCAGTTTTTCAAAAATAATAGATTCTTGAGATTTGTCTGTGAAATATTAAATTTTTTGGAACAAAACGTAGAAGTTATTAACGACCAAAAAGGTGCCAGAAGAACCGAACAACAACAATTTCTCTAGCATTTTTTAAGTGGCATGCCAGGATAAAAATATTAAACTTTTTAAGTTCGTCACTGCAGTTAGACAATCAAACGCCAACTCCTTTTTATGCCCCGTTCACGAATGTGGATGGGGCATATAGGGTTACCCTTGTCCGTCCATACGTCCGAACTATGTGGTTAAGTTTTGCGTTTAGGTTCATTTCTTTGGAACTAAGCATAGTGTATCAATGAAACTTAATCAGTAGATATGACTTGGGTAGTACTGAGCAGTTATACAATAATTGGATCATTATGACCTACACTTTATGCTTGAGCGACTCGGGTTAAGTTTTGCATTTAGGTTCATTTCTTTGGTATTAAGCATGGTGTATCAACGGAACTTCATCAGTGGATGTGCTTGGATAGTACTGAGAATTCATACATGATGACCTACATTTTAGGCGGGGCATCCGTGTATTGCAGAAAACTAGTTCTAGTTTTAATTATACAATGTATAAATGAACTAAGGTCATTCCAGTTTAACAGCTATCATACGGTATGAATTAATCACTTATGCCTGTGATGTTTAGTTTGACTGTCTTTAAAGCATTAAAAATCTACAATAAAAATTCCGAGCTTCCGTAATTTTGACGAAAAACGTGTCTATAAAGTAAGCCACTTCTCTGCCAACGAATTAATAAATACATGCATGTAAGACTAAATTCATATTCGGTCATTAAGACACTAAATATGTCTTAAAGAAATCGGCTTCTCTTATTGTGAAGTTTTGGCTATTTTCATTTAGTGTTTTATTTGCTTTTCACCATTCCGGGTTGGTTATTATTGTTTAGGCTTTCAACATTTGGTTTTGAGTACTACGAAATAAACATAAATGTATTTTGTCAAAATTCGTAACATTTTTTTGTCAATTCTATAATAGCTGCAAATAATTAAATTGTTAACTTTTTGTCATCATTTGGCGTCCGTCGTCCGTCCGTGTAAATTTTTACATGTTGATCTTCTCCTCTGAAACCCCTAGATCAAATGAACTGAAACTTGGTATGAAGCATCTATGGAAGGGCCTTTATAAAGTTTGCATATTTCGTCCCGATTGGACAGCTAATAGGGCCGCCATGATGAATTCTAATTTCTGATTGGTCAAAATTTCAAAAATTTTCTTTTCTGAAACCGCAAAGCCAAATGAACTGTAACTTGGTATGAAGCATCTGTGAAAAGACCTATATAAAATTTGCATATTTCTTCCCAATCATAAAGCTAAAATGACGGTCATGATGAATTCTTATTTCTGATTGGTCAAAATTTGAAAAATCTTCTCCTCTGAAATTAAAAAGCCAAATGAACTGATACTTGGTATGAAGCATCTATGGAGGTTCAATTACAATTTTCACTTGATATGAAATAAAATGGATTGATTTTCGGACAGTCGGGTGAGCTATACAGGCTCAATTCTCTTGAGCGTCTTGTTTGTAAACGTTTTGGCTCGTTTTCTCTACCGAAAGTAATACCCTCCTTTAGTATTTTTTGATCGAATAGCCGACTTGGTAATTTTGAAATCGTGATCGACTAGTACTCTATTTCCAATATAAGAATAACAAATTTTATTCTTAATTTTTCTTGTGGAATTTTTCCTCATTGATTATTTCTATTCGCCAAAATTGGACTAATCGGTACGACATCGAAAATGGACAAATCGGTACCATTTGCTAACTATAAAGGCTCAAAATCTCAGCTTGAATTGCTCACTGCCAGATCAATCTAACTAGTACGTGTAATAAGATGATATTTGTTAAAATAATAATCTTCATACTTAGATTGTAGCTTGTCATTTTATTTTTACAAAAAAATAGGTTTATACACTTGATTGACTTTCCAAAAATGTTTGTGTTTTTAAATATTTGTAATTTCCTTGCTAAAGACTATAAAATATATACTTGATTAACCCCCAAAAGGCATGTATTGACGACTCATTTGTATACGAGACACGATATGATATTTGATGTGATGATTTGAAGAACAATAAATAAAAAACAACAAACAAACAATATGTACAAAACCAACATGGTTAATTAGACAAGAAATTGTCATTAGACAACATACACGTGAAAGCGTGTAACAGCATAAAAACTGAAATGTTTAACATTGAAGTCTGGAAAGAAAAAAATAAATCAATCGCAGGATGGATTGACGGATCAACGTATGTCCGGAACATTTTTGACAGTAAAAGGTTAAAGAGGAATTTGATCACCGTTTGTATGGTAAATTAAATTTGACACGTTAATATGAGTCAACTTTCAAGAAAATAAAGAAAAATGACATTTTCATTGATGTCTTCAAAGTAAACTATTTCCTTTTGAAATAGTTTTGTGTACATCAACTATACAGCCTTGGAATTAATATATTGAAGTATTTTCATTTTTTCAGTAGAGGAGGTGCAGTACCGTCGCTACCAAGCACAGGTAAGCATAATGTCAAATTTCCATGCATTGGTTTCAAAATAAGGTCTATCTCGAAGCAATTTGCAGGTCACCGCACAATATTCTACATTATATTAGGTTCTCAAATCTCAAAACTTTCATTATCTTGAAATATTTTGAAGTTCCGAGTCGACTTCTTTGATTAATGACAAGAACACATGTATATCTTTTGTAGATCTTTAATGAGAATTTGAATGTATGTGTGAACAATTTTTTCTTAAAAAAGAATTAATTATTATCCTGAATCGTAAATTTCACGATTCGAAAGGTATTAAAATCGCAAGTCTAAAAGGATATAAGATTCTACACAGAGCGCAAATTTATCACAGCGTTAATTAATCCAGTAAATTATATACATAAATGTTAAGGTAGATTTGGAGAAAAGATATGCGCAAAATAAAAAAAACAAAAAAAAAAAAAAAAACAATACAAAAATGGAAATATGACAACGGTTAGTAAAATAGACTGCAACGTGTTGTCAGTAAGCACACAGAACATATATTATTGTAACCAAAGCAAAACCCACTTTGAAATAAACTTTTTCAAAATATACGCAAACGTCATAGGATTCTTAAATTGTGAATAAAAAAATAGAAAAATGGAATGTTATTTGTTTGTTGTTTTTGTTGTTGTTGTTTGTTGTTGTATGTATTTCCCCTTTTTAATTTAAATTCAAACTGGGCTAAGACAGCCAACGCACTTTAAATTATTTAATCTATCTGAAATAACGCGCTTTGAAAGAAAATTTGTCTAAATGTACCCAAACAGCACTAGTGAATTATAAAAAGCAATTCAAATTATACACAAATTAAGTATACACTATTTGAGAAAATGGTTAAATGATAGTTTTGATTAAACTCAGTACAATATATATATAATTCATTATTATCACTGAATTTTTAGCAAACATATTAAATGTAGTCATTTAATCGGAATTTGACTCACTTCGAACAAAAAAGACAAATTTAAATTTATTTTCAATAAAACTAAACGTTACCATTAATTTTCATGGCAGTTTGATTCGTTAATCTTCTTCGTACTCATACAGGCTAGAATTTAACAATTTTTCATCTATGTTTTAGATGATGAGAATATTGACCGTCGTGTGTTTTCTTTACATTACAATTGTTACGGTACTTGGAGATGAAGAAAATGGCATAGATGCTGCACTGGCTACTGCTGCTCTTGCTGCTAGCAGTAGCAGTAGCGGAGGTGGAAACGGAGCAGGCCTTTGGGAGCAAATATTTGGAACAGAAGCGAATGCTTTCGACGGGGGCAATGGAAGTCCATTCAACGGAGCGTTTCTACAAGCTATAATGTCTGACCTTGGGACAGATAACATTGGATTACTGGCTTTGCTTCAATCAACCAACGCAAAGAGCAGTGCAGGAGTAGACTTTACTGCCAATACCCTAGGAGCAGGTGGTGGTGGTGGAGGTGGCGGTGGTGGTGGATTTGGAGGAGGAGGAGGAGGTGGTGGTGGTGGTGGTGGTGGTGGTGGTGGTGGTGGTGGTGGAGGGTTTGGAGCAGGTAGTGCTTTCGGCGGACTCGGAGCAGGCGGTGCTGCCGGTGGATTTGGAGCAGGTGGTGCTGCCGGCGGATTTGGAGGAGGAGGAGGTGGTGGTGGTGGTGGATTTGGAGCAGGTAAAGCTGCTGGAGGATTCGGAGCAGGTATTGCTGCCGGTGGATTTGGAGCAGGCGGTGCTGCCGGTGGATTTGGAGCAGGTGGTGCTGCCGGCGGATTTGGAGGAGGAGGTGGTGGTGGTGGTGGATTTGGAGCAGGTAAAGCTGCTGGAGGATTTGGAGCAGGTATTGCTGCCGGTGGATTTGGAGCAGGTGGTGCTGCCGGCGGATTTGGAGGAAGAGGAGGTGGTGGTGGTGGTGGTGGTGGTGGATTTGGAGCAGGTAAAGCTGCTGGAGGATTCGGAGTAGGTGGTGCTGCCGGTGGATTTGGGGTTGGTGGCGCTGTCGGTGGATTCGGAGCAGGTGGTGGATTTGGAGCAGGTAAAGCTGCAGGAGGATTCAGAGCAGGTAGCGCAGCCGGTGGATTTGGAGTAGGTGGTGCTGGTGGTGGATTTGGAGTTGGAGGTGCTGCTGGTTTCCGTAAGGGAATTGGAGGATCAGCAACTGGAGTGGGAATTGGACGTGGTTTTAATGGCGGATTTGGTTCGGCTGGGAGAGGAACTTTGGGTTTTAAATCATCTGGAGGTTTTCCTGGAATGGGAAGTGGAGGATCATTTGGAGGTAAACCCGTTCCATTTCCAGATTCAAATTTTATTGGACCACATTCGACAGGTTTTGCATCGGCAAATTCATTTATTGACAGTTTGGTTCTTGGTGACCTTTCTACTTTTCCCGGAAGAAGAAAGAAATTTTTCGGAGGTGGCGGATCTATCAATACAAATGTAAATGCAATTTTATCAGAGTTAATAGCGTCTCGAAGAGACAGATTTGACAGCAATGGTATCATTGATATAATAAGGTTAATTTCTAGGGAACGAGCAAGAGATAATCAAATTAATCAACATAATTTCAAGAATATTATGGCATTGTTACATAGTATTCGAAAGGATAGAAGAATGCCAACGATTGTTGGACTCGACAGCGCAGGAAAAAGTAAACAACTTCTGGATGGCGGAGGTCCATTCTCCTTTGGTCGATTCGATTCTTCATCGGGATTTGACACGTCGTTTGATTCCGGATTTGCTTCCAGACCTTCTCGGGAAAGAATAGCTAAAGATATTAACTTGAATATAGTGGTCAAGCCCGATCGCATGGACTCTGGTAAAAGTGGCGTTTCGCCCGTCATGCCAAAACAAATGCCAATTTTCAGTCCAGTTGGTCCAGTAGAAAAAAATCCAAAATTATTTTCGTTCAAAAATATTCCGAATATAGACACATCATTCGCAGGGTTTCGGGCGCCATTGAAGGATTCATCCGGAGGAGGACATTTAAAACCCATTCCAAAATTGGTTGCCCAGCAACAGCTTGCTCATTTCATGAAAGACACAAATCGTGGAGACATATGGAAACATTGGGAAAAGAATAAAGGTATGACAATATCAGAAAATACTGCTCCGTCACCTGGATTTGTTCCAGTTAGGAGTTTTTTGGGAGGCCTTAGTCCTGAGACACAAATCCAACACTCACAACAGATCATAGCATTTCCAAAGAAACCTTATGAAATGTCCCGTCCAATATTTAAAGTGCCAGTTGGCACTAATAAGCATTAGTGTGGTATGTAACATTTTATCGATCTAAATATACTTTTTTAAAAAAAACAACTGAAATAAGTAGAATGTAGATTTCATTTACATTACCATAACATTCCCAAACCGAGTTCTTTTGAATCGGTCAGAATTTATTTTAAGTTCATTTCATTTTATTTACTGGGTTGTTAGATAAAAAAAATCAGTTTTCAGTTTAGCGATGTAAGTTGGGTAAGCGGGGAGGAAAATCAAATTTGCAGTTTTATTTTTGATTTCTTTTTTTTGTTGTTGCTGTTTTTTTTTAAATTATCATTATTTATTTCTATTTGCCTCCGCACTGACACTTTTTTTCTAATTTGTAGGTTGATAAATTCTGCAACTCTGTTAAAACTAATGACAAAAGATTAAGATTAAGCAACAATTCAAGGTAGACATGAAAAAACACAAACAAACAAAACAAAACGAACAACAAAAATGAAAATTTTCACCTCTGTTTAAAATATTGTCGAAGCAAAAGAATATCGAATATCGAAGTAAAAAACTGAAAATTTAAAACCAAAAGACCAACTTTTAGGGACAAAATGGTAAGCATGTTCAGTTGACACCTGTTACTCATGCAATCAGGAATAAACGAAGAGACAAGAACAACTTCTATACTAATAAGTATACTTTAAAAAATAAGTTATGGCAAACTGAAAAATAAATCAAGACACCACAAAAAACAACATATAGCCCCTTCGAAATGAAAGGTATTAAATCTGGTATAAATAAAGAAAATGGCTAATGCTAAATATAAATGCATTCACATACTTTAATTCATTAAGGATGCTCGCTGGTCATGTTTTGGTCTTTTTGTCAGATTTTCGGAATCATTTTATCCATTTCTTAAACATGAAATTTTTTGCCCATGAACCCTCATTTTTCTTTTATAATTCAATCATATATACTTTAAAATGGTATTTGACAATATTTTATGAAATCCTTTTGATTTTTTCATACATTTTTGAGAGACTGAAGTTGTCAAAGACAAACCCACTTCCTGCAAATTTTCAAGGCCTTATAGCTCTAAAATGAGCACATGAACCTATATTTTTTTCTTGCTTATTTGTTTACTATTCATATGTTCTCTCAAACTAAAACACCTATTTCAAATCCTATTTATTTCCTATTAGACGAGCGATATCCTTAATTGCTGAATTTTCTCTAGTTCACAGGCATTAAACCACTTTGTATACTCTTTTTTGTATTACGGAATATTTGGGATGGTGGCTGCAAGATACGGCCGTAGATGCTTTTTGGGACAGCCTCTCAATCTATGAATGAAAAACACTCGATTGATCGAGTGTCGATGGCATTTGTCGGTTTAAAATATCAGGATCGTTCTGGACAATTATTTTTATAATTCTTTTAATATTTCAGGTTGATAACATGTGGAATATAGCCTTATAAGAAGATATAGAGAACAACATGAACCAGCCGGTCATTGCTTGCAATTTTGATATTAATATTTTGTATTTACTTTTAAAGAATATACTGTAAAACAAGATTTCTCTTTTCATTTCTAATGGACCTGTCTGTGTTGTGTAGAAGTATTTGAATGCCATCAATTATTCTTCATCGGTTGTAAGTTAGTGAGATTTGCGGGGTAATACACATACAATTTCCATATCATCGGCATATTTATCATCTATCTCATCTTCGGGCTTTAGCTTGTTTACTGGCTGTTGGCCAGTTGGTGTCCTTATAGCACAAATGTAGCAATGCAAAAAACAAGCATATCAAATGAAAATATTTGATAATAAAAAATATTTTGACGTCATTTTTTTCTGTCTAATTATAATTTCTTATACAGACATTTTGCAGTTTCGACTTATATTTTTTTTTATTCAAAATGTTTTTATGTGAGGCAATTGAAAACTTATTATACTCAAACTTAAGCTTTTTGGAAATTAATCTACAATCCCATTCCTTTCCCGACTAGCTTCATGTTAAATACAAATCATAAAGATCTGTTTTGGTTTTTTCTTTACAAAGAAACACAGCCCATGAACCACTCTTCTTTAAAATCATGCACAATATATCGAAATATTTAAGGGCTGCGCTCCTAAATCAAATAACGTACTTTCTATATAATAGTTGAAGTGATTGGCTTTCTCTTGAACAATTAGGTCATTTAAGATATCAAATTTGTCTAGTTCGGAAAAGGGAGGCAAACTTTGTGGATAAATATTCTACACCCGTGTTGAAAGGACCCAAAGGTACTGGGGGGTTAAACTTTGACTTGAAATTCAAAGAAGCAGGAGGTGCGACCAATTGTGACAAATACAGAATTACTATTGAATTATTGGTAAATCTTAAAATACGACGCTAATCACCAAAGATGAGGCAAATCACACATGTAAAGATTTTAACCAAATGACTATAGAGGCTCGAAGGAGCTCAACTTGAAGAGAGATTTTTTCTTGAAAGGCTATTTTACAATCTTGGCATCAATAAGTCCACTTTTGCTTATATTTTTCTATCATAAATAGCCTTACATTTATTTATTTGAAACAATAAATAACATTAGCCTTACTGGTCAGAAATCTGGACAAGCAAATAGACTTTTGAAAGAAGACTTCCCAAGCAGTATTCCACCATAGTTTAGTATGTGTCAAATTTCCCAGTAGTTTAAGAGAGCACTTAAAAATATCTTTTCGCTGACTCTTTTTGTAGTAACAGCGGTAAATTTTGTTGGAATTTTGGAACCCGATTAATAAAACAACTTGAAAGGGCACCACCTATATAAAGGTCCATTCCATCGAAATTTGGTTTTGTGTGCTTCAGTAGTTTCATAGAAGACTTTTTTTTGTACTTTTTGCTGACTTTTCTCATCCAGTAATTGCGACGACACTTACTTGAGGTTTTTATCCTGTACATTTTTTCGAAAGGATGCCACTAGATCAATGGTTAATCCTAACTGGTTTCTGGGAAGTTTGAAGAAATTTGTGACGCACAATAAAACGGACACGATGTGACAAAGTGACTGTAAAAACTCACGCGGCCCTTTGGGTCAGATGAGCTAAAACAGTCAGCAAACCAAGCGAATAAGAAATAGACAGCACGACAAACAAAACACAAGCAATGCGAACTCGCACAAAAAATGTGGATGACTTCGGGTCTCCATTGAATAAGCATATGTCCTGTAAAATCTTATGCACGTCAAATTGTGTCCAAGGTCAGCTGACACGTCTCAGACTGGTACGTACTCACTAAAAAGTATCTTTAAACCAAAAATAATGGGTCTACATACATGTATAGCTTTTGTTGAGAAATGGATTTATTTGACTTATGTAGTGTGGTTTATTAGCTTTTGACCAACTTTCATCCACCTGGATATATATCATTGTGGCCAGTTTTTGTTGTTTGAGGAAGCAAGGCCGTAAAATCAGGTGAATTATTTGACTTATATGGACCTTAAAGCAGGAAATTGAGGCCAAGGTCATGTGTCAGACTGACACCTACTTACCAAGAAGTTTCTACAGACCATATACCGATATGGTGGATATAGGTATTACAGCCTTAGAGAAATCTACTACATCATAAAAATGTGACTCGAGTTACTGAAGTGTGAAATTCATGTCAAGGTCTCAGACATGCATGTACCCACCAAGAACTATCTAAAGAGCAAATATGGTTTGTCCATATATTACAGTCACAGAGAAATGGACGAAATCATGAAAATGTGACACAAGTCACACAAGCGTGATATAGAAGTCAAAGGTACAGTGTCAGGTGTCAGACTAGTATATACTCACTAAGAACTTCTATTGTCCAAACACTGTGGGTCTAGTTAGTACAGTTGCTGAGAAATAGAATTAATCGACGAAAATGTATCGCAATTCACCCAAGCAGGAAATTACCGGGTGAAGGTCAATTCAGGTGTCAGACTGGAATGTACTAAATAAAACTATCGATAGACCAATATGGTGTTCCTAGATATTATATTTGCTTAGAAATGAACTTAATCTCGAAAATGTAACACAAGTCACTCAGGCATGAAAATGAAGTCAAGATCTGGAAACAGGTGTCAGACTGGCCTTTACACATCAAGAACTATCAATAGACCAAATATGGTGGGCCTAGGACTATTACAGTTGCTGAGATTGTTAAATACTTTAGTTGTTCAGTTACATTTTTGGGGAACTTTTCCTTCATGTGAATTCCAATCAGTTCTGTTTTCTGAACCAATATTTGATTTCATTAAGTTAGGCGTTTACATCCTTTTCGAAACATATATTTATTAGTTTTAATTGGGCCTCGGTGGCCGAGTGGTCATGGTAGTTCGTCATGACTACTAATGATCACTAGCCTGTCAACGCTGAGGTTGTGAGTTCGAATCTCACCGGTGGCGGGGTGTGTTCGACTCCAATCTTAATTGACTAGGATTGCCAATTTTCCTACCGAAGGTCGGTGGTTCTCTCCGGGTACTCCGGCTTCCTCCTCAAATAAAAACTGGCCGCCCGGAAATAGCCAAATGTGCTGAAAACGGCGTAAAACCCCAACTAAAGAAAGACTTTGGTCACAGTGGAGAAAAAAAACTTCAAAGGGAAGAACAAAAATTCTATGCATAAGGAAGATGCTCAGCAGTGTAAGAAGGTTTTACTGGTAAAATTTGTAACAATTTAAATACATTTGTACTTATGATGTTTTTATTCATAGAAAATAGTTCATAAATGTTATTTAACACTTTCACAGTAAAAGATTCTGTCATTTGAAAAAATAAGTACACATTCAAAATGATGTAAATTATACAAGAAAATGGGACTAAATTTTAAAACATCAGTTAAACTTTACCTTTTTGTATAAAATCATGAACAGTCACAAACCTTTTTAAAAGTAGCACTAATATTAACAATTCAATCACAGGTATTTCTTCATATATTCTTATTAAACTCAATTCTATACACGTATCTTAGGGGTCCTCCATAATTGTAAACAACTTTACAAAGAGCACTTTTTTTGAAAACCCCTCCCTCCCTCAAAAGTGTACATCAACATTTTTTAACATTGTTGCTGTGAACTGGTATTACTCCTTACTCGGATACAGGATCTACAGACATCGTTACATCCATTGAAAATACATGTACTAAGTCCAGAGTATGAATCAAATGTTGACATTTGTTGGCTTTTTGTCACCTTATCTACTGTTCAGAACTTTGTCAGCATCATGATTTCTGTCATTATCGTATTTCCCCATGCCTATATCGACCTGCTGAGGCCTTCACAATTTCCCGTATTTCGGCACTGTGACGTCGTAAAGAGTTGACCCGACCCTAATATGAGCTGACCCGAATATATCAGCGACGTCATAATGTTTGACACAACTTTGACCCGAATATATCAGGAAAACATCCGGTTATAGGCAGATGGCCATTGATAAGTAAGAAATTCCATTAAGATTGCTAGTTAAAAATACGATAAATTTATCATCAAGTTTTCTTCAAACAAATATTGTAAAATATAAGCCGCTCAACACAATATGAAGCTACGCTCACTCGCCGAAAAAGCTTCACATTGTGTCTCGCGGCTGATATTTTACGATATACGTTTGCAGAAAACCTGATAATATGTACATATCACCAGCGTGTATTCTCTATTTTCCGGAAGCGACATACGCTAAAAATGTTGAATCTGAAACCCCCTCCCTCCTAGTGTGCATTTTGTAAACTCATGAAAAATGTTGACAATTATTATTATTACTTTACCCTTAAAAAGCAAATTATGCAGTTTCTCAGTTAGCAACAATATATGTACAATAAAAAATCATTTTCTAGTAAAATATTTTAATTTTTTATTTTATTAATTATTTTTGTTTCATTTTAGCTGGGACTATTATACTAATATATACTTAGTATAATAGTCCCAGATTTTAGTTATACTGGTTACACATGTTAGATGTATATCAATAATACATATATGGTTTTATTATACCTTTTGTCTTTTTCGCTATGTAAAATTCATTGTCATAAAAATACTATTTTATTCAAACTGCCTGAAAAATTCTATTCACTGGTGAATAGCATATATATGGCAAGCTGTTTTACTATTTATTCTAACTTCAAGATATCTCATATATATATAAGATATCTTATCTAATCTAGTTTTTATAAAATATCTTATAAAGAAAATTATGAGATATCTTATATACTTTATAAGATATCTTATAAACTTATATATAATTTATAAGATATCTTATATAATTTCTTTATATCTTATAAACTTTATAAGATATCTTACAAAGTTTATTAGATATCTTGAAGTTAGAATAAATAGTAAAACGGCTTGCCATACACCTACCAGCTAGTGAATAGCACTTTCATTGGACTACATCACAGTAATAGGCATGTCAGGTTAGAATGAATGACATCTGTAATAATGTAAGTGTAGTCCCGGTGCTTCAAGAAAACACATTTTTAATATTTTCTTGGCATTTTTCTTTAAATTTTGGTATAATAAAACAGTTATTTAACAGCCATTTCGGGATATATTTGTCCCCTCAACACATTGACTATATCCCTCCGCTGCGTGTCCGGAAAATAGTCAGTGTCTCGGGACAAACAAAATGGCTGTATCATTCAATACTGTTAACTAACTGTATAATATCTGGGACTATTATACTAGTAATATAGTCCCAGATAATATCTAATAATATTCATAAGTTATCTTCTAATGAAAATAAGAAATTGAATAATGGAAAGGAGTATTATCTAAAACAGTAAAGCAAAAATATAAAATGATGGATGGATGAATTATTGTTTAACGTCCAGTGGCAAATAGGTGCATATCAGGACGGGAACATGTTGATATCCCTGCTTTGTATTAGACCGACACACTAAGTAAGATTTTTAATGTGCTAGCTCACGAGGTATCTGTCCACAGGAAGACACATCACCTCACTCAGACACATTATACTGACTCCGAGCCAACCAGTCTTTGCTCTTACTCCTACATGCTGCGTGCTTGGCGGAGAAGCAGCAAATACCAATTTTAATGTATTTGGTTTGAACCGACCGGAGATCGAACCCGCGACCTTATGAAAAATGATTTACACGAAGTTAAGAATATCTGATCATAAGTTTGAAATTGAAGTGGGTAGATACAAAAAAGTACCCAGCTCTCTCAGGATATCTAATTTTTTTTTCATTAAATGAAGTGAATGATGAGCAACACTTCTTCTTTGAATTCCCATTAAATTCTTAGGAATGAGTATAAGAAATTCAAATTTTATCAGTACACCAAACCACAAAAAAATTAAAATTATATTAAATCCAACAAACTTGAGGCAAATACATGAGCTGCCTTCCTTTTCAAAACAGTCAATTGAACTGAGGGCAGGAGACTTGTGTAACATAGTGTCATTATTTAACATTATTTTGCAAAAAAAGATATTTCACTGAAATGTCTATATACAGTCAAACCTGCTTTAAAGGGCACCTCTATATAGCAAATCACCGTCTATAAAGGTCATAGTGAAAAAACCCATTTGTCATGAACAAATTATTAAAAATTAACCTGTGTATAAAGGGCAACTGTTCATAAAGGTCATTTTTTGTTGTCCCTTGGCCGCCCTTTATTGACAGGTTTGACTGTATACCGGGGTAAGACAAATATTATTTTAAAAAATATTTCTGGGCAAGGCTGTTGCTCATATTTGTTTTGACCAAAATCTACTGTGAAAACACTCAATTTTCTTCAAATCCTTGATATAGCAGACGTTCATAACTTCGCTTTTGCATCATGGGAAGGAGTTTTATATAATCATTTACATATATTGGATCATTTTATGATAAAATTGATAAAATTCGAATCCGAAATCTTAATTTCAAATTTTCAAGTCAGATTGGGCCAAATATAAGCTGAATTCATACCGTCTTCTTTGAACATTAATTATGCTGCTCAAGATCAAGAATATATTTGCATTGTACAATTAACATAAAAACATATCATTTCATGTAAAAATTATCCCATACTACCTATTTTGTTATAAAAATTAAATAAAAACACAAAATATAATAGGAAACATCCTTGAATAGGCCTTTTGGCATAAATTCAAATATTTGAAAATGAGTCACAGTTTTCTTTGCTTTTCAACCCATGCTAAAATGCTAGATTCTGTACAATATAATAAAAAAAGTATAACTAATCACTGAATTGAAATAACTTGTGACCGAACTACAGCCGTAAATAACTTGTAAGCTGTGCGCACTCGTGATTTACTGCGTAGTTCGGTCATGTGTTGTTTATTTCTGGTATTTGAATTCAGCGATTAGTTATAATATAAGTAATATCATGAAATGCAGATGTATTTATTGAGATATCTGGAAAAGATATCCCTGTTATCTTACTGAATATATTTGTTAGTAACACAAGATATAATTTAACATTACAATCGAATTTCGGTAGCTTGAACTATTTTGAAGGTTCTCAAAACATCAAACAATGATAATATGTATTTTAGTATGGAAAACTTGAACCCAATAATTAAATGGACAAGCGTGATATCTAAAACATACAATTGTGGTAAAAACAGATTAGTCTGATAGGAAATTTTTATATAGTTTGATGTAACACAAGTCATGGATACTGTTAATTAGAGATTAGTGTAAATTCGGAAATTATTGCAATGTTTTTATTATTGCGAAAAATACGAAAGGGTTGTAATCGCAATAATTTAAACTCGCATTTTGGAATTTTCTATAGAATGAAGTAGGATTTTTCTCAATATCCCAAAAATTCAAATCGCATTTTGGTCTAAAATGACAAAATCGCAATAATAAATGCACGTAATAATTTCTGAATTTACAGTAATTTAGTTAAAGTTAAAAGTTTAATTTAAAAATATTTCATGGTAATGATCAGCTATACCAACTTGTACATGGTATTTCACCTTTTTGTACCTGAACAAACTTCAGTAACTTGAACAGATTTTGGCAGTCCCCTGGTGTTCGAGCCATCTAATACTATATTGTATACCTGAACGCATTCAACTATAAATTCCTTCTTTCATTATTTCTGCTGAGTTTATGAATTGTAAGTAATATCTCTTGAAGTCACAGGGCACCTGCTCCTTAATTGGTCATGCACCTGAACCACAGGGCATCTGATGATTTATCATGAAATTTAGCCGGTCCAGCAAAACCCTTGTTCAGGCTTGAATTAAGATTATATGATATTATTGTAAAGGCACTATCATAGATTACAATAAACAGCTGCGCCACGAGCGCACGATACGCCCTTCATCTTGTGAAAAAAACATAATGTTTTTGGAATCCCCCTTTATTTAGTGGAGCTGCTGGTGGAAAAATGCATAAATTATGTTTCCATCCCAATAAAAAACGTATTTTATTCATAGTTGTCCCGAATATTTTTTTTTTTATTGTTACATGATGCAGTTCCTCCTTGACAAAATCGTAAAAATAAACAACACAAATTCATGTTAAATATATTTTATTTGACTTAATTACATTGTTAATATAAACGGCAGCCATCCCAGCAGTACCATTGCTCCAAAAATCTTTGCCAGCAAGCTCTACAAAAAACAAATCAAATTCTGTGACTATTTTTCTTGCCGATGGGTATTTTTCCCCAAGACAATTTTCGATTTTGGACACAGATAGGTCGAAACACCGTATAGGTCGACCGAACAATTTTCTGGGAAAAAAATATCGACCTATACACCGTAAAATACGGTATATGGAAACCCGGAAAAACATAAGCGTGTAAACTTTTAAGCAATAGAGATATGGCGCGAAATGTGACCAAAAAAGACTACCTTTTTTACCAAAAAGCTCAATAAAAATTCAATAACTCAAAAATAAAATAAAGAATCATCACGAAAAAGTATACAGATCTTCAGATTAATATAACTAAGAAGTGTGTAAAGTTTTATGCAATAATCATAAATCGTTTTTGAGATACGGTGCAACATGTGAAAACCCCCCCCTTTTTTTACAAAAAACTCAATAACTCTAAAATAAAATTTTGAATCACCACCAAAAAGTATACAGATCTTTAGATTAATATAACTAAGAAGTGTGTAAAGTTTATGCAATAATCATAACTCATTTTTGAGATACGGCGCGACATGTCAAAACCCCCCTTTTTTTACAAAAAACTCAATGACTCTAAAATAAAATTTTGAATCATCACCAAAAAGTATACAGATCTTTAGATTTAAATAACTAAGAAGTGTGTAAAGTTTATGCAATAATCATAACTCATTTTTGAGATACGGCGCGACATGTCAAAACCCCCCTTTTTTTACAAAAAACTCAATGACTCTAAAATAAAATTTTGAATCATCACCAAAAAGTATACAGATCTTAAGATTAATATAACTAAGAAGTGTGCAAAGTTTTAAGCAATAATCATAAATCGTTTTTGAGATACAGCGTGACATGTGAAAACCCCCCTTTTTTTTTTATAAAAAACTCTAACTCTAAAATAAAATTTTGAATCATTACCAAGAAGTATACAGATCTTTAGATTAATATAACTAAGAAGTGTGTAAAGTTTTATGCAATAATCGTAAATCATTTTTGAGATACGGCGTGTCATGTCAAAACCCCCCCTTTTTTTTACCAAAAAACTCAATAACTCTAAAATAAAATTTTGAATCATCACCAAAAAGTATACAGATCTTTAGATTAATATAACTAAGAATTGTGTAAAGTTTTAAGCAATAATCATAAATCGTTTTTGAGATACGGCGCGACATGTGAAAAAACAACACACTTCTGTGTTAGTTACAAAGTCCCATATCTCAAAAAGTTTTAATCTTATTTTCACCAAAAAGTATACAGATCGTTTGACCATCATAAGAAACAGTTATGTTAAGTTTCATGAAATTTGGATAAGTTGTTCTCAAGTTACGGTGTGACATGTTTACGACAGACAGACGGATGCCGGACATTTGTATACCATAATACGTCCCATCAAAACTGTGATGGGCGTATAAAAATGTACTAGATGTTTTGGAATTTGTTGTTCACTGGGTTACGAAGAAATATCTTTTGAGTATCAAATGCAAACGGACAATCATGACAGTAAATTATATCTCTTTTTGACTGAAAATAACTTGAACCAAATATTTAAAGCAGGAAATGTGTAGATCGGTGATATTTCTTCAGTTGAAAAACGCACTTCGTTGTTTGTCTGTGACGTCTATGAAAATAATATGTATATTGTGTTTCCGAAGTTTACCGATAATTAACAAGGTAATATCCATTACTTTGTATGAAATATCAGGGTCATCTGGAAGATTCATCTGTTCATTTATGATCCCGAATACCATAAACCAGTCAGTAAAACATAATGTAATTATCTCTATATAAATCTATCGCAGTTAAAATAAGCTGACACTACTGACATGATAGTTTTGGCTGTACCTTTGGGTAGTGTAAAGCGATTCATTCTCTGTGAAATGGCAACTGTAAATAAAAGAGAGGTAATAAAATATCTTCAAGAACGAGAAAGTTATATGTACTATCAATTTGAATAAAAATATCATTCCATGTTGCATTGATATTGTGTACATGACTGTCCCCTTGTTTTTGTTAAAAAGTCTTATAACTCTGAAAGTTGTTGATATCAAAGACAAGATATTATGTTCATTACCTGTGATAATATTTTTATAATTTTATCTGACTTGGAAGAAAAATCTATCAAATTTATAAAAATTTTAAAATTTATTAAATTAAAATTAAAAAATCTCCAGAATAAGAAATCCAAAAATTATTAAAATGAAAAATTTCCCTTGAAGACTTGTCAGATTTTTGTAAAACTTCATGTGAAGATTTACCAGGTTATTAAAAATAACCAAATTTGGATGTTCAAAGTAGCATAATTATGTTCTGATAAAAATTTTGATTACAGTTTTTTTGCTATTTAAAACTTTTGCCATACAAGGTTTTTTGCATAAATACTGGAGAATATTTCCGTAACATGATACTGGTATTTAATGTACACAAAAGCTTATGCAATATATGCAACATTCTAATTTAATGCAAGGTTGCATATTTTCATTGGATACTGTTCAAAAAATCAAATATCAATTATGCACTTTTTATGCCCTCTAAGATACGGATAAGCATTTTTTAAATTCCTTTTATAAATTTTAAATTTCTACTTTTGCATTGGAATGGAGATACCAGTATTGTATTTTAAAATTTGATGGCTATATAAAGTGCTTATCAATTTGCAATCTTTAACAAATGTAAGACTTCAACAGGTAGAAGATCGTATAAATTTTAAAATTTCAGAAAAAAAGTCTGTAAGAGGACCATGTAAGGACCACTGCAGCCAAGTCTGGTTCCAATAGGTCAAGTGGTTTCAGACAATAAGATTTTTAAATGAATTTCCCCATTGGGTCCTATGTTAATCTGATTTCGGTTGTGGTGACCATCTTGGTTCACAGCCCAAGTCATTGGGCTTAAATCTGAAAGAGGACCATCCAAGGACCACAGCTACCTTTTTAGTTCCGTTAGCCAAGTGGTGTAAGACAAGAATATTTTTAAATGAATTTTTCCCATAGGGTCCTATGTTTGGCTGTGGCGGCCACCTTAGTTTACAGTCCAAGTCATCGCTGCCAATTCTGATTCTAATTGGCCAAGTGGTTTCACACAAGAAGATTTTTAATGAACTTTCCCATAATGTCCTATGTTAATCTAAGTTCGGCTGTGGCAGCCATCTTGGTTGACAGTCCGAATCACCAGACATACACCTGAAAGAGGACCTCCTAAGGACCATTGCTGCCAAGTCTGGTTCTAACTTGCCTAATGGTTTCAGACAAGAAAATTTTTAAATGAACTTTCCCATATTGTCCTATGTTAAACTACGTTTGGCTGTGACAGCCATCTTCGTTGATGTTGGATCATCAGACATACTTCTGAAAGAGGACCTCCTAAGGACCATTGCTTCTAATTCTCATTCCAACTGGCCTAATGGTTTCAGAAAAGAACATTTTAGAATTAATTTTCCCATAGAAACCTATGTTGAACTAAGTTCAGCTGTGGTGGCCATCTTGGTGACATAGGACACATCTGGGTCATAGGACACAATTCTGAAAGAGGATCTCCTAAGGACCATTGTTCCTAAGTTTGGTTCAATCTGGCCATGTAGTTTCACAAAGGATATCTGAAATTTATCCCCCTTTTTAAATTTTTTTTAGTAATAGCTATGTCAGTTTGAAGCAGTGGATGCCGGATATAATGTTAGAAGGGGGTCACACTGGGACCAATTCACCAAAGTTTGGTATCTATTGGCACACTGGTTTCAGAGGAAAGTTTAAGCAGGACGACAGATGCCAAGTGGTGGCAATAACCCATATGGCCATATAGGCCAGGTGAGCTAAACAATGCCTTTAGTTACATATACATGTACTAAGATTTCCTGAAAGTTTCATGGAAGTCAATTGACAGGTTTAGGAAAAGTTAAGTATGTGACACCAAAGCAGATATGAACAACAGCAAATAATCATCTGTGTTGCCACTGCCGCATATATGATACATTAAAAATCATATTTCAAAACAGACAACATGTATAACTATCTTTCATACAGAGAGATGTAGGATAGGGGAATTCAACCCAAAGTTTCACATTTTTCTCTCAGACTCTAGGCTTGATGAGTGTCTGAGAATAAAAAAATGTGATCCAAAATGTATTAAACAATGAAATTAACAATTTCTATTTGAAATTTTTTGTCCAAATCCAGGAAAGTTGATGATTTCCTGATGTTTTAACATTATGACGTCGATGAAATGTACTGTGAAGTGAGAAGTGATCTTTTGTGAAATGTGATGTAAGACAGGGATATTCAACATGGGTGTCTTACAGCGGTAACCTTGTCTTCAATCACTTGTAATGAGAGAAATACACATCCACCCAGAAGGGCTCCTAACTTAATACAAACATTAAAATTATTATGAGATTAATCTGGCATCAATCAGCTGGGGTTTGTCACATGGATGTCAGATATCTGCTGATCATGACAAGAATTGGCTCTAATAAGTGTTTTACAAGTCAGCAAAAAAAAGGGTCATGTGATGGAAAAAGCATCTTGCACTGATAACAAGAGGCTCCCAAGAGCCTAAATCGCTCACCTGTTACATTTTGTGTAGATCTTGCATCAATGATTATTTTTGCTATTTAATGTACACTGTCACAATTTTCTCCTTAATATTGACCTGTACAACTAAAATATAGAATCCTAAACACAAATAGATATGGTTGCTAGGGAATTTCTCATCAGTTGCTATGGACTTTTTCAATGGCATTGACTCTTTTGACTTCCATTTTGACTTAAATAGGTAAATTATAAGGTCCTTAACCCATATATATATGGTTGCTAGGGACTTTTTCATCTGTTGCCAGGGACTTTTTCATCGGTTGCTATGGACTTGTACAATGACCTTGACCCACTATTTTACTTGTACAGCTACCATTTAATTTATATCAAGTTATGCTCTAAACATCTGTGACAATATGTCAGACCATTATTTTCTGTTTACATGTAACTAATCTTTCAAGGCAAAACTCCTATAAGAGGTCAATTGACGATTTTGGTCATGTTGACTTATTTGTAGATCTTACTTTGCTGAAAATTTTTGTTGTTTTACAGTTTGTCATTATCTATAATAATATTAATTAATAATAACCTAAAACTGCAAAATTTCCTTAAAATTAACAATTCAGGGGCAATAACCCAAAAATCGGTTGACCGATTCCTCTGAAAATTTCATGGCAGGTAGATCTTGACCTGATAAACATTTTTACTACTTGTCATATTTGCTCTTACTACTTTATTTTTTGAGATATGAGCCAAAAAGTGCATTTTCACCTATGTTCTATTTTTAGCCACTGCAGCCATGTTTCTTGATGGACAAGAAAATAAAACACAAAAATGTATACTACATACCCTAAGGAACTGTCAGCCTAAGTTTGGCTGAAATTGATTCTGTAGTTTCAGAGGAAAATATTTTTTAAGGTTTAAAAAGATGACGAAAAAAATGTGAAAAATTGTCTTTAAAGGGCAAAAACTCCCACAAGTGGTCAATTGACGATTTTGGTCATGTTGACCTATTTGTAGATCTTACTTTGCTGAACATTTTTGCTTTTACAGTTTGTCTTTATCTATAATAATATTCAAGATAGCAACCTAAAACTGCAAATTTTTCTAAAAATTAACAATTCATGGGCAATAACCCAACAAAGGGTTGACCGATTCATCTGAAAATTTCACAGCAGGTAGATCTTGACCTGATGAACATTTATACCCCGTCAGTTTTGCTCTAAATGCTTTAGTTTTTGAGATATAAGCCAAAAACTGCAGTTTACCCCCATGTTCTATTTTTAGCCATGGTGGCCATGTTTCTCGATGAACAAGAAAATTGAACATAAATTTTATTCTAGATACCCTAAGGATCATTCAGACTAAGTATGACTGTAATGGGTTCAGTGGTTTCAGAGGAGAAGAAAAATTTACGATGGATGACGGACAGACGGACAATGGACAACGGACGCCAAGTGATGGCAAAAGCTCAAATGTACTTTTAGGACAGGTGAGCTAAAAATGTGCAAAGGTTAACCTAGTTTAGCAATAACTCTTATATTTTCTGACCTTGTTCAATATTACGTGGTACAGACTGCAAAGTATCATAAACATTACTACTTTCTGCTTGTAATGTGTCTGTTGGTGGTCTCTGTAACGATACAGATGGAACATCTGACAAGTTGCCATTGTTTTCTGGACTTTGAATGGACAAAGGGTCAAGTCTTTCTGCTCTATCACTGTCTTGGTTTGCATTTTCTGACACATTGCCATTATTTCCTAGACTTTGAATTGACAAAGAGTCAAGTCCCTCTGGTCTATCACTGCCTTGGTTAGTATTTTCTCTGGTGTTAACTGGAGAAACTTTACATACTGGTCTAATTTTCTGAATTTCTGTAGTAGACAGACTTTGGGAATTACGTTGAGAAGCTGCAGTAGAAGAAGTTGCTGAGCTGTTTAAAATTGGCTGCAAATATGAAAAAATATATATAATTATGGGACACCCATTTGATTTTGAAGGGGTTACCACCTTAGAGGAAACAAGCTGAGGTCAGAAATTTTTGTTTCTATTTTAGTGAACAACCATTTCTTTTTTATGGGGAATTAAATAATATGTTTCCAAAAACTGCCAGTCCCTCCTTTGACATTCTCAATGCAATTTTTATGATCTAATTTGTTAAAAGATATCTATTATATAGCAATGAAAGATCCCATGTGGAGCACAACCAAAATTTAGCATTTAATATTCTAAAATTATATATCCTTTCAAATTGGTAGCAAAAGTATGTTACTAAAATTAATTGTGTTTTGACTTGAATTAACAGCAATTTTGCCTTTTGACAAATGTTCATTCATCCTAATATTTTGCTTATCGGGTGTTCAATAGATACATGTACAAAGTATAAGCCAAAACAGTTTCTCTGCCAAAAAAATGAAATCTTTAAATAAATTAATTCACCTGTAAACTGGCTGACTGTCTGTCATCTGTGCTTGTGAGATTAAAATCCTCTTCTACATCATCTAAATTCAAACTGCTCATTTCATATGCTTCATCTGTATTGTTTACTACAGTCTGAAATTAAATTATCACATAGAATCAAAATTAAAGGCTCAGTTGAGCCTGTATCGTTCACCTGGCTTTTATTAGGCCATTACATAATGTTAGCTCTTTTGTATCCACAAGGCTTTTAAGAAATTTAAAATGTGAAAGTAACCTATATATATGACCTTTGACCTAAAAAGGTGGATCATTTGCATCTGTCCTTCCATATGAGATTGCTACGTTGGTTACATTGTGCCCATTAGTTAATGACAAAAAAGTCTTTTCCCATATGGATTCAATAGAAACTTTGAACAGCAGCAGCCGTCAGTAGAGCGGATGAATCTCAACCAAAAGTTGACTGTTTGTAGAGAGTATTGTTGTCATCAATCCTGCCAAGTTTCAAAATAGTTCATAATGAACCGGTTATTTCAGAGGAGAAGATTCTTGAAAATTGGCAAATCAAAATCAAATGGGCTCTGACCTCTGACCTCTGTTAATCCAACCGGAACCAAAGGTAGAGAGTTGCTAGAGGTCCTTCCATAAATCATTCAGGCCAAATTTGGTTACAATCTGCCCATTAGTTCCTGAGCAAATGACAAAAAAAGTCTTTTCTGCAGATAAATCTCAACCAAAAGTGGAACGTTTAGTTAGAGGCTATAGTTGTCATAAATCCTGCAAAGTTTCAAAACATTTCATTTTGTTGTTTCAGAGGAGGATTTTTGTAAATTGGCAAATCAAAATCAAAGATGGCCTCTGGTGGCCATGTTGTTCATTCAACCAGAACCAAAGGTTAAAAGTTGGTTCAGGTCCTTCCATCAGAGATGAAAGTGGTATCTGAAGAAAAACTCTGAAAATTATGCCGGGGCTTTTGGGCCTGCCTAAGCCGGCCCACATACTGGCCATAGCAGGGTCAATGGGCACAGCCTCGACTGAGGACCAGGTGGCAAAGCCACCAGAAGCTCCTGGGTTTTGAGCTTTTTAAGACCCATTTTGAATGAGATTTCTTTCCTTTAGTTCTGTACACTGAGACATAGGCAAAACATTATGGTTTTGAATTTTGTATCTACATAAAATTTTCTTTTCGATATTACAAATGTTACATTAAAGTAAATCAAAACTTTTACACTTTACATATTTCAAGAGAACTTAACTTTTTTTTTTACCGAATGGTCAATATCCTTTACGATCGATTCTTCTTTTTTGTCTATTATTTTCACTCTGAAAACTTCATATTGGCAACTTTTCTTCAAGTAAAGGTCGTTTGACAAACATCAACTGTTCGTTTCTTAGACCGTATTTAGGAAACCAGTTCAGTTAGTTATGACTGGTTCAAAAACATGTATTACTACGATAGCTGCGTTTGTTCAATCCATATGGAACCAGTTCATTGTTTACGATTGTAAATATAAAATAATGTATGTACATGTATCAACCGAATTTATTGATTTTCTCTGGAAACAATCTTCTGAAACAATTTTTCTGCCAAAAAGACGAAATTTAACACTTTGAAACTCTCAAATCTGACACATCTTAAAGAAATTTCATACCTCACCCCCCCCCCCCCCCAAAAAAAAATTTTTTTCTCAACGGATTTACATTGTAATTACAAATGCCCAAACCAGGGCAACAAAATTGGAAATCCGTGGATCCGCAGAAATCTTTCATCACTGTTCAATGCATCAACATTGTTTACAATCTACTCATTAGTTCCTAAGGCAAGCTAATGACATAAAAGTCCTTTCCCATATCGATTCAATGGAAACTTTGAGCAGCCGCAGCCGTCAGCTGAACAGATGAATCTCAAACAAAAGTGGATCGTTTGTAGAGGGTATTGTTGTCATCAATCCTGCAAATTTTCAAAACATTTCAAAAAGCAGTTTCAGAGGAAAAGATTTTTGAAAATAGGCTAATATAAGATGGCCTCTGGCAGTCATGCTGTTCATCCAACTGGAACCAATGGTAACTGTTTGGAAACGTCCGTCCATACATCACTCCTACCAAGTTTGGTCACAATCCACCAAGTACAAAATGTAGTTTCAGAGGAGAAGATCAAAATGTGAAAAGTTTACGGACGATGGATGCAAAGTGATGACATAAGCTCACATGGCCTATAGCTAACAAAAGGAGAAGCAATATTTGGCAATATTTGACACCAGTGACAATAAAATCAAATACCGGTACTAATACTTCTACTGCTGCTGTTTTGATTCATAACTTAAAACAAGAAACTGACATCAAACCAAATTGTCCTTTATCACTGTGTATACAGCCTGCCTCCCCAAATGCCCACTTGCCTAGCCATCCAACCTATATAAACAGACTTTTACATTGGAAATCCAGGTACAAATATTAAAATTACATTTGAAATTATGGTGTACAAGATCAACTACACCTCATTTTGCATCTGTGACCTTTGGTGGAGAATGAAAAGAAGCAGGTCTCCTCCCCTACATAATATGAGCTTGTGGAATGGATTTTTGACATTTTAAAAAGTCTAAATGTTAGAAAAATAAGAATATTTTTGTCGGTTTATTAATCCTGTTATAAGTTTTCCAAGAAAATAAGAAAAATTTACCATGTTTGCAAAGGCTACACTCTTTGAAAATTTTAATGTTTCAAAATGATTAGAAAGTCAACATTGTTAACTCAGACTCAAAACTATTCTAACGTCTTTTATAGATACCTCATATAAATTCTAATTTCAGTTCATATATTCATATATTTAATTATAAAAAAAAATTAAATGAGATGAAAAAATTAAATTTTTCTGTTAAAATTCTCCATAATTATAATATGTTTAACCTTAACATCTGTTTCCAAACTCTCATTCTGTGAACTGGATCCAGAGATTGGTTGTCCACCAGCAGTCTGCCCAGTAGTCTCCCCTGTGTCCCTTTCTGATGAATGTGAACCATCAGTATTAATATCTGCTGATATGGAAATAAAAGAATTTTATTATATAAGTATATGGAGAATTAAATTCTTTTGTAAAATTGAATATACATGGAAAGTTTTGGTAAAAAATCAGACAATTTGACATGAAAAGAAAGAAAATAAAATGTAAGTTCTTACAAATGAAAGTTGAAGTTGCTTACATTGAAAATATATTTGCTATGGAAAATTTTATGTAACTTTTCAATACATGTAGTATTTTTTATCAATCTGACATGAGTTTTTGACAATTTCTTCTGTGATGGAATAAATATCTGTTTTCCATGACTGCAAATTACATTTTTTAGCTGCTTTGATAGGGAAGCAGGAGTTCAAACTGTATGCAGGTGACCAAATTTATATAATTCTATCATATTCACAGGAAAAAAAAATCCTCTTATTTTTGTTTACCCTGGCAAGGAAAGAGCAGGGTCAAAATTCAAAGGGGCATAACTCATGATAAAAATCCACTGATATCATAAGATTATTTGGTTCCCATGCACATATGTACATGTAAATGTACCTTCAATTCCTATAAAATTTCCACCAGAAGTGACTTGTGTACTGAGTAGTATTCCCGGACTTCTTTGAGGTATGGCAGGAAGACCATGATTGTGTCTTCTATCGTCTTCTGTGGCTTGAATCGGAAGCTCCAATAAAAGCTTACGAAGTTTTTCCCACTCTGAATCATCATCTTTCCAGCCAGTGCCAAATTCCAATCTTACCATTGAGTTCAATTCATCTGGAATGTCATTTTCTCCTAAATTTATACATAAAGCAATAAATCTGTTAGAATTATTTCTTTCTATCATTTTCATAAATGCTGCTTTTGACTTGTACATTCCCCATGAGTTTTTTTTAAAGTGCTCAGTAATCACAATAACTGTATGCTTAGAGGATTTTACAGCTCTGAAGAACTCAGTAAAGGAGTCAATTCCAGGAAGTGCATCTCGGTCATGGTAATATATTTTCCTGTGGCCCCAAGATTCCATTAGTTGAACAACATGTTTTGTAATTTGTAAGGCCTCAACTGCACCTGGGTATTGATCACGAAGGTTTCTTAATTTTGGGATTTGATAGATCACATTAGCGTAATATCCATCAGTTTCCATTTTACTACAATCCTTATGGTAAAGTACAGACTTTATTTGTAGTATATTCTAAAGAATTATTTAAGGCTGTCCTAGACATGCATATGTTCATGAAGCTCTCCCGACTTGACCACAGTAATCTTTTCCAATTTCCATCAAAACTGAACTAAACGTAAAAAAAGAAATGATATATATAATGAACAGTAAATATTATTAACAAGGTAAATTGATATACTTTCAGATTTATGTTAAAATCAACTGATGAGTTTTTTTTTGTTGTCAATATCAGGTCTCTTTTTCAACTAATGTATGTACTTGTGATGTCAATATGTTTATTTGGCTCAAGACTTTTTACTTAGTGGTTTCTATAGACATACAGCATAGTGCTCCACCATTCTTTTCTCTGTGAGCATCATGATGCCCTCTAGATATAATTCTGAATGTGCCCCGAAAACGCTTTAATTACCCTCTCGAATTTTAAGCCCTTTCTTGGGTCTCATTTCTGTAAAATTCAGTTCTTACTGTTCTTGAAAAGATTTATTGCATTTAATTGTCCAAGTTAAGGAATTAAAGGTGTTAATAACTTGATTACAGGTTGTAGATGAAATGAAAAATGAGACATAACAAATGAAAATAAAATTTAAAAGTTTCATAAATTTGATATTCACAAAAAGTAAGTGACATTTTTATTTAAATCCATTTATTTATTTATTGTTGGTTAAAATCATGAAAATTTACTTACTCCCCGATCTATTCCAACATGGTCGGAGAACAATATTGGTGTTGTTTTTAGTTAAGCATGTTGTTTGCGGTCCTACTAAAAGAAGCCTGCCAAGGTAAATGAAGCCTGCAAAAGCCTGCAGGTTAATGGCTATAGGTACGTGGAATATTTTTACATATTATGGTAGATGACAGTATATTATTTGAAAATATCGAAAAAAAAAATGATTTTGATAAGTTTTTCCACTCTTAATCGATGATTTTCTATTGTCGTAATAGAAGCCTGCAAGAATGCGACGCCATCTTGTTGTACCTGAGATTCGAGTTGACATAGCCAGTGCATGTATATTGTAGAATAAACAATTTTAAGTAAATAATCACATATTAACATTTTTATATATAATTATTAAAAGAAATAACTATACTTATATAAACTAACGAATTCGCCAACCAAAGTGTTCAAAGTTGTTGAGCAGGTACTTGCTACGTTATCAATTTTTATTACTTTGGCTTCTATTGTCGTAAGTCTCTCATTAATAACAACAAGTAAACTGTGCAACGATTCAATTGAGACCGCGTCATCTTTTCCCTCGTAAAGAACCTCATGACTCGATTTAATAATATCCGCAGTAGACTGTGACATACTGCCCACTCGTTTAGACCCTCAGTTTAAAGTGTCGATCGTTTTAGAACAAGTGTTCACTCGAATATTGAAGTTAATCAATACTTCAAAAATAGTAAACAACGTTCGGTATCCTCTAGAGTTTTCGTACCATTCTTATCTCGACAAAGTTAACAAAATATAGATTTAAGGTCTTCAAAGTTTTTTTCTCACAAATTATGAATTCTAGATGTGTTGAAATATCATAAGAGAGTTCAGTTCTAATGTTTCATATATAAGAAACGGTTATAAATATATAAATAACGACTTATCTGTACCGAGAAATTTTTTGTACCTCCATGGTAATTGATTAATAATGTTAAAAGTTAATTCGTTTTGCTCCTTACAAAAAATGACAGACTATGTCGACAAGAGAGTTATTCATTTCAACCTGTATGAGTGACAGTACTTTTCTTTTCTTCATACCACAATGTTTACTACATGATAATTCCCCCAGAGATATATCTGTGGTAGATTATCCAAATGATGTTTTAGATCCAACACTCCCCGAGGGAGAAATTACAGCCTGTTAAAACAAATGAATTTTATTCTTAACTTCGGAAATCCGTTAACTTAGTGAATACTTACCATATCTTGTTGGACATGTATTACTTTTGACATCACCGTTTGGTAATATTTCCAACCACATATTGTTATTAGCGTGCAAATACAAGTAAGAGTTTGTGGGTTTCGTTTCGTGCGGTAACTGAATATAAGAATTGTTTCTACTTTCATGGAAAGCAAAGTCGTTCGGCAACATAGGAGCACTATATGTCATGTTAAATATTCCAGAAAAAAACAATGAAAAGAACTATTTGCACTGTGTATTTCAAGTTTGCCTTATATGCTACTCCGAGTTTTTGAGAAACATGCGAGTTCATTGCTTATGAAACCCACAGTAAAATAACTGTACATACACACATTCGTGTTTGATACGAACATTTATAATCCTATAGTAATTCACTAAAATGGAATTTGTTTTATTAACAATTGATAATAATTGAATTAATCTATTCACTGAATCACATATTTCCATCAAACGACACAAACTTCTGTAAGCATCCAATACCATTTGAATATACATCCCACATAAATCTGTTATTCCTCATAATCTCATGTTCTGAAGTCCTTTAAAATCCCTTGATTGGTCAACCTAAAGTAAAAAAATGTTTTGAAAAAGTAATTTTAATAAATATTAATAATATCTGTGGAATATGAATCACACACGTGGTTATTGATTCACATATACAAAGAGATGTTAAGCAATATATAGTGGTGATTGGTGCATCCTATATTTCCGTCCTGCGGACAGCCCATTATATTTCCTCTGTCAGAGGTTCATTGGTCAGGTGGGCCTTACTCTTAACACTTCAACTTATAACTAATGTAAAGCCAATCAACCACATCATTGGATGATTTGAATATCAAAATTTTCGTTTTTGATGCTTATAATTATCACGGTTAAATGTTATTGACAAAGGAAATAGTCAAAAACTCAGTTTTCATTAAGTTTTTTCCCGGATATCTTGAGCATAACATAAGAAACTGTATCCAAAGTTGGACTTAAAATCCAAAGAATGTGATGTTTCACCATTAACAAGAAAAAGAAATACTAAAACATTACAATGAATAGATATATTTCATTAATAGTGGTTTTTCTAGACATTATTCCCTGAGGACCGTTTTAAGGTCATACCTTATAAATATCATAAACTTACAATGTATAAATACCGTTGTAATCGACAAATATTGCACATTAGATAATAAATTCTTGGAAAAAATAAATTTAACTTTATACGAAATCTTACTATATTTATATCCCCTAAAGTCTAGCTATTAAATCTGCATAAAAACCTTAATCAATGCTGCAGAACCGAAATATAATTTATCTAAGCGACTTTTTTTGAGAAATATTTGTTCAGATCAGCCAGGTGATTATATAGGTAAATCTTTACATACAACTGCACAACTAGCTAACTTTAACCGACTCCCTGATATAAAATACACCTTGATATATAAATATACACAATTCTAGATTTTATATTGCAGAATACGCCTACTTAAAACCTTATAAGTCATATATGTGTAAAAAAATAAATTCAATTCATATAAAATTGTCACAAGTCTGAAAATTTCATCCGAAAGAAAACTTAACTTCATTTTTATACAATACCTGATAAAATCTGTAAATGAATGAAACTCTATAAAAAGTGAATGGTATGCAAAGAAGAAAGTTAAAAATAAATTTTGCATAAAAAACAAACAAAATTCTAATTACCTTTGGCTATTTCATTAATTAAGTCCGTTTTGATTAAATTGTTGAAATATCCCGTCGAACCGTTTCTGCTGTTTAAAATTTCATTCCTGTGATAGATCGCACTGTCAGACTTAATCAGCTGATTGGAAAGCAATTTCTGCGCATGCGTGAAGAAGATGGCAGCTCGCTGGCCTTTTATACAAAAATTTCGTTTTTTAACAAAACTTAGATGCTTTTCAAGATTAAAACGAAAACAGACTAAATTTATTCCGTTTGTGGCTACTGGTCTTTCATCTGCAGCACTTGTCTCTGTTTATCTGTGGCGTGTAAAGTACAACAAAACAAGAGGTTTTTTTCCTGAAATTCTTGCAAAAGAGGTAAGATCACTGAATTTAAATGATTCCTTCAGACATGAAAACATTACCATCAAACGGGTACCACGAATTACTGGAATCCCCCGTAATTACTGGAATCCCCAGGTAAATACTGGAATCCCCTTCGAAATAACCGAAATCCCCTTTAATATCACTGCAAACCCTTTGAAATCGATAAATAATGTGTGTTTTTATTAAAATATGTTATTTTTGGGTAAATTAATTCAGAAAAATGTGTATTTTAAAGCATTTTTCTATATATCCTTTACACTGTACATAAACAATATGGCGTCTTTTCTATAGTCATAGTCATCATAGTGTTTTTATTCCTTATAGAGAATTTTTTTCTTTGTGTGTGTTTTTTTTTTTTTGTTTTTTTTTTTTGTTACTCATTATATAACAGTAGTAATCAAACAAACAAACAGTAATTACAAAAATTTTAATTATCTATATTTGTTTCAATATACATTATTGATTGCAATAATCAAAATTACCTTTAAAAATTATTAAGATATTAATGATTATTAAGAAAATTAAAATTAATACTAAAATCAAAACATGAATTACAAAAAAACACAAGAAAAACAAAAAAAAACATAATAACGATGTTTTTACAACTGAGCAGAAATAATCACCATACATCAGACAAGACCGAAAAAATATAAAAGAGCAGTGTATTGGACAAGACAAAATTAATTAAGAACGATGTTTGTACAAATGAGCATAGATAACGACCGTTTATTGGATGAGACTAAAACAATATTTTGGGGGAGTGGGATAAAAACTTGTGTTTTGTACTTACACATCCTAGTTATCAGAAAATTAATTATATTTTTTTCTGCATAATAAATTAATACTGTATTTGCCATGACGTTATACCCATGTACCAGATGTGATGAGGAGTGTGATGAAGACACCATCCAGTGCAGTTGCTGTGACAAGTGGACACATAGTGCGTGTATACCAATGTCAGGAGAGCAGCTGATGGCGTGGTCTGACGCATCCCTGAGGTTCTTGTGCCCTGAATGCTGCTTCACAGACAACACCTTTGACACTGAGAAGGCTCTGGGAAGGCTGAAGTCGGTGGTTGGTGCTGCACCCAAAGATGTCCGCTTGGTAACCAAGACGGAGAAGTTGCTACTGGAGACTTATGGTGTACGGATACCAGAGGCTACAACCAACCCTTCCGGTGAAGCAGATCAGGAATCGGTAAGTATTCTTCGTCGATACCACCCAGTTGTTTTGGAGGAGAGCTTTCCAGCGAAGACTATAGGAGATGGGAACTGCTTTTACAGAGCCATTTCTCGCGCTTTGACGGGTACAGAGATAAGAGTGATGCCTATTTTGTGATCAGGAATAGTGACAACATGGACAATCGCCAGAATGGAAAGAGAAGTGCCTTTTCCGATGATTGTGGTGTATGGTGTACAGATAAAGGAGGTTCCCCGAAGGCATATTACATTCTACAGCCTGATGGCAAGCTGAAGTGCGTCTACAAGAGAGATGACAAGGTGTGCGATGCTAGGAAAGTTAAAGGGAAGAAAACTTTCATTCCTATAGAGCCACAACCCAACCCAGACACGGTCATAGAACTCATTCGCAACTACTCTACACTGAAGAAGGATGCACAGTTTAAGAGGAGAGTTTCGTGGCTTGGTATTGGATCTAAAGTGCACATTGCTATAGTGGAGTAATTGTTTCGCGGACTACAACAGATATGCCCGAGCCTCGTGCAGGATATCTTTGTAGTTTTAAACTTTCTTTAAAAAAAAAACTTAAACAATTCAATAAAATATTAAAGATGGGAGGGTCTTGGTTAATATAGTTTAAAAAATAAATAATATAAAGGGGCCCACCCTCACATGTTCATGGCCTTGACGTGGCGTGAGGGCTCTTCCATTATTTTATAATGGTTGTCCAACATGAACAATTCTATATTAAAAAAATGTCTTCTTTTAATTCACTTTATAAATAATTTCAACAAAAAAATATTATAGAAAATTGAATGTGTTTGAAGTCTTTAATCTATGATTTGTTTGGCATACTTTTTGAAAACATTAATTGGATTAAGTTTTATTGCCTTTAATCAATTGACTCGTGGCCTGGATAAAGTTGATTGTCGTTAATGATGATTGACACGTGGCCTGGTCGTGTGCCCTTTTGAACTTTATTATTTTTAGCTCACCTGACCCGAAGGGTCATGTGAGCTATTGCTATCACTTGGCGTCCGTCCGTCCGTCCGTCGTCCGTTAACTTTTTCAAACGTTAACTCCTCCAACACCATAAGTCCAACTGCAACCAAACTTGGTACAGTTATTAATTGGTATGGGTGCTACAAATCTATTGTTTGGATTTTTGATTCGTATAAAAACATGGCCGTCATGGCTAAAAATAGAACATAGGGGTAAATCGCAGTTTTTTGCAAATAAGTCAGAAACGGTCACAGATATCAAAATTCTGGCATAGGGTAAAAGTGATCAGCACCTCAAGATCTACCTGCCCTGAAATTTTGAAGAAGATCCAACCACTCATTTCAGAGTTATCACCCTTTTTCCTGATTTTTTCCAAATTTTTTTATGTTATTATTTCAAAAATCTTCTCCTCTGAAACTACTGAATGGATTTGGATAAAACTTAGCATGATTGTTCCTTAGGGTATCCTGCACAAAGTTTATTCTTCGATTTTTGATCCGTCGAAAAACATGGCCACTGTTACTAAAAATAGAACATAGGGGTCAAACAACATTTTTTCGCAACTATCTCAAAAATCATAAGGTTATGGCAAATTCTGGCAGGTTGAAAGTGTTCAGCATGATGAGAGCTACCTGCCGTCATTGAACTCCGGTTTCGGTCTTTCTCTAACAACATGGCCGCCTCCAGTGCCGGTAGCGCTATTGTGCTCGGTAGCTCCGTGTGTTGAAGCTTACTTTTCATGAAAGTAAACATTATTCAAATAAAAGATATTTTGAAAATGTCTTAATTGAATTGTTAAATGTTACATTATTATGTCACAGAATTCCGTACCTGAAAAAATGAAGAAAAAAAAATGAAAAAAAAAATATAATTCATTTTTCGATCTACCTACCCTATATTTTTCTGGCAGGTAGCAGGAAACAAGACTAGATTTTGTTTTGGCCTAAAATAAAATTGAATATATTTCAATTAGTTATTCATTCTAATTCAGCATATTGAGGGGATATAGGCAGAGTGGTATAACAAAAAAAAAAGTTGTAATTTATTGCTTTTTTTGCAATAATAAAACATCACATTAATTTCCAAATTTACATCGATAGAAAATAATTGTCCTATAAGTGTGCCACTCATGGTATATTTTATTGTCCCAAGGTACATTAAAACTGCACCTTTTATATGATAATGTATTTCAAGTAAGCTAGGTATTGATTATAACTTACTATGCATATAGTTAAATGTGTAAAGGATTAAATATTTTATATTTTGGAGTGTTAGTTCAAATCCTATAGCATATCTGTAATTAACTTCAATTGCACAACTCTGATTTCTTAGATTCAAATAGCTTAATGACAGTACTGTAATTTTGACTAACTTCAGAGTATTGTTGATTGTATTTGGCTTGACTCAAATACCTTACAGAGTAAATGTGTATTGACATCACACATGTTAGATGCATATTCAATGGGTATACTGGGTTCACATTAAAATTTAAAAATCTACATTTATCATTCACTTTTAAATCACTTTGTTTGTGTGATGCTTGGAAAACCCCAGGGAAGTCCGGGCATGCTGTATTGTCTGAAATAAAGCAAGCAATAAAAATGTTGCATTAAATGTTTGCATTTATGGTTTTTTAGTCTCTTTAGATGAAAACAATAAATAGGCAACATGTACATGTAACAGAAAAAAAATGACCCGCCATGGATTAATAGCAACATTCGTAAAATGATTCGAAAACGCAATAGAATCCGTTGTAAAGCCAAAACGTCTAATAAAGAGATAGACTGGGTAAAATTCAGATCTACCAGAAACAAAATTATAGGCATGATTAGGGCTGCGAAACAAAATTACCAAGACAAACAAATAATTAAACTTGAAAACTTAAAACTCCAATCCCAAAACTGGTGGAAAATTATGAAAAACCTAATTGGAAATAGTGCTAATAAATCTAATTACCCCGTTATAGCTTTCGAGAATCGGTTTATTGAAGATGATATTGATAAGGCTAATTGCTTCAACGATTTCTTTTGGGAACAATCTACAATAGACGATACAAACATATCCCTCCCGCCATACATAGACAATAATAACCCAAAAATCGAGGAGGTTATCATAAATGAACAAGATGTCGAAGATGTCCTAGTAAACTTGAATTCTACAAAAGCTTCAGGGCCTGATTTAATTAATCCAAGAATACTTAAAGAAGGTGCAACTGTCTTGAGATATCCTCTTGCTAAATTATTTAACAAATCATTACAGCTAAAAACGTTTCCAGCTGCTTGGAAACTGGCAAATGTTATACCTGTGTTCAAAAATAAAGGTGATGCAGCAACTATTTCAAATTATCGTCCAATTTCATTGCTATCCGTCATTGGAAAAGTAATGGAAAGATGTATTTTTAAATACCTTTTTAATTTCCTCAATAGTCATTCCATAATAACAAAGTTTCAATCTGGATTTACACCTGGTGACTCAACAGTAAATCAGCTAATATCTATAACTAATGATTTTGGTAAAGCTTTAGATGAAGGCAAAGAAATACGTGTGATATTTTGCGATATAAGCAAAGCCTTTGATCGGGTCTGGCACAAAGGGTTATTATTCAAATTAAAACAAATTGGAATAGAAGGGAATTTTTTAAAGTGGTTTCAGAGTTACTTATCATGTAGACGACAACAAGTTGTCATCAATGGTAAAACCTCAGACATCCGAAACATATCAGCAGGCGTACCACAAGGCTCTATACTAGGTCCTATATTATTCTTAATCTATATAAATGATATTGTGAATGACATCGAATGCAATATTAAACTATTTGCTGATGATACCTCTATTTATATAGTAGTAGATAATGAATATGAAGCCGCAGAAATTTTGAATAACGAAATGGAAAAAATTCATAATTGGTCAAAGCAATGGTTAGTAAATTTCAATCCTAATAAAACCGAAATTATGACTATAACTAAAAAAGTACACAAACCTCACCACCCACCAATATATATGGATGGGGTAATAGTCCATGAAGTAGAATTACATAAACATCTTGGACTAATATTTTCAGAAAACGGTTCATGGAATGAACATGTTATTAAAATAATAGAAAAGGTATCTCCTAGATTAGCTATGTTACGAAAATTAAAATTCAAACTGAAACGAAAACATCTGGAAACAATATATTTCTCTTTTATCAGACCCATAATGGAATATGCCGACATAGTTTGGGACAATGTTCCCGAATACTTAAAAACATGTCTAGAAAATTTACAATTAGAAGCTGCCCGCATTGTTACAGGGGGGACAAGAGTTACCTCAAGACAGTTGCTTTATGATGAAACGGGCTGGGACACACTACAACAAAGACGAATCAAACATAAACTTATTAAATTCCACCAGATGGCACACAAAAAATCTCCCGAGTACCTGTATTCAATAATTCCCCCTCAAATGTATAATCTTCATGACCACAGGACAAGACAGTCTGATAACATTCAAAGTATTCGTTGTCGAACATCTTACTATCAGAATTCTTTTTTACCTTCAACAATCCAAGAATGGAATAATATCCCAATTGAAATTCGTCGCAATTCATCATTGTATAGTTTTAAACATTTTTTGAATCGAAATTTAAATAAAAGCCCTGCGTATTTCAACTACGGAACTCGGAAAGATCAAATATATCTCTCTAGACTTCGATTGGAATGTAGTTTACTTAAAGATCATTTATTCCGTAAAAACTTGACGGAATCACGGCTTTGCACCTGTGGTCATGCAGAAACCACGTCACACTATTTGTTACAATGTTTCCAATATTCAAAAATTAGACGTGAAACTATAGCGCTTCTCTCACATAAAGATGTGAAATCATTACTCTATGGGAATAGTTTACTGTCTGTTGAAGAAAACAAAGAGATATTTTTAAGGGTATCTGAGTATATAAGGAAAACAAAACGCTTTACTTAGCTACATATTAGTAAGACCTTTCTCATTATTTTGTTTTAGAAGTTTTATTATAATTTACTTGATCTAGACTGACATTTGTATAAAAAATCTTTGAGTTGCAACATAATTTTGTCTTGCATTTAAACATATATATTATAATAATTAATTTTTTGGCTAAAAAAAAACCGTTGCTATGTTGATACCTAATTATTCATAACAAATATTTCTCGGGAGACGGATTTATATAAGCATCCAGTTGCTTGTTTCCGAATCCCATTCATCTTTAATATTGTGTGTATTATACTGTGATATGTGCTTGATGTTTGAATAAAATATGTTTATACTAACCACCATCTATAATCACACACCACATTAGCTTTGAGTCACAAATCCAGCAGGGTAAAATAATATGGGTATGTTCATGCTCACTATTTACATGCAATTCCCAGGATATATGCTTTAAAATGTATATGTGTGCCCGCATAAGATTTTATCTATGTTGTTTTTAATCAATTTCAATTATCCTAATTATCATTCGACCTATATGATAAATTTGCTATTTGATAAATGAGGGGGTGGAAAGGGGGGTACCTTTCTCCTTTCTTCCGCCCTCGTCTCCTTTCTCCCGCCCCCTCTCTCCTTTCTCCCGCCCCTCTGCTTCCATCTCTCACCTTAACAACCGTCTTTTTTCAGATCAATCGATTTTAATACAAATTTTAATTAATATATGACCATATATAGGTGGCATAGGCCGGTCTTTATTAAACCATATACTGGTTTTACGAACAAGGCCTGCCTCCGACTCGTACGCAAATTAATACACAATGTTGGAATGTTGTCAGTGGTGCATTGTGCAAGCCCCAATGTCAAGAAACTCATTTTTGATATGTATGGTCATGTATGAGGATCATAAAATTAGACATAGTTTTTAGCTCACCAGACCCGAAGGGTCATGTGAGCTATTGCCATCACTTGGCGTCCGTCGTCCGTCCGTCGTCCGTCCGTCGTCCGTCGTCCGTCCGTAAACTTTTTCAAACGTTAACTCCTCTGACACCATAAGACCAATTGCAACCAAACTTCGTACAGTTGTTTATTGGTATATGTGCTACAAAACTATCGTTTGGATTTTTGATTCGTAAAAAAACATGGCCGCCATGGCTAAAAATAGAACATAGGGGTAAATTGCAGTTTTTTGCAAATAACTCAAAAACCATAACAGATATCAAAATTCTGGCATAGGGTAAAAGTGTTCAGCACCTCAAGATCTACCTGCCCTGAAATTTTGAAGAAGATCCAACGACCCATGTAGGAGTTATTACCCTTTTTCTGCATTTTTTCCAAATTTTGCACTTATTAAGCTCAATATCTTGGATACTATAAAGGAAATTTGAAAAATTTAAATTTCATATTGTTAGGCACACAAAGATCTACAAAATTTGTAACAGGATCGAAATTGTAGGTTCGTTCCTTTTAGGAGTTATTCCCCTTAGATCGTCAAAATTGACCATTTTTGCAGTCTTTATTCATTGTAATAAAATCTTTAACTCCTCTTACACCATAAGTTTAATTGCAACCAAACTTAGTGTAGTTGTTCCTTGGCATGAGTGCTACTAAACTATCGTTTGGATTTTTGATTTGTAAAAAAACACGGCTGCCATGGCTAAAAATAGAACATAGGGGTAAATTGCAGTTTTTTGCAAATAACTCAAAAATGGTGACAGATATCAAAATTCTGATGGGAAGCTAAAGTGTTCAACACCTCAAGATCTACCTGCTTAGAAATTTTGAAGAAGATGTTACCACCCATGTAGGAGTTATTGCCCTTTTTCTTGATTTTTTTTTGAAATTTGTACTTATTAAGTTGTATGATCATTCCTTTTAGGAGTTATTCCCCTTAGAACATCAAAATTGACCATTTTCACAGCATTTCCCTTAGTTTGCAAAATGTTTAAATGAGCCCTTTAGGAGTTAAAGTTTTTTTGACATTTTTGGCTTTTTTTTTATGTTATTATTTCAAAAATCTTCTCCTTTGAAACTACTGAATGGATTTGGATAAAACTTAGCATGATTGTTCCTTAGGGTATCCTGCACAAAGTGTATGCTTCGATTTTTGATCCGTCGAAAAACATGGCCACTGTTACTAAAAATAGAACATAGGGGTCAAACAACAGTTTATCGCAAATATCTCAAAAATCATTAGGTTATGGCAAATTCTGGCAGGTTGAAAGTGTTCAGCATGATGAGAGCTACCTGTGTGCTTATTTTCGTGAAAATCTGTCAAACTGATGTTAGAGTTATTGCCCTTTTTTGACATTTTTGGCTTTTTTTTTATGTAATTATTTAAAAAATCTTTTTCTCTGAAACTACGATTCAAAATCAAATGAAACTTGGTAAGATTGTTCCTGAGGGTATCCTGCAAAAAGTGAATGCTTGGATTTTTGATTGGTCGAAAAACATGTCCGACCTTACAAAAAATAGAACATAGGGGTCAAAATGCTGTTTTTTTGCTATTTTTTCCTGAATTATAGAAATAAAATGAAGATGAAAGCTACTTTCAAGGCAAACATGGTATCCCGAGTTGAATGGTGATGATGAAAGTTTGTTTTGGACGGCCATTTTTTACACTTGCTCGGATTTCAACAATATTTGGTTTTTAAAGTAAACATGGTATCCTTAGTGAATGGTGATGATGAGAATGTTGTATAACAATGATTAAACTTCATAATATGTGAGCTTTTAATATGCCATCACTTGGTGTCTGTCATCATCGTTGTTAACAAATTTTCAAACATCTTCTCTTCTGAAACTACTGGAGGGATTTGGATGAAACTTAGCATGATTGTTCCTGCAATATTTCCTTTTCAAGTACAATAAAAAGCCTTAACCCACAATTTTTACACCTGAATCGCTCACCTGGCAAACAATGCACTATAAACTAAATTAATATATTAATGTTTGTTGTAAATTAAACTGAGTATTAAAGGTCATGTAAAATGCTGAAAATACCTTTAAAAGCCTTTCAGGAACCTCTGGAAAGAAATGGGCATGAGTTCTCCTTACGCTTGATTAAGATACAGTCATGGTCAATATGATGATTCACAATACAAAATACAAGCTTTAATTCATCTTCAAATAAAAGTATAAATCTTTTGGTCTATATGTTGTCTTCGTTTTAAAAATGTTTGAAAGAAGTTATGTAAAAATTGTGGGTTAAGGCTTTTTATTTTCTATTATGCTTGATCTTTGATCATATTGACTAAGCTGTTGGTTTTTATCCAATAAACCATGCTTAACTCATCTGTCATTTTGTAGAGTTTCATCCAAATCCCCCTAATAGTTTCAGAGGAGAAGATGTTTGAAAATTTGTTAACAGCAATGATGACGGACACCAAGTGATAGCAATTAAAAGCTCACATATTATGAAGTTTAATCATTGTTATACAACATTCTCATCATCACCATACACTAAGGATACCATGTTTACTTTAAAAACCAAATATTGTTGAAATCCGAGCAAGTGTAAAAAATGGCGGGAAAATGGCCGTCCGAAACAAACTTTCATCATCACCATTCAACTCGGGATACCATGTTTGCCTTGAAAGCAGCTTTCATCTTCATTTTCTTTCTATAATTCAGGAAAAAATAGCATTTTGACCCCTATGTTCTATTTTTAGTAAGGGCGGACATGTTTTTCGACCAATCAAAAATCCAAGCATTAACTTTTTGCAGGATATCATACGGAACAATCTTATCAAGTTTCATTTGATTTTGAATAGTAGTTTCAGAGAAGAAAATTTTTGAAATAATAACATAAAAAAAGCCAAAAATGTCAAAAAAGGGCAATAACTCTAACATCAGTTGACAGATTTTCACGAAAATCAGCACACTGGTAGCTCTCATCATGCTGAACACTTTCAACCTGCCAGAATGTGCCGTAACCTAATGATTTTTGAGATATTTGCGAAAAACTGTTGTTTGACCCCTATGTTCTATTTTTAGTAACGGTGGCCATGTTTTTCGACGGATCAACAATCGAAGCATAAACTTTGTGCAGGATACCCTAAGGAACAATCATGCTAAGTTTTATCCAAATCCATTCAGTAGTTTCAGAGGAGAAGATTTTTAAAATAATAACACAAAAAAAAACCAAAAATGTCAAAAAGGGCAATAACTCTAACATCAGTTGACAGATTTTCACGAAAATCAGCACACATGTAGCTCTCATCATGCTGAACACTTTCAACCTGCCAGAATTTGCCGTAACCTAATGATTTTTGAGATATTTGCGAAAAACTGTTGTCTGACCCCTATGTTCTATTTTTAGTAACAGCGGCCATGTTTTTCGACGGATCAAAAATCGCCACATCAGTTCTATGCAGGATACCCCAAAGAACATTCATACCAAGTGTGGTTCCAATTGGTCAAGTAGTTTCAGAGGAGAAGAGTTTTGAAAAATTGTTAACGACCACGACGACGGACCACGACGGACGCCAAGTGATGGCAATAGCTCACATGGCCTTCGGCCAGGTGAGCTAAAAAGGAAAACGTAACGGAGAGATAATTCCGTTTTGAAAGGATGATTTCTAGAAATGATCGGAAATGGCGAAAATGGTTTGGGAAATATAAATGTTGCCTTTTTTCAAAGATTTGTCCATTTATTAGAACATTTAGTATCCAGTTTTTTCGTTTTTTTACCTCTTCATTTTTTTTCAACATTAAAGTTCGTCTCCCTTTGATAGTTCTCCCTCCTTTCTCCCGCCCTTTCTCTCCTTTCTCCCGCCCCTCTCTCCGTTCTCCCGCCCCCTTTCTCCTTTCCCCCGCCCCCTTTCTCCCTGTCTCCCAATACCCTTTCCACCCCTTCATAAATTTATGAATCATGTTTTGTATGTATTATTATGCATATGCATTTATACTTTATATCAGGAGCTGTATATGATAGTATTATATGATCCCTGTTTATATTAACTATCTATCTTTGTTTCAGACAATATTAACTTAAACATTATAATTAATTTATTAACTTTGATAAAATAGTTTCTTTCAGAAAGATATGATTTTGTTTAATTTATAAACTAATCAATATAACACATAGGTAATTTACTTTAATTGCAGGTAAACTTAGTCGTAGTTGACTGAGCCAGTGAACACTTTTCATCCTTATTTTTCACTTGTAGGTTTAGTGTTATTCTAATTATACCTTTACTTTTACCTTGCCTTTTTTGGGGGGATATTTTGTGGTTATAATTAACATACCCAAGGATATTACCGTATATAGTCATGGTCAGTTTGTCTAATTTTAATATCAATGTTTGAGTAGTTTTCTGTAAATATCTTGTTGAATCTGGTTTATATAAACTGGACACTTTTCTCATTTTTTATCAGTGTGGTTTTGAGTGTCTAGAATGTAACACTATATATATAGTATATGCATTTTTTGGATATATTCTTTCTGTAACTTGTAAGTACAAACCTTGTATTTAATGCATTTTTAGCTTTAATTTTAAATACTGTTCTGAGGTAAATTTGTTAATTCCAACTTTTGGAAAACAATGGTATTACTTTGATATTCTTATTGTTGTGTAATTTATTTAATAGTAATGGCTAAATATTTCAAAGAATCATAACTGTGAAATACATTTACTGTATTTTTTTGGCGTTTTATGCATTGCATTTTGGAAAAGTGAAACTTACAATTGTTGTACTTGTGAGTAAGGCGTAGTTTTTTATACAGGATTTAGTCCTTGAGTATTGGTCATGTAGATATCATATAGATGGCATAATCAGTTCATGATGATGACACAGTCAGATGTTTGCTAAATTGTCGCCTTGTCACACTGATGGTACGAATCGTTTATTATATACATGTAGTATAAAATACTTATGATATATTTTTGTTGTTCGGAAACGTTATCTCTAAAGAATTGTAAATTATAAAATTTAAAAATATAATTAATATAATTAAATAGATTTTCAATTTCCTCGTCATTTGTAACATTGTCATGATTGTGTTTTTTCTCTATTTTGTGAATATATTTTTATACATAATTCTTTTGTTTTCAGTTGGTGTTTCAATTTCGCATTGAACAGAAATAAAGTATAAATGAACCCTTCACCGACTTGGGTCTTTATTGTATGACGAAAGCCTGTTACAAAATTGGTGCCCACGTGGACTACTGAACCAAAGGTCGCGGGTTCGATCCCCGGTTGGTACGGTAGGTAATTTTGGGAGACAAATCATGCTCTACTGTTACATATGTAAAACAGTATATGTATCAATATCAGTCACTATTATACATAAAATCATTCCTCTATAAAAGTAGGCATTAAGCTTATGTTAATATCACTACTTTTGATCGAATTCGTATTGACAAAAAAAACAGCAATATTGCCAGCGAACACAGGCGCTTGTCTCAGAAAAAAAATACTATACATGCCAAGAGAACTCTTGGTATATATAGTAATTTTTTTCCGAGACAGGCGCCGGTGTATAATAGTCGACATTGATAGTAAACATGTGTATTATGAGTAAATATATGATCCTGTCCTCAAGCACCTGTGGAAAGTAGTACAAAATAATCCTTATGGGTTTCGGCGTCGATCTGTCACAATTAATGCCACAATCTAAAACATAAACAAGTGAATTTATTCTGGAAAGGAATGAATACTCTACGAAATACATTTTACGCCATGTCACTAACCCTTATAGGTTTCGAACACTGGACATATTAATGCGCCTCCGGGAAATTTGAAACGAGAAAAATTTCTTATTTGGTAAGCAATGTACTATTCAAGTACAATTTTCTAAGACAGCTTTTATTTGAAAAAACATGTCAACATATTGTCCGACTGGGGAAAATTCATCTTATATTTTTCCTTAATTTTTGAAAATGACGCACTTAACATTAAAGTAAACGGGGCTCGATTTAGTGGTGTGCCTTCATATTACTGACCATCAGTTCAGTTCGAATTTTCTCCCCTTTCCCTCGTTAAAATTAATTTGACGAATGGCGGGAAAGATTCCATTTCAACTCGTACCTTTTCCGATTCGTACCAACCAACTCGTACCTTTTTTTACAAACTCGTTCTCTAATTTTTACCGACTCGTATCCTAATTTTTACTAATCAGTTCCAATAAAAAATATTTATTGTGTAAACCATACGTTTTCTCCGAGTAAAGAAATTTAAGGTATCCGGACCATAAATGAGCACGTGATTATTTAAAAGTTCCCGGATGTTCCATACAACGCAATTGAAATGACCTCGGTAATTATCGGCAAACTTCGGAAATTCTAATATAACTAACTAATTTTTACAGACTCTGCATATAAGCAACAAAGTGTGTTTCAACTTAAGAAAAATATATATACAAAATTCCAGCTTTAAATTGTTTGGTTCCGCCATTCAGGGTCAAAAAGAGATACAATTTTTTTATCATTATCTATTATGGTCCGGATACCTTAAAATTGCTTTTTATGCAACTTTCTAAACCTTCTGTTATTTTCCTTCAAGGCCAAATAACTAAGAAGTTTTCAATTGTGTTTACAACAATTTTATTACAAGATAAGGTACGACTTGGTTAAAATAGGCTACGAGTTGGTAGGGTAAGAGTTGGTAAAGGTACGTGGTGGAAAAGGTACTAGTTGACCTGTACTCGAGGGGTGTGACTAAACATCGAGTTCAAGTAAGGGTTAAAGTTCGAGTTGATTTCAATGTAATTTATCGAGTTGCATTTCGAGTTAAAATTGGAGTTACGGATTAAGTTTAGGGGGGAGGTAAAAAATTACCTGTACGTATAAGATCACCAAACTTGAAAAATACCTAAATTTGTAAATTTGTTGACACCCATAAAGATATCTCTAAATTTATTTGTTTTTGTTTTTTAATATAAAAATATACTCCTCTAAATCTACTGTGACAATTACTGCTATATGAATTAACAAAAAATGGTGAAAAATGCAAATTCAAACTATAATTTTTTATACAGATACAAGGCGAGATCATACATAAATTGTCCGCATTTGCAGAACTAGTTTGGAGGATGAATTTTATGAAGAAATAACTTTCATCTCACCTGCGTTCATAACTTTTCGGCCAAAATGTTTTTAAAACATGATAATATCAAGTCTCCCATGGCGTACACCTTCAAATCTGAGCCTTTTTATCCCAGAATTAAACAAATATGAAGATTATTTTAAAGGAATTTATCAATGTGTTAACTCGGGCGATTCACCGTCACAAACTAACTAAAGTCCGAAGGTTCAAAGTTTGTGAGTGATAAGACGACTTTACACATTGATAAATTCCGTAAAAATAACCTTTATTACTATATAAGTCCGAAGTAATGCAGAAATATATGACGTTTTCCATTTGAAATTAACATTTTCCTCATGCAATGTATTGCATGCGTACGTATTCATACGCACGACGTCATGAAAGGAATTTATCAAGTTATAAACCTTTTACTGGAGGTTGCTGTAAGCCATTGACATTACTGCATTTTATGTTTTGAAAACAACATTGGAATTTTTTAAGGATTGACAGTAATTTTTTTTCAGTCTATGAAGAAATAACCCCAATCGCGTGGTGCATACTAAAAACCCACGGTTCAAGTCGGATTTTTCGTGGAACCTTATGGAATCGGAAGTAACTTGACCGCAAGTAATGGGTTTTACGTCATTTATGCTTTATTTGTTAACTGAAGTGACCTCAGTCACGTACCTGACCCGGATGTGTCGACTGCGCATACTTGGATGGAACCGAAAGTGGTTCGTGTGTATGCTGAGCCGGAAATGATAATTCCTTTGGATTCGATTACCTCCCTTTTTCCCGCGAGTTTCTTTGAGGTTTGTATGGTCCATTTTCTGGATTGAATTATTTCCCTTTTCCGCGCTTTTTCAATCTGGGCTAAACCTGGGTTTCCCATGCCAGTATATAGACCTAAAGTCTTTCTTCTAGTTAAATAGTCTGGAATCTTCCATCGTGAGGTCAATGGCGGACATTTTTTCCTGGATTGGAATATCTCCCTTTCCCTTCTCTTGCTATTCGCTGCTCATCACTGCTCAACACTGCCCATTACTGCTCAGGACTATACTCACTTGCTCATTTCGGTTTTTTGCTACTGCTGCTCAAAACGCTGCTCTTTGCTGCTCAGATTGCTCTTTCCTATTCATCGCTGATCATCGCTGCTCTTTGTTACTCGTGTACACACTTGCTCATTTTCGGGTTTTTTGCTGCTGCTGCTGCTGCCGCTGTAGGTCGCTGTTTGTTGCTACTGTTAGCGGTCGTCGATTTTCGTTAGCCAAAGATGGGATCTGTGCGAGGTCATCGGGGTCATTTTGAAGGCCACTTTGCATTTGTCCAGGTTTGTGATTGGCTATTGTAAGATAGGCTACATTAATCCTCCCCTATTTTTAGGCCACTGCATTAGTCCAGGTTTGTGATTGACTGTCATGTGATAGGCTGCATTAAACCCCCCCACTTTTTTTCTTTTTTTTCATTTTTTCTTCACCCCTACATCCTTGGATTACACGGAGCCATTGCAGTTGCTGGTGAGTCGTAGTCATTCAGTACAAGGTTATGCAGAAATTCTTTTTTTCGGCGGCGTATTCCCCTGATTCTTTTAAGTCGTAGTCGTCTTCTTCTCTCAATCGTTTAGCCGTTATCCTGATCTTTTGATGAACGGGGTCTTTATTCATGTCTTGCTGCCAAAACACCAGTCCGAGTTAATGTCTGGTCATTTCATCCATATAGGGTTCAAACATGTCTCTATAAGCGTCCTTTGTCATTATCCATTCCAGCCACGACTAGTTCGTTTACTTTCTGTATGTCATTGAGTTGTGTACTTGAAATGTTCTGTTCATAATTACGTCTAATGGGGAATGTTCGCAATTTTTTTGTAGAAGCCCGGAGAGTTCTTTTCCGTCTTGCATTTTGTAAATTTCCTCTTAAGTCCCGCATTGTCAGGTCCTCCAGTAGTAATTGCGAAAAGTTTGGTCCTTTTCCCTTTCCTTTCTGGTTTTGCTTCGCTGTTAGAAAGATCCAAAGGTATCGAATATCTAGTAGGAACTAAAAATAATTCTACGAGAGGCGTCTGCGATTCCATGGATTTGTGTGTGTTGTTTGACGGTCGTCAACCGACGAAATTAAACAAATTTGGATTATATTTTCATTAAAAGCTTTTCAGTGGTTGATCTGATTGTGACATCATAGTGACGACGATTGTCTGTTCATTCGGACAATACAGTTCGCTGCCCATATTGCTCGTTAAGGGTGTCCAGTTTCAAAATTGTGTCGACGGATGCACCGAACCAATAATGTTTACAGGTGAGCTTATACATATATGCACATTGCATACTCTAGTTTGTTTGAAATATTGTTTGTTGTTTAGAGTATTTGTAGGCTTGGTATGTTGTGTTCACATTTTTCTAAATTTGGGGCAAATAAAGTGTGTCCAAATGTTCAAGATCGTATGGTAGAGTCTTGTTGACTTGTTTTGCTAGGATTGATGGTCTACACCCGCAATAAAAGAAAGCTTATATTCTCTTAAATTTAAAATCTGAAATTATTAGCAGATGTAGCAGTGTAACAGGATTCCGTCATTTGAAATGTGAATAAAATGTCTGTTGCACAACACTTCCAATTCGTCACTGATTTCCGTATTACAAAAAAGTTTGTAGGAATATGGGCATCGCCATTTGTACAAAAGTGTGTACCAGGAACGCGTGCCTTTATCTTAACACGAACTTTAACTCGAACCGTAACTCGATAAATGACATTAGAAATTAATAACTCGAGTTCATTCGAAATTCAAGTCGAATTATAACTCGAACTTTAACTCGAACTCGATGTTTAGTCACACCTATATGAGGGAGTGTTTGACAGCTTTACAAAATGATTTTTCATATGACTATGTGCATGGTTTAGGTGTATTTTTTCATCCTGAATTCAACATTTAAAACACCCGTGTCTTGAAATATCTTGAAAATCTGCCCTATGTCTATTATGAAACCCTTCGATAAATCTTATTATCTTATTTTGTGTCACTTGCAGCTCTTTCGTTAGGGTTTTATACCAAGATGAGCACTGAACTAGCGCTGTATAAAGTGTTTTTTTCAGTATTCTGACAAACATTTTCCATTCCTATATAAAAACGCCAGCCTGGCATAGGACTTTTGTAGTATGTTTTTAGCTCACCTGGACCAAAGGTCCATGTGAGCTTTTACCATCACTTGGCGTCCGTCGTCGTCGTCGTCGTCGTCGTCGTCTGTCGTCGTCGTCTGTTAACAATTTTTCAAACGTTAACTTGTCCGACACCATAAGTCCAATTGCAACCAAACTTGGTACATTTGTTTAGTGGCATTATGTGTACAAAAATATCGTTCGGATTTTTGATTCGTAAAAAAACATGGCCGCCATGGCTAAAAATAGAACATAGGGGTAAATTGCAGTTTTTTGCATATAACTCAAAAACCATAACAGATATCAAAATTCTGGCATAGGGTAAAAGTGTTCAGCACCTCAAGATCTACCTGCCCTGAAATTTTGAAGAAGATCCAACGACCCATGTAGGAGTTATTGCCCTTTTTCTGCATTTTTTCCAAATTTTGCACTTATTAAGCTCAATATCTTGGATACTATAAAGGAAATTTGAAAAATTTAAATTTCATATTGTTAGGCACACAAAGATCTACAAAATTTGTAACAGGATCGAAGTTGTAGGTTCATTCCTTTTAGGAGTTATTCCCCTTAGATCATCAAAATTGACCATTTTTGCAGTCTTTATTCATTGTAATAAAATCGTTAACTCCTCTTACACCATAAGTTTAATTGCAACCAAACTTAGTGTAGTTGTTCCTTGGCATGAGTGCTACTAAACTATCGTTTGTATTTTTGATTTGTAAAAAAACATGGCTGCCATGGCTAAAAATAGAACATAGGGGTAAATTGCAGTTTTTTGCAAATAACTCAAAAATGGTGACAGATATCAAAATTCTGATGGGAAGCTAAAGTGTTCAACACCTCAAGATCTACCTGCTTTGAAATTTTGAAGAAGATGTAACCACCCATGTAGGAGTTATTGCCCTTTTTCTTGATTTTTTTTTGAAATTTGTACTTATTAAGTTGTTGTCAATAGAGAAAAGCTGTTGTTTGCTTAAACAATCAGCTCATTGAGCTCTACAAAAGTCTGAATTGGGTCGAAGTTGTCAGATGATCCATTATAGGGGTAATAGCTCATGAAAGACTCCCTTAAAGCTTAAGGACCAGGTGAGCGATTCAGGCTCCTGGGAGCCTCTTGTTTACTATACTATCACCTGACAAATATTTTCTCTTTGAACCTAAAATCATACACTCCGTTTTACCCATATGTAGAGCGTGATAATTTATTGTCGACCAACCAGTTACTTTCCCCAGCTCACGGAAGCAATAAAGTCGGGATTCTTATATATGAAAAAAGTATACTTTTATCAGCATAAAGCAAAAGCTTGCAATCAGACCCCACACTGGCAGACATGTCATTCACGTAAAACAGAAATAGTAAAGGTCCTAAAATGTTACCTTGGTGGACCCCGCAGTTTACCCCTCGGAACATTTGACTCTGTGCCATTGGCGCTGACTTTTATTGCCTTTCAGTAAGATATGATTCAAACCATTTAGTGCATGCGACACCAATAGTCTGCAGATTCTTGTACAGAATCTGATGATTGACCTGTCAAACTCTTCTGTAGGTCAAGAATATGAAGCCAGTGTACAGTCTGAGTGCTGATTGTAAATCAGATACATGTAGTAAGTTTTTGCTTAAATAACTTTCCAATTTATTGTACCCAGCTCTTTCTTATATCATTTGACCTTTCAAAATGTGTATAAAAAGGAATTAAAAGCATACAGTCCTCTTAAATAGGAATGCAGTACTTTTTCATCATCTAAAAGGATGAAAAGTCAATTTCCTTCAGCTTGAGCCTTCAGACTTGAATCTTTTAATCTGTGCATGTTTTGTTTCCACCGACATGCATTGGTTCAAAATTACGTAACTTAAATTACGAACCGCCCATTTCCCCCAACGAATAGACACTTGACCCCAAGTTTCAGCACCTCATGACCTCGTAGAACAATTACTTTTTTAATTGGGACGTCATACTTTTTCTTTGTGATGTCAAAAAAATAAGGGCATCTGTATTAATTTTAGAAACTCTGGTATGTTTTTGGTAATGTGTATTATAGCATTTTCTCCTTTTGGAGCATTAAGAAACAATTGGATAGCAAAGTAATATTCAATCACATTAAAACGTGACCAAAACCAGGATATTTTACGACACTGCAACCAATGTATGCAATTTTTTACAAAATCTATGTCATTAATGTAGAAAAGGGAATATATCTTATTTTAATATTTGAATAACAGCAAAGTCAAACACCGGGATCGAAGAGGTAAAATAAAAATTAAATGAGGAAAAAAACAGGTAAAATTCACCTTTAATTTTACCAGATGTAACCATTAACATTAAAACCAAAATAACTGCTGTTTTCATCCATATATTTATATACCAACACTACATACTGGACTTTTGAATATTTTGGGTACCGATGTTTTTCTATAGTGTCACGGGTATCACTTTTACAACGTATAATGAATTAAACTTCCCAAGACAATTGCCAACATCTTAATTCGTTTTTAACTATTTTCTCCCTTATTCTACTTGTACACATGCAGTCATAATGTCGTCCAAAATACTCATGTGTACTGTTTGTATCTGCTTATAATTAAGTGCAGAAACACTTTTATGGAGAGAAAAACTTTCTATAGACTAATTAAATGTACATGACATAGGCCCTACATATGTATATATTCTCATATCAGTCGTGGGAAAAGGCAGGTTTGGACGGAGTTTATATGGATAACGCATAATGGCCTTAAAATGTGTGTTATATTGAACAGAGAATTATATTAATAATGTTCAATATACAAAATAATATAAGAGAACAAATAAAAGATTTGGGGAAAAAAAACAGAAAATAACAACGTCCATTTCACTCTTAACTGTTAATTTTAAACTTTAAACAGAAATTCAATGCTTAATCATTAAGTTTTGTATTAAAAAACTGTTCAAAACATCATTAGACATTAGATGGGACAGAAGACATCAATATGAGATCAATTTCCACCTTGAATATGGGCAAAACAACTGATATTACAAAGAGTGAAAATAAATCAACCGCAGACTGAAAATAAACATCACGACCCACTGCACCGGGAACAAACATGCACAAAAATAGATTTCCGAAATAAAAATTCATTAAATTCAAAACATTAAGCGGAAGGATTAACAAATTCAAATTACATTATTGTCATTAACAGAGCAGAAAAAAACACACTTTGATACAGTCACTCATACACGCGTGCAACCCGATTTTTATGTTATTTTTTCATGCTGGGAGCTGGGAAATTCACATGGTTATCAAACAACAAGGTACGAATATTTGATAGTTTTATATCGTTCATACAGCAGAATAATTATACAACATAACTAACTATATTGTATATACACTTTTCAAGGGTTGGATCGTGTTCCTGTATATATTTTATATATTAGATTTAAAAGTTGATCAAGGTCATAACAGACAGAAAGCAGTTTAAAATAATGTATTAAAATGAAATAAAATACCTCCTAAATTATGAAGATCACTGACTTTGTGGAAGTGTGTGCACATTGAAATGTTTACAGAAAGCAGTTTGTATACGTTTTGGAGTCTACACCAGTGAACTGTAATATGTATAATATGAATTCAAAGTACACGTACATAAATTACTAAATTAGTATTCGGGTCCCTCAGAAATCGTTGACTGTTTTCAAACATGAAACTATTGATGTGTACCTTTTAAAGGCTTCACTGAGAATAGTGCGGTATTCAAATAGTTTGAACATTTGTTAAAATAAAAATAAAGGCAGGGTCATACTTTCACGACCTTAGTTCATTTTCCGTTTAAACACATTTATTCATAAGATATCGCTTAATTTTCAGGTCACCGAATATTATCTATTTGAAAGGTTATGTGTATTGTTCTCCCTACATGTACAACTGGAAGTTAGGATGAAGCTTAAAGTGGGATTAATTCAGATGAATGTTACTGCTGTAAAATCAGAAAACATTGATCATGCATGTAAGTTAATCACCGAAGCAGCAAAAAATGGAGCTCAATTAATCATTTTGCCGGAATGCTTTAATTCACCGTATGACACTTCTTGTTTTCCGAAGTATGCTGAATCCATTCCAGGTGAGACCACGCGAGCACTATCAAAAGCTGCAAGAGAAAATGCCGTGTATCTTATCGGTGGTTCCATTCCAGAGAAAGATGAAAACAAAGTGTTCAACACCTGTCCAGTATTCAATCCGTCAGGAGAAATCATTGCGAAACATAGGAAAATGCATCTTGTGGATATTCATGTTCCAGGGAGACTTCGTTTTAGAGAGGCGGATTCATTGAGCCCCGGTAATGATTTCACGACATTTGACACCCCATATTGTAAAATCGGTATTGGAGTATGCTTTGACCTGCGTTTTTCGGAACTTGCACAACTTTATGGAGAGATGGGTTGCAAATTACTAGTGTATCCGGGAGCATTTAACCTCGTCACAGGCCCGTCCCATATGGTGCCCCTACTCAGGGCCAGGGCGATAGACAATGAACTTTATACTATTCTTGTTTCGTCGGCAAGAGACGAAACAGCGACATACGTTGCTTGGGGTCACAGTTCAGTTGTTAGCCCATGGGGAGATGTTATAGCCACATCAGAGCATGAAGAGACCATTGTATATTGTGATATAGATCCTGATTACGTGGATGAAGTTAGGACATGCTTACCAGTCCTCAAACTAAAAAGAAGAGACATGTACAAATGTATTCAAATATAGAGATAATATAGAGATAGTAAATCTTTTGTTTTGGACTGGCTACTTTAGTAGTCAAACTGTTTTATGTACACAATTGCAATAGACTCTCACTTAACTTTTTATTTTTAAAAGTCAGCGACTTTCATGTTAAACAGAAATAGCAATAAAATTACTGTGTTCACTTGTCTTTTTTTTTCATATGCACAATTATATTTTCATGCACATAAACCTCTCATGCGTTTTTATTAAGTCTCCCAATCGAATTTTAGATACTTATTGTTTTTGTTGCGTTTCTTATTATTATTATTATGTCGCCCCGACGAAAGTCGGCGACATATTGTTATTCTTCCGTTTCTTTTTATTATTCTTTCTTTCTTCCAATGATTTATGTCCGGCTTAGTTCTCGGAGATGCCTGGATAGAATTGAATGAAACTTGGCAGAAAGTAAGATCACTATGTGAAGGTGTGCAATCAATACTTTTTTTCCGAAATGGCCGCCATTTTCAAGATGGCCGCCATTCAAAGATCGGTACCCTCTGAAAATTTAAAACGTTTATATCTCAAAAACTGTATGATATAATTTCATTAAACTTCGTAGGTTTGTAAAGTACAATTAGAAGAACAAACTGATGAAAAAAAATCGCGATCGGTTGGAGACGTTTGGCGGCCATTTTGAGGGGCGACATCTGCTATTGCTCGCAATTGCAATTCTAGATTTTCTTCTTCTTCTTCTTTCTCGCGGCACCAACTTTGTCCGGGGCACTTTTGTACTTTATGCTTGACCGATTTCAATCAAATTTTGCACAATGATAATACCCCATGAGATGTTGGGCCTAACCATTTTTCAAATGTAGGGGGGCCCCAGGGGCAGTGCTACGCCCCTTCAAATATCTCAAAAATTGATATTTTTTGAATAGGTCAAAAAAAGTTTACATTCCTACCCTATAACCATATATATTATTACTGCGTATGATAAGACGAAGGATTTGGTACCTAAGGGGGGTCTGAGGGGGTCCCAGGGGCAGTGCCACGCCCCTTCAAATACCTCAAAAATTGATATTTTTTTAATAGGTCAAAAAAAAGTTTACATTCCTACCCTATAACCATATATATTATTACTGCTTATGATAAGACGAAGGATTTGGTACCTCAAATGACAAAATACTTTATATCTTGAAAACCATTGAGATCCCATTCCCTTTAATCATATATATTATTACTCCTGATGATTAGACGAAGACTTCGGTACTATAGGGGGGTCTGAGGGGGGTCATGCCCCACCCCCTCAAATGACAAAAGACTTAATATCTTGAAAACCATTGAGATCCCTGCCCTATAACCATATATATTACTGCTTATGATAAGACGAAGGATTTGGTACCTAAGGGGGGTCTGCGGGGGTCATGCCCCACCCCCCCAAATGACAAAATACTTTATATCTTGAAAACCATTAAGATCCCCACCCTATATCCATATATATTATTACTCCTGATGATTAGACGAAGACTTCGGTACTATAAGGTGGTCTGAGGGGGGTCATGCCCCACCCCCTCAAATGACAAAAGACTTAATATCTTGAAAACCATTGAGATCCATGCCCTATAACCATATATATTATTACTGCTTATGATAAAACGAAGGATTTGGTACCTAAGGGGGGTCTGAGGGGGACATGCCCCGCCCCCTCAAATGACAAAATACTTACATATCTTGAAAACCATTGAGATCCCCACCCTATAACCATATATATTATTACTCCTGATGATTAGACGAAGACTTCGGCACTATAGGGGGTCTGAGGGGGGTCATGCCCACCCCCTCAAATGACAAAAGACTTAATATCTTGAAAACCATTGAGATCCCCACCCTATAACCATATATATTATTACTCCTTATGACAAGACGAAGCATTTGGTACCATTGGGGGATCTGATGGGGAACTTCGTTTGGGAGACTTAGTAACAGTTCACTGTTACAATTATTACTTGTTACTTATTGGGTTATTACTGTAAATTCTGTGTTACGATGACGGTGAACTGCACTCGTCTGGTGATTTCAACAGGTCTAAAAAAGGGACAAATATACCTAAAGAGCAATAAAAAAACGTAATCCATTGGACAGACAAACCCAGGAAGACAAATGAACAACCACAAGCACAACAAATAAACACAGAAAACTAAAAAAAACAATGAACAAAACAATCTCCTATAAAAACCACGAGTGAACCCAGGTGCTCCGGAAGGGTAAGCAGTTCCTGCTCCGTATACGGCACCCGTCGTGAAGTTCAACAAAGTCACAAATTAGTGGAGGCACATGAAATCTTACAATCCATTATTATCAAAGAAGACGCGGTAACAATATGCATAACCTGAATTCTTTGTTTTAAGTAAAGTTACTGGAAAACTATCGGAGCTAATTGCTGTGCGTTCACACGCTAGGTGATCCTAGGTCATTAAATTTTATCTTCCGATTTGTTTAGTGTACATACTGAAGTCATCATTATTGACAGGCAAAATATCATCCAAATATCTAAAAATGTCATTAAATGTTTGTATCAGATGTTGTTTCGTTGGGTCTTTGCTGATTTTAGACATACATTGTGATTCTTAACAATACAGAAACAGGTCCGCAATAAGTGGTGCACATTTAGTCCCCATTGGAATTCCAATACCTTGGCGATATACGGAATCTCCATAGCGTACAAAAATGTTATCTAGTAATAATTCAAGTGCATTTATCATATCAAAGCAGGTCCAATTGACGCAGTTCTTTTGTTTGTCGTTACTAAAAAAATGGCCTAAAACATATATATTCACATTCTGACTTTTTGAATGCCCATTTAATTAGGTATGTGAATTTTTTCTTAATGAGATTATGAGGCAAAGTGGTATATAAGGTAGAAAAAATCTAAACTTTGAACAGATTCGAAATCACTAATTTGAGCATGCAATTTATCAAGTACTTCCAACGAATTTTTGACACTCCAAAAGTAATTAATACCACTATTTTCGTATACCTTTTTTGAAAAATATTATACCAGGTTTTTATTGTATCAAGTGTACTAGTAAGTAGAATAGACAGATTAGTAGTAAAAAATGATTTGAAGACGAAATAAATTTAAATTGTAAGGTGTTTTGTGCAGCTTCGGAAGCCAGTACATCGTTGGGACTTTCATGTTATTCGGTTCTGCTTGTAACGAGGTAGCAATAAGTGTATGTGTGTTAACGATGTCATTTTCCAAAAATTGAGTCAGTTGGAATGTAGGTGAATTTGTGATTTCCTTTTGCAGAACTTCAATATAAAATTTACGTCAAACAATAATGATATTATTGTCAGCCTTATCAGCTGGGACAAAAACAAATTCCTTTCCGAGTTCTTTTAGTTGATGTTTGATACGAGAAATAGGGCTATTATGGTCGTTGTTAGTCTATACCAGTGTGGTGAAATGTACGATTTCAAAGTACATGTACATGTAGATGTTTTACTAAATTAGTATTTGGGTACCTCAGAAATGCCTGGCTCGGTTTCATTGATTTGAAAGATCACATTAAATATTAAATCTGTTTTCAAACATAAAACCATTGATGTATATCTTTTACTGGCTTCAGTGACTTTTTTTTAATAGCATGTGAATATAACAAGCACGTTGGGTTTTCATGGTTATACTTTTTTGAATTAATTCAGATTTTAACATTTGTTGGAAAAATGAAGGTAGTGTCTTACATACAACAGCGAGCTTATTTTATTATCGCTAAATTTTAGGTCACCGAGTTATCTATCAGAAAAGTTACACATGGATATTTCGTCCAGATGAACTAAAGCAAGTATAGAGTTGATTATATAAAATGGGTAACAAGATACAAAACTATAGCACCAAGTTATAAAAGTAAATATTGGCAAAAGAATGTCGAAACAAGACAGTGGGTTAAGTCCAAAAGATTACCAAAGATCCATCCAAAGGCAGAATGTAATACAGCAAACAAATACCACATGGAAGTAACCAAGAGAATGAAAAAACACGTACCAAACTATAAAACTGAGTGAGAACAAAGGAGCAGATCCAGTATTTTTTAAGGAGGGGGGGGGGGGGGGGGGGGCGTAAAATTTAGAATTGAAAAATATGATGCGGAGGTGAGCGAGGCGATTTTTTTTAGGATTTCAAGATAAAAAATCTTATATGTCGTTAAAAAAATATTTATTTGGCGATCAAAGCGTGGGGGGGGGGGGGGGGGGGTGTACAGGTAGATCTTGCATCAATGATTATGTTTGCTATATAATGTATACCGTCGCAATTTTCTCCTTAATATTGACCTGTACAGCTAAAATATAGTATCCTGAACCCAAATAGATATGGTTGCTAGGGAATTTTTCATTGGTTGCTATGGACTTTTCCAATGGCATTGACTCTTGACCTTCCATTTTGACTTGAATAGGTAAATTGTAGGGTCATGAACATAAATATATATGGTTGCTATGGACTTTTTCAATGACCTTGACCCTTGACCTTTCTTTTTGACTTGTACAGGTAAATTATAAGGTCATTAATCCAAATATATATGGTTGCTAGAGACTTTTTCATCGGTTGCTATGGAATTTTCCAATAACCTTGACCCTTGACGCTCCATTTTACTTGTACAGCTACAATTTAATTGATTTCAAGTAACGCCCTAAACATCTGTGACAATTTCAGCCATTATTTTTTCTGTTTACATGTAAATAATCTTTCAAGGGCAAAAACTCCCACAAGGGGTTAATTGACGATTTTGGTCACGTTGACTTATTTGTATGAACATTTGTGCTGTATACAGTTTGTCTTTATCTATAATAATGGAGGTAATAATCTAAAACTGCAAAATTGCCTTAAAATTAACAATTCAGGGTCAATAACCCAAAAATGGGTTAACCGATTCGTCTGAAAATTTCATGACAGGTAGATCTTTTTTATTACTTGTCAGTTTTGCCCTAACTGCTTTAGTTTTCGAGATATGAGATATGCATTTTCACCTGTGTTCTATTTTTAGCCAGTGCAGCCATGTTTCTCGATGGACAAGAAAATAACACATAACCTTTATTCTAGATACCCTACGGATATTTCAGCCTAAGTTTTGCTGAAATTGATTCTGTAGTTTCAGAGGAAAAGATTTTTAAAAGTTTACAAAGATGACCAAAAAAATGTGAAAAATTGTCTTTAAAGGGCAAAAACTTCTATTAGGGGTCAATTGACGACGTTGGTCATGTTGACTTATTTGTACATCTTACTTTGCTGAACATTTTTGTTGTTTAACGTTTGTCTTCATCTATAATGATATTGAAGATAACAACCTAAAACTGCAAAATTTCCTTAAAATTAACAATTCAGGGGCAATAACCCAACAAAGGGTTGACCGATTCGTCTGAAAATTTCAAAGCAGGTAGATCTTGATCTGATGAACATTTTTACCTGTCAGTTTTGCTCTTAATCCTTTAGTTTTTGAGATATAAGCCAAAAACTACAGTTTACCCCATATGTTCTATTTTTAGCCATGGCGGCCATGTTTCTCGATGGACAAGAAAATTAAAAACAAAATTATTCTAGATACCCTACGGATCATTCAGACTAAGTATAGCTGCAATTGGTTTGGTGGTTTCGGAGAAGATCTTTGAAAAAGTTTACGACGGACGTATACGCCAAGTGATGGCAAAGGCTCACATGTCTTTGTAGGACAGGTGAGCTAAAAAGGACCTATCATGTTATGAAAAAATGAGAATGGAGTTAAAATGAGCCAATATACCATGTGAGTTACACATTATAAAAAGCGAGTATCAAGTAACAAGAAGCATGTATCATTGAGTTATAAAATACAATGAAAAAGTTACCAAAGATGTTATGAAAATTTATCTCCGACAGTTTTCCAGTAACTTGACTAAAAACGCTAAGAAAATTAGCTTATGCATCTTGTTACAGCAGCTTCTATGATAATAACGGATTGGAAGATGCGCTCCATCACCTAAATTTTCAGTAATCTCCACATACTTCAGTAATTCAGGTAGCAAAAAAACGCATGGAAACTTATATATTACTGGAACATAATATGAAGAAAAAAAAAACAATTGAACAGCGCTTTTATTTCTACTTTTAATTCTGAAAGTAGCTGGTGGCACTTAGTTCTCTTTGAAAACTTTTGGGAAATCACATTATTTGTGATTCTCATCTTAAATCACTGGTAACATTTTAATCATATTTCACATAGCCTTTACAATAAAATCCTTTGATACCAGTTTTTTGCACATGATGTGCACATTTCGTCAATTTACGACTAATCAGTTGTGCTATACAAGGACTGAAATGTTGAAAACTTAAACAACAATCCAAAGGTTGAAGAGCAAATAAAAAATGCCAAAATGACCAAAAGGACAAAGCTATGCACTACTTTCATTTGATCCTGATCGAATGGAAAACATGGTCACTATATAGGCATTCATTAATGTAACTTCACACAAATTTATTGAATCCCATCACCAATAAACATTAACTCAAGACTTGACACCATTCCTTTATAGACTCATTAGAACTTATCATTGATTTAATTAAAAGTATATATGATATATAACAGTGCTTTGATATTTTTAGCCAAGTTTTGAAACATTCTTCTTAAGCTAAACCTTGCTACTTGATTTTCATCTTATATAACTTTTTTTCAAACTTGATCTGATACCTGACTAAAAATGTATTTTTATAGTGAATTAATATACGGGATTTTCTCACTGCATTGAAGACGCATTGGTAGTCTTAGCTGTTTTCTGCTCTTTGGTCGGGTTGTTGTCTCTTTGACACATTCCCAGTTTCCATTCTCTATTCTAATATATTATTTTACTCTGTCCGAAAATATACTGCTATTTGTACAAGCCTTAGAAACATGTAGAAATTTGAGGTTTAACAGGCACTCTCACCTGTTTTGCACAAAGTACAAATAAACTGCATATTTTCTGACAATGTACTTACATGTATATTGTTTTAATCTTGCAAGAAGATCACACTGTTACAAGCAGAATATAGAAGAAAATATTCAACACCCTTTATTTGACCAGTAAATAAGCCACTTGCCGGATAAATATCACTGGTCACTAGGAATTCATTAAAAAAACAGGATTTGCTGTATTGCTGAACAATCACAAGAATTTAGACGTCACTAGGTTAGTTGTTCACATTTCAGTCATATATAGCTCTTTCCTATCACTTGGACTCATTTCTATTGATTTTTTAGTGTTTAACAACATTCGAGAATGGGACGGCCCCGATGTACTTTATCATAACTGAATGGAGGACAGAAAAAAAATTCTGACGATTTGAAATTTGCCGCTCTCTGAATTGATAACTCCCTTGTGTTATGATATAGTACATCGGGGCCGCCCCAGTCTTGATAGTGCGAAAGTAATACCTAAATCTCACCTTCGCGACTTTTTGTCGCAGTTGAGACAAATACAGTCCACTCTCGTTATCTCTAATTCGTTCGGACTGCAAAAATTTGTTCAAGATAGACGAAATTCGACTTAACAGAAGCTGCTCAAGTGCATTGTATAACATTTGGGACTACAGACGAAATTTGACTCATCCGGAAATTCGACTTAAGTGTATTCGAGATAACGAGAGTCAACTGTATTGTACTTCACAAAAGTGATAACAAGGATTATAAACAATCTGGCAACATCTTTTTATGTGGCTATGTGCTCATGATGAAGGATGTTATTTACATTGGTTTTAGAACATGAAGTTTATCCAATGAGTGGCTGACCTTTAATTATCTTAACCCCTTCATGTAATACAATTCTTTAGAATGAACACTTAATTTAATAAATGAATCTAAAAATGCCAACTAAAAAGATAATTATCCTGGACTGTACATGTAGTGTGGGATATAATGCCAGTATTTATTAACTTATTAAACCCTTTCATTTTCTATATTATAAATGGCAACAAGGAATTATTTATGTTATATACATGTTTAATTTATATTAAATTTGGGGGCCTCGGTGGCCGAGTGGTCTAGGTAGTTCGTCATGACTTCTAATGATCACTAACCTGTCAACACGGAGATTGTGAGTTCGAATCTCACCTGTGGTGGGGTGTGTTCGACTCCGATCTTAATTGACAAGGATTGCCAATTTTCCTTCCGAAGGTCGGTGGTTCTCTCCGGGTACTCCGGCTCCCTCCACAAATAAAAACTGGCTCCGCGAAATAGCCAAATGTGCTGAAAATGGCGTAAAACCCCAACTAAACAAACAAACAAATATATTAAATTTGCACAAATCACTGAAGAACACAATTAATACATTTTTACATTTTGTGGACATTACTTAAGAATGAAATACTGTCCACCAAGAATGGCAAAATTCATGGTAGAAGACATTATTACATTAATGAAATTTTGTCCTGTACATTATTCTAATATAAAAAACTGTTCACAGACAATATTTCACAATAAAATATTGTTAAGGCTGAATGGACAAAATTTCATGGCAAAGGACAATATTTCATGGAAGGCACTTTTATTTTACACGTACATAACTGATGTTTAATCATTTTAAAAATGTCTTCTGCATCAAAAGTGGTCTCACTGAATATTTTTCACCATTCTGATTTTTCTTTTACTCCCATTATGTCAAATTTAATATACAGAGATGGATTAATAAATACATAATAATTTACTTTATTTACATAAAACTTTGATCACATTTTGTCAAAATGTTAACTAATGGCTTGGCCATTACACTGGCAGCATAAACCAAGGTATGTTTATCTGGTACCAAGGATATCGCTGTTTTATACAAGCTGCCAGATCCTGAAAAAAATACTTAATATATAACTCACTGAAACTACAAAATATCTTTCCTCTGACTTTTAGTTGCTAAGATCTGGGAAAAGACTTTAATAATAAGTATGGAAAAATCAACAAATGAACTATCCTCTGATCAACTCCTCAATTATCACATGTGATAAATTCAATGATGAATGATTTATTGTTACGTCTAGTGGCAACCATTAGGTGCATATCAGGACGAGAACATGTTGATGTGATATGAATATGAACCCTGCTTTGTACTAGACCGAAATGCTGAGCCGGATTTTTAACCTGCTAGCTCACGAGGTAACAGTCCATAGGTAGACACAACACCCCAACGGGACACATTATACCAACTCCCAGCTGACCAGTCCTTTTTTGTTTACTCCTAGATGGTATGTGCTTGGGGAAGAAGCAGCAAAATACCAATTTTAAGGTCTTTGGCTTGACCTGGCCGTGGATCGAAACCGTGACCTTCTGCACTCAAAGTGAGCACACTACCATAAGGCCACCACTCCTCAATTATCACATGTGTTAATTCAATATACTTATGATAATGTCCACTATTTCTACTGAAAGTTCTGTTATACTGTTATTATGTCCTTAAAACCACTTTCTAGTGTAGGAAAAAAAAAATTGGGGCATATAATGTAAATTTTATTCCTTTTTTAGTAAAGAAAAATTCTGTAAAGATAAAAACTCGTTTATCTTTTCAGACACCCCAAAAAATTAGGAGGGATCAGATTCCCCAAAATTGTTCCTAATTTCTATTTTCAAAGGGGGAAAATAACACATTAAATTTTGGAGGAACAAATTTTCAGCAATACTCTTACCCTGATGTCTGCCCAATGATCCACAACTTTCTTTGGAATCAGCACTGATCGTAGTTGACGGCCTGATTATGCCTATTGACTGTTGAATATTTACAGCATTGCCTTCAGATTGGTTTAAAGATTTTAAGTCAAGCCTCGGAGTGTGTCCACCATCTGCTTGGCTTTGGAAGTTTTCAGCATTGTAAGGTGACTTTAATTTTATTTGCTGTAATTGGGTTGTAGCATCATATTTTCCAAGAGAAAATGGTTCAGTCTTACCTGTCTTGATAGTGCTTTCAGAATAAGATTTTGACTGTCTTTCTGCCTGCAATTGAAAACAGGTACTTAAACAAGAGGCCCCAAGAGCCTGAATCGCTCACCTGTTATTTTTTGTGTAGATCTTGCATCAATGATTATTTCTGCTAGTTAATGTATAATGTCACATTTTTTGCCTTAATATTGACTTGTACAGCTAAAATATAGAATCACGAACCCAAATATATATTGTTGCTAGGGACTTTTTCATTGGTTACTATGACTTTTTCAATGGCATTGACTCTTGACCTTCCATTTAGACTTGAACAGGTAAATTTTAGGGTCCTGAACCCAGATATATCTGGTTGTTGATTGCTATGGATTTTTTCAATGACCTTGACCCTTGACCTTCCATTTTACTTGTACAGCTACCATTTAATAAATTTCAAGTTATGCTGAACATTTTTACTGTTTACAGTTTGTCTTTATTAATAATTAAAGTTTTCCTTAAAATGAACAATTTGGGGGCAATAACCCAAAAATGGGTTGACCGATTCGTCTGAAAATTTCACTCCTTCAGTTTTGCTCTAACTGCTTTAGATTTTGAGACATGAGCCAAAAAAAGCATTTTTTACCTATGTTCTATTTTCAGCCATTGCCGCTGTTTCTCGATGGACAAGAAAATAAAACAAAACATTTATACAAGATACCCTAAGGATATTTCAGCCTAAGGAGTCGATTAACTATTCCGGTCATGTTCACCTTTTTGTAGATCTTACTTTGTTGAACATTTTTGCTGTTTACAATTTGTCTTTACCTATAATAATATTCAAGATATTGACCTAAAACTGCAAAATGTTCTTAAAATTAACAATACAGGGGCAATGACTCAACAAAAGGTTGACCAATTCATCTGAAAATTTCATGGCAAGTAGATCTTGACCTGATGAACATTTTTACCCAAGTCAGGTTTGCTCTAAATGCTTCAGTTGTTTAGATATAAGCCAAACACTGCAGTTTACCCCTATATTCTATTTTTTGCTGTGGCGGCCATGTTTCTCGACATTTAAGAAAATAAAACATAAAGTTGATACTAGATACCCTAAGGATCATTCCACCAAAATTTATGGCCAATTGGCACAGTGGTTTCAGAGAAGAAGATCTTTACAGAAAAGTTTACACCGGATGACGACATATATAGAATATTTGTATGTTGTCTTGGAATATAATATTTGGACAAGTCTTAGAATGAAATTAACATTACAAAAAATCTTAACTGTTTTTTCAAGTAGTCACTGAACCATGAAAATGAGGTCAAGGACAATGTACATATGACAGACAGAAACTTCGTAACATAAGGCATCTATATACAAAGTATAAAGCATCCAAGTCTTCCACCTTCTAAAATATAAAGCTTTTAAGAAGTAAGTTAACGCCGCGGCCGCCGGCGCCGGATCACTATCCCTATGTTGAGCTTTCTGCAACTAAAGTCGCAGGCTCGACAAAAACAATCATGTATGTTTCAAAAAGGGGGAGGGTTACTTGGCAAACAAATTTTGAAACTGGTGATAAAAATGATGCTTTGGCGATTTTTTTGGCAACAATGTTTTGAATGCCAGCGCGACCCCTGTATACAGGTAGAAATGCAAGGTTTGTTGAGCTTTTATCACCTGTTTTGTGCAGAGTTCAAATAAATTCTATACTGAAAGACAATGCACATATATTCTGTTTATCTTACAACATAAAATCTTTCAAAAATAGCTGGAAAAACAGTGAATTTCTGCACTGAAGCTAGAGATTCAAAAGACTGCAAAACCATCGAAATTCAAGGAGTCATAAGTAAAATTCCAAGGTTTTGTACAGTGATGTCACAGTAAAAGTTATATACAATCAGTGATTTCTCACTTTTAAATATACAGTCAATGCATTTTGGTTGCTCATATTGCAAAGTTGCAGTAGAAAAAACATTTCTTAATTATATTGTGTATTCTGGATACATACCGGATTATTTTGTACCAGGCTTTCACTATTCTGGTTGTCGATTTCAATATCCGATTGGTTCAAACTACTGTCCACAATCTCATCATCATTCTGGTCATTGGCAATGTCCTAGAACAAAAGATCGGACAATTTAAAGATCAAAATAGTTCAGTACTTTCAAAGATCTTAACAAATGAAAAGATATGGAGAATATGTCAATGAGACCTCACTTGGTTTATGACAATAGGCTGACATTTTTTGGTATTGAAATGCTTTGATCATTAATACAAATACATGTAGTTACATAGACTACATGCTAAATCAGGCTGAAATTAAATATTTAAAACAATGTTATACGGAAATAAGGTACAAATGATGTAAAAAAAAAAGGTGAATCTAAATAAAAAATTAAATAATGTTAAAATCTAAAGCTAATGTAGGTCATTCATGAAATTTGTTGAGTCTCGTTTTTACGTTCAGTTCATTTAAAATGTGATTCTAAGTATATTGTACAAGCAACTGAAAATTTACTTTTGGACTTGTGTCTGATGTAACACTTTCCGTGCTTTGTTGTTGCATTACATGTATCTGATGTTGGAAAGCACTTTCATCAGAAATATTTTGGCCTTCTGGTGCCATTCTCTGGCTTGAGTCCAAATGACCACCGTCTGGGGGCTTTCTTATGCGGGTGTTTGATTGAGCTGTAGAGGCACATAATGGTGCCATTTGTGTTGTCACGGCAACAGTTCCAGGATTATCAACAGCTGCTGAATTGTTTGAGTTTATCTGGTTCTCATTTGAATTTTGTTCATTTGCCAATGAAAATCCCAAACTCCTTGGATCATCTTCCCTTGGACTTTGGCCGCTATCATTTTGTACTTGTGGAACTGCATCTGTGTCCAGGGAAATATTACCTGTAAATGAAAAATTGAAGATGAAACCTAAATCTTTTCTGTTTAAAGGATGGTCACTGGTGAGAACTTTATTGCACAGACACTTTAGATTAATACATATGATTTTCAACTGCATAACAGTCAATTTTGATGATGTCCTTTTATTGCATCTTTTATAAAGGCAAGGTTCACCTGAACTCAAAATAATAATAATATACATGTACACTATTTCCTCATTTTTCATATTTTGAGATGAACAACCATAAAAGCTGTTTCCTTTTTAAAGAAAATGTCATGCAAAAAATTATAACTGCACAATTTCCTACCTTGTATCTGCTGTACCATGGCAGACACAAATGGATTATGGGTAACTGGACTGTTTTTGAAATAGCAAAAACTAACAGAAGTGTGTAAAATTTCATAACAGTACTACAAGGAATAGAAATGTAATTTCTGCAAAATTTAGAAGTCTACTGTCATTCAAACAAGCAGTCAGACTTTAGTAATCAAATACAGTTAAGAGGCAGCAAAACTCTGGAACTCCTTGCCAAATGAGGCAAGGAGCCTATCAACTTTTGGCCAGTTCAAAAATTTTATCTCCACCTGGTGTTTTTCAGAAAATTGTACATGCAGTTCTTGTAAATAATGTAACTCCTTGCTGCCTCATGAATTGACCTTGAAGCCTGCTGTTTGTTTTTCATGCTTTTATTTTTGCAGTTTCTATTTTTTTTTATTTATAAATAATGTGTGCTACTATGTGCTGATATTTGACAGTTGTTTTAATATATATCTTGCTTAGCTTTTATTTTGCCTGTGCTATTTATGTATTAATACATATATGTGCTGTCTTGTCTATATGTTTGTGTTGTATATGTATCTGATGTTACTGCATGTATGTTTTGTTTTATTAATATCAGTTGGTTAAAGAGCTCCTAAGAGCTCATGTTCCTTGTTACTATGTATATATGAAACCCGACTTTAAATAAAGATTACTTACTTACTTAAATATAGGTATGAATCTAATGATATCTTTTATGTTCACATCTGTAAAAATATGTCTCAAAGAGAAACACAATAAATTAAACAATTTAGTTTGTACTTATGTAAGAGATAATTTATTCCGGCTGTGATATTCATATATCTGTGAAATATTTTCCGACCGTCAAATGATGATCTTGTGTAAAATATGAATCAGATAATATTTTATAGCAATCTTAATTTTTATATAATGAAATATTTTCCAACTTTATTCCGTCAGAAGTGTATTAATATACGAGTTCGGAAATAATTTCACACCGGAAAAAATAAACCGTTACACTTACGTCTTAAGGCTGACACTGGTGGTGGGTTAGTGTCTAAAAAATAGGCATAAGAAAAGACATAAAAAAATTTTATTTTCCAAAAGATAATATTTAAATAAAATCTATAAAATGTAAAATACAAAGAAAACAATGTAGCCTTGATTCTTTCTTACATGTAAATAGTCTTGAAATATTTCTTTCCCAGTACTTAACCAGATGCAAGAAAATATAGCATATCTGTATGATTATAAATGTCACTTCTTTGAAAAAAAAATACAACGAAATGAAATACTTTGTCGAATTTCTTCCATAGATGCCTCATTTCTTGTTTCACTTCATAAGTTTCAAAGGGTGATGCTTCTTTTTTTTTGTTCAAATACTCTTTCTAGTTTAAAAAAAAAATTAAATGGTTTGAATATAACTTTGTAATACCTTTGGATTAAACATACCTTGTAAGCCTCTTAAGTACTGGATCCCTTGTACATCCCTTTGCTGAGGACCTTGGTAACTTCCCCCACTAGGAACTATTATATTCCTTTCAGTGCAAGTATTCTGTGTTCTGTTGGAGGAAGTAGTTGCAGGGACTATATTTCGCATTTGTCCTGCTGAATTCTCCATTGTTATTGGAAAGGGGTCTGGTCCTGTATCTGTTATTGGTCTTTGTTCTTGTAATAGAATTGTCTTTAGTTTCATCCATTCTTCCATTTCATTTTGCCACTCTTCACCAAATGCTAAATTAACCATCACATCCATTTCCTCTGGAACATCTTTTTCATCTAAATCTATGTAAATTGCTATAAATCTGCTCGATTTGTTTCTATCTAAAAGTTTACAAAATGAAGCTTGAGATTTGTAGCGTCCCCAACAATCGTTGATAAATCCTTTAGTTACTATGACAATAGTATATCTTGACTTTTTCACTGAAGTGAAAAATTCATCAAAAATGTTCCCACCTGGGAGGGCATCACGGTCATGGTAGTATGTGTCTTTAAATCCCCATGTCTCCATATGCTGCACAATAAATTTAACAACATTTAATGAAGTATTGTGGTCCTTATTCCTATGTCGAGCTATCTTCAATTTTGGTTGATTGTATATAAAATTAGCATGATATAAATATCCTCTTTCCATTTTCCTAGCCATCACATAGCTTCTAAACTGCTTCTGATTATTTGCTTAGTCTTTTTTGCTTGTTTGACAGCAAACAATTCATAATTCAAAAGAGTTTATACATAATTTTTTAAGATCTGATATGAGAAATGATTATCCCTCCAAAAATAAGTCCTTTTGTAAGAAAACGTTCTTCTTTAACCACTACATTTCAATAAAAACCTGCAATGAAACAAAAATATATGAATAACCATGCAGCTATGTTCTTCAAGTCTAGTATCATAGATGATAAACATTTGGCAAAGAAATCTGCTCAACATTGTGCAAGAGGCCATCTTAAACATGCAATAGAGTGAAGATTTTAACCTGTGCTGAGGAATTCAATTTGACAGTTAGTGAAAAACGGCAACAAAAGCATTGTTCCTGTTCTTCAAATTTATCTGTATGTATGTATTCATTTTTTGACAAGAATTGAATGCATCTATTTTATTAATATAAAAAATGTGTTGAAGGATTGCATTAATTCCTTTTGGTCATTTTGGTCATTTTGGATTATTTTGGATTTCAACATTTTAGGCCTTGAGCACAACTGAGGAGTCGTAAATCAACGAAATTAGCACATCTTGTGCGTCAAAATTGGTATCAAAGAATTTTATTTTAATTCGTACCTGTACTCTTCTATTGCAGCATAATATATATTCAGTAATTGTCTTAATTAAGACAGCATAGCGGTAATATATATTCAGTAACTGTCTTAATTTAGACAGCATAATATATATTCAGTAATTGTCTTAATTAAGACAGATAATATATATTCAGTAACTGTCTTAATTAAGACAGCATAATATATATTCAGTAACTGTCTTAATTAAGACAGCATAATATATATTCAGTAATTGTCTTAATTAAGACAGCATAATATATATTCAGTAACTGTCTTAATTAAGACAGCATAATATATATTCAGTAACTGCCTTAATTAAGACAGCATAATATATATTCAGTAATTGTTTTAATTAAGAGTCATATTATTGTACTTCACTGATAATTTACATTAATAAATACATGTCATTTCTGAATTTACATTACACTTTTGTGTGACTGTCCTACGTCTGGAGCCTTTGTCAGGAGTTGTTTGTTTAATTTTGTTATTAATTAATATATTTTGAAATACACCTTTTATTTTTTTGGGTTTCAGGTGGGTCATTAAGAGCTTGTCGTCCAATGTAGTCACACCCTTCATGTTGGTCACGCATGTTCAACAATATCTTTCTGTTCCAGGTTGTCTTTCCATTAATATTAACCGCATCTCTATAATTTAATCCTACATTAATATTAACCACATATCTCTATAATTCAATCCTACATTTATGTTCAAATGTTATAACTTTGATCTTAAAATTCTAGAACATCATTTACCAACAGTGGCAGATCCCAGATTTCTTAAAGGGGGGGGGGGGGGGAGCATAAAATTAAGAATTGAAAAATGTAATGCCAAGCGGAGGGAGGCAAACATTTTTTTTTTTTATTTTATGCTAAAAAACCATATAAAATTTTGGCAATCAAAGGTGGGGTGTACACCCTGTAAGCCTCCCTCTGGATCTGCCACTGACCAATTTCTAAGTGTAACAAAATAAAATTTTAGAAAACTATTTCAGTGTAACAGTAGAGCATGATTTGTCTCTCAAACTTAGCTACCGCACCAACCGGGAATCCAACCCGCAACCTTTGTTACAGTAGTCCACCACTCTATCAACTAAGCTAAAGAAGTACTCCGCTAGCGAAGCTAATGGAGGGTGGTTATAAACCTGTTACGGTTCTATAACTTCTATCGTACACAATGGAAGTCCCGTTACACAGCTTTAATTTTAGAAATGATATTTTGATAACATTTATTAGTAATAGTTTCCAAGTTCAGTGAGAAATTTTGACGAACGTTTTTCAAGGCAATCCACATTTTTCAAAATAGTTATTTTGAATTGAATATACCATAAATGTTGTAATGTCAGCAGAAATGGTATTTTCAAAACCAACACCCAACTGAAATAATCACAAATATGAAACATAAAATGCGATGTCATTTTGTGTAATAAATTCAAAACCTTAGAAATATCAAAGGACAACACATAAATAAATAAAATAACAACAAAAATAACCCCCCCCCTCCAAAATAAAAATAAAATGCACAGAATACAAACAGATTTGTATGTAAACCACTATATGTTCAAAATTCAAACAAATGCACAGGAAATTAAAAACATGTTAACTTTATTTTGACTGTCACAATAAAATGATGTTCAAACAAGAATTTTAATGATGGATTATCAAGCAATTAGCGGTGTTCTGAGTGAAGCAAAAATGAAGCAAGGAAACAGACTATAGCTGTAGAACGTTACGTGACCAAACTTTGAATGAAAACAAAATGGCTTGTGGAAGGTTGTCGAGTCTGTGACAGATAAATGTTGCTGCTAGGCATGCAAAAGTTTAGTTTTCCACATAAATTTAGCAGTTTTATAAAGAAAAATATATCCTCTGTTGAACCACTAGGCCATTGTACGTAATTCATGCGTCATGTCAATTGAATGGTGAAATACGCACCAGTAGGGGGTAATTTCCTGAATAGATTTGCATAGGCTGGATAGAGATTCGGTGGAGGCAAAGCATAAAAATTTTCTCCCGGAACCAAATCCCAATAGGAATTAGATTACCTATTCATTCTCTATTTTATAATAGAATAAATGAAACACCTGTTTAACAGGAGGAACACATTTCAACACCTTATAAACTAATTTCATAGCACATAATCTATTTCACCAGGTAAGGAACATATTTCACACGAATTGAGGATGTATATCATTATTTAATTAATGAAAACATTATGGAACCATGTTCATACAGGTGGGACTTTTTAAACAACATATTGCTACAAATATTATATAAACAAAGTTTCTGATTGTAAAAATTTCGCTTAAAATTTGTTTTGGTGGAAACTTTTCACAGTACACGTACGTACAAAATGGTTTTCCTCTTCAAAGCGAAAGTAGGTTACGGAATTTTAAACCTTGTACCATGAACGTTTATTTTATATGCTTTAAAACGCTTTCGAGATTGGCAAAACAGAAGCAATGGCGCTGCCCATGAAAAACACTCGTGGATGACTTCTTCGTGAATTATTTGTCAATCGGTAGAGATAAGAAGCCTTCTGAATTGTAAAGTGGTAAGAATGTTGGTTTTTCTTTTTTTAAATATGTGAGGAAAATAATTTGCATCAGTGTACGTATGTATGGCCCATTTCTCCTGTTTTTCGTTTGTTTTTTACTTTTTTTCTATTTATTTATTTCTTTGCGATATACATGTAAATGACAAAAAAAACATAAAATAAAAAAAAATAAAAAAATAGGAAAATGCACAAAACTTTCAAAAGCAAACGAAAATCAGGAAATATCTGCAATATAGGGACAGAAGAATTTGATCTAGCCCACTCGCACAAAAATTAAAATTGAAAACAATGGAAAAAAAGTGATACACTCCAGATTATAAACTAAGATTAGGATATTTGTAAACAATAATTATGATTAAACTTCATACCAGGAGACCATAGTAATTTCATACTTTTGGCCAATTTTAGAGGAGTGGGCGAGCTACAGCAAACAAATCTAAATTATTTAGGCCTAAGGGCTAAGGCCAAAAAAAAAATATGTGTGTTTCCTATTACATCAGTTTTCAAAATAGGGTCAGCTTTTTTTTCTTTTCTTTTTATGTGGAGGCAGTGGAGGGTAAATAGATCAATTTGACATACAACATACAAGTATGGTTTCCATTCCACTCACAGAATGTGCGGTGGTCTGAAAGCAACATGAATCCAAATGATCTCAGATGATCCTCTGGATTTGTTTAATAGCAGATCCTGTTCTGTATGTGACGACACGACCTTCATGTTACTCCTATTAAATATGTATAGATATGGTAGTGCTTTCCCCAGAAATTTGTGAAGTAATGGTAAATTTCGTATTGTGAGGGCACTCAATAGTTTAAAAAAGATAATATTTGGGGCATCCCACCTTGAAATGAGGGCAGTATATTTATCAAAACCTGCAATGAACAGCCTTTACCCTAGTGTGATGGTGAATAGTATCATAAAAGTTTGCCAACACAACAGGGGGTACATGATAAAATGCAAATCAGTTTCAAATAGATAAGAGTAAACTAAAAATTGAAAGTTAGGTTTTGTCTGAGGGCACATTGTAAAATTCAGGATGAGGGCAGCATGGTGCTTAAAGATGGAGGCATGGAGCAGCGCCATGCTAAATTGATCTAGGGAAACCTCTATATGGCAACATTTGCAGGGTTCTCGCTAAGGTGCGTACATGCGTCCTGGACGCACTAAAATTGGACTGGACGCGTCATCCTTCAAACTCATGCGTCCCTGGGACGCATGTAGATCTAATCAGCTGCGTATGGACGACCGTTATTTTCATTAAAAATCTCGAGCCGCCATTTTTTTGTTTTCTTGGAGATCACAGGGGGGAGGGAAAGAAATGATAAAAAGTAAGCTAAAAAATGCCGGCAATCGGAATTCTCGTAATTTTTCATTGGCCACAGTGTTTATTAAAACCGGTAACAATATGTAGACCTCATTTAAAAATAAATTTAGCGGATTTTGACTTATCTATGCACAAATGGATATTTTGTCAATATTGATTATTAAGGTGTTCAAACAATGTCAATTGGAGGATTTTAAGAGTATCTTTGAGAAAAAATAATAGTAAAGATTATAGATAAATAAATATTACAAAATAAAATGGCAATAATAAATAAGTTGTGTCAAAAGGTGCAAAGATTTTTGCTCATATCTGTAACAGAAATTTTCTTCCAAGTTCGGAGCACCACTCCATAAGTCCAATTTTCTTTTTTGAAATTTCAAATTACATGTATATTCGTCAGTATGTTAAGGCAGCACATGATTTAAATCAAACTTTAACAATAGTACAATAGGCCTACCATGGTCAAAATCATACTGGAGTGTACATTAAAAAAGTGGCGATGAGTCCTGGGACTCACCATTCTAAAAAATGATGAGTCCCAGGACTCATCATGAAAAATTCTTAGTGAGACCCTGATTTGTGGTGAAGCAATCATTATTGCAACAAGCTTCAAGTTTATAAAGTGCTGGCCGCCAGCAGGTGGGCTGACATGATTGTTTTGATAAATGTTTAACCCCACACATCACCAGAATAGATCCGATTTTTTTCCGGAAGTTAAAAAATTTCTGAAATCGCAAAAAAATGTTAGGGTCGGTCGGGTAACCATAAACACACATATTTTTTGGGGGTATAAGAAGAGGAGTCCTGGTTTACAGAGTCAAGAGTTATCTTTCTTAAATTTCATACTCACATGGCGGTTCTCTTTAAAAAAAATTGAAAAAACTGATATTTGAGGTTTTATGAGATTTAAAGTTAGGAAAATGAATTTCAGGAAACTTTTACTAAAATTGACTGCCAGGGAAATATGTATTTCATGTAAAAAATGCAGAATTTGTTCAAAATTGATTGGAAGTGACATCAATGATTGGGACTAAATGTTTGCATAAAAATATTTTTGATGACAAAAACAAATTTTCAGAATTTCATAAGCCATGAATTCTCCAGTGCCTGTGTCTTTTTTAAACTACTAATCATTCAATAAACTACTGTTGTAGTAATATCTAATACTTAGGTATTTTTCTCATGCAGAAAAGGAGAAAATTAAGTTGATAGATTCTGAATGGGTAATAAATTCTTCGATACTAATTTTGATGCACATGATGTGCACACTTCGTCGATTGACAACTTCTCAATTGTGCAAAAGGCCTAAAATATTGATTATCAACCAAAACAATAATCCAAGTTGAAGAGCAAATTTAAGTTGCTAAAAAACAGTTGCTAAAAAACCCAATTCGTCACTTTGTTTACGTTTCCATCAGTACTAATCGTGAACAAAACTGCGTCTGCAATCCTGTCCTAGCGTAGCGGTTTTATTTCAGTGTTTTTTGTTTAAATTGTTAAATAAAACAAATTGGACTGTTTAAATAGAATAATATGTTGAAGTTGATTTTGTTTTTTTTTTATTAAAGAAACAGAATTTATGAAAAGCTAGCAAGAAATCATGAAATTCGATATTTTACAGACCGAAGTTCGATATAATTATTTGGTTTGTAAATATTGTATAAAGTTCCCCTTGCCATGAAATTTAGAAAATTATGGATCAGTTTTTAACAAAATTTGGCAAGCATTGCAAAATGGTTACTCGCAACAATAGGACTGTACTTGCCAAAATAGCGAGTGAGAAAAAAAATTAGTTCCCACACTGCATTAGATAACTCTTCACAAGATGTGATCTTGGATGTTGTAATGCACACTACACTTCAAAGTGAGATAGTCCTAATCTTCTCTATTGTTATGGAATCCTTCTCTTTAGATACAAAGCACCCTTCTGCTCTTTTCCAACTTTATGGGATACCCCCTTTCTTTCATGAATTTTTTTTAGATGCCACAATCTTTAAAGTGGTTTTGCACCTCTCCCAAGTCAGGAACCTCTAGCCTTTGTTAGTGTTTTGTGTTTTTTTAATTTTGGTTCATTTTTATGTTTGTGAGTTAAGTGTGTCATCCATTTTGCTGAACTAGTATACATTATTATTTAGGGGCCAGCTGAAGCCTGCCTCCGGGTGTGGGATTGTCTTGCTGTGTTGAAGACCCATTGGTAGCCTTGAGCTGTTTTCTGCTCTTTGGTCGGGTTGTTGTCTCTTTGACACATTCCCCGTTTCCATTCTCTTTTCTATTGGACTTTTATTGTACACTTTATACATGTATCACTGTAACATCCCAACTATGCCTGGGGCTTGGCTGTCCCTGATCTAGCCTTTCTGACAACATCCTGTACTTCCTTCCATGATGGTTCTGTAAGGTTAAAGGCTATTTTAGGATGGTCTACTTGAATTTAAATTTTATATAATTTGTTTGTAGATTGATTTCTAAGTGTTTTGAAGATGGAAGAAAGTTTTCCAAGAGGTGGAGTTGTGAAAAAGCCAAGCCATAAGGAGACAAAACGGAAACCAAAGGAAAAAGATTTATTCCAGGTAAAGTGAAACTCGTCATTCAGTAACTCAGGTCTTACAAGATCTCAGTCAAGATATTCTGTTCTTGACCATCTTTGAAAAGTGCTCTTTTTTATTGTCCCCCGACGCAACGCGATGCGGGGGATATGGTAATGCCGGGCGTCCGTCTGTCCGTCCGTCCACCTTGTAAGCGCTCTAGCAAATTTATTTCTTGACCGATTTGGATAATATTTATACAGTAGCTTTAACTCAATGATACTTTAAGGGAGTTCGAAGATGAGTCATGTCGAAATATTTTTGTAGGAGTTATGCCCCTTAATAACTTAGAAAATTCTGTCCGTCCACCTTGTAAGCGCTCTAGCAAATTTATTTCTTGACCGATTTGGATAATATTTATACAGTAGCTTTAACTTAATGATACTTTAAGGGAGTTCGAAGATGAGTCATGTCGAAATATTTTTGTAGGAGTTATGCCCCTTAATAACTTAGAAAATTGACAAAATTTTCATGTAAGCGCTCTAGCAAATTTATTTCTTGACCGATTTGAATAATATTTTTACAGTAGCTTTAACTCAATGATACCTCAAGGGAGTTCGAAGATGAGTCATGTCGAAATATTTTTGTAGGAGTTATGCCCCTTAATAACTTTGAAAATTGACAAAATGTTCATCTAAGTGTTCTAGAAAATTTATATTCTCCTTGCATTGGAATAATATTTACACACTTGGACCTAAAGGGAGGTTTTATACATAAACTCCTATCGAAACTTATAAAATTGAAAAATACTGTCTTTAAGAGTTTGTTAGGCGGAATACTTTTGATCAAAGCATTTCTGTTTATTGAAAAGGAGTAAATGTACATTTGTATAAATTCTCAATACACATGGTAAAATAAGATTTCAACACTATACCCATATTGTATAAATGTCTTCATACCACTCATTAACTTGTAAAAAACTTTAGCAATAACCACAAATTGTTTGTCCTTCTATTCTCTCTCTTTGAGAAAATTTTGTTATGTTTCACTTGTCCAAGGGTTTCTGATGCTCTAGCGGCGGGGGACTTCGGAACGCTGTTCGATTTTTTGAGAAGTATTTGTAATAAGACTTTTAACTTTGCTAAATACGAAAATTTTCTTTTAAATTTTTATGCTAATGATGCTCTCTCTTTCATAGAAATCGTATTTAGCAAAGTTAAAGGTCTTATCACAAGAAAATGAACATTTTTCTTCAAGATATATATAAATATAAAAAAATTATTTTTGAAATTTAACATCTCGAAATCTACTTTGATTATACATGCATGAGTAAAATGGAGAATATTGAAATAAATACACCAGATGGTAATAGATTTTAACATAAAATGTAACAAAATAGTTTTTTCTCATTCATTTCTCACTAATGAGACAGCCCAGTACCTATTTTTACCCATGTGAGATATCCTTGTCTTTCCCGTGGGTGAGATAAGAATTTCACGCTTGTTTTCCCGCAAAATTTTTGCGGTTCCGACAATCGTGATTATTTACTGTTTGAGTGATATTTAACAAACGGTTTGAGTTTTTATTAGTCTTACCTATTCCATATTGTCCATATCGTTTTATATTTAAAGGTTTCACTCGTCGGTGGCTTGAATTATTCAAAATACATCCAATACACATATTTCATGGGGAGATAACTCCGTTTGTTTCCTACGCATAGAACATGCTGTATGACACACTTGCTTGAGTAAATATTAGTGAGAAAAAGGATCAAAACACCGGTGTTAAAGTGCAAGACGGAAAAATCTCAGAACCCGCGGGAAAGATTTCCATTGGTCTCCAACTCGGCAGAGCCTTGTTGGAGACCAGAAATCTTTCCCTTGGGTGTCTGAGATTTTTCCGTCTTGCACTTTCACCGGTGTTAGATACTTATAATCTCGTTGAAAATAAATAACCTAAATTAAATTTTTTTATCTCACAATAAAGACATATATTTTAAAAAATCATGATGTTGAATTATATAATTTGTGCCCGTAGGATGTATGGAACAATATTAATTCAGTCAGTAGAAATTCCTCTGTTGTGTCTTTAATACAGAGGATGATATCAGCGAAAACCACCAGAGTGACCTTTGTTCTTTTTATAGGCAAAGTTGCACATAATCAGAGCAGAATGATAACCATTGTCTTCCCGTCTCTCTTCTTTTGTATAACAGTTTACACTAATATGCTCACTTTGATTGTAATAATAATTAATGTTTTCACATTTTAAAATTTGCAATATTCTGTAATGTATTAAATGAAAAAATGTCTACAACTGTCAATAAAATTTTAGAAACCTTCTCTTTTTAATGCATAGATAGATGAAGATGGATCAAAGAAAACAGAGAAGGGCAGAAAGAGAAAAAAGAACGGAAAGACAGAAAAAGAAGGGAAAAGCAAAAAGAGAAAAGTTACACCATCAAAAAGTACCAGTTTCAATACAAGTCAAATCCAACAACTGAATTTTAAGGCAAGTACTACATGTACATGTACAGTCAAACCTGTCTATAAAGGGCACCCAAGGCACCAGGAAAAACTGCCCTTTATGAGCAGGTGCCCTTTATACAGAGGTAAATTTTATATGATTTGTTCATGAATGGGACTTTTTCACTGTGCCCTTTATAAACAGTGATTTGCTATAGAGAGGTGCCCTTTTAAGCAGGTTTGACTGTATGTATGAAAAACCACTGATAATGTCACATGAGAAACTTTCAATTTGTTTTTCACATGTTGAAAATTTAATGTATTTTTTTTACATGTACTGTGATTTGATATTTTATTCTACAATACCTCATGACATTAGGCAGGTATTTTTATTTCCCCTTACCCGACCCTTAGTTTTAAACACGGGTAGGAAGATAGGCATTTTCTTTTTTTTTCCACCAAAAAGTGACACATAGAACATTACCTTGTCTTTATTGAATAAACATAAAAGAAATCAATAAATATTTGTTCTGAGTATTGTAATTACACATATACATATAGTCTTCAGTTGCAACAAATTTTCTTTTCAATTCCTACATTACATGTATAAGGATAATGTCAGATTTGTTCAGGAAATGAAGCAGCATCCATCGGTGTCTAAATTAATTTGCTAAGTTTCATTTCAGCTTCAGTTTACACTGGTTTCTGGCTCCCTTGACACAGACTTTTCTTTTTTGATAAATGTAAATTCACGGATTCAGTTTTTGTCGAGCCTGCGACTTTAGTCGCAGAAAGCTCGACATAGGTATGGTGATCCGGCGGCGGCGGCGTTAACTCATTTCTTAAAAGCTTTATATTTTAGATGGTGGAAGACCTGGATGCTTTATACTTTGTATATAGATGCCTTATGTTACGAAGTTTCCGTCTGTCTTATGTACATTGTCCTTGACCTCATTTTCAGGGTTCAGTGACTAGTTAAGATTTTTTGTAATGTTAATTTCTCTCTTATTATGAGTAATAGGATAACCATATTTGGTATGTGCGTACCTTACAAGGTCCTCATCCCCGTCAGACAGTTTTCAATTGACCTCGACCCCATTTCAAGGATCAGTGAACAAGGTTAAGTTTTGGTGGTCAAGTCCGTATCTCAGATACTACAAGCAATAGGTCTAGTATATTTGGTGTATGGAAGGATTGTAAGGTGTACATGTCCAACTGGCAGGTGTCATCTGACCTTGACCTCATTTTCATGGTTCAGTGGTTATAGTTAAGTTTTTGTGTTTTGGCCTGTTTTTTCGAATACTGAATGCAATAGGTCTACTATATTTGGTGTATGGAAGGATTGTAAGGTGTACATGTCCAACTGGCAGGCGTCATCTGACCTTGACCTCATTTTCATGGTTCAGTGGTTATAGTTAAGTTTTTGTGTTTCGGCCTGTTTTTCGAATACTGTATGCAATAGGTCTACTATATTTGGTGTATGGAAGGATTGTAAGGTGTACATGTCCAACTGGCAGGTGTCATCTGACCTTGACCTCATTTTCATGGTTCAGTGGTTATAGTTCAGTTTTTGTGTTTTAGCCTGTTTTTTCGAATACTGTATGCAATAGGTCTACTATATTTGGTGTATGGAAGGATTGTAAGGTGTACATGTCCAACTGGCAGGTGTCATCTGACCTTGACCTAATTTTCATGGTTCAGTGGTTATAGTTAAGTTTTTGTGTTTTGGCCTGTTTTTCGAATACTGTATGCAATATGTCTGACAGCATTTACTTTCATTAGAAATACACGACAGGCGAGACATTTTTGTGTGTCAACTCTTGTTACTTTTGCAGATGTTAAGTTCCGACATGTTAGTATTAGGATGTGTTAAGGAGGTCCACGACTATGAAGTAATCCTAAGCTTACCTAATGGTTTAACTGGCAATGTACCCATTACTAATATTTCTGATGCCTATCATGATCAGCTAAAATTGTTGGCCAGCCAAGGCGAGACAGGAGAAATAGAAGAATTGGTTAGTATGTGTATAGTTATAACGATACATTTTTTTACATCAGATTCAAGGACTTTCAAGGCTGTCTCTTTATAATTTGATTATTGGTGGTAATATTTCAGGAACCAGAATGTAAAAATCCTGAAATCAACACATATAAAATTAGCATGACAATATTAGTATTAAGAAGAATAATTTTATATCAAGGATTCTAAAAATTTAATTTTCTTGTATGAAAAATTTGAAAGTATGCTTTTCAATACTAGGATTGTTTCTTTCCATAAAACTTTTATTGAGTGTATTTTGGGATTTTATTTCAAGAATTTATCCACCATATCCTTTCATTTAAATCATGTCTTCTTCCTTTACAGGATGTTCATAGTCTGCATGAGATTTTCAAGATTGGAACTGTATTACCTTGTAAAGTTACGAGTGTAGGCCAGAACAAGAAAGGAAAAACTAGTATAAAACTGTCTGTTAATCCAAAACATGTGAACCAGGCATTTGAACCTTTAAAAATTAGGGATGGATCGGTAAGATTACAGATTTATTGCAGTTTGTCCATTTAAAAAAAAATATGTGTTGAACATTGTCCATAATTTACCAGAGCACTGTTTCTTTTAAATAAAGAAAATGAAAAGAGAACAGTATATGCGAGTTAGTATTGCAACCAAACAATGAGGAACCAGAGTGAGTTATCTTTTCATAACCAATGTAGGTAAGGGAGATAATAAATTTGTCTCCCTTTTAGCCTGAGGACAAAAGGGAGAGAATTTAATTATCTCCCTTACCTACATTGGTTAGGAAAAGATAACTCATTCTGGTTCCTCATTGTTATCATAATTATTATGGTACATATAATGGATTTGTAAATGACAAGGAAACAACATTCCATCTCTGAGTGAAAAAGACCAAAAATGAAATAAATCATATGCTTTTGTTAGTTGTTAAAAATATAAAACGGATCATAAACCTTTTACTTTTTGTAAATTCTGATAAAGTTTCCATGCTCAATAGCAGAAGAAATGCAACACAAATGTTTATTTCTTTGAGGTAAAAATTCAAAACACATATATTTTTTGAAAATTCTGTTAATTAATATGAAATTTTGAAATAATGGTCCTGAATTATATAGCATCAAAATTTGTCAAAATGAAGAATTTTAATTTTTTTTTATTCCTCAAAAAAGAATATTTTCATTGAAAAATGAAAAACACTGCCAATTTGTAAAACTGTTAATCTTTTATCAAGATAAAACGACAATTTCTTTGCTTTGTCTTATACATGTACAAACTTTTTTTTCTCGAGTGACCAATTAGAAAATATCAGGTCTCAGACTTTTGAGTTTTTACTTTTAAGGAAGAAATCCTTTAAAACTGTCACAACAAAAATTAGAATTTCTTCATCACCAAATAATTAATTAGAAAGTTAGAAGTAGGACTCTAGAATACTCTGGTTTTGAGAAAATACTGTATAATGTAAACGATGAAGCAGTGCACTTTTTGTGTTGTTCAGTCAATTCATAAATGTCAAATGTTGAGATTTTTCCTCTGTTTATAATTCCTATAGAAGAAGGATACATATCTATATAAGGATAGTGGAAAATTTGTGGAAAAGTAAAATTTGAATTTGTTTTGTATTGATAGGTCCTGTTTAGCAGTATTGCTAGTCAAGAAGACCATGGATATGTTGTAGATTTAGGAGTAAAACAAGTTAAAGCTTTCCTGAAAAATAAAGATGCTGAGCGTTACATACAGATGTACAATAATGGTAGGTTCTGTGTATATACTGGGTTTTTATCCTGCAATTAGCTTATCAACTGGCAAGATAAAGGGTGTCAAATATATTTAGTTTGTGTTATGGTAGAAGCATTCTTTATATATAAACTTGATATCTCTTACAACTGGCCTATTTGTTTGCCAAATAGGAAGTGTTGACTATTTAGTTCTATATTATGGTAGAAGCATTCTGCATGTATGAAAATTTTCTGGAATCAGCCAGATTTTGGGATTTTGACAATTTTTGTCCTGGTATATTCCTATAGAAAATTTCCCCCTCATTTTTACTCAATTTCTGGATATTGCACATCCTGTACTTTCACCCAAGATTCTGTGTTTAAACTGGGGATTTATCTTGCAACTGGCCTATATAAGGGCCAAATACATGTAAATAGTGATGAATGTTTTATTCTGTATGGTTTCATCTTTTTATATCTTTGTACTCACTCAGTTTATATTGCGTTCTGGTTCTTACCTAGTTTTTATGATATACTGTTTTTCCTATATTACATAACAAAAAATACTTTCTGCAAGTCATCTAAAAATATCACATTTTTAGCTCACCTGACCCAAAGGGTCAAGTGAGCTTTTCTCATCACTTGGCGTCCGTCGTCCGTCGTCGTCCGTCGTCGTCGTCTGTTAACTTTTAGAAAAATCTTCTCCTCTGAAACTGCTGGGCCAAATTGGACCAAACTTGGCCACAAGCATCATTAGGGTATCTAGTTTAAAAAATGTGTCCGATGACCCCGCCTGCCAACCAACATGGCCGACATGGCTAAAAATAGAACATAGGGGTAAACTGCAGTTTTTGTCTTGTATCTCAAAAACTTAAGCAACTAGAGCAAAACTGACATGGGGTAAAAATGTTCATCAGGTCAAGATTTACCTGTCATGAAATTTTCAGACGAATCGGTCAACCCTTTGTTGGGTTATTGCCCCTGAATTGTTAATTTTAAGGAAATTTTGCAGTTTTAGGTTATTATCTTGAATATTATTATAGATAAAGACAAATTGTAAACAGCAAAAATGTTCAAAAAAGTAAGATCTACAAATAAGTCAACATGACCAAAATCGTTGATTGACCCCTTATAGGAGTTTTTGCCCTTTAAATACGGCATCCAGCGTAAACTATCCTTTAAAGATCTTTTCCTCTCAAACCACTGGGCCAAATGAGACCAAACTTTGGTGGAATGGTCCTTGGGTGGCCCCCTTCCAAAATTATTTCTGGCATGCCGGACTTCCAACCGAGATGGCTGCTGTTACTAAAAATAGAAAAAAAGGGGGGTTGATTTTCAAAAATCTTCTTATATGAAACTACAAGTCCTGTTGCAACCAAAGTTGGCAGTAATAGTTCTTAGGAGGTTCTCTTTCAGAAATATGTCCAATGACCCGGACTGTTAACCAAGATGGCCGCCACAGCCGAACTTAGTTTGACATAGGGCCCTACGGGAAAATTCATTGAAAAATCTTCTCGTCTTAAACCACTTGACCAATTGGAACCAGACTTGGCAGCAATGGTCCTTAGATGGTCCTCTTACAGAGGTGTGTCCAATGACCCGGACTGTCAACCAAGATGGCCGCCACAACCAAATTTAGTTTAACATAGGGCCCTATAGGAAAATTCATTGAAAATCTTTTTGTCTGAAACCACTTGACATATTGGAGCCAGACTTGGTGGCATTGGTCCTTAGGAGGTCTTTTTTCAGAAATGTGTCTGATTTCGTGGACTATGAACCAAGATGGCCGCCACAGCAGAACTTAGTTTAACATAGGACCCTATGGGAAAATCACTCAAAAATCTTCTCGTTTGAAACAACTAAGCCAATTAGAATTAGACTTGGTAGCAATGGTCCTTAGATGGTCCTCTTTCAGAAATTTGTGCGATGACCCGGACTGTCAACCAAGATGGCCGCACAACCGAACTTAGTTTAACATAGGGCCCTATGGAAAATTCATTGAAAAATCTTCTTGTCTGAAACCACTTGACATATTGGAGCAGGACTTCGTGGCATTGGTCCTAAGGAGGTCACTTTTTTAGAAATGTGTCTGATTTCGTGGACTGTGAACCAAGATTGCCGCCACAGCAGAACTTAGTTTAACATAGGGCCCTATGGAAAATTTCATTGAAAAATCTTTTTGTCTGAAACCACTTGACATATTGGAGCCAGACTTGGCAGCATTGGTCCTTAGGAGGTCCTCTTTCAGAAATATGTCCGTTCACCAAGATTGCTGCCACACCGACCTTTGTTTAATATCTTTTAGTCTGAAACTGCTTAGCCAGTTGGAACAAGACTTAGCAGAAATGGTCCTTAGATGGTTCTCTTTTAGAAACTGGACTGTCAACCAAGATGACTGCCACAGCTGAAATTAGTTTAACATAGAATCCTATAGAAAAATCAGCCAAATTGACTGCAACACTTAAATTTTTAGGTCTGCTCAAGATGAAAAGTTAAATCCAGGTGAGCGATACAGGCTCTTGAGAGCCTCTAGTTATGTCATTTCTCAATATCCGCCATCAAACAGGTGAAAGGGTAATTTGAATATATGCAATTTAAGTAATGAAGTAATTCAAGTCTGTGGTAAAATGTTTTGTTTTAGGATATCCATTAATGGTCGGTCAGTCTGTTATGTGTAAGGTAGAGACAGGAAAAGATAAACTTGGCATGTTGAGTGGAGAATCTAGAACTGTTACTGTAACAATAGATCCTAACAAAGTAGAAGTTTCTGAGGTTTGTATGTTAGAATAGAGAATGGAAACGGGGAATGTGTCAAAGAGACAACAACCCCACCAAAGAGCAGAAAACAGCTCAATCCCGCACCCGGAGGTGTATACTAGTTCAGCAAAATGGACGGCACACTAAACTTCGAAACATAAAAATGAACCAAAATTCAAAAAACACGCAAGACTAACAAAGGCTAGAGGTTCGTGACTTGGGACAGGTGCAAAAATGTGGCAGGGTTAAACATGTTTTGTGAGATCTCAACCCTCCCCCTATACCTCTAATGTGGAATAAACAAACACACAGCGATACACATAGTAAAACTCAGTTCAAAAGATGTCCGAGTCCTATATATTAACAAAGGACTACTAGCAGTTACTGACATGCCAGCTACAGACCTCAATTAAACTGATCGAGAGATTATGTCTATATCATATAGAAAATCGGCCACGATTCCTCCGGTTAGGGGTTTAGTATCATGCCATCATAAATAATATGAGAAGAACATATTAACCTGTATCATGCCAACAACTGGTTTTTAGAATAAATGTGTTTATTTCCGATTAGTTTGGTTTCAGTCTTTTACAACTTTTCATTGTTGTAATGGCTGGTTTATTATATCAGAAGACTTATAAAATGGAGATCATTTGCGTACATTAATCGCAAAATATAAACTGTACATAAATGATGATTTACATTAATGCTAAGATTTCTTAATGTACAGTATATACGTGTACATGTCTTTTCTGACAATGTACAGCTAATTGTAGTTTCAGAGGTGTTTACCACTACGGATTTTCCGTATTTTACACGGATTTTAAAAATGCAAAATACTGACTTCGGATTTAATTCCCGGAAGTACGGTTTCCGGTTCTTTTCAAGAATTTTTTTTTTTTCTCCTAAAAGTGCTTGAATGAGCGGTGGTTATGTATTAAAGTAAACGCGTCTGAGATAGAGATTTTTCGGGACATCTCTTATTAATCGTATGTTTTACCGATCTTTCAAAGTATGTAACGAAAGATAATTTAAAATGTGCTTGAAGAAATTATGAAAACTCAAAATATGTCAGCTACAAAGTGGGCAACTCCGGCTGATCACCGGTGATACTACTGAAAAATACTGAGAAAATTGTTATTACTACTGATATACTGAAATAGGGGTAAACACCTCTGTAGTTTGTTGATAAATGATCTATATTTATTTATAGATAAATGATGAAATGGAGATTCCCTTTAAAAGCCTGATACCAGGGATGAAATTTACAGCTACTGTTGTGAAGGTAAGCATATGTTGGGGAATAGCTGTACTCTACATGCTTTTAGCCAATATCTTGTCATTCGTGTTTTCTCTCCAGAACATGTAGAAATGGAGTGACATCATTACATTCTTATATATTCAACAAATGAAAAGAAATTTGTGGAAATTTAAATGAAAGAAGGTATTGGTTAATGTCAATGGGACTATAATTCCGAAACGGAAAAAAAGCGGTTATCGTTCAGTCTCAACATGGAGAATGTGCCAACATTGCATGAAAGGCTTGTATCCCCATATAAAGAGGTGAAGAAATTTCAGTGATAAATAAAACCACTGATAATGGCTCCTGACTTATGATAGGAGCATAAAAATCTTTATAGATGTTAAACTTGTTTAGCGACATATCAGCCCTCCAACTTTGCACCTTTGTCAGTCTCCCTGACATAAATTACAGAAAATTATAAAAATTTACTGCCATATTGGTCATTACTAATTAGTTTAGTTCAGTGGTTTGTATATGTTCTTGATATTTCAGTATAACCCTAGATAATTTTGTAATTATGGGGGTAATAACCTCCATTTTGTACTTATTATAAATGAGTATTTAACCTAAACAAAAAGTTCTGAGGGGGTTTCCTGAGAGTATTTAACCTATAGATTACTTGCAAGTATTAGACATATATAATCGGCAAACTTGGTTTGATTCCGTTATTGCGGTCTTAATCGGTACTGAATGAGAAGGATGCTAACCTTTAATTGAAAGATCGATTGGTTTCCATCAGGGCAATATTAATGGAAAACAAAAAAAACTTTTTTGTAACTTTGCATAGACAATGCCGAATGAGCATATGTTTGACTCCCCAAAAATATACTAAAGCGTATCGGTCAGAATTATTAGCGCAAATGACACTAATACGCGGCTTCTAATCAGAATTAATCTCTGTAATATTTATGTATGTAAAGTGAGGTAATATGTTTGGTGAAAAAATCACCAAATTTAATTTCTCCATTTTTTTTAATGACTATTGACAGGCTACAGAAGATGGTATAAATGTAAAGTTTTTACAGTACAGTGGTAGTATACATAGATCTCATCTAACCATGAGTCCTGACAAAGCCCTGAAGAAAAAACATGTGAGTTCTGTGTTTGAAAGAAAATTCACACATTGGGGTGGTAAGCCCAGCATAAATTAAAGTTTTATAAACATCCTTTATTTGATAAAGTTATTGTGTGTTCATTTCTCATTTTTATAGGTAGAAAAGGCATGACTGACTACCTTAAGAAAAAAGCTGTTATTAACAGGAAAAACTGGACATTTAAACTTATTTGTAACATAAACAAATTTGATCTCAAGACTCTTGTTTTTGAAGTTTATGATCAATCATAGTCACAAAAAAGTTTGGTTACTCCATGGGGTGAAAAGCTTATTGAAAAGCAATCAAATACAGCATCTATGTTCACAGTACGTTACACATTTGTCTAATGCTTGTCACCAAAATATTATATCGTGGAGTTTTTGTGTATCTCTGAAAGACATGAAGTGAGTGTTTTTATTGCCATCTTATTTAGTGTGAATCATAAGTGACTTTTTGGTATATAATAGCCCTGATACCAGATTCAAAATTTCTGCAATATGTTGATGTAAATCAGGTACAATGAACATTTTTCTTGGTTAGAAGCTTTATATTTCAGGTGGTATTGCAGTATCTTAGTACCATTTCAATCTTTTACAGATTAAAGCATGCATCTTATACATTCATCCAACTACTAAAGCTGTTGTCATGACAACACTGCCACATTTGGTAGATTATAAAGGAGTAGCTTTGATTGGCCAGTTTAGTCAGCTGGTATTGGGTCAGATTGTAGAAGATGGAGAGGTCTCCAGGAGGGGAAAATCAGAGGTTCAATTCAAGTTATCAGACCATGTCAGAGGCCACTGTGGGGTATGTTTTATTTTAAGAAAATTGATAGACATACCAAGTAGTTGTAAATATTCATGTTTATTTCCAGGAAATCGATTTTTCATTTTAACTTTTTTTCTTGATTTACAAGTCACATGATGTTCATTACTTTGCTACATACATGTAGAATAGGATAGAAATTTGAAAGAAAAATCATACACAAATGTGATTATCAGTTAGACAGGGAGAAAAGCAATTGTTTGTTTTTTTTTTTTAAATTTCATAAATATACATAGAAGTTAAATTCATAGCAAAATCTAGGTTACCTTGACAAAATTCATATGGCTGAGTGTTCTGCATTTCCAATAAAATGGCAGACATGTCAAGAAAGTATGTGTTTAACTTAATTTTTCTATTTCTGTTTAATCATAGATGAAGAATCTTAGTGATAGAAACATTGAAGACATGGAAAATATGTTTAAAAGAGGTTCAAAGCACAGGTATTATTTTAAAAAAAGTTTGATACAGATTTGAATTATTTACAGAATGATAATCTAAGAAAAGAAATTGCTCTTTTTTTATTTCAATTTTTACATGAAATCAATTTGCGCTGTGTACTTTAACCATTTTTAGCTCACCTGGCTATGTTTTTGGCTTATAACTTAAAAACCGTTACAGATATGAAAAATCTGACGGGGGTAAAATTGATCAGCATGACAAGATCTACCTACCATGAAATTTTGAAGGAAATTCCTAAATCCATTTAGGAGTTATTGCCCTTTTTTTGTCAAATTTTCAAAATTTTAACATATTTCGTCATTTATCTCCAAAACTATTTGAGATAGAAGTGAAATGTAAATTTGAAAAATGTTTGCCATGTTGAGATCTACCTACCCTGAAATTTTAAAGGAAATCCCAAAACCCATTTAGGAGTTGTTGCCCTTTTTTTGTCAAATTTTCAAAATTTTTTCATTCAAAAATCTCCTCTGAAACCGCTGGCCCGATTGGTTTGAAACTTAATAGGAATGATCTATGACATGTCCTCTACAAACTATCCTCAATTTATTTTGATCTGACATAAAACATGGCTGTCGTAGCTAAAAATAGAATATAGGGGTGCATGTGTTGTTTTTATACGACCGCAAAATTTTTGCGGTCGTATATTGGTATGACGTTGGCGTCGTCGTCGTTGTCGTCGTCGTCCGTCGTCAGCGTCGTCATCCGAAGACATTTGGTTTTCGCACTATAACTTTAGTATAAGTTAATAGAAATCTATGAAATTTAAACACATTTTATGACCACAAAAGGAAGGTTGGGATTGATTTTGGGAGTTTTGGTCCCAACAGTTTAAGAATTGGGGGCCAAAAAAGGGCCCAATAAGCATTTTTCTTGGTTTTCGCACAATAACTCTAGTATAAGTAAATCGAAATCTATGAAATTTTAACACAAGGTTTATGACCACAAAAGGAAGGTTGGGATTGTTTTTGGGAGTTCTGGTCCCAACAGTTTAGGAATTAGGGGCTAAAAAAGGGCCCAAATAAGCATTTTTCTTGGTTTTTGCACAATAACTTTAGTATAAGTAAATAGAAATCTATGAAATTTAAACACAAGGTTTATGACCACAAAAGGAAGGTTGGGATTGATTTTTGAAGTTTTGGTCCCAACAGTGTAGGAATTAGGGGCCAAAAGGGTCCAAAATTAAACTTTGTTTGATTTCATCGAAAATTGACCTATTGGGGTTCTTTGATATGCCGAATCTAACCGTGCATTTAGATTCTTAATTTTTGGTCCCGTTTTCAAATTGGTCTACAGTAAGGTCCAAAGGGTCCAAAATTAAACTTTGTTTGATTTTAACAAAAATTGAATTCTTTGGGTTCTTTTATATGCTGAATCTAAACATGTACTTAGTTTTTTTATTATGGGCCCAGTTTTCAAGTTGGTCCAAATCGGGGTCCAAAAGTAAAGTTAAAAAAGGGGTAAATTATTTTTTTTGGGGGGGGAGGCAATTCTCCACAGCATATTGTATTGCACAAGAAGCAAAAAATTGAATATAAATTCAAATCATATGACCAATTCTAAGTTCTTTGATTTCAGTTATTCTGTGTCAGAAACCTATTATGTGTCAAATATTTGAAGAAATTTTCAATTGCACAGTATTGCGCAATAGCAAGAAATTGATATGTGTGCCCTGTTATCAAAACTTTATTATTAACAAATTCCATTGGAAATTTGCCAATATAAAATGTGCTGATGAAGCTTTTTTGTTTATCTCATCTAAACTGCTTTTAAATTATGTATATTTAAAATTTGCCATCCATGACTATGAAGTCATTTTCTATTTTAATATGTTATGGTGTATTTAAATGGGCTGTTATGGTTGCAAAGTATAAAGAAATGGGGGGGGGGGGGGGTTGAAAACAAAATTTAGGGGGGGGGGGGGGGGGTAAATGAGAAATTGGGGAGGGGGCAATTTTTTTCTCATTTCATATTTCATAAATTAAAAAGAAAATTTCAAATTTTTTTTAGCAAAAAAAGGGAGGAGGGTTACAATAAATTTTATTGTTTTTTTTTTTTTTTTTTGGGAGGGGGGGGGGGTCAATGTGCAACTTCATAGTGTATTGCACAAAAGCTAAAAAAAGGGGTAAATTATTATTTTTTTTTTTGGGGGGGGGGTGGGTCAATTCTCCAAAGCATATTGTATTGCACAAGAAGCAAAAAATTGAATATAAATTGAAATCATATGTCCAATTCTAAGTTCTTTGATTTCAGTTATTCTGTGTCAGAAACCTATTATGTGTCAAATATTTCAAGAAATTTTCAATTGTACAGTATTGCGCAATAGCAAGAAATCTTCAATTGCACAGTATTGCGCAATAGCAAGAAATTGATTTGTGTGCCCAATTTTAAATTGGTTATTTCTGATTTATATATAAAAACAAATAATACTGATATGGTTTGAATAGGTAAATTAAAAATTTTTAAGTTCTTAGACAACATTCATTCTGTGTCAGAAACCTATGCTGTGTCAAATATTTATTCACAATCCAAATTCAGTATTGTATCAAGCTTGAATGTTGTGTTCATAATTGCCCCAACTATTCAGGGTTCGACATCTGCGGTCGTATCTAGCTGCGCCCAGCGGAGCATTTTATTGGCTTATAACTTAAAAACCGTTACAGATATGAAAAATCTGACGGGGGTAAAATTGATCAGCATGACAAGATCTACCTAACCTGAAATTTTGAAGGAAATCCCAAAACCTATTTAGGAGTTATTGCCCTTTTTTGTCAAATTTTCAAAATTTAACATTTTTCGTCATTTATCTCCAAAACTATTGAAGATAGAAGTGAAATGTAAATTTGAAAAATGTTTGCCATGTTGAGATCTACATACCATGAAATTTTAAAGGAAATCCGAAAACCCATTTAGGAGTTATTGCCCTTTTTTTGGTCAAATTTTCAAAATTTTAACATTTTTGCATTTATCTCCAAAACTATTTGAGATAGAAGTGAAATGTAAATTGAAAAATATTTGCCATGTTGAGATCTACCTACCCTGAAATTTTGAAGGGAATCCCAAATTCTATTTAGGAGTTATTGGTTTGTGTAATTTGAGGTCGGGTTCTGTTACATTTATTTAAGGTTCACCCTTATTCCTGGTCAATTTTATCAACTTCCTGCTAGGACTACTACCATCAGGGAACATATTTTAACATTAAACCTTATGAAAAATAAATCTTCAACAAATTTTCCCTGAACAATTGAACCAATTGCAACAAACTTGGTCAAATAGTTGATTATTTGTCCAATGAAAACTAGACTCCAGGTGAGCGATACAGGCTCTGGTGAGCCACTTGTTGTGAGTCTATTTAAAATTTAGATGTAAAATTTTCTACATTATTGTTTGTTTAGTTGGGATTTTATGCCGTTTTTCCGCACATTTGGCTATTTCACAGTGGCTAGTTTTTATTGGTGGAGGAAGCTGGAGTACCTGGAGAGAACCACCGACCTTCAGCGGGAAAATTGACAATCCTTGTCAATTAAGATCAGAGTTGAACACACCCGCAACAGGTGAGATTCGAACTCGCAACCTAAGTGTTGACAGGCTAGTGATCATTAGTAGTCATGACGAACTACCTAGACCACTCGGCCCCTGCATTATTGTGGTTAGATGGCTAGTCGGTAGGCTCCAAACAGCGATAAAGGAAAATCTGGTTTGTCAGCTCGACAGTTCATTCTTGCTAATGCTTAACCAATATAACCTAACGGATGTCTTTATTTTTGCAGATGTCGAATATTAGATTTTCATTACATAGATAACTTGGTGGCAGTCACACTTAAACAGTAAGTTATATTTTAAGTCTACAAAAAGGATTTGTTGAAATTTTGAAGTAGAATGTGTTAATAAATGTTGAAGTGTAAACTAACACATATTGTATTTAATTACAAAATACTATCTTTAAATTTTTAAAATGAAAAGAAACAGTACAATAAATCAAACAGTCGAAAGGTTGACGTTTACTTTAAGAGATGTTTTTAGTTTTTCTGTTTTAAAATTAATTACAACGTATATGGCATAAAAATTCAAACATTAACACTGTGCAGAATAGAGGATTGTGATGGATTTTTTGTCTTCTTAATTAGGACATCCTTCGAATTGTAGGACATCTCCAATATGCTCTAATTAATATGTATCATAGAATACCACATATTTTTCAATAATCTCTTTAAAGAAATTTAATTTAAATGAGAGAATACGGACAGATAATATCAAAAAAAAGGTTTCTTAAGAAGATGTCTGGAAAATTTGATGGTGAAAGTTGAAATGTTGTTCTTGTGATGCAAACCAAAGCTAAAAAAGTAACAAGAGTGTTTTATATTACAGGAGTATCTTGGATCAGAAGTATATGACTATTCAGGATATACACCCAGGACAACTCATTGAGGTACCATCACTATTTATGAAATAATTATTTGATTGGTTTAGGGGTTTTTGAAAGTCAGGAAAGACTTCCTTTTGAAAACCTCTGATTTATGTAATGAGTATAAATGTACATGTAGGAGGGTTTCAAATTGAAATCTTATCGAAAGTCAAGACTAAAATTATTGTCAGTATTACATCAAACCCATTTGGGCACAACTGATGCAGAAAAGGCTAAAACTACAGGATTATTCAAGATAATAATAATATACAAAATACAGAACTACATGTACCTGTATGCATTCATTCAATGATATAATTTGACCAAATATACATGTAAAAGCAATTAAAGATGACACCAATATTCAACGGGTCATCTCACACTGAAAACAACCATACAAAAACTTTCAGAAACTAAATTTGTATTGGTAGAAGTTCAAACTATGAGGAGTAGATGTATTTTTTAAAATGCACATTTTAGGGATGTTGAAAAAATTAACACATCATATTCGGTCATTTATAAAAATTAAACATTAATACTATCTGTATTCTATTCTAGTGTACTGTTGAATCATTTTTGGACAAGGGTGTAGCAGTCAAGCTGACAAAGCATATACGTGGCTTTATACCGAAAATGCATCTTGCCAACTCCACTTTCAAATCCAGGGAAACAAAAGAGTTTGAAGAAGGGAAGCAACTGAAATGCAGGGTAAATTTTACAAAATATTTTATCAGACTTCTTTATCCAAGCAGTTTGAATTTTTACACTTTAATGTTACTGTGAAACACTTATAATTCAGTTTTATCCAGTTTTATCCAGTTTTTGTAGATTTTACGTCATGATGCGTTAATAAATTTAAGAATCAAATGTAGTTTGAAACTTCTGATCACCTTTCTTTATGCAAATACATTTTTCTTTATGGAAGTTTTGGAGCCATGCCAAATTCACTTTGCAAGTATGCTCAATATACATGAATCTTATTATGAATTTGATTAATATACATACACATGTATAATCTTGTCTTGGTAGAATTCATATTTTCTCATTTTAAATTCTTGCATGGAGAAACCAGAATTTCCAGATTGTGAAACTTAGTCAATTTTCAGCAACATTGTTTAAGGAGGGTACCTATTTTGTGTAATCAGTAGTATAGTACTTGAGCGAGTCTAGTGCACCCCCCCCCCCCCCCCAAAAAAAAATTTTTTTTAGAACCCCCCCCCAAAAAAAATTTTTTTTAGAACCCCCCCCCCCCCCAAAAAAAAATTTTTTTTTAGAACCCCCCCAAAAAAAGAAAAAAAAATTTTTAGAAACCCCCCCCTTAGAGAACCCCCTTGAAAGATGCAAAAAATGAAAAAATATTAAAACTACCCCTAAGAAAAAAAATTTCCCCAAGTGCGCCCCAACCTTGAGAAATGTAAATTGTGCTTTTTAATTAATTTTATTAATATATTCGTGTTAAATTCCTGTATTGATCTTGTAAATCTAGTGATTGAAGTGCTATTTAATAGGACATGACTTTTAAATAGACTAAATCGATCATTGAAAATATTTACATGGTTGTCAAGAGTATGTTTACATGTTGCCTAGATAACGTTGTCAACACATGTAAACATACTACGTTCGAGTTTTCTAAGGAAAGGTTGTTTTAGAAGCGATTTTGGTCAGTTATAAAGCATTTTGTATCACTGTTTGGGTGCGGTCTTTTTTGGAGAGAAGACTATTATGTAATGTTCCAAGACAGATATACGTCTTAAGGGTAGAAACATTGGAGTATTTCACAAGAAAATCTGTTGTGAATAGATTACGTTGTAACATTTTATTGGAATTTTCGTCATGATGGATGCTACACAAAAATACACATGGACGGATGCAGCTATTTTAGAACATCAGGCCTTTCATATGAATATGACTACTTTTTTGGGAGTAAAAAAACTAAGACATGAACAACTTCATGAATATCTAGTTAAAAACTTAACAGATACAAATAAGACGATAGACAGAGATGTGTTTCTGTATAGAATTAAGAAATGGAATCATCTCAAAAAGTCATTACTCTGACACGCATGGAAACAGATGAAGAAGATTTAATGCTGTAAACAAATACGTCATTTTAATTATGTATAGTAATGTCTGTTACTTGACTATTGTGATTCATAACATGGTAACGGTGACACTGCAGTAGCGCCGTTGCTAAGGATTATGTGTTGATTAGATTCTGTATTTCTACGTACTTTAGTGATTGTAGTGATATTATGTTTATGGTGTTTGACTTGTATGTTTTCAAATTAAAATTTTGAAACTGATTATTGTTTTGGTAATAAATTAACCATCTAAAATGCAGTAATCTGTAATTCTTGTTCGTAAAAACTACCTGTAATTTCTTCGCCTTTTAAATCAGTTATTTTATAAGTAACAGGATTTGTATTTAATACTTCGTTAATTACAAATATTTCTTTAGTCCAACGAGTAGTATAACCTTTTTCAAATTTACCTTTCTTTTTTGTTATTCTTACTCTATAACCTACTTTGAATTTAGGTTTTTTAATTTTCTTTTCTTTTTCTGGATATAAATTTTTACGCACTGTTAATTCATTTTTTAATTTACTTGCTTCAATAGGTGTCATTTTAATTGAAGAATGTACCGTATTATTATAATTTTTAACCAATTTATTTAAGATATCATAATATTTAAAAGTTTCATTAGCAGTAAAATATTTAAACATATGTTTTTTCATTGTTCCTATCCAATGTTCCACTACACTAGATTTTTCTTCATTCTCAGTTGAATATAACTTTATGTTATTATCTTTTAACAATTCTTTTACTTGTCGATTATAAAATTCAGATCCTTTATCTGACCAAATATACATTGGTTTTCTTTCTTTAAATAATGTTTTAAATGCTTCACTTACTGTTACTCCTGTTTTATTTTTCAATGGAATTAACCAACCATATTTACTAAAAATATCTATAACTGCTAATAAATATTTATAGTGTTTATTTTGTTTTGAATATTGTTGCATATCTATCAAATCAACTGCCCATGTTTGATCTATTGAATTAACATAAACACGTCTTTTAGGAAAAGATTTTATAACTCTACGATGTAATTCATCTGCTAATTTATTTGTTAGATTTGGACTAACCATTTTTAAGTAAATAAAATGTTTTTTTTTAAAAATAGTTGAAGGAAAAGTTTGTACAAAATGTAATGAATACAAGTTACTAAGTGAATATTACAAAGCAAAGGATAAACCAGTGGGAGTTAAATCCGCATGTAAACAATGTAATAAACCAAAACAAATATTACATTATCAAAATAATAAAGAAAAATATAAACAATCTTATCAAGAATTTATACTTAGAAATACTAATTATAAACATGAATATTACTTAGAAAATAAATAAAATATATATTTAATTCAAATTATGTCTATTAAAAATGAGACCCAAAAAATCATTCAAAGATCTTATTACTGAAACTATTATTGATGATATAAAAGAAACTGATATAACTAAATATATAAACTTATTAAAAGATAAAATAGTTATTAATCAGTTTCCTTTGAAAATAAAAATAATAATAACAAGTGAATTTTCAACGCCTATGCCATTTGATATAATAGAAAGTCATTACTCTCATCCTGTTGAAGTTATCCTAACACAAAATAATATATCTACATTCTATGATAGTTTAATAGATAAATTTGAAGCTTGGATAGATAAATTTCAAGAAAGAGGATCTGGTTTTGTTTTCAGAAATATTAAAAATGTACAAGTAAAACAATTTAAATATGATTATCAGAAAGCTTCATCTTATATTCCCCTTCAATTTAAATCAAGTAATATTATTAATGTTCAAAATAAAAATGATAATAAGTGTTTTCTTTGGGCCCTATTATCAAAGTTATACCCCGCTAATAAAGACAAACAAAGAGTAACTAAATATACATCATATGAAAATAAAATTAACATGAAAGGAATTGAATATCCCGTATCAATAAAAGATATCCCAAAAGTAGAGAAACAAAATAATCTAAGTATAAATGTATTTGCGTTAGAAAACCAAACAAATAAAGAATCTTTATATCCAGTTTATGTTTCAAACGTAGAAAGTGAAAATGTAGTTGATCTTTTGTACATTGAAAGTAATGAAAATACTCATTACTGTTGTATAAAAGATTTAGATAGTTTTAAGTGTGATAAGAATAATCATAAATCATTTACATGTAGAAATTGTTTGCAAGGATTTCAAAGAGAAGAAACACTAATAAAACATAAAGAAATATGTTATGATAACGAACATTGTAAAGCCATAATGCCAAAACCAGGAAAAAATATTCTTAAATTTAAAAATTATCATTTTAAAAATAGATTACCATTTGTTATCTATTCTGATTTTGAATCAAATAATATTCCTATAAAGACATCTCAACCAAATCCTAATGAATCTTATATAAACCCAATACGTAAACAAGAAATAAATAGTTATGGTATCTATGTTCATTCAGATTATCCAGAAATATATAAACCACAATACTTTTCTTATGTTGGTAGTGATGCAATAGAAAAATATGTGGAAAAATTAATGAAGATATTCAAAAAAATAAATTATAAAATCTACCTTAATGAACAAAAAAACCCAATATTAAACAAGTATGAAGAAGATGAATTTCAAGAAGCAACTGAATGTTATATTTGTGGAACAAGATTTGAAGAAAGTGAAAAAGATAATAAAGTAAGAGAACATAATCATCTTTCAGGTAAATATAGAGGAGCAGCGTGTCAATCGTGTAATACAAAAGAAGGTAAAGCAACAAAATTAATACCCGTGTTCTTTCATAATGGATCAAATTATGATTTCCATTTTTTAATTGAAGAATTGATGAAATATGAAGATGAATATAATAAAGTAAAACTTCTTTCTAAAAGCTCAGAAAATTATATTTCTATAGATTATGGAACAAATTATAAAAAATTAAGATTCCTAGATTCATATAGATTTATGTTAAAAAGCTTATCAGATATTGCTAAATCAATGGATGAGTTTCCTATTTTAGAAAAAGAGTTTGATGGAAATATTTCTCTACTAAAACAAAAAGGATTCTATCCATATGAATACATAGATTCTATAAAAAAATTAAAAGATAAGAAATTGCCAGATATTAAAGAATTTTATTCAACATTAACCCAAAAAACAATTACAGAAAAAGAGTATAAACATGCTCAGAGAGTCTGGGAACATTATAATTGTAAAAATTTATTAGACTATCATAATTTATATCTTAAAACAGATGTTCTTATCTTAGCCGATGCGTTTGAAAAATTTAGAAAATTCTTTATAAAATATCATGAAATAGACCCCTGTTATTGTTATTCTTCTCCCGGTTTAACATGGCAATGTGGATTAAAATATACAGAAATAGAATTAGAATTATTAACTGATATTGATATGTTACAAATGTTTGAAAAAGGTATTAGAGGTGGTTTTTCTGGTGTTCTAGGCCCAAGACATGTAAAAGCATTTCATAAATATACTCCTAACTATCATGATAATGGAAATAGAATATTAGATAAAAATGAAATGAAAGAATGAGAGAAAAGTCATTTATTCAAAAAGCATATTATGTGTGAAAATGTTACATAATGAAATATTAGAACACTGAATAAATGACAAGATAAAATGCAAAGGTGGGGCATAAAAAGTGCCCTTTATGAAGACTATTTGAATACAATTTGTCATTTCATAAAAATATAAAACAATGACAAGACAAAATAAAGTGAAGTGTTCACTGAGCACATATAAACTATATGAAAAAACATTATTGTAATGCATAATCATATTACACATGTATAGAGAGAAAAACAAAACATAAAGTTGAAAATATAACCTTAAGGGCGGTAAGTGGGTGGGAATTTAGAAATCTCCAACTATTCTTCACCAAATTAAATATGTCGTCACTGGGAGAAATTTTCCTGCCGACTGACCGCAAGCACTCGTAGCGTGTAATGCGATAACCCTAAATCTTAATTAACTTTTGACCAATCAAAATGGTGCATGTACATTTTCTTGCAGAAAACATTCTAATCTTGACCTTGGGTCAGTCAGGAAATAATTCTTAAATAACCCAAATTAACATTTACGGGGAATTTGCAGACAAAAACCCTTTTATTTCCAATAAATGCATTTTCATAAATATACTCCTAACTATCATGATAATGGAAATAGAATATTAGATAAAAATGAAATGAAAGAATGCTTAGAAATATTAAAGAATGGAGGAAACTTAAATGATTTCTTATTAGAAAAATATTTATTATATCTTGATGCAAATAATTTATATGGATGGGCAATGTCACAAAAATTACCAACTAAAGATTTTAAATGGGAACAGGATCCTAATTATTATAAAAATATTCCAAAAGGAAGAGGATGTTTTTATTGAATGTGACTTAAAGTATACAGATGAATGTAAAAAGAAAACATATAAATATCCTTTAGCACCGGAAAAGATTAAAATAAATAAAGAAGAATTATCTGATTATCAATTAAATTTATTAGGAGATAAACCATTAGGTAAAGAAGAAAAACTATTTTTAACACTAAATAATAAAAAGAAATATATTATTCATTATAGTATTCTAAATGAATATATTAAACTTGGTTTGAAAGTGACAAAAGTATATAGAACTATTTCTTTTAAAGAATCAAATTGGTTAGCAAAGTATATTAATTTTAATACTAAACAAAGAACTAAATCAAAATCTGCTTTTGAAAAAGATCTTTGGAAACTTATGAACAACAGTTTTTATGGAAAGACATTAGAAAATATCAGAGGAAGAAATAATATTATATTATCTATTAATAGGGAAGAAGTAAAAAAATATATAAACAAACCAAATTTGAAAGACTCAATAATATTTAATGATAACTTTGTTGCAATTGAAAATAATGTTACTTCTGTTAAATTTAATAAACCTATTTATTTAGGACAGGCTATATTAGATTACTCGAAACAATTAATGTATAACTTTTATTATAATGTTGTTAATAAATTATGGGAAAAAAATGAATTAGTTGCTTCAGATACGGATAGTATATTCTTAAGTATTAAAACTAAAGATATTTATGAAGATATGAAAAAAATAATAGATGAATTAGATACATCAGATTATCCTAAAGATCACCCTTTATATTCAGAAAAAAATAAAAAAGTAATTGGCAAATTTAAAGATGAACTTAATGGGAAAATTATGAATGAAATAGTTTTTTTAAGAAGTAAAGCATATTCTTTCACGTTAACAGATTTAAGTAATCAAAAAGTAGAAGAAGAAAAAAAATTAAAAGGAATTGTAAAAACTATAATAAAGAAAGATATTAAATTTGATGATTATAAAGATTGTCTATTTAATAATAAAACTAAAATGAATAAAATGTATTCGTTAAACTCTAATAAACATAAAATGTATGTTAATGAAATAAATAAAATAAGTATGTCTCCATTTGATGACAAGAGATATATCTTAGACAATGGAATAGATACTCAACCTTATGGTTTTGAATCTTTTTATTTTATTTAATCAATCTCAATTTCCAAGCAACAAAACCAGTTAATGCCATACCACCAACAACAAATGCAATCTCTCTATTTTTTTGGTTTTCTGACGGAGTATAAAAATCACTTAATGTAGGCTTAGGTGATAATGTATCCAATTGTTTACCCGTAATAAAATAATATTGTTTCATTGCCTGGTCAACATCATCAAAAGTCTGAATTGCATGATGTTCCTTTTGTAATTGTTCATTAATAAAATCTAATCTTTGTATCCTTTTTTTATTCCATTCTGCTTGTGCTTTTTCTAATTTTTCTATAGCTTTATCATGTCTTATTTTTTCTTCATTTGCGTTACTACCCATGTGTGAAAATAAATAATTACTCCCTGAAAATGCAAATGCGTTTGTTATTGCCCCACCAAGCATCATTGATAAAGCACTTGCCATTTTCTAAATAATTAAATAAGTAATTACTTTACAATATCATCAGGTATAATACCTTGCTTAACCAACATATCTTTTGTTGCCATTGCAAGTAATATATCAATGGATAACATTCCAATATCACTTATATTAAAATCCACTTTTGGTGCTGGTCTCTTAAATACCTTTCTACCTATTTCTGCATATCCAACTGTTAACAATGTTTCCACTCCGGCATGATACAACATATTTGCTATTTGTTTTCCGTCTTTTGGTGTTGACATTTTTATATATTAAATTTAATTAAATTCAAAAGGATCAATTTCCTTCTTTTGTTTTGGGGGAGTTTTTTCTATTTTTTCAATTTTTTCAGTTTCCCCTATTTTCCCAGTTTGTTTTCTTTTATTATAAATATATAATCCCAATCCAACAATTCCAATTGATGAATATAATAGTTTGTAATTATTGTTTGAATCTTGATCAGAATTTTTTTAATTTTTTTTAAAAGCATAATTTGTTTCTGTATCAGAATCTTTTGTTATTTGAATGGGATTGCTTGCTTCTCTCGCTAGTTTTAATTCTATATTTTCCTTTTTTAATTGTTCTGATTCTTTTCTTTTTAATTCAGCTTTTATTTTTTTTGCTTCTGCACCTTTTTTACCAGCTGCTACTCGTTTTAGGTTTTTTTTAGATTCTTTTATTTCTTCTTTAGTTTCATTTTCACTCATCATTTTTTATGTCATTATTTTCATCTTTCTTTTGGAAATAAATATGTCTTGCTGTTGTTAACATTGCAGTAAAAGGAGCAAGATACATTCCATATCTATAGTACAATTCACAACATGTATTAGTTAAAGCATGATTGATAAAAGGATCTTCCTCTAAGTCTTGAATTAGCTTTGGTTGATTAACAATGTTGAAATACTTTGATACACCCATAACATATAAATTAATAAAAGAGTTTCCTAATGTCTTAGTCATACTAGCTCCTAATCTTGCTTCATATTTACAATATAGTTTGTTTATTTGTTCCGTTCCCATTGTATCAATGTCTGAAAGTTGTAATTCTTTACCCAAATATTGTTTACTACCCCCGCCAGCAACAACGGCTGACAATCGCTCACGTTTTTTTTCTTGAAGGGAACCGCTCGCTTCGCTCGCTTGTTTGTCATCTTCTACTTCAATTTCGATGTCTTTCAATAATTCTTCAGCATTCATTTTATATAATTTATTTTTAATTTTTAAAAAATTAAATATAACATATTTAACTAATGATAAGACTGCAGTGTTTATTATAATTTTTAGTATTTTCAATATCATGCTTTTTTTTTGCTTATTTTTGTTATATTACTTAAGCATTGTTTAAGCATTACTTAAGAATTGTATAAGCATTACTTAAGCATTGTATAAGCATTACTTAAGCATTACATAAGCATTACTAAAAAAATCAATCAAGTAACCAATAACCAGTAGGTTGATCTGTCTTTAATATTAATTTACGATGTTTCTTTTTTTTAAGTTTTTCCTTTATTCTTTGCCTTTCTTCTAAAGTAGGAATAACATCATTTTCTCTTAAACAATTATCAAAACTATCTCTATCTTTTGTGTATAACATGCATAACCATTTTGTTTGTTCTCTTAAGTCTTTTAAAACAGAGTTGTATCTCTGTGAAATAACCCACACTGATTGTTCCGCGTGTCTTCCTGAAAATGCAAGATTAGACAGCATATCTTTTTTCTTTGTTAGTTCTTTTGTTGCACTGCAGTCATCAATGATATATAATGTTGGATGACCAGCATATTCTTTAAAAAATATTCTTAGTAGTTCTTGTAGCTTTTCTTCTTCATGAAGGGAACCGTTCGCTTCTCTCACTTCAACAATAGGATTAAAAATTATTAAATTTTTTGCTTTTGGTTTTTTAACATCACCAATCCACTCACGATTTTTGTATGCTTTGTTCCATTGAATGGTTGGGCAAAGTATAACTATATATTCGAACACCTGACAATATTCCTTTTCTAATAAATCAAGAACAAACTCTGTTTTTCCACATCCAGTTTGACCACATATAATAGCACAATGGGGATATTTTGGTAATTCCATTTTTTTCCAAAAGTTTTAAAACTTTTAATTAACTAGTAATTAACTTCTTTAAATCTTCCATCTTCAAAATTAATTTGTGCATCTTGTATAACATACATATAAACATTTATTGGCTCGTCTGCTTCTGCTTTTTTCGTTATTTGGATAGTAATACCTTCGGAACCATTCATAATTTTTCTTCCTGATCCATGTAATGAGTTATCATATGTTGAACGTAAATCTAACCATAAAGCGTAATTAGTTGTAAGATATTTTCCTAATGTTGTTTCAGTAAAGTTTAACTTTTTTGTAACAATATTTATTTCTTTGTTTTGTTTTGAATCTAAAGCAAAGAATTTATTTATCTCATTCCATTGTTGATAGTATTTCATTCCTTGACTATATAATTGATTTGGGATACCTTCTATTATTATTTCTAAATTTGTTATTTTAGGATTGTAATAAGTTTCAGTGTTTGTTCTGTTAGGATCTTCAAATAAAAATAGAATTCCTTTCATACTTTTAGCTGGAACATTTAAATTAATATTCCATAATGTATCAGATTTGTTTTGAGTTATTTTTCTATGTCTTAGTATTCTATCATACAAAATAACCATTTTACCATCAATTTGTTGCCTTATTTGTCTTGCTAATTCTACGTGAAAAATTATATCAAATTCTAAACAAATATTTTTAATTTTATAACTAGCGTTTGCATCTGTTGATTTAATAACTTTATTGTAATCGTTAAATGTAAGTTCATATTCAAGTCTGTCGCCAAGACCAGCTTGGTAAAAAGGAATATTAGTTTCCAATAATTCAAAATCAAGAGGAATACAAATCTTTTACCATATGCATTTGCAATTTCTTGATCTTCTACATCTGACGTTGCATCATTTGCACCAACTCTATGTTTTAACATGTTTTCTTTACCGATGCCCTGGTATGCCATATTTGCACGTTCAAACGGAGATTTCCATAAATCGATATAACAGTGGTAAATATCACTATCATCAATTGACATAATTTCGTTTCCACTTATTCGGATTGTTGTTTTTTTAACTATTGCCCTTCCTATGTTTTGATATATAGTTGCATTATTATCAGTAGACTGAATTTCTATTTCAAATGCTAATTTGGTTGTTCTAGGAACAATAACATCATTATTGCTTAAATTGGGGAATCTAACTAATAACTGTTGATTTCTATCAATAGTTGAAGGATTATTATTTATTACTACACATTGACGAATGCCTTTCATTCCACGAGGTTCTCTTATTTTTATATTAAGATTTAATTCGTTTCCGTATGCTGACATTTTTAAGGATTAAATTTAGGTTTAATTTTAATGTTACAAAAATAATTCAATTATTGCTGATACTTGAGTATTAATACATCCAATATTTGTACTCTTACTAATAAAACTTATCCTATCTCCAGCCTCAAATTTTAAAGGTATAGCAAAGTTAACATAATTAGAAAAAGAATTATCCAAACTTATTTCATAATTATTTTTAGTATCGGAAGTAAGTTGAATTATGACATTTACATTATCTTTGTTTGTTTTTAAACTTGTTAAACTAATACCTAACATCTGACCTGGAAAGTTCATTACATAATCACCGCCGCCATTACCAAAATAAAACGCTTGACCATTCTGCACTGGACCACTAATTCCGGCAAATATACTTATTATTTTTCTGTCTGGTATATTTTTAATATTATTAACCATATTTTCAATATTTAAAATTTTGAGATCTAGGGTATTGACACTTCTGTATAAATATTTATCCTTTGTATCCATTGTTAGAAGCTCACTCTTCATATTTAATATTTCCTTTTCTATTTTTGTTGTATCTACGTGTTTTTTTTTGACACCAAGTATACTCATTTTATTAAATAAATTATATAATTTCTAAAACACAATTAATTGGTAAATGATTAATTATCTTGTTATTATTTTCATCTCTAATTTCTAATTTCAATTCTGTTATAATATCATTTACCAAACACTTATATTCCGGATGCTCAAATCTTACTGTTATATTATCTCCAAACTCTTTATTCTCAACCGGAATAACAGCCAACAAGGTACTTGGCATGCCATCAAGATAATTATAAGAAGTGCTAACTTGTTCCAAATGGATATACAATGATTTATGGATAGCAAAATCTACAAATTTGTTTCCATAATGTAATTCATCGGGTTCGAATATACGTTTATTATTAAATCCTAACATATTTCTCAAATTTTTATTTATCTTAAACTCAGTAGGAGTGTTTAATAAAGCAATACCATTTGCTTCATTTACGGATAATATTTTCTTTTTGAAATTCATCCGCTATTTGTTGGAAACTATAATAACCATCCATAATCCTTCGAGTTCTATCTCCTGTCTTTTTTATATGCCCATTATAAACGTTATACCAACCTACACTGTATCTTATAAATTTCAAACCAACACGTTTATTTCCATTTATGTTATTAATGTTTTGTTGTAAGTTTATTGTCTTATCAATATTTGAAATAGTATGATACATTTTTTATATTAAAAAATGATAACAAAAGAATTTAAATATAATCCTAATGCATCATATAATCCTGGTATTAAATATTCTAAAAAAGATATAAATCTTGTTAATCAAATAATATTTGTAAATCAAAAAGAAAACTTCAAAACAGCTTTCCCTGATTTATTTCAAAACTATCAAAACCCATCATTACATACCAACGAACCATGGAATACATGGATTAATTCTTCATTTGATTGGTGGCAATGTCAGTTAAACTTTGCAGTTTGGTGTGCAAGTACAGGATGTGGTGTTTCCTACAATGACCACATACAAAACACCTCAAATCTTACAAAATCGGTTTATATGTTTCATTTATATTATTGCATTGCCAGAATTTTAAAAGAACTTAAATCACCTTTACCAACAAATTCTTCTTTTTGTTATTACAAAAACCCATATGACAAAGCTGCATATCAAAAATTATGTGATGAATTCAATGTTTCTCCAAAAACAGATTGGAGACAAAAACTAGAATCATCATCTCAAGGTTTAGGAAATTATGAGCAATATTATAAACCAAGTAATAAATATAGATATAATCATTCAGGGGATGGTCCTTTCTTTAATATTCATGATACAATTTATCATACAAAAGATATAAGTATGGCTTGGACAACATTTATATTAGATAAATCAGAGGGTTTTACAAAAGCAGGTATTGAACGTATTAATGAAAGTATTAAAATGTATGTATGGGCTTTATTAGGGGCACAATCTCAAACAAGGGTAGAAATATTAAAAGTAGGAACAGGATTTGATGCACAAAAACAATTCTTAGAAAATGTACAAGATGCTATTAATAATCCTATCGATTTACCAACACAGATATCAAAATATCAAAATGTTTTAAAATACGCAAGAAGTAAAGTTGATTACGCTTATGGACTTGGTTTATATATGTCTCCCAGTGATATGGTATTAAAAATTGGCACCATTGTTGGTTATAATAACAAAATTGTAATTGCAACAAAAAATCAAACACTTGGTTTCAATAACGATGTAAATGTTTCACAAATATTACCAGAACCAGTTAAATCAGAACCTAAACAGATAGAACAAGTTCAAATAAAATCAGTCCCAAAATATGAAAATAATACACATGAATATAAAAAAAAAGTAATAATAGTTGGAAGTATTGTATTAGGTATTGCAGCCCTTATTATTTATGAGATTTATTAATATATTCCCTCCAAAGTCAATTTTTATCTTTAAAAATGAAACAACCTACAGCTCCTGATTTATATCCAAAATTACCTATAGAAGATGGACAAAATTACAGATTACAAAAAATAACGGAAATAGAAAAAACATTAATAAATAAAAGAGATACTCGTAAAGCACTACACAAGAAATATAATCGTGGAATTAATTTTACCGATGGTGTTGATACTAGTTTAATATCAGTATCTGTTATTTTAACAAGTGTAGGAATAGCTTTTCCTGTTTTGCTTCCTTTGCAAATTACAGCTATTATATGTGGTAGTTTAGGAGGTTTAGTTAAATTTATTAGACGTAAGTTAATAAAAAAATTAAAGAAACACTATAAAATTCAAATGATAGCAGAATGTAAATTAAATAGTATAAAAGATTTAATATCAAAATCTTTAACTGATGGACAAATAACTGAAAATGAATTTAAATTGATTTTAGATGAATTTGAAAAATACAATAAAATGGAAGAAAATATTCATTTAAAACAAACAAAAACAAAAATGGATGATAATGAAATAAAGAAATTAATAGAAGACACAGAAGCTAGAGTAAAAAAAGAATTAAAAAAAAAAATGGAAAATATATAATTTTCTTTAACAAAATTCAAATATTTAATGATCCTCCACCAAAATATGAACTAAATCCTTTTTAAAAAAATGGCTGAAGGAGGTATTGAGTTTGATAATCCTGTATTTGATAATGATGATTATGATGAAGAAGAAGAAACGTCTTTTAAAGATGATGAAGAGTTTCAAAAGTCTATAAATAATGAAATTGTAGTATTAAGAAATTTATCAGAAGGTGACATTAAAATTCATGAAAAAGAAATTACCAGAAAAATGATAAAAAGATTTTATTTAAGAAATAATGAAACTAAACGTAATAAAAATGGTTTTTCTATCCGGGAAGATAATTATGGAAGACCAATGTTATATGTAAAAGATGAATTAGGTAATGAAGTTGCATTAACATATTACCGTTCTAACAGACTGGATTCAATAGTAACATTTTTATCATTTGACACTCTTCAAAAAAAATATGGGGTTAATTTTGTTAGATATGTTTTAGGTGTGGATGATTTTGAACCATCTGCTACAAGAATAAAAAAAGGTAGGGCGGAGTTTCAGAGAACAATAAATGAAGGACCAATTTTTGAATTCAATAATATAGAAATTCCATTACAAGAAATATCCACACAACAAGAAGGACAAGAATTATTAGAAACAGCAAGTAATTCAGAAACATTTGTAAAAGAAATAGAAACTTCATTTAGTAAAGAAACACAAACAAAAATTACAAAAAGAGAGATGGATGGTATAATCAGTGCAATGACATCAGTAAAAGAAGAGATTTCAAATGAATTAGCAAAACTTAATGAAACAAATAAAGAAATAGCAAAAGAAAATATTAAATTAGAAAAAGCTATAAAAGACAATGATGAATTTCAAATAAATAAAATAAAAAGTAGAATAAGAGATTTAGAATTAGAGAAAAGTGCAAGACTAGAAGTAATTAATATTAATAAAGAAAGACTAAGTAGTCAAGTAAATAGAATTAAAGAGACAATATATAAAGTATTAAACGAAGATACAACATTAGGTGAAAGAATTAAAACATTATTCAGAGAACAAGGAATTACAATAGCTAGTATTTTAACTGCTTTTGGAATGATTATTGGTGTTATTATTGAGACATTTACTGGTGGATCTACTTCTTATTCACCTCCTCCTCCAACACCATCAAAAGGTGGTTTACAAGACTGGATAAAAAAACAATTAAAAAATCTTGGAAAACTATTATCTTTTCTTGCAGGAAAATTAGCAGTTGCATTACCAGGTATTATTGGTTCTATTGTTTCTTGGTTGTTATCTACAACTGGAAATATTGTTAATTGGTTTGGAAATAATTTATGGGCTTTGCTTGTTTTGGTTGTTGGTTTATTGTTTTCTGCTGCCAGGGAATGATAGTATTTTTATTTTAGGAGTGTGCATTGGGAAAAAATTTTTTGGGGGGGGGGGGGGTAGTTTTAATATTTTTTCATTTTTGCATCTTTCGAGGGGGTTCTCTGAGGGAGGGTTTCTAAAAAATTTTTTTTTCTTTTTTTGGGGGGGTTCTAAAAAAAATTTTTTTTTTTGGGGGGGTGCGCTAGACTCGCTCAAGTACTATACTACTGTAATCCACTCAAGGAGGGTACCTATTTTGTGTAAACCACTCCTCCTACAGTTTTCAATCCAGAGTCTTCAAACTTGGTAGAATGTTTGTATATATTGAACATATGCACCTCATATTATGGATAAATTAGGAACACTTTTGCAGAATTCCCAGTTGCTGTAACATTACATATTCTTATAGTCTTCATTTCATCAATTACAATAACATTTACAAATTTCCACTCCTTAGTCAATGTTAAGTAATGTAACCCGGCCATTTGATTCTTTGACACATTTTTAAGGTTTTCGTTGAGCAATTAATGGAGGAAACATCAGTTTTTCAAAAATGTTTCAATATGTTTCTATTTTAGGTTTTAAAAGTAGATGAAAAGAAACGTAATGTAATACTCACACACAAGAAAATGTTACTTAACACAAAGTTACCAGTTTTGACGAATTTTGATCAGTTGGAGGAGGGAATGGAGGTGGAAGGATTCATCATTAAAATTACAGACAAAGGAGTTCTGGTGGCTTTTTATGGTGAATTGAAGGTAATGTTTATTGGACTGCAGGCCCATGTTTATTAGACTGCAGGCCCATGTTTCCCAAAAAATCACATGGTTACTATTCTTATAACTGGGACATCCTATATACACTAAATTATAGATTTTTGTGAAAAGGAGGAATGCATTTTACATTTTTTATATCTGTTAAAATGAAATTCAATAATAAGGCATAAATTATCCTCTAAAATTAAAATGTCATGCCATGAAAGATTAGGTCATTATGCTTAAGAAAATATTTCCTTCAAAAATTTAGGGTATCCAAACCATGAATGATAAGGATGGTAAATTATATTTCTATTTTATGGAATATAAATTGAAGTAGAAGTTAAAAGCATAGAAATATTTTTCCTTTTCCTACTATGTACATTGTGATTTTTTTTGTGGTATCTGTGAAGGATTCCATGTCTATTACAGTTTTTCTGAAGTTTGTCATTAATTAATGAGGTCATGGACATTATTTAGCTTTGAATGGGACTTTTGAAATAATCAGATTGTCAGTCATGGTCCTTAAAGAAATTTTAATCAATGTTAAAATTTATATATTTTTGTCATACATTGTATTATAATGAATTTGTAACATTGATTTTATTTTTGCATTCCATATGATATTTATATCCCATATCTTTTAGTACCTGTGTAAGTAAATATTATTTCTAAATGAAAGTGTAATGTGCAGTATTAATTTCACTGGTGAAAAATTTGTATATTGAAATTTTGTGATCTCTGTTTCAGGGTTTTGTTCCAAAGAAACACTTGAGTACAGAAGATATTGAATTCCCCGAAAAAGTGTTCTTCCTGGGGCAGGTTGTGAAGGCTAGAGTTCTGTCATGGTCTGAAGAGAACAAGAAAATTGCTTTATCATTTAAAGTAAGTAGAAGAATCCATACATTTAGACTTCAGTTGCATTGACTCAAAATATGTTCATTTAATAAATGGTAAAATGGATGCAGGAAGCTCATCAATGACATACAACTCAGTTGACACCATCCAATCATCAGACTGGCAGACAAAAGCAAAATTTACAAACATACATGTGGAATCTACAGAGAGTCAGGGTAGTCTGACTTTGTACAGACACTTAGCAGTAATGGGGATAATCGGTTTTCATGAGTAAAACTTAGCAGTAATGGGGATAATCGGTTTTCATGAGTAACCAATGCTCCCTTTATCAAAGTGTGTTAGTAGTTTCATTTTCATATTCAAAAACTGTCCACATATTTAACATATTAACTAATTTCAAGTATTGTGAATGGTATGCTGTAGTCCAATAGACAACTCGAAGCATCAGAGAGCTGGCACATTTCATGGTTTGTCAGGATCAGGAATGATTTTATTCCATTTTTTGCAGTCTGGCTTCATCCAGTATAAAATAACAATCCAAAGATACTAATATTAGATATAGTAAATTTATACCATGCTGTATATGAAGCATTTCAAGGAGTTACCTCTCATCAGCAGCATTAAAACCCAAACATTTGGAAGACCAAAAACCAAACTTATTTTAAACAAGAAGTACTCATAACTCATAAATTCTTTTTTACACATAGTAAAATGACTTCCAGTACAGATTTTCCATTTTTTTCACCTGGTTATCAACATCATAAATACTGCTTATCAAAGTGATATAGTATTCAATTCCTTAGTGATTTTTCTGCAATGATATATGATAGAAAAGATGCTGATTTCTATAGATAGATAGATATGTTTATTTTATACTGCAACCTGATATTTACAACGTGCATTTAAATTACAGTAGGGGCCTCGGTGGCCGAGTGGTCTAGGTAGTTCATCATGACTACTAATGATCACTAGCCTGTCAACGCTTCGGTTGTGAGTTTGAATCTCACCTGTGGTGGGGTGTGTTCGACTTCGATCTTAATTGACAAGGATTGCTAAATTTTCCTACCAAAGGTCGGTGGTTCTCTCTAGGTACTCCGGCTTCCTCCACCAATAAAAACTGGCTGCCGCGAAATGGCCAAATGTGCAGAAAATGGTGTTAAACCCCAACTAAACAAACAAATAAATTACAGTAAATTGCAAAGTTGAAATCAGCCAGCCTTCACAGGCTTGTGAAACACTTTCAATTTTGAAGTTTCATATTGTTCAATCAGAAAATGACTTTTGTAGTAAATTTTCACGTATATTTGTAATGTTTATAATGTAGTTGGATATTAGTTTTAATACTGTCAACATTCAATAGTAAGGAAAGAATTTCGTTTTCATTTAAGTTTAAGAAATCAGCATTGTTTCGCTGTTGAAAGTTTCTACATGTATTAAAGCTGTCAGTATTTCAGACAACATGCTGCTTTAGTGTTTCTTTAGATCTGTATACAGTGTAATTTATGTTGTTGTTAAGCTATAAAATTTGCCAAGATATTTGCTACAAGTTGTACATGATGTATGTAAAAAAGCCAGTTAAAAGTCTTTTGTTATTTTAGAGAAGCTACGAAATTACTCCTCATGAAGAAATGTATATTTATTTATCAAGCTTATCTGATGAGTAAACGGGGCCTCGGTGGCCGGGTGGTCTAGGTAGTTCATCGTGACTACTAAAGATCACTAGCCTGTCAACGCTGAGGTTGTGAGTTTGAATCTCACCGGTGGCGGGGTGTGTTCGACTCCAATCTTAATTGACAAGGATGGCCAATTTTCCTACAGAAGTCGGTGGTTTTCTCCGGGTACTCCGGCTTCCTCCACCAATAAAAACTGGCCGCAGTGAAATAGCCAAATGTGCTGAAAATGGCATAAAACCCCAGCTAAACAAACAAACAAACTGATGAGTAAACAACAAAATGGATAACAGGAAAGGTCAACAATGACACCAATCAATCAAAGCAACCCAACTGACAGAACTCCGGACAAAAAATAACAAGAGTACAAAACACAAACAAAAATCTATTAACTAGCAAAACAGTGTTTTGTATTTTATTATTTTAAATTAATTATTTTTTTGTAGCCTTAAAAATTCGCAATGAAATCATAAAGTATGAATGTGGTTATTTGTTTCTTTATCAGATAGGAGCAAGACATTCTTTTGGAACTAAAAAAGATACAAGTATGGATGATTTAAAGATTGGACAGGTACTGTGTTTGTAAAGAATCCATAATTTATTGTGTCGCCTGTGGAACGCATGGTCGACACATAGGGATCACTATCTGTTTTGCGTCGTCACACTTTTCTTCTATTCTCGACTACTCGTAAACCGCTCAAAGGAATTTTATGAAACTTTCTCTGTGCATTAACCTTAATGCACAAGTATGCATATATATTTCATTTTTAGAAAATTAAAATTTTGTTTGTTTGTAAAAATTGACATTTTTAAAAAAAAAAAAGGGGGGGGGGGGGTTAAAACTTCTGTCCTCAACTACTCCATAACCGCTCAAAGCAATTTGATGTAACTTTCTCTGTGCATTAACCTTAATGCAAAGGTGTGCATATATATTTCATTTTTGGAAAATTTTAATATCTTTTGTGAAAATTGATGTCCGCAGGCGACACATGTCTTCCTTGGAAGACTCACAAATTTTATTATTTTGCTGTAACCCTTCCCGAATCTGAATGATTTTGTGTAAAAACTGAATTGCTGAATCATCATTAGTTTAAATTTTTAACATATGGGGTTTACTTACGACACTAATTTTTTCAGGCACTTTTCTGCAAGATTGAATTTTATCACACAGTAAATTTCAACATCAGGGTGACTAAATTTTTCTTAATTTAAATTTTAAAAGGATAAACATTTACATGTATTTAGAGTGTTTGTTAACATGTGATCATTTTCAGCCTTTGCTTGCGTTGACAATGAATTTATCAAGGTAACGATGGGCTCTACCACCTTTTCATCTTTTTGTTATTTAAATATTTGATATACATATATGTTTGCCATGGCGAAAACCATTAGAATACAACAGATCTACAACATTGGAATCATATTCAAATTATAGAAGTAATATATAGTTACTTTAATTCTAGATAGATTTAGAATGATTCCAAGAGTAAAGTTTCTCTCTTATTAATTTATTTTGTATATTTATGAATATATGTAATAAAAAATATGTATTATATGTTTTTAACGAAATTTCCAATAGACAAAAATTGGATTATTAGTTTAGTGAAGTACAGCTATTTTTGATGGCTCCAAACAGTGATGAAAGAAAATGTGGTTTTCCGTCATTCATACAACCATTGTTTAATCATATTTAACAAATAGTTCATGACACTGAGGGTCATGAACTATTTGTTATATTATACTTTTCTGGGATTTAATCGAATTTAATTGATCTCGCCAAGACGAGGCGGTCCATATACATGTAACATTATTTTACCGGCTTAGATAACATAGATAAATAGAGTAGTAAAAATGTAAAAGTATAATATTATTAAATATTATATTTCTTCTATTGTCTATATAGATTTTCCAGTGTGAGGTTATAGAAAAAAGAAGTACAGGCCTTGATGTGAAACTCCCATCTGGTAAGGCAGCATTTTTACCCATAAAGCATCTGACCGATTCCATGGAAACCAATGATCTACTGCTTGATACCTATGCAGTGGGAGATATAATAGAACATGCAATGTTTTTAAATAAAAGTAATGTACCTGTATCTTTTACAAACAGTGTAGTCTGGATCTTGTTTAAATAGGTTGATCAGTGATAAATTCTAATGCAACCTTGGTTTTAATGTTCATTTTCAATTTCAGATCATCAATTTACCAATTGATGCCCTCGGAGATGACGGCATATGCAAATCGTCACTTCTGTAGTTAAAGAATCGCCTATTTTATTTTTAAAATCTTTACATTTGCATTATGATGGCGATAACAGTATCGTGTTTTAATATTTGCCTGCATTGCCAGTAAACATCAGTTTGCAACCAACAAATCCACAATTTATGCTGGCAAATAAAAAATACAATACTGTTAATTTGAAACTGATGTTGTCGATTTATTAATTTTTGAGGGCCTCAGTTACTGTTGTTTGAGAAAATTTGTTTTTGTTCGTTTCCCAGAAAAACACATTTAAATGCCGTATTGGATGTAATATTTCTATTTATTGGATGAAATTGAAAATTTCATGCTATCATTTCTGCAATTGATGCCATCAAAGTTGACGACACTTGTAAAATATCATGTCTGGATTTCCGGATTCCTGTATTTATGCTTACGGATTGCCATCAAATCCACAATTGACACTGGTAAATTTTAAAATACAATGTAGTTATCTCCTACATTTGTACTTACGTATATGAATTTGAATTTCATTTTATTGTGAAAGAAATGAAACTTTTCCACAGATTAATCGGTGCTGATGGATTTCGCTTAGAAGAAATTTAAAGGTCCTATTGAGTAAACTCCACAGAGAACAATGGCTATTGTATTTATTCAATAGGACAGAAGAATTTACAAAAGTTCAAATCGACAGGGAACCTACAAGTATATATGTGGAAAAGTTTCATTTCTTTCGCAATAAGTAAAAATCACAAAACCTAGTATCCAGTGGAATAAAATTAATCCACAGTAGTCCATAAATCGACTGATCAATTCTGAGTGGTTGAATATTTGTAGGAACAATAGGAAGACAGTCCCACTGCTTATTCAGTTGAATAAATTGGTCATTGTTTCCTTGATGTAAAGATTTCAGTAGGATTTTGCTAGCAATACATTGGACGCAATATTTTCTGAGAATATAATAATAATTTATGACGGCCTGTAATTTATTGAGGATTTTACACCAGGAAAGCCTTATTTATAACATTTATAAAAATGGAAACTTTTGAACAAAAAACAAATTGTGATGCAGTTCCTTTATTCTGTACATGATTCATTGGACATGTGACCACTGAGGGATGTTTACAACTCCTAAGAATAATGTGATAAGAATTGTCACAGTATGATTCTATAGTACAAGCATAGCGGCCATGACATCTGTTGATTTGAAAATCCTTGACGTTCGTTCAGATAATGACGACGAGGAAGTCTATGGTTGAATATGGTGCTGAACAGGACATTGTCACATCCATAGAGGATTTACAGGTAAGGTCAAGAAATAGTCAATTTTATGTTTCAAAAAGTGGTCGTGTTGTTTTATTTTACATTGTGTTGTAAATAGCCTTGTAGTGATGGCCTTGCAATAATATTAGGTACATGGATGACATCTTGGACAAGTTACAGTTCAATGTTAGTCACTCAGATTTTGAATTCCTGTCACAAATTATTTGACACTCGTAAACAATTTTATAATTAACTCAATTTATTGTAGATCATAAGAGGAAGTTGGTTTAAAACTCATGAAAATTGAATATTTCTTCATATTAAAATCCTATATTTAATTTTGTTAAACGATACAAAGTTTGTCAATAATCCTTTGTTATTATTTTGAAATTAAGAAAAATGTGAGCTATTTCTTTGCATTGGTAACAAATCTCTTTTTATTTGGTTAATGGGAAATGAAGATAAAGAAAGAAATTTTGACAATAATTTGTCAATTATTGGAGATTTTAAATGAAATCAGAAATAAAATATTAAATTATATTATCTTTTGTCATGTTTGTATAGAGTTATAGATATATATCATTATATATGGATACATATTATTTACAATTAATTAATAACAATAATAAAAGAGGTGTGCTGACCAGAGTAACAAACAATGGGTCATACACATGTACATATTTTTATATTACAAATTACTTATTTTATTTACTTTAATCAATTAAATCAAAACTATTCATGTTATACTTTGTTTAATCTATTTATATTTTTATTTTATTTTTATATTATGTTTGAAAATTAAGATTGTAATTATTCTGCTCATTTTGGCCGACGTGATTGGCAAATAAAGTATTTGTTTGTTTGTTTGCATGGTCAAATTCTCACTCAATTTTGAAACCTTGAATTCTTTTTCTTTTTATGACCAGTTTCTTTCAAATATTAAGCCATGAACACATCTATGTTTAGTGTTTTGTTAAACAAAACAAAATAATCACATTTTTGTTAAGCAAAACCCAAGAAATGTGTGACTTTAATGTTAATTTCTTGTTAATCAAAACAATTTTATTTTCTTGTTAATCAAGTCAAAGAAATCGTAACTTTTATGTTAATGTTTTGTTAATCAAATACAAAAAAAAAAACACAACTTTTATGTTTAATTTCTTGTGAATCCAACCAGAGAAATGATCACGTCACAGCAGTGATACAGTCAGACCTGTGTATAAAGGACATCCAAGGGACAAGAAAAATGTGATCTTTATTATAAACAGGTGTCTTTTATACAGAGGTTATTTTATATGCTTTGAATATGACATGGACATTTTCACAGTGCCCTTTATAGACAGTGATTTGCTATGCAGAGGTGCCCTTTATAGCAGGATTGACTGTAGTTAATTTTCATGTATATATTTTCCATATTTTTCACAGGAAGGTATGGTGATTCCTGGATCAATACAAAATATTATGTCATATGGTGTGTTTGTACAACTGGTAGGTCACTTAACAGGACTGGCACCTAACAAGGTATGTGTTGACTTCAGCAGTAAGATATTTGTGGATTAGGACATAAAATGATCATAGAAAAATGTTAATTGCAAATTTAGTATAAGTAAATGTGTACAAAATTTTCTCTCTGAAAAAGGTTTGAAAATTTAAACAATACAGTAGTGCTTTATTTCTGCTCATCTGTCTACCAGGACAAAAGGAAAAAAGTGTTTTTTGGATATTTTTGATAGTGTTTTTACATAAACAGGATTTGCAATTCTATTTTCTTTTTAGTTTGCCCTGGACTTGAAAATAGATGATTTAAATGAAGTATACAGAGTAGGACAATCCGTTATTGCCAAGGTTACAGATGTAGACAAGGAGAAGAAACGGTTTCTTGTCAATTTACGGATGAAAGATTGTTACCATGGTGACACAGAAATAGGGATAAATTTACTCAGTACCTACCTAAATGAAATGGATAGAATTCTGACTAAAGCCAAAGAACAAAAAGGTAATACAAGAGCTGAATCTTCCATGTGTGACTTCTCAGTTGACTAAAACTAAATTATCATAGAAAGAAATTAGTTTGGGAGGTTTTGTGTACCATCTCAGGCCCAGTCAATGCAAACACTTTAAAATTGATATTTAATGTTTCTTCCCTGGCAATTTTCAGTTTCAGATGACCCGTTGAAGATCGGTTCATGTGACCTCATCTTCCACTGCTTTTACACTAATCAAATCATGCTGTTCACAAATCCACATACCTTTTGACCAATCAGGAATAAGGTAATTAACTTCGTTGACTGTGCTCATTGAATTTACCTAGGTACAGGAAACATAAAAATTTACGGTAGAAATAGGTACTTCTACCTGTTCAAAAGTGAAGAACTAAGCATTCTGGCTCATTATGTTGGTTTAGTGCAAAGCTTTGCTTAATTTTGTATCAGATCAGCATTTTCACATCCTGAATATCCCAGTGTCATATGGTATTTTGACTCTTTGGGATATTGAGTTGGACAAGATACCGTAACAATGGTATGCATGTATTAATAACTTCGACTGAACATCAAATAACCGTCAATCAATTAACACTAGGGAATGAAACACAATTTACCGTATAATAAATTTTTTAAAGTTCATTTATCTGTTATTGTTGTTTGTGTGTTTTATATTTTAACTTTGGTTATATTTTATAGAAAAGAAAAAATTGTTGAAAGGTGTTGAAATTGGGAAGCTGTGTGAATTTGTTATAAAAGAAAGTAGTTCTGATGGAGTCCTTGGTCACCTGGCTAATGGTATTGTAGCAATGTGTACTAGAGATTTTATGGATGGTAAATATATTTTCATGAAAAAAAATATCATGACAAAAAAATATCTATCAACTAAGCTACCGAAAGTTAGCTTTAGAATATGAGCATGAATTGAAAATAAGAATTTATCAAATTAGAGACGGGGTCTTGGTGGCCCATTGGTCTAGGTAGTTCATCATGTCTACTAATGATCACTAGCCTGTCAACACTGAGGTTGTGGGTTCGAATCTCACCTGTGGCGGGGTGTGTTCGACTCTGATCTAAATTGACAAGGATTGCCAATCTTCCTACCGAAGGTCAGTGGTTCTCTTTGGGTACTCCGGCTTCCTCTACCAATAAAAACTGGCCGCCGCGAAATAACCAAATGTGCTGAAAATGGCGTAAAACCCCAACTAAACAAAAAATTACAGATGACTGTTTTAGCTAAAGGTAATTGTTACAATCTTATGTTATTTTCAGTGTAAGTTAGAAAATACATGCATGATTATGTTGTATTTCCAGAGAAAGATTATACAGTAGGAAGCAAAGTGCAATGTGTGGTGTTATTTATTGACGTAAATAAAACTTTTGTTGAAGTCACGTTAGAAAAACATATTGTAAAAGCAGTGAAAAACAAGAAAGAAACACAAACTCATAAGGTAAGGTCAATGCATATTGTAGTAATTCTTTCATGCTGTAATTTGGGCTATTTTGGTTGTGATTATATGTTGGTTTATTTGGTGCCTGTCGTAAATGTGCCAAAATTAAACATACCAAAATAAAAACAAATCTGAAAAAATAAAGTTCTGAATCTGGAAAGGTTTATTAACATTGATTTAAGCTGCAAATCTTTGATTGATATTGATTTTATTTTATGAAGGCTAATTTGCTGTTGTTATACAGTCTATTTGTCTAATCAAATCAATTCAAATCATTAAGATTTTTAAAACGATAAGACACTGCTTGTCAGACTGATTACTTAATTATACCCTCATACCAGCGAATTTTATTTTTATATAACAGAGCCAAAGTTAAACATAGTACTGACACAAAATCTATGTTTTTAGCTAAAACCACCTAATCACCCTTACACCAAAAAACTTGATTTTTTTTAGCAATTCTCGACACAAAATCCTTACATTTTTATGACAAAGGTCTAATCAAAGGAACAACACTTTTATTGATGTTCTTCGTCTTAAAGTCAGAGTGAGGTCTTCATCATGGAGAAAATTTTTCACCCACTGCAAGTTACATGTGACTGACATGATATTTCCAAGAAAGACAACTCCTGTAAGCTGTGTATCATTGAAAATAATAGCATTTATGTTAATGTGAATGTTAGACATTTTTGTTCCTTTTGAATAAAAGAGGGAATGCTAAAATTGTTAGAAGTAAACTAAATCTCGACACAATTTCTTACAATATTTTTGAAAGGAAAAAATTCAGTTTGATTGGTAGAATAAAGAGGGCAACGATTCAAAACAGTGGTAAATTGAAATCTGGTTTTCTGTTGCTGAGACAGTTTCTTTTTTTGAAATTGAACGTTATTACAGCTTGAGTTGTATCAAATTTGTCAAATTGTATATACATTTGTATTCATTTAACTGACATTACCATTTCACAGGCTGAAGTAGGTTTACCAGTTGAAGGGGAGATAATCCTCATAAGAAAGGATTGCATCATGGTCTTACTGAAGGGACATGTCTCTGGTACTATTGCTTACTTGCCATCCAGGAGAGTAAGTTTAATTGGAAAGTTACATTTTATTTTTGACTTCATATAATATTTTGATAAGGTAAGTGAATCGACTGTTTTAGTAGTTGTTAGGTTGAAATAAATTGCTTTGTTAACTCAGAAACCAAATTTTATACATTGGAAAGATTTCTCCAGGATTTATCTCTTCTTCAGCCTCATGATAAAAACTTTGAAAAATGACAATATCAAAATTACTAAAGGACCTAACAAGGAGAACCAGAATCAAAGTATGCCAGGGAGTCAAAACTTTACTACATGTAAGTGGATAATTTGTGAAATACATGTACATGTATTTATCATATAAGAAGTTACATATATCTACCAATATATCATGAAGGACGATGAAAATAATTTTATTTTTCATGTTCAGTTTTCAAGATTCTGGATTATGAAGGTTTTTTTTCAGTGTTGCAAATCTAAAACAGTTGTGATTCATAAATGTTTTGGGGGGCCTCGGTGGCCGAGTGGTCTAGGTAGTTCGTTATGACTACTGATGATCACAAGCCTGTCAACGCTGAGGTTGTGAGTTCGAATCTCACCTGTGGCGGGGTGTGTTCGACTCCGATCTTAATTGACAAGGATTGCCAATTTTCCTACCGAAGGACGTGGTTCTCTCTGTGTACTCCGGCTTCCTCCACCAACAAAAACTGGCTGCCGCGTAAAACCCCAACTAAACAAACAAACAAACATAAATGTTTTGTAATAGAATATTGCCAGGAAAATAATATTGTATTGCTAGTGTTATTTACTGGAGTAATCATCCTCTCACATGTTTTGCACTTATGCAAAAATTACTATTATTTCTGAATTTGCAGGGCTTGACAGGTTAAACTAGAAGAATAAATGTTCAGTTATGATTATAACTTCACTAGTATATGTACATTTCTCTGTTTTCTAGCATTTAAATGATGTAATGGAAATCCACCAGTACAGTGTTGGGGCGACTCATTCAATGATTGTTAAAAGGTTTGTTTTCTACTACATGTACAAATGTATGTCTCTTTTAATTATTAAAAAAATCAGAAATTGCTTATGACTGATAGATAGAGAATTAAAAATTAAGAATATGATCTGGGTACCGCTTCTTGCCAAGGACCCAGTCTCACCACTTGTCCTTTCTGCACAAAGTTTTTAGAATTTTTTTTTAAAGAAAATTCAGTTTCACTGTGAAGTTAAATATGTGATTATTTCATATAGGGAATAAATTTTTAATAAGTTTCATGTTGAAACAAAAAACCATGGATGGTGAGATTGGGCATCCAGCCAGTATATTCAAGTAAAAAATTGAAAGAAAATTCAAAGCTAAAGATAGTTATTTGCAAAGGCATACAACATACATGTATGTTGAAGAAACCAATACATGTGATATCTAGTGTTTTATTTCTTAACAAATTGTCATCGAAATGGTGGAAGTTTTTTTTTATTTTCAATTGTCAGGACTAGAGAAAGCATGTTTTATTTATTTGAATTTTGTGATGAGTCTTATATATTGTAGTTATGCTTCGTCAACTGAAAAACAAAGGCCTTAAGTGGGTTTCATTTGATGAATTCTTTTAATTTTTATAAAGGATAGAAGATGGACATGTTTTATGCAGCTTGGGAGTCCATGAAAAACAGAATAAAACTACAAAAAATACAACACCAGCTGTACTACAAGTAGGAGACATTGTGACTGTTAGGTGAGATTTTATAAAATTTTATGCTTACATGTAGATATGAAATATTTCGAAAGAAATCACACTTTATGTTATATTGATCTTTTCCACCAAGCATATTTATTGCAGTAAGTGATTTGTCAGTATATTGAATGTGAAAACATTTTTGAAAACTGGATTTTGAAATTTATTGAAGTCAATTAATGAACTTTTGACATTAAAAGTATTTTTTGAAGAGTTGGATCATGAGCTTTTGTGATTTGATAGCAATAGGATTGAAGAAAAATGCAGCGTTGCACAAAAGTTGGGACAGACTTCTCATAACCAAAGAATACCGTCTTTTGGTGTGTATTAAACACGGTTTTTTCTCCTCAGATACGTTTTTGATAAGGGGGGTACCAGTATAAGTTCACAGTCTCTTTTGAGGTTCGATTTCCAACAAAAATGAGACAAGGTGTTGACTTTCGAAGGAAACAGGAGGTTTCGGCCATGCTACCAGTTCTGGTTTGGTAGAAGTTACTTTTGGTCATTACTTACTTTATAATTGTGATCTTACATGGAATAGAGATGATATATTCGAAAAATTGAATGAAACATGTGTTTGTGGATGAAATCGACTGCCATTTTTCATTTCCAATGTATCAGGTGATCATGTGTCATGAGAATGTAATTCTTGTAAAGTGGTGATTTTACTTTAAGCTGATTAACATCTCTTTGAACCTCAGACTGTGGAAATATTATTTTAATGAAAACGTTTTTGAAGATATATCATTTTCTGCAATATCTTAATTATAATTCATAATTTTTTTAAAAATTTTATTTATTGTTGTTCGAGTCTGTATCGGGACTGCCGTATTCCGACTACGATTTAAATTTATGCACTGTCCTTCAAAACGTGTTTTTGGTAAGTGAATATCTATTAAAATTTAAGAATTAATTGCTGAATTCTTTATTGTGGAACACATTTTTCTAGTCAAACCACGACCGACTTCAATTTGCAGCCGAAAAAAATCACATTCCTATGGGAACCTTGTTTAATTTGAAGTTTGAACACTAAGAGTTTTTTCTCTCGATTTTCAAGGGCCAAAAAGGGGATGCCTGTTATGCATAAATGCATTTAATACATATCAATAGACGGTATTTGGACTTATATTCTGTAAAAACAAAATGAAAGTTTAACTAAGATATTTACTTGTTAATTTCTTTCTGAATGTAGGGTCTCTGAACAAAGTTATTTTATGTAAAAAAAATTTGATCTTACAAAAGAAGGCTGTCATCATAATGAAAAATACATGTACAAGGGTTGAATTTTTCAGGACACACTAGCTCGATACGTCAAAGAACTAACCAAGAATTTGTAGGGTACAGAAATTTAACCTTTTTGGTGTATGCAATTTATCAGGAGCATTATTCCTATTTTCGAGATTATAATAGCCACCCAAAAAAAACAATCTCTATTTGATTTTGAAATAGTAAGTAAGGCCAAAGCAAGTTAATTCTATATTTGGCATCAGTGCCTGCATTCGATTTTCTTCATTTCTTTATAAAACAAACAAGGTAATTTTTTGTGTATTTGCTGACAAATTCATCGTTGTTACGTCATTTTAAATGTACTATACATTTTATTTGAATTTAATAATATCTATTTTTTATGTCTTATATCGAAATGTCATTGAAAAAAATCGGCATATGTTGGCTGGAAATGAATGTTTAGTCAGTTTCTACAACTTTACTTTGATACCTCTAAAGTCCATGGTCTAGGTAAAGGAAATTTAATTTTTACTGTCGGCTTTCATATTTGTTTGCCTCATACCCTCCTCCATTTGAAAAAAAAAAAAGTTGACACCAAACAAAGAATTAACTTGCTTTGGCCTAATAGGCAGGAAATGAAATTTTATCAACCCATCAGGCTTTAACTATCACAAAATATGATATGCCACTAATAAAAAAAAAAAAGTCCTAGGTTATGGTCTAGTGCTATTTTCAACCCAAGAAAGTAATACAAATATTTCTAGGGAATTACATTAAATTTGTGATTTATATTTATTTGTTTAATAGAAAAATGATTTGTTTATTGTCATGGAAGTTTTTCGGACTTTTAACATAACAAATTAATGGAGAGTATTTAGTTCGTTTTGAGTATTTAGTAATATTTTATGTTTTGTATTAAGTGTTAAAAGCAGAGATGTACAAGAAAAGGATAGAAGCACTTAAAAATGAACTCAACATACATGTATACATGTACAATGTACACTGTACAATGTACAATGTATATTGAGATGGAATACTGTATAACCTAGTGTATAAAAAACAAATATGAGATACATGTACTTGTAATTCAAGCTATTTTATTCATGTGGATATCAATTTTTTGTCTACCGGTAGTTTCAATTACATGTATAACCTGTCCATGTACAAATGTTTGGTTGTAGAATAACAAAGAAACTGACGTATCAACTGAACGTATATCATAATGGTGTACATGGTAGAATTCACATCACAGAGACAGCAGATTCTATAGAAAATGTGAGTAGATCTGGATTTGATAAATTAAAAAATGCAGTAAAGAAACGCAATATATGTTATATATAATTGTGTCGTGCATATTATATTTATGATTCTTAGTTTAATACTGTTAGTTTTTTAACATCCATTGTTATCATTAATTAGATACATTGCTTTGAAAAACAATAAAATACTGGTAGTTTCTTAAACTTTTCTCTCATCCGTATTGAAAAAATACCCTTAATAAATATTAAGAAAACTAAGGATAACTTGTGTATTTTTTCAGATTTTAAGATTTTTAGCTCACCTGGCCAAAGGTCAGTTTGAGCTTTTACCATCACTTGGAATCCATTGTCAATTTGTCCGATACAGTCTCCTGGGAGACTCTTTTCAATATTCAAGAATATGTTATAAGATGGATGAACAAGAACTGTTAATACTATTTATCAGTAATAATTTTTGTCAGTGTATTTTAGGGAACAAACCCGTTATCTAAATACATGCGCAATCAGAAATTGAAAGCTAGAGTTATTGGATTCAGAAAATGGCAGGCGAAAAAGTAAGTTTTGTAAGCTCTTTTATATATAATTAGTGACATATAGATTCTACAACGATGACCAGTTGATTATGAAATTTATCAGCTCAAGATAATTAAATTTTCATTGTTAAAGTGCGAGGCTTGTCTGATAATTTTATTATCGAGAGTGGATAAATTTCATAATTAACGCGTCAAGAGTTTTAGAATCTTTTTCTATAATGATAATGTAAAACTCAGAGAGGTCTTCTGAACGTTTTTTGGCGGGAAATTTTGTGAGCATTTACCAAAAGTGTGGTGATAACAGAATTTATTAAACTGGGTAAGAGATGCTTAAATGCGCACAGAATTAGAGAAAATTTATTATCGACAAAATGTATATTCAGTAGAGGTGAAGCGGAGCTGTGAATATCTCTTTCAACTTGTCAATTATAGTGTATGTTTTGTTTTATTTCTTTTAATTGTTTATTAAAGGTAAATTTTTTTTTATTTTGATAAAATTGATGTACCACCCACTCAAGCCCAGATATTTTTATATATATAATGGACAAAATTTATTGTCATTTTTTTGTTGTTGTGTGGGACTTTAGCATCTGTAATTTCTTTGTATATCAAATTGTTTGTGTATTTTTTTTCAGTATATGTTAAGATAATAATATCTTATGTTTATATGTTACATGCCCCTTGTGGTTAATAAAATGTTTTATCATATTTACATTATTGTCTTCACAAGGGAGTGTTATAATAGATCATTACCATTATTCATGTGATAATTTATAAATACATGTAGCACATATTCAGAGGATGATGGGTTGGATTATTTCCCTGAAATATTCATCGTCAACCAAGCTCATCTTAAGGTGGTACCCAACACTACAGGGAGATAACTCTTAAAAATCACCAGAGCGTTTTAATAAAATTTAATAAGTAAAGAGAAATTAAGCTTCTGTATGATCGAAATTGATGTTTGCCAAACTGCTATATATTCAATGAAATTATTCCCGTGAAGTGTGAAATTCCATTTACTAAAATAAATCAACATTTATGTCAACAGGTCAAAGTAAATATTTCCTAAAAATTTTATGAAAATTAAACGAGCCAAATTTATTTTAGTCAAGGTGTTTGGTACCACCTTAACCAATGAAAAGGCATGAATTTTATATAAATGTAATATTTGAAATGAGAACATATTATTTTTGCAATAAAATACAAATGTTGTATATATCTATATTTCAGAAGAGATTCACTATCTTCAGTACATTCCAAAATGATACCAGAATTTAGTATAAAACCAAGGTAAAGCTCTTGAAGGATAGTTTAGTTTTGTGTTCTCCATATCATAGCAGTTATATACATGTAATCGTGGTAATTTGTTAGTTATGGTTAATGGAGGAATGATCTTATGTCAGGGAATTATAACTAAATACATGTACATGTAGCTACTTTGATACTGCCCCTTCCAAATATGTATAAAAATGCCTTAGGCCATTTATTTTTAATTAGTTGGTTTATGGATCCGCCAACCTGATTGTGTCGATTTGAATAAAAAAAATAAAATTGAAAATTTTGGTTTTTTTATTACCGGCGACCCTCTGAAATCAGCCATCTCAAAAATAAAAATAAATTAAAATCCTTTTTGCATCAAAATTTCATAAAAGATTATATTCCAATTCGTCTAAAAATAGATTATCCATCAATAAAATACTTGCAAACATGATCCCCCAAAAAAATCTATTTATAGACGTTAGTTGATGCCAATTTCCGAAACAAGTTTTATGAAACGTATCTTGATTCCGTAAGATATTTAATCCACTCATTTTATGTTATAGTTGGCGAGTCAAATCCCTTGAAAAGGGAACGGTCTAATGAACAACACCTTTCAAGAAAGATGTTCTGACATTTGGGTTTGAAAAGAGGGAATTAACTGATCATTTGCAACCTTTGTACATTTGGCAATATAACCAAGATTATTCAAAAGTACATGATTTTCCCTCTTTTTTTTCTTTTTTTTTCCGACAGACGGACCCTATTTTGAAAAAAAAAATCCGTAAACCAATTAATTAAAAATAAAAGGCCTTATGACACTACCTAGATAATGAATGGCATCATGTGTATAACTGTTACATGAATGTAAGGATTGAAACAGCCAATCATTAAAGGGTTTAAATGAGAAGTTCCTTTCATTCGTGAATTGGAAATCGTTGAATGTTTATGCTGAATAAAGCCTGAATAATTGAGTAAGAAAAGGAGGAGGGGTTGTTGTAATCTTTATTCAGTAATCTGGGTAGATGGGAAAAATTATGGTAAGGACATTCTAAGAGATCTAGAGAAACATTGTGCCATCAAAATTTATGTTCAAAATTGTATAAAATTTTATTTTAATTGGACAAAATTTATAATGTGAAGGGACTGTTATTTGTTGATTGAGTGTATTTATTGCAGATATTTGTCTTATTTGTTGATTGAGTGTATTTATTGCAGATATTGAAGTTTTGTCTTATTACAAAACTTAATCGACAAGAAAGTTTCCAATTCATTTGGGACTTCAGTGTTTGTTATTGTTTAAGCAATACATGGAAACCAAAAAATTGCAACCATAGTAACTCTATTTTATATTTTTTTTAAATTTTTACAGCAAACTTGAAAAGAAAAATTTGACAGAAGATCCAAAGTTCTTTAAAGGTCAAAAGGTCATTGGATATGTGGTTCGGGTAAATATTGAAATATGTTATTTACTGACTAAATTGTGCTTCTGAATTTCTTAATCAATATTAGATAATAATATTTCTCCTATTTTTGACATGTTAATCAGTGGGATAAAAATACATATTTTTAATCACTTCCCGGGGATTAAATTTCTGCATGGGAATCCCCACCATTTTTTTTAACGTTTTTTGGAAAGATAAACTAGAGAAGTTCTGAAATTGCATTCATGTAAACAAAATGCATTGCAATGGCATTTTCTTGAGGTTTTTGTTGAAAATCATAGAAGAAACAGATTCTCCTTCAACTTACTTGTGAGTTATAGAATTTCTCCACCGTCGATAGGTAAATTTTAGATTTTAACACGCTCGCTAAAGCTCGCGTGTTGAAAATGAAAAATTTAACTATCACGGTTGCAGAAATTTCATAACCCACTAGTACCTGAAGGAGAATCTATATTTCTCTGTTGGCCATGTAAGTTTTAGGTAAACTGTATTGTCTTAAGCCAAAGCCAAGTAAATACATGTTAATCAAATATTTTTCATTGAAAGTGTTAAAATTAGAATTTCAAATTATATTTATTGGTATTTTAATTCTTCATTTTTCATCTTGTATATTTAAAATTTTCATCATATTTGTATATGACTATGGACTATTTATGTCTAAAATAAATTATTATTATTATTAAAAGCTATTGATATACACCCCAATTAATTATTAAAATGAAATGAATTGTTGTGTTTTTCAAATGAGTATGTGACATGCATCTTTTGGTGGGATGTCGTTGATTGATGGTTATTTCATTGTTGACCTTCCCTGTTATCAGTATTGTTGTTTATTCACGGGTTAATTTGTTTTTTGGTAAATTATCTCAATTTTCAATATTTGAAATCAAGCCCAGTTTATTATTGGTAAAGAATTTTTCTGTTAATCTCTTTTTAAAAAAATTGAGGTCATTGTTATATAATTTATTTTAATTTAAATTTTTTATTTTTCAGTTTAAGGGTAATTCTTTATGGTTACAAGTTACAGACACTGTACAAGGACGTATCACACACTCAAATCTGTCAGATGAACCTGAGGTGACTATAGTAGAAATCTGTTTTAGGTGTTTGTAAAAAAAAGGCTTGTTTTTATTAGAAACAATTTTTTGGCAGTTCCCTTGCGATATTAAACTGCATTTTCCTTATAAAATACAATTGAGGTATCTTAGGGAGTAACATAAAATACCATAAAGTCTCTATTTATTCATCGGCCTAATTATTTGTCAGTTTTAGAATTTTGTGGGAAAATGTAGTTTTGAAAATCTCTAGTTTTATGTCACTTACGAAGTTTTCAAATCGTGATCGTTGTGAAGTCAGAATTTTCAACATTATTCATGAACTGAATTAGTTCTTGTCAGTATCGAGTCTTCCATTCCTCAAAACGAATAAGTTTATTCATCCAAAAAATGAAAATAAATGTTATAAATACAAAATTTTAAACAAATTTAATCGATTTTTTGCACCTGGAAGTTAGGTTTAGATAGTAAAAAAGTTTTTCGACAAGTTCCAAGGATATTAAGAATTAAGAGTGCACACAACAGTTTTTCTTAGAACTTTTCATGACGTCATGAATTGAAGGAACATACTCAAAAGATTGATAGCTGGACAATCGGCTGTATCATACATGTATACCCATAGACAACCATATATCAAATAAAACATATTTCTTCAAGCTTTCACTGTATATAAGTATTTTTAAGGAATTCCTTTCCAAATTCTTACCATTACAGAAAGATAACTGACAAAAAATAGGCCTCCACCCTTCAAATATTTCAAAAACAGACCAACCTCAGAGCATCCTAGCAAAGATTCCTGTGTAATTTAGAGAACTGAGTATATGTGTTTTCCAAAGTACACATTCAACTGGTTTCAGCACATGTAGTTTCAGGGTACATTCGCCGCCTTTTAAAATTGCTACATGAAGTGGTATAAAAATGTTGTGTTTTCACCTACACTATTTTTGGATGTTTTCAGAGTAGTCTCCCATTAATAAAACTTTTCTGAAAATAATTACTTTTTTACATTTCATGCATTTTTTTAAACTTAAAATAAAGTCAAGACTCTAATTTAAATAATGAAACCAAAAAACAATCAGAAATCAATATCTAGAACTTATAAATAGAGGGAATTCCATACCTATGACATCATATATTTAGGGAAAAATCACTGAAATTTTATACGAAACTGTTGTTTGCATTCTTAACAAATATGTCGTTTTCCCCAAATCCATTAAAATTGATGTCAGTGAAAATAACTGAATTCATAGTATTAAGAGCATCTTCAGATATGATTAAAAAAATTCGATAAAACCAAACAAATTTTCTCTTAAATTACAGGTGTTAGCTAATACAAGGAAATATTTTCACAGAGGAGAAGGATATAATGCTACAGTTTTGAAAGTGAAAAAAGATGGAAGGTTGGATCTGACTTTAATTGGTGAGACCACAGTTAATGTTGTTAATTTATCAATTTTCTAGAAACAGTCATTACATGTGTTTAAATTTGTGGATTTGTTTGCCTGAAAAATGGAAATAGATGTACAAAATAAATTATCTAGATAATAAAAAATGTTTTGAATGAAAGGAAAAGAAGAGTTAATACCCTATTTTGTTGTAGAAAATTCACACCTCGTTTTAACCCTAAGATCAATTTCAACAAAATTACAATACTGTTTAATAGTATATTTATGTTCTCAGATTTCATATACACTGTATTATTATGATCAAAATTTTCAGTGGTAATGTATAAACTTTGACCAACACAATTGATGTAAATCATGTTTATTATTCCATCAAATTGTAAGTTGCCATAGAATGGTCCTAATAACAGAATTAACACTATGGCTAAATATATATATTTATGTATGTGAGAGCAAGGCACCTTGTGGTTTGATAATTACTGAATTACTTTTTAGCACTTTTGGAAATTTAAGGGAAAATGAAATTTTCGATAATTTTTCTACACTTTCAAAATTGTCAAAGTTGTGATCATTGTGACCAGCTCGTTACAGTCAATGATTTTTACTTCTCCATAACTTAAGTTTTTACTATGTCTTTAGGAACAATTTTAGCATGTCTATTTTATTAAAAATCATTGAAATAAAACTAACTTTGAAGTAAAATTATTTGATTTTTTAATACCTGGAAGTTTACTTTTGAAAAGAAATTCAAGACAGGTTCATTATAGTCTTGCGTTTATGCATTGAATAAGTGGAATAAATTTAAAATATTTAAATTAAATGAATAAAATTTTAGAAAACAATTCATTTAAAAACTGGCCAACACTGGGGTTGTGAGTTCGAATCTCACCTGTGACAGGCTGTGTTCGACTCCTATCTGAATTGACAAGGATTGCCAATTTTCCTACCAAAGGTCTCTCCGGGTACTCCGGCTTCCTCCACCAATAAAAACTGGCCACTGCGAAATAGCCAAATGTGCTGAAAACGGCGTAAAACCCCAACTAAACAAACAAACAAACATTTAAAAGCTATAATCATTGTTCTTATAAAAATAAAGTCAATAAATGTAGAACCCATGTTATAAAAATCCTTGGTGATGTGCTCCAATATTGGACCAAAATCCAGATCATGTGTTGCACATTTGTCAACAACATGGTTGCAACCATTTTCCTCTTTAAAAGTAAAATGCCTATATTAAATAAAATAGATGGATGATGGATGAATTGTTGTTTAACATCCTGTGGCAGCCAAGTGCATATCAGGACGAGAACGTGTTGATATGATAATTAATATGATCCCTGCTTTCTACTAGACCGACACGCTGAGCCGTATTATTAATTTGCTAGATCACGAGGTAACTGTCCGCAGGAAGACATATCATTCCATTCAGACACATTATACCGACCCCAAGTCGACCAGTAGATCTTTGATCTTACTCCTAGATGCGGCATGCCTGGCGGGAATGCAGCAACTACCAGTTTAAATGTCTTTGGTTTGATGCGGCTGGGGACTGAACCCGTGCCCTTCCGCACTCGAGGCGAGCATGCTACCACGAGACCACTGAGGCAGTCAAATAAAATAGATAAATTCCTAATACCTAAATGAAATAACAGTAACACAAGTATGAAATGTTATTTCTTTTTCCTGTTTACATGTATATATTACAATGCATTAACCAGACAGATTTGTAGAAAGCAAAAAAATGCTTATAAAAAGACAAGAATTCAAATTGTTTGACGATTATTCTATTTTCCTCCAAATAATATATTATTTTTTTTTCTCTATCAGATAAATCAAGAAAAACTCCGATAGAAACAGGAAGTACATGTAAAGGCATGGTAAAAACTATCAGACCGACAGGCTTGGTTGTAAAATTATCTGGTGGTGGAAAAGGCATAGTCCGACTGACTGAAATTTCCGACAAGTATAAGGACTACCCAACGAATGATTACAGTATTAAACAATGTGTAAACTGCTTTGTACTCTCCTGTAATAAAGCTTCCAGATTTAATCTGTCTCTTAGAAAGTCCAGGTAAAGATATTTTTAAAAAATCACAGAAGACACAGAAATTTTCTATTTTTGAATTTTTGAACTCAACTCAGAAATGTATGAGAAAATGAGTTACGTTTTGTTGTTAGATTTAATTTAGTGCAAAAGAAATGAAACTTTTTCACAGATTCACTTGTAGGTTACCTGTCGATTTAAACTTGTAAGTTCTTCTGTCCTATTGAATAAATACAATAGCTATTGTTCTCTGTGGAGTTTATTCAATGGTACCTTTAAATTTCTTCTTAGAGAAATCCATCACTCATTGATTATTTTACATGAACAAAAAATTTAAATTTAAAAGTTTAAATCGACAGGTAACCTACAAGTGAATCTGTGGAAAATTTTCATTTCTTTCGCAATAATACATGTAGTGGAATATTTATGATAATAAAATCAATCCTTTCAATTAATTGTATTAATTAGTATTTACAATTAGACCTATCATGCTTTATCTGAGCATTATGAGATTAAATTTCGGGAAAGTGTGTAGAAATAGAATAAGGCTGTTCCCATGAATTTGATGTCATAGTGTCAATCCTGCTTGAAATTGGGGTTCAGATTTTGTACTTAGCTCCAACAACCAGGATATCTTGGAAGTATAGTAAAAATGACTTCCTAGGTGTTCTTTTGAAGTTTACAGAGATTTTAATTAGCATTTGATGTTTTTTTAGATTTAACACATGTGAAGTCGTTGATCCTGTGATAGGCAGTAAAGATGATTTATCTGAAGGACAGATACTGAGAGGTTTTGTTGTAACTTGTAAAAAAACACATCTAGTCGTAAGGTAGGTAGAGTTAGTCTGTTAACCATAAGTATGAAATATCACCTTGTCCGATTTAATTATAATTCTTTCAGTTTCTTTATCAGTGTTCAAAATCTCAACACTGCCTTTAAAAAATTTCATCGCCGTGATATGGCTTAAATGTCGCCCACATGGCGTTAAGCAATATTCAGTCAGTCAATCAATAAAAAATTTCACAGCTGCCTTGGTGGTCTTGTAGTGTGCTTGCCTCGAATGTGGAAGGTCCCATTTTAGATCCCCAGCTGGGTCAAATCAGAGACGTTAAAATTGGTATTTGCTGTTTCTTTGCCAAGCACCCGACATCTAGAAGTAAGACTGGTCAGCTCAGAGTGAGTGTAATACATGTATGTCCAGGTGGTGTGATATGTCTTTCTGCAGACTGTTACCTCATATGCAAGCAGTTTAAAAATCTGAGTGTGGTTCTACTTGTTAAAAGTGTTTGTATTCATATCTCATCAACATGTTCTCTTTATGGGCATGTAATAATTGACATTGGGCATTAAACATCTATTTAAAAATTTCACTCCTGATCATTTTTTAATGATCATACGATTGTATGCAACTTGTATTCAAATTATTAATATTATAGATGTAACTTCTGAATTTTTATCATACTGAAAACGGACTGCATATTTTAGTAGACTCCTGCTAATTGGATATCAAAAATGTCAAAAAAAAAATTATCCAGGATATTCAATTAGACAGAAACAACAATTCTGACAAAAATCAGCCATTTAGTTTCATTTTTAGCTCACCTGGCTATGTCAGAGTGAGCTTTTGCCATCACTTTGCATCCGTCGTCCATCCGTCCGTCGTAAACTTTTCATTCAAAAATCTTCTCCTCTGAAACTGCTGGGCCGATTGGCTTGAAACTTAATAGGAATGATCTATGAAATGTCCTCTACAAACGACCCTCAATTTATTTTGATCTGACATAAAACATGGCTGTCGTAGCTAAAAATAGAATATAGGGGTGCATGTGTTGTTTTTGGCTTATAACTTAAAAACTGTTACAGATATCAAAAATCTGATGGGGTAAAATTGATCAGCATGACAAGATCTACTTAACCTGAAATTTTGAAGGAAATCCCAAAACCCATTTTGGAGTTATTGCCCTTTTTTTGTCATTTATCTCCAAAACTATTTGAGATAGAAGTGAAATGTAAATTTGAAAAATGTATGTCATGTTGAGATCTACATACCCTGAAATTTTAAAGGAAATCCCAAAACCCATTTAGGAGTTATTGCCCTTTTTTTTCAAATTTTCAAAATTTTAAAATTTTTGCATTTATCTCCAAAACTATCTGAAAGAGAAGTGAAATGTAAATTGAAAAATGTTTGCCCATGTTGAGATCTACCTACCCTGAAATTTTGAAGGGAATCCCAAATTCTATTTAGGAGTTATTGGTTTGTGTATTTTGAGGTCGGGTTCTGTTACATTTATTTAAGGTTCACCCTTATTCCTGGTCAATTTTATCAACTTCCTGCCAGGACTACCACCATCAGGGAACATATTTTAACATTAAACCTTATGAAAAATAAATCTTCAACAAATTTTCCCTGAACAATTGAACCAATTGCAACAAAACTTGGTCAAATATTTTATTAATTGTCCAATGAAAACCAGACTCCAGGTGAGCGATACAGGCTATGGTGAGCCTCTTGTTATACATTTTATGGCATATAGTATTCTATCTTGTGGCATATTTCAATCTATTGGCATTTATTTGAATTTAAAGTTGAACTAGGTCATTTGACCGAACAAATATGTTCAAATATAGTGAAAATTGTCTTCTTGAAAGAAAATTTGTTGACTCAAGAAGTCATTTCTTTTACATAGAAACAAAAATATTCTATTTTAATGACATTGTCATCACTGTTAGATGGAAATTCTATCTAATTAGAAGGAGTATTCTATTATCAGGTATGTAAATATCCAATAAATTTAACATAGAATAACTAAGAAATGGTTTGATGTTTTGATGTTATATCCCATTTCCCCGATATATTCCTTTATCAGATATCCTATTTCATGGAGTCTACATTTGAAATTGAAAAAGGAAATTATTGTACTACTACCAGTAAACTTGGAATCATTAAGATTCTACATTTTGCAGCCTAGGATACAAAGTGAAAGGAACAGTGAAGAAGGATTATGTATCAGATAATTGTATAGATAACTTAGAAACAGCATTTTCTGTTGGGACAGTTGTCACAGCTAAAGTTCTAAAGTAAGTGTTTTAAACTCAGACAATTTCCTGTAGAAATAGTTTTTTTCTGAATAAACCTTACTTATGACCAAAACTTTTGAATACATATTTTTTTGTTTTTGTGGGAGGGAGGTGAGGGATTCATAAATTAGGGGTGGGTTGAGGGGTTAGTTAGATTGGGTAAAATTTATCACTGGGACAACATCTCATTGTTGTAATCATAGATTAAAACAGGTGTTATAAAGTTTATAATGAACACAGGACAAATGGTCATGTGTCAAGAATTTTAGTATGAAAAAAAATCAATTATTGACGAGAGAGTAAGGAAATAAAAATCGTATAATGAAAATACAGTTTCCAGGTATTGGGGCAGGCAAATGTAGAAAGTTTTGTTTCTTTGTAAAAAATGTTAAGGACTGTTTTTTGTCCATGCTTTAGTTTTGAATGTAATAAGATGTTATGCCATCAGTCTTTAATGTTTTATTCAGTTATTAAAATTAATTTCAGAATTTCAGATTACATAGAATTATCACTTCGGGAAAGTGACACAGGTGTAAAAGAAGTCTTATCCAAAGTAGACAAAAATTGGAGAAAATCAGCTGACGAAATAAATGGTGAAAATGTGATTAAAAAGAGTGAGAGAAAAAAGGATGATATGGATATTGATGAAAAACATTCTGAAGAAGTAAAATTGAAAAATCGTAAAAGAAAGCCTTCGCAGACTGAGAACAATGCAAATGTGTCTTTGATCGATTTGTCGAAGAAACTTAAAGTAACTAGTGATTCTGATAGCGGTATTGAAGATGGGACGCCTGAGGAAATTAGAAGCAAGATGGTACGTAATCCTTGTATTGTAAAAAGACATTCTGCCGTTATCCAAATGATTGTGTAGAGTATGTAACAGAGGTACAATCATATGACCAGTGCTGTGAAATATATATCTGAGATACAATTGATATAACCAATGTTAGGAGCCATATTGACCTTGTAGTAAGGTGTGAGATTTTTGCTTTGTGAGGCCTCACAGAAACTTGTAAGATGAAAAACAGCAATAAATGTACTGTTCCATTGCTGAAGCTCTCGTCATTTACCTGCAGAATTTTATTGTCAAGAATTATTCTACCAAATATCTTCTTTCATATTTTGTATTAGTGTCTTTTCTTTGAAAGTAATTTTGATTGTTTAGTTGGGGTTTTACCAATCTAATTAAAAACCGATCTCTCATCACTCCCGTTTTCTGATATGTCGCGTGGGAGATCTAACAAAATCCGCTTTGAGGTCAAATGTGAGTGAACTGGAACTTATGAATTTATAATGACATGCAAATGAGTTGACATCCTATCAGTAAGCCAATCAAAAAAGTTTATGAATTCTGGGGACTGACGATTTCTTCATTAATAAAATGAGTTACATCCCTTTACTACACGATCAACTTACAAGATTGCCTAAGCCGCAATTTCATTGGTCGAACAGGACACACCTACGAGGTCACTCACATTTGACCTCGAAGCGGGTTTCGTTAGATCTCCCACGCGACATATCAGAAAACGGGAGCAATGAGAGATCGGTTTTTAATTAGATTGGGGTTTTACACCGTTTTCAGCACATTTGGCTATTTTGCGGCGGCCAGTTTTTATTGGTGGAGGAAGCCAGAGTACCCGGAGAGAACCACCTTCGGTAGGAAAATTGGCAATCCTTGTCAATTAAGATTGTAGTCGAACACACCCCGCCACAGGTGAGATTCGAACTCACAACCTCAGTGTTGACAGGCTAGTGATCATTAGTAGTGATGACAAACTACCTAGAGCACTCGGCCACTGAGGCCCCGCTACACAAAAGTATATATGTATGTGAATTACATTGATGTATGTTGATTTTACAAACTTTTCATGAAAGATAACAGGACATACATGTAGGTACCAGTAGTCTTTATTAAATGGGTATTTGATGTATTAAAAATATATTTTTCATGAAAAAAACCCAGATAATATAACTAACAACATTTGTTATTCATGTGCTAGACAAATTCATGAATTTACATTTATGTGTTATTCAGTAAATATGATAAGTTCCCAAATCACATTGGAAATTTGCATACTGTTATTTTACCATTATATTCATTACAAGTTCTGTCCAAGTCACATAAATGAATTTCACACATTGAAATTATGAAGTAATTGGTAGTGGTGTATGATCTGTTTCAGGAAAAAACAACAGAGGACAAACCATGCCTAAATGTAAAGTTAGGATGGTGTTGGGACAGCGAGTACAAGCCTCCTCATGTCAGTAAAGAAGTCGAGTCAGACAGTGATGATGATGAGGATGATGATACACAGGTAGATTTTCTATTTTACATCTAAAATTTTAACTGAATATAGCAAGGATGTGAAGTCTTGCATTGTATTTTGTTGCATAAGATTTTCATGGTTTTCATTGGTACAGAGGAGGGATCAGTTAAAGTAACTGATGAAATGTACAAATCATTTCAATTTATTACATGTACTAGACAAGAAATTAGCTGTCAAAATCCAAATGATTAAAATGTTAATTTACTTAGGGTTTGCAGATCAAAACCAATCACATGTTTCTTTGAAATGTCCCGGATGTTCCAAACACGTAATGACAGTGTCTTTGGTAATTATTGGCAAACTTCAGAAATGCGGTACATGTATATCTTAACTTATTTTCAAAGACAACCCATACAAAAATCAAAGTGTGTTTCAACTTGAGAAAGTTTTACATCTCTCCTTCTTTAAACCTTTGGCTAAAGTTATTTTTGGTAAAAAAGAAATATGATTTACAGTCATGATCTCTTATGGTCCGGATACCTTTTATGAAAGTTCAGTTTTAGAATAGTAGGAATTCAAATATATTTTTGCAAGTGAATGATGCCATTTCATTCACCGTAATTAGCATGATGCATCAGTGTCTATTTCTTTTTTACCATTACCGGTAAGTGCAATAAGATAATTTCAGTGTATCAAAATCATATTTTGTTCACTGGATTATTTAGTTTGGTCATACAGTCAGGCACTTCTATATAACAAATCACTGTCTATAAAGGGCACTGTGAGAATGCCCCTGTTATGAACCTGTGAAATTAACCTCTGAATAAAGGGCACATTTCTTTGGCCCCATGTGTGCCCTTTATATACAGGTTTGACTCTATATGGTGTTGCAATGTGCAGGCATTGCAGTTTAAATATTTTTTATTAAACGGTTATTCTACATTAAGATAAAAAAAAAATAAATAGCAGATAGAAGTTGCTGATCAGAATTTTAATTTTGATAAGCTCCTGATAATCATTAGCATAAACATTTTTAGGTAAGGATGAAGAAAACTAAAAAGGATATTCAGACAGAAAAGAAAGATGAGGAGAAAATGTTATTTGAAGTAAGTGTAGTATTTGTAATAACTTGATCAATTGCATACTTTTCATTGCTGAGTTACTTCCCTTTAAATCACAAAATAATTAAATTTGGTACAAAAAAAAAATTTAGTATACGTATTATCAGGAAATAACTGGAAATATTTGCATTTGACATTTTGACAACCGAAATTTCACTTTTGGCACATTTGTCTTTTCCATTTTATTTCTTATTGATGAATTATCACTGGTCAGAGGATTTAAATGTGTGTGTTTTGATTTTCTTTTTTTAAGTCTCGCTGTGATATTGCCTGCAATATTGCCAACTCGGCGTTAAACAATATTCAATCCATCAATCTTTTAAGTCAGATGTCATGAAAGGATGTGTCAGACAAGACAGTTTCTCCTCTATTTACTGTAAATTCAGAAAATATGACAGGGTGAAGGTTGTATTGATTAAGCCTTGCATTTTAGTGTTTGTTTTTTTATTCTGTTGCAAAGTAATGGATTGTTAATTATTGTTAGGTCAGTGGGCAGAGCCTTGATTCACATTTATAAATACTTGTTAATCTCCATTGTTGAAGATTTGCAATTACACATGTTATAATTGACCGTAGTAATTTTTGAATTTACAAAATGACTTCTTTTTTATTCATCATCACATCATAAATGATCAAAATAATTTGAGATTGAATTTTGTTACTAAATGTTGTTAACTTTGGTGGCATGGCTTTTCCAGTTAATTGCCGATATTAATTTTAAAATCTCAGAAAAAGTGAAATCTGTAGAAACAGTAGGGTTCTATTATAATTGTGTAAGGGGCTAATGTCCACTTGCAGTTAGGGTAATGATTTTACTCCCTGATACCTTGTGTTTTTCTGTGACTTACAGATGGAAATCTGTCCCTGATCTCACACTTATATATAACTTCATGAACTTACATTAAGATATAATTCTGTAACTTGATTATAATAAAAATGAAATGTTTTCCGCACAAAAAACTGGCAGATCAACTATTTTGAATTTTCACTGTTTTGTAAAATATTTAGTTTGAACAGCATCAACTGGAAGGGGACTTAACTCCAGAAACAGCAGAAGACTTTGATAGGCTTACACTGCAATCTCCAGATAGTTCTCTAGTTTGGTTAAGATATATGGCCTTTCATCTGGAAACAGCAGAAATAGAGAAAGCGAGGGCTGTAGCAGAGAGGGCACTTAGGACTATTTCTTTCAGGTAAACAATTTGTTTATGTAAACATTTTTAGAAGTATAACATTTTCTTTATACATGAGGACACTTAAATTTGGAATATTATTTTTGTATTTCATCTATTTCAAAATGATTTAGTATTAGATATATCATGTCTTCTGAAACGCAGCAAATAAGAACCTTTCAATACGAAAACATTTTAAAAACTTGAAAAACATTGCATGAAAAAATATGCTTTGGTATTCTTTAGCTAATGTTTGAATGAAAAATCAATAACTTCATCAACTTTGTTTCAGAGAGGAACAAGAGAAAATGAATGTGTGGGTTGCCTATCTGAATCTTGAAAATATGTATGGATCACCTGAAGAATTGGCTAAAGTCTTAGAAAGAGCTCTCCAACAGAACGAGCCTTTAACGATATATCAACATCTAATTAACATCTACATCAGGTCAGGAAAATTTCAGGTATGTACTTTGTGTTTACTTTGTTTTTTGTGTACAAATTGGATATTTCTTCAAAAGAACAGTTCTCTGTTATATATTAAATTTTGATTAAAGAAAATTGCTTCGAAGGTATTTTTGGGAATAATATAGGGAAGACTTCTTTTATATCTTTATTACAGTTAAGCCATGAAAAATTAGTTGTAGATTGTCATTCCTGAACAATTTATTGACTGTAAAAATTTTAGATTTTTATCCTGACTATTTCTTATACAAACTTCCTATCTAATCAAAACAAAAATTATGTTGTTGCAAAACATTTTTTATCTTATTAGTCATACAAGCCATAATTAATGAAATAAAAGACTGGATTGCAATCCCTATTTGTGAAACTTGTGCAGTATGATTTGACAGGAAAAAACATAAGAACCACCCAGTACAGAACGAGTGTAGTACAATGTCAAATTTCATCAAAATGCATTTTTCTTTAGCTGTGAATAAAATTATACATTCCTCTTTGCCCTCCATTTTTTATAAAAGGGTAGGAAAAGAATCTAAGTTAATTTTGACATATATCAATTTTATAATACCGCTTCAGCTGTAAGTAATATAATGATAGAAGATTAGAAACTTTCTTATTGTTGTGATAGATTGTTCAGTTTTAGTATACACTGAAACCTTTATACTTAGTGATGGTCTGCTTCCGTCTGTCTGTCCGTACGTCCGTCCGTCACAGTTATTTGTGGACACAACTCCTCTGAGACTGATGATCGGATTTCGTTCAAATGTTGTAGGATTGTTAGTCACCCCATGTACTTGATCCTATCGCACCACCATTTTGATTGGACAAATTTTATGGGAGTGATGTGACTTAACATTTTTGTGCATGTATGACATTAGGAACACTTTGTAGAGGCAACGCCTCTGAGATCGCTGATCGGATTTCATTCCAATATTGTAGGATTGTTAGTCACCACATCTATTTGATCCTATCCTGATTCGACAAATTTTACGGGAGTGGCGTGGAACATATGGCTATGTGTAGCAATCTTGTTAACCAGACCTTGTGTCAAGTTAAAAACTGTCCAAACTGAACTCATCAGTATGTACAACCAATATCCAACAAAAGTCACAAGACTTTCACTGTATGCATAAACATTATACTCTTTTTTTTTTATTAGGAGGCAGAGAACACGTATAATATTATGACTCGGAAGTTTTCATATAAGAAAGAACCATGGATTGGTTTTGGACTATTTCATTTCAAAAATGGCAATTTTGAGGCTGCAAGGAAAATTCTGCCAAGATGCCTGAAAAGCCTCAGTAAAGAAAACCGTGAGTTCTTTGATAAATTATATATGTAGAAAAATCAGCAAACAGCTTGATGGAATATCGTCATCACCCACAAATTTTATGATTATATTGATAAGTTGATTGACCCATACAAAATTTCTATCTCATAGATGAGACTAATCATCTTCAGTTACATTTCATGTCTAACTGACACCTCATTAAAATTCACTCCGCCAGCAGTACATTCTTCCCAATGTAAACCACCTGTTCTTTTTTTTTTTTTTTTGTTAGTACTTCAGTTTTTGTGCTGTCTTGTTCTAGATCTATTTGGTTTGCTTTGTGTTTTGATTAGTTTTGACTTTACCCATTTGGTCTTTTTGGCCATTTGAATTTGCTCTTCAAGTTTTTGTTTTTTCAATATTTAAGCATTGAGCACAACTGATCGGTTGTAAATGTGCATATCTTATGCATCAAAGAATTTATATTTCTGCACTATTTTTTCCTGTGTTTTTATTTTCATGAATATACCTTGTATATAGATTTTCTTTTATGGACTTTCCTGATGGTCTTTTTGCTTTTGTATTCTTGTACGAATGTTTTGTAGAGTTTTTATCTTTTTCGTTATAAAAACATTTGAGTGGATATATTAATTCACTATTTATTTAATTAATATCAGAAAGTATATCCTTTAGAAAGCACATTAAAATTTGCACCTTTAAATTTACTTCAAAGGACTATGAACGCCACAGAAATTAATAAAAATCCTTTTTTTTTTTTTTTTTATTATTTTCAGATGTGGAAACCATTGCCAAGTTTGCCCAAATGGAGTTTAAGCACGGAGAACCTGAGAGAGGGAAAACAATGTTTGAGAATATTTTGAGTAATTATCCAAAACGTACTGACCTTTGGTCAGTGTATGTGGACATGGTAATAAAAACTGGAGATATTGAAGCTGTCAGGTAGGTTAGACAGGATCATAATAGAAAGAGTGTATGGTTGAAAAAGTGTTTACAGTCGTTTCTTTAATAACAAACACACTTATCACTCTATTCATAACAATTACATGTAGTTGTGGTTACAAGTAATTTCAAACTTTGGGGGGGGGGGGGGGGGGGTTGTGAGTTCGAATCTCACCTGTGGCGTGTGTGTTCGACTCCGATTGCCAATTTTCCGACCAAAGGTCGGTGGTTCTCTTCGGGTACTCCGGCTTCCTGCATCAATAAAAACTGGCCGCCGCGAAATGGCTAAATGGGCTGAAAACGGCATTAAACACCAACTAAACAATAAACAAACTTTGGGGAGTGTGATTTGATAATATAGTTCCCACTTTAACAATTATGGTTGAAAAATCTGTTTTGAACAAATATTGATTATGAAAGATATTTATAATTAGTTTAGAGCAGATTTTGCAGCCACACTTGCATGGTGTACTACCATTATGACATTAAGGTATTGTCTTGAAATGAAAGCTGTACTAAAACATTGACATCCACACTAGAATATATAGTAGACTGTGTGCATTGAATTTTACACCATTTCCTTTTTAGTTCTTCATCGAAATCAGTTTCAGTTGATTTTGTTTTGTAACAGTATTTCAAGAATTTTTTTTCTGATTAAATGTACATGTGTACAAATTCTAAAAATAAAGGAATTAATGTTTTTTTCTGTTTCAGGCAATTATTAAACAGAGTGATACACATGAAATTGTCAGCTAAGAAAATGAAATTTTTCTTCAAGAAATATTTAGACTTTGAAAAATCTCATGGTGATGATCAGAATATAGAATATGTGAAGAAGAAGGCATTTGAATATGTAGAATCTAAGGGATTTGTGGATGAATAATTCAAAATATAAACCACGAGCGACTTGAATATCAGTAGAAATGAAGCTCTAGTCAAAGGCTGAAGAAATAGAAGCTGATAAAACACTGTTAAAGAGGAGTTTAGTAATATCAAGAGAAAATTTAAAGATCTATAATATCTTTGAGAAATGGAGGTTCATGATAAAAGTTCATAAATATTGAATTTATATGGGAATGAACATGTTATAGAATAAGGTTCAGAGAAAATTTTATTGACTAAAATTGAATTTAAGATAATTTACAACTGTGGAAACATTTTCTGTGCAATACTGAAAATTATGTTTTATCACATGGGAACACGACTTCTCCGAAGTAAAATCTCATAGTTGTCTCTTGAAATAATTAATAGAACAAGGAAATTTTACCTCAGTTGATAATAAACATGTAGTACCAAAGTATTGTATTGAAATACATGCATTAAAGTATCTCCCATACTCAAGAGAAATTAGTAATTTCCAAATAAACCTCATTTAAAACATGCATGCATTGTTGAACATTGATAGACAAAGATGTACAGTTACTGTTTTATTACAGAAATGTGTACATTGTAAACAAAAATAAAATGTATTTAAGCATAACTTAGTTCTATTTTCTTTTTTGTACCCCTTCCACTTGGCATATTGAGAGTTTTACCCTTCATAAAAGTTTGCCTTAAGATTTGTAATTTTCCTTTTTTTTGCATGTACTTTTCTCAAGATGACATATATACCCAAGGAGCAAACCAAAAAAATGAATTCTATTAAACAGACAAACCCAGGAAAAACGAACAACAACTAACCTTTTCTTGACATTCTGCTAACTACATGTATATGTAACTTGTATATGCTTCAACTTTTACACCACATGTGAGAACTAATGACAGGTGAAGTCTGAATTTAATGTGATTCACATTTTTCAATACCATAGTTACCTTGGTAATGGGGAGATATAGCTAAATTGTTAGATGTATTGTTTTTTGTTGTTGATTATCTAGACATTAGACTTTTTCTTAAATTATGAGATAGTTTATCATTTTCTTGGTTTGATGAATCCAGATTTGTTGGTAGCAGTAGAACCAGTGTCCAATGGACACATCTTTTTTTTTTATATAGAAGTTATGCAGAAAATATATTGAAAAATGCATATTGTAAATCAAAGGGTATGATATTTTAATTGGTTGGTATTGCAACATGGAGACTTTCTATTCCTTTGTTTGAAAAAGTCCTAAAATCAGATGTTAATGTGTGCTACCTGCAGCTTGACATTTGTAAAATCTTGACAGCAGTAAATGCTCCGGGAAGGTCTTATGTCTACTAGCTTAGTCTTTTATGTCCATGACCTTGAAATTGAGTAAATTAAATCTCTTCTTGGTTTGATCAACCAATGTTTGGAAAGATCTGGTTAATCAAACTATATCTGTTGTTTTACATGTGTCTCTTACTGTATCCTAGTCGTAAAGTTACAGAAATTAATTGGTTTTCTTTTTTATACAAAATAAATGAGCATTTCTTTAGGTATCCTGCAGTTGCCTCAGAAATAAAAGATACTTCGTTTCAGTGCCTTTTCTCATATGTAATAAAATTTTCAATCAACATGTAAATTTCTATTTTTACTGGATGTGTCCTTCAATTTTGACCTTTCCATCTCAAACTTGGTACAATCTTTCAACTTTCATATAAAGCTTTCATGTATTCTAATTTTATTCCCATTGAATGAGGAATTCATATCAAAATATAAAATTTTAACAATGATCTTGACCTTTGAACTACAATCACTATGGATCTTTCACTTCCCCATTCCATCCATAAACAAAATGGTTTTATAAAAATACCTATTCTAAGAACAGTTGCCTCTGAACTACCAGTATGTATCTAAAAATCATTTCTCGTTTCCCTATTCTGTCCATCTGTAGATTAAGAGAAGTTACCATCCAATCTCAACCTTAAAACAGTCCCTTTATTATTTCTTCAGTCTATGAAAGTTTCTTTCAGTCATGAAAAAGGGGCTCAAGTTATTATACTGAAACTTATTCCACTATTAGTCACGGTGACCTACAGACCTCTTAATCATTAGGATTCGTGTCCTTTATATTCCTTCAAATTGCACAAGTTTTATTTTAATTTCACAAAGCAAACTTTAGGCATGATCAATTGTAGTAACAATGACCTTGACCTACTGATCTCAAACAATAAAAGATTCAGTCCAACCTAACAATGCAGAAATAAAATGAAGAAATTCTACGTAATTTAATAGTCCAGAGGTTCATTCAATACATGTTTCATATTAAGATTCAATTCATTTGGCTGAGTGGTTTCATAGAAAACTTGAAAGAAAAAAGCTAAATCATTCAAACTAGAATTGCCTAAATATGTACCAGTAAACAATGCATAATAAGCTCTTAATGGCCCCCATAAAACCCTATGAAGAAAGTCATTCTGATCATGGGTAAAAGTACAGAAGTTGCAAAAAAAAAAAACAGACAAGGAAATCATCTTTGTGTCTTCAGAAACACACACCAAGACAAAAGCTCAGGACAAAAAAGTAACAAATAAGTTTTTAGTACATTACTATCTTCTAAGATTGTTAACAGTATCACAGACGCTTAACAAATAAATATATCAAGTATCTACACATATTGCTTCGTCAGTATCAATTTTATAAGAGTTAATTTACATCATCCATAAATTCATTGTTTATTCTGATCAATTTAAATACTAACATAAATTCTGAATTTTAACTTAATCTAGCTGAGAAAATTAACATTCTATTGCATCTAACATTAGTTTTCTTTATGATTGTTCAGACTCATACAGCTCCAATTTCTTTGGCTTGAATTGCTTGGATTTTCATTGAGGTTTCCTGAATTGTTAAGCTTTGTGTGGCTGCTATCATTTCATTACATCTGAAACAGTACAATGTTTTATACATGTAAATAATGTATGCAAATTTTTTTCGCAACACAGTCAAATCTTCAGGCATTTCTTTTAAGAACCTACTACAAAAAAAAATTCATAATTTAATGAGACGCTGTTAAAATACAATATTTTAATAGAATCATCTTTTGTCAAATACATAAAATCAAATGAAAAAGCTCACCAATCTTTATAATGGGTAATTCTGGGGGAGGAAAATTTGACTTGGGATTGAGCAAGGATGCCGAAATATTACATATTTCAAATTTTTGCAGAATAGTTTAACACTGCAGCTGTGACCCCAAATAAAATAAGCAGAATAAAGTTGAGTTAACTTTTAAATTTTTTTAAAATAAACAAAAATTATCATCCTGCAAAAATAACCAGTTGAATAGTATTGAACAAAATTTAAAATTTCTATTTTTTTCTAGAAATAGTGAATATAATGAGTAACAGCACCCACCTGACTAATTCATCACACTGATTATCTGTAGATTTTTCCATGGCCGACAGAGCATTAGACATGGCCGTCACACTTGGAAGATCTTTCCTAATCATAACAGATAACTCTCCCAGTAACTGTTCACTCTCTAATAAAGCATGTCCTAAATCTCCTACAAATATAATAAAACCCTTATGATAAAAAAAAATGTTTTTAAAATTATCTACAAACATAAAAACAAGTTCATTTTTCATGACTGCAGAATTATATTGCTCATATGTACATGTAAATGTTTGTATGTAGCCATGTGCCAGGGGTTTATCTGGGTATTTTGGGAAAAAGGACCCTGGCCAGTTTTGGGAATTTTTTAATGCGGTTTTCAATGAAATTGGGAAAAACAACCAACATACCAGATGTTAGTTTTATAGTGTGTTTAGTTCATTCAATTTTTTTTTTGTTGGTGAAAATAAAGTAAGGACTACACCTTCTTGGTTTTTAAATATAACACCAAGGCATTAGAATTTATTTGAGTATAAAAAAAATGAGTTCTTAAAGGATTGTTATATTTTTTTGATTTTGACATAAAAATTTGTGAACTCAAATATTTTGAGTTCTGTATAAAATATATCCTGTTTCTATTTTCTTTTTTATATATCTTTTAGTTTTCAATTTTAGTGTTGCTATGATAGCTGTCACATGCTTGGTTCTTTTAATTTTTACTTACTGTATTTGATCGACAAACCCGGAATTATAGCCGTATTCGTTTCCGGAATTGATCTGGTTTGAGTATTTTCCCACACTTCCTGTTTATTTATGGCAGCCATTGTTTGTAAATGTTGTTTTGTCAAATTATGTTTCAACTTGGATTTACACAGTACTTGTTGGCGATTTTTGGCATAAAGCGGTTGAATAAAATAAACATTTCTGTCATGATTAATAAAGATGAAAATGAATTTTGTGATCATTTGGGAATTTTGCTCCCAAAATTGGGAAAAATGTAGGGTTTTTGCCATTGGGAATGGGTCTGAATACCGGACCCTGTGGAATGCTAGAAAAATCCATGCATGTGCAGACCTTCCATGTATAATAAAGCAAGAAAAGAATGATCACAAAAAACATTACTTTCACTTATTAAGGATTGTTTCAATTTTGAAACAGGTTATACAATATAACCTACTTTGTAACAGTTTAAGCTTCATATACCTCGCTGTGGTTTATGCATTAACTGACCAAATTAAGTAATGCGAGTATAACCTGTACCAAATCTAAACAATCCTTATAATTCAATTTTCAAAAGTTTTCCCCATCCAAATTTGTAGGTAGAATCTTTTGAATAACCTATGTAGCTCAGGAATATTTGAACCATGGACTGCAGAGTAATACATTGGTGATGTCACATTACCCAAAGTAAATTATTCGTTATATTCTAATTTGCACAACCACTCAAATTGTCTGTTCTGATTGCCTGAATTCAATTTCAAGCCCAAAAGTCCATCCTTATTTCTAAAATATTATTATTATAGAAAGTAAAGAATTCAAACTAATGTATTTAAAGATTCATAGACAGACAGGGTGATTTCTGTATCCCCCTCCACCCCCTCATACCTTAATCTTTGTTTGTAAGGTATAATGTATGACTATGCTTGTAAAAAACCAAAAATTTACAAGATCTCAACAAATAATGTAGACTTACTCTGATACTGGTCCTCATCATCAGGAATGTAAACACCTTTAGTAGGAATCTGATGTCGTGTTGTATCCAACGCATGAGCTAATGTATCATATTCCTTTGTCAGCTGAGGGAGACTGGATACAATTGGACCCAAAGACTGCTTCTAATAAGAAAATACAAATTATTATTTCAAACTTCTATGAATTCATTCAAGGTGAGAGAATCACCACAAATACCCTGGTCAAAGATTTCATAGGAGAAACACTTTTTTCATGCATTTTAAAAATAAATTAACAAGGTGAATATGGTTTGAATCGATCATCTTGAATTGTACATAACGATATAACCAGTTTGCCAATTTCATCAAAGAATAGGTAGGGGAGGATGTAGATGATAAAAAAAAAATTGATACAGAAATTTTGAATTCAAACCTATTTCCAAAATTATATTTCACACAATATTTCTATTCTTTCTACAAACTCTGAGATTATAATTTCACATTCTGCCAAAAGGGACAATTATTTCTTTGCTAATATTTCAGAAATCTTTTATAGTACAACTTTTTCCTAAACTTTCATCCAAAAATCTAACTTTAACCTTAAAATTTATTGATAGGCAAAATCATATCAAACAAATTTTCATTGGACATTTGAAAGTCAAACATTTCTAAAAATCATTGTGCAAAAAGCATTTTAATCGAGCACCTATTACATGGTATTTCAATGTTTAAACCTGTAGTCAAACTAAAAAGTTTTGTTTGTAATACCTTATTGTATTGGTATATCTTTTTCATTTTTTGTTTCTTTTAACTTGTTATAATCACTGTTGTCATTTATAACCTTTCTTATTTTTGTCAATAACCAAATCTTGTCTTTAGAAATACAAAAAATTTACATTCATCTTTTTACCTATATTTTCTTAAATTTATGGTATTCAAACAAGTAACGTCTATGACATATTTCTTATTCACTGCAGTCAAACATTTTAAAAGATTATCTCGTTGTGTTACCATTTTATGTTTGTTCGTTTGTTTAGTTGGGGTTTTATGCCGTCTTCAGAATATTTCACTATTTTGCAGCGGCCTGTTTTTTTTTTTTTTGGTAGAGGAAGGTGAAGTACCAAGAGAGAACCGCCGATCTTCGGTAGGAAAATAGGCAATCTTTGTGATTAAGATCAGAGTCGAACACACTGCCACAGGTGAGATTCGAACTCACAACCTCAGTGTTGACAGGCTAGTGATCATTAGTAGTCATGATAAACTACCTAAACAACTCGGCCACCGAGGCCCCACTATTTTAGGACAAATACCACAAGCTTTGAATTTTTGAATGGTTTATACAGTACATGTATGTAATTCATACAGAAAGAACTATTTACCTGTAACTCAATTTGCTCATCTACTTCATTCAAATGCTGCAACCTCATTAACTCTTTATCCATTTCATGGTTTTTCTTTTGAAGTTTCTCTACCTCAGTGTACAAACCTAACATTTGAGCCTGTGAAGAAATGTGAGAATTCATTATCTTAACTGGCAAATGTCAGTCATATGATTCTGAGGAAATATAATTATCTTTCATACAGAAAGATTTAGGAGAGGAGAATTCCACCTGAAGGATCTCATTTTTCTGTCATACACAAAGCTTTCTCTCATTACAGACTGAAAAATTCAAAGGAATAGATAGGAAGTGAAAATGGCTGCCATGAAAATTTTTTATACAAAGGATTTATAAAAAACTTTTTTTCTTGAAAACCATCAGTTGATGTTTTCTCTGAGTTTTGATATTAAGACATCTACAAAATTTATTCTGACATGACATTACAGATGTAAAACATAGGTTTTTTGTAATGAGAAATTTATAGATGTGTACTTTACGTATATCTCCATTAAAAAAAATTGAGATATACATGTACGACTGCACATTCTCTCCATGACAAAGCCTTGGACATTACAACAGAGCATAAGAATATTATAAAACAAAAACAAGAAGCTGTATGAAAGACAGCAAACCTGATTTTCCTGCGGCACTGTTTCAAACCAACCGCCTTCCGTGCTTCACCAAATTAATAACTGGTTTTTTTTAATTGGGTAATTTTTGTAGGGTAACAAAAGATTCGGCACTGTGTTAAAACACTTCATAGTAAATGCCAGATTTGGCCATGTGTTGAAACTCTTCATTATAAATGCCATATTTGGCCATGTGTTGAAACAGTTCATAATAAATGCCAATACTTTTCCAGCTCAACACAACTACAAACAAGAAGCTGAGTGACTTCAAACCAGATTATCCCAATCATTGTTTGGAGCCACCATGATCGACCAACTACCACCCACAGTACTTCTTCAAACTAATAACCAAATGTTTTCCGACGGAAAATCCTGTCAGAAAGAAGTCATCAATTCCTTAATATTTCATACCATAGCTTGTTTTTCCTGTTCCTCTCGGACTTTCTGTGATTTGGTGGCTAAATACAGTGATTGTATATATCTGGCATACATCATATCTAATTGATGCTGGGTAATCTTGGCATCTTTCTGTCAGATAAAAAAACAATTAGTCTAGATATGCTGAACTTTAGCAGATGCAGCCATTATACAATTCAAACTGAAATTATTGTTAAAATTATACTTTTATAGCCAATACTTGAAAAAAAATATTACAAGTTACTCCATTTCAGTTATTAATTTTCAATCATATTATCATGATACTAGCAAGTTTTTAGTTTGTACACTTTACTAACATTGTATGTATTTGAGACATTAAGAATGCAAGCACTAAAATCAATAATTTGATATTTTTTTACAAAGTGGTATATGATTATGATCGTAGGAATTCGGAAGAAATCTGAAAAATATATTCCTTTACCTGTGTTTGTGTGTATATATATATACATGTTTTTTAGGGTTTTTTTTCTAAATTGTATGAATAATGAGTAGATATTTCAATTAAAATTAAAGCTTTATATCAAAAACTTGAAATATTATGAGTATAAAATCACATTTAAACAGGCATTTATATTATTAGAAAACAACTCAACATATAGGATTAAAATGCAGTATTTCATACTTAAACATCAAATACTTAGAATGAGACATTAATCTTAATACCTTTTTCTTTACTGGTATTGTAGCTGGAAGTGATGCATTAGATAAGCCAGAATGATTCATTTTGGATGCTTCGCCTGGAATAAAAACAGGCAGATTAAAGAAAAACACACAAACTTCCTTAAATCTACATCAAGATTGTCAAGCTGTATGATCGACAGCAACCAGATTTTTCTTTATCACTGTTTTGAGAACCAACTGTCAGCTGAACCTGGATTTTTTCCATTGGACAGTTCGGTTAATTACTGTCTTGAGGACTCAACTTTTAGACTATCAAAAACATATAATTCAATATTCCTAAAACGAGCCCAAAAACAAAAATTTGATAAAAATATCTCAATTTTCCACCAGTATTTTGTAATGTAAAATATCAAAATTCAACAGATATATGTATACCGCATCTAAATGAAGATGCAGTATACGTATATCTATTGAATTTCTAAGTCCTAAAAATGTTTAATTACTATACCGGGGACGATTTTGCTGACAGCGAAAAAAAGAATTAATGCCGTACCAGAAGCCAAATATCTGTGTGTAATGGGCGAATATGGATTGCGAAAAAACGGGAATGCTGCTAAGTAACGGAAAAAAATCATCCCAGTTATGCAGCAACACCTTGGTAGCTCTAAAATAACTTTTACACCCTGGGTATCCACATTTGAAATCTCCTTTATTGTTAAAAAGTTAGATTACTAAAGATGCTAAGTAACTTGAACAGATTCAGTTGGTTCTTCGGGTGTTCAACAGGGCTTTCAAAAGTAGCTGGTAGGTGGTGATTTCCACCTGTTACTCTTGTGCCTTGTCCTCCATCTACTTTATCAAGATTTAGCTAACAATACATAGGCAGACCAGGGCTCACCACACTTGAAAATAACAGGGAGACTCAGAGTCTCCCTCAGGGTAGCAACAGGGAGACTTCAGGGCATGACAGGGAGACTTCCAAGTCTACCAGGGAGACTGTGTTTTTTCCCCCAATTTGTCGCCTGTCGAGTAAATACCTGTTATTTTGTGTCTTATAGTGTATGCTATACATTCCTTTATTGTGTTTTATCCTGTATTGTTTGAGATTTTATCTACATTTACTCCATATCCTTCCATTTTAGTCATAATCTGAGATTTTGTCTCATGTGCATTTAATCAATATCCTTTGAGAATTTTTCATGATGAGTCCTGGGACTCATCATTTTTCAGAATGGCGAGTCCCAGCTGATTTTGATGAGTCCCAGTCCCAGGACTCATCACCACTTTTTTAACGTACATTGCTGCATGATTTTGACCATGGTAGGACTATTGTACTATTGTTAAAGTTTAATTTAAATCATGTGCTGCCTTTAAATACTGACGAATATAATTTGAAATAAAAAAAAATTTAAAAAATGAAATTATGCAGTGGTGCTCCAAACTTGGAAGAAAGTTTCTGTTACAGATATGAGCAAAAATATTTGTACCTTTTGATACAACTTATTTATTATTGCCATTTTATTTTTTAATATTTATTTATCTATACTCTACTATTATTTTTTCTCAAACATACTCTTAAAATCTTCCCATTCACCTTGCTTGAACACCTTTCAATACATGTATTGACAAAATTTCCATTTGTGCATAGATATGTCAAAATCCGCTAAATTTATTTTTAAATAAGGTCTACATATTGTTACCGGTCGGTAAAAAACACCGTGACCAATGAAAAATCACGAGAATTCCGATTGCCGCCATTTCATTTTCTAGCTTACTTTTTGTCGTTTCTTTCCCCTTCCTCCAAGAAAACAAAAAATGGCGGCTCGAGATTTTTAATGAAAATAACGGTCTTCAGACGCAGCTGATTACGTACGTTGTTCGGAGGCGCCTTACATAAAAACACAGGGCGACTCATTTGTCGCTCTGGAGCCTATGACAGGGCGACATTGGCGAGCATTAGGCGACTTAATCGCCCTAATCGCCCAGTTTGGTGAGCCCTGCAGACAACCTCTTACTTTCAAAGATTGGTACCGCCCCCTTCAAAACTTTTGAAAGCTTCTATTAATTTTATCCTATATTTCAGATTATCAATGTTTTAAAAAAAAAAATCCTATGTTTTTCCCATTTTCGCCGTTTTGTGGGAACCCTGTAATGAGATTTTATCTCCATAGTTAAAACTATCCAACTTATAATTCTAATTCTCAGATTGGAAAATTTTTATCCCAGATTCTTTTTTTTCATCCATTACTTGGCAAAACACAAAATTCTTTACTAATTCTCAGATATCTATCTAGACTGGTGTGTCTAAATTAATATTATTGATCTCAATAAAAAATAAATAAAAAATAACCTACATGTATATAATGTTAAATTAGGAAAATAAAACTATCAATATTTATATTAATGAAATCTATATTTGTTATCATACATGATAAATACATCTACTCATGCAGCACAACACAAAATAATACACAGCACATAACAAACAATCTTTTTTTAATATAAGCTGATTCGGAGATCATTTCATAAAGATAATATCATAGCTTCAATTCACTTTTACCTTATTCTTAAAGAAATTTTATAATTTTTTTAGCATTTCACTGTCAGATTACAGCTGCATATTTAAAGACAGACAGATTATCTTGCCATTCATTGGCCAAATGAGCAAATAAAATAAAATACACTGAAAATACATCACTACAAATCATGCAACAAAGAAATTATCTTACATCTAATCATCTTTCTTAAACCTTAAAAAAAATGAACAGAAATCATTTAATAATTCAGTATTTGTCCTTATGGAGGCCCACTGAACATCTGAATAGTTTTTAAATTACTACTTATAAGTCATACGGGGCAATCACTGCAGTTCTTTTTCAGAACTCTGCATAGTGCCTGACGTATTATTTTCCATGTTAACTTTTCTTGTAATTAACAGGATTTACATGTAACCAAGATGTCCGAGACATTCATGCATGAACGTACAGGAGATGCCAAAATCCACAAATCGGATCTACAATGTAGAAAAGTTCTTTATTTTTTAAAGGAATGTATAAGGACAAAAATTGTCAGAATCTGGAAATCTGCCAAATTCAAAAGATAAGTTTCAAGTTTCTTCAAAATGAAATCTCTAATCTTAACAATAAATTCTAGATCTGGATAAAATAAAATTATAAACAGTATATGCTAGAGTTTTTAGCACAAATTTAGTCTCCAACTGTTTCCATAAGGGCATGTCCAAAAACAAAACAAAACAAAAATACCCTCCCCAACTTAATAAAGTTCTTGAAAAGTTTAAATATGATGAACTGATGGTTAAAAATAAAGATATAATGAAACAGTATACCTGTGGATAAAACAGATATTTCAGGATGTATCGCAGAAGCATCAATTTCCTGCGGAAATAGTGATCCATCGTGTGTAGGTGTCGATGTCTGACCTCCTGTTGTCATGTGTGAATTGTCTGGTGTATGTGGACCTGTGTCTCGGTTTGTACAGGTTCCCATGTCTTTAATCTGACTTTCAGCTCCCCTCGGGAAACTTTTACCACTCTTTGGATCCCGTGAAGATGACTGAGGTCTCAGAACTGTTCTTGGTGAACTTTCAGATAACGGATCCTTAACTTTGCGTGATATCTTTCGACTTGACCTTGGTGGAACATCCATACTGCGACTTATTTTTGAGACATTTTTGTCACTTTTTGAAGTCTACAAATTAAGATGTCAAACATTAAACTGATGTATTTTTCCACACTTTCAGTATTGAATTGTGAGAGTTTTCCTGTATTTACTTGTGGATCAAACTTTGTTTTAGATAATTTTTTGTAGATAAGGTTATTACAGCAATCTCCATTTTCTATCAATTTAAATTACTCAACATACATTGATTTTACATAAACTACATTGTACATGCAAACAAACAAACATTTTCATTACAGTTGAACAGATAGTTCTCTGTGAAGATTAAAACCATGACAAGGACATAACATCCATTGAGGCAAGTGAGGCAATTATCTCTGACACTAAAAATACCTGTCAATTTGATAAATATAGATTCTCCTTCAGGTACAAGTGAGTTATGGAATTTTTCCACCTGAGATACATGTAGTTCAATTTTTTATTTTCAACATGTGAGCTTTAGAGAACATGTTAAAATCTTTTATCTAACTATCGATGGTAGAGATATTCTATAACACAAGAGTAAATTGAAGGAGATTCTGTTTCTAATATTTAATATATGTTATCTAGATTTTCAACAAAAACCTCATGAAAATGCCAGTTCTATGCATTTTGTTTACATGAACATTATCTTTCCAATAAACGTAAAAAAAAACGGCGATAATTCCTGTGCAGAAATTTAATCACCAGGAAGTGGTTAAAAATATTTTGTATTTTTATCCTACCGATTTAACACTTCAAGAATAGCTTCAAATTGATATTAACTGATTAGGTTCAATAATGTTAAAAGCCTCTGTAGTAAAGCTAGAAAATTTTATTCTTGTATCAAATTTTTCATACATGTATGTTTATATGATGCCAGGGTTTGATCAGCATCAAACTGAATCAATACATTATTTGCAAGCATGCTTACGTGATTTATAGTTCAAATTTGAATAGCTAAAAAAACCTATATGCTTAATTCAAATAATTAAATCAACTTAAAACAGATTTAATTATTTAAAACAAAAATATTTCTTATTCTTCAAAAATGTTAATTTAACAATGAATTCAGAATAACTACGGTTAGTATTATTAAAGGTAAGGTTGTTAATAGGAAATCAGTAAAAACAATTCTCAGTGATATCGTAATTACAGCCTTGATGATCAATGGACAAAATCAAAATCTACACATGAATTAATTTCTGCAATATTTTTGCAATTTTATACTAATTTTCTGTGTATAATATCTGCAGAACAGTTATTTTCATGTTACCGTAATAACCCTAATTATTGGACGGCCCAACTATTGGACACTTTTGAAAATTCAAGGAAAATTTACATGTAACCAATTTTATTGAATTTTTTCTACCTGGAAGTTTACTTTTGAAAAGAAATCCGAAACGAGTTCAGAACGGAATTGCGTAGTCGCGTTTCTCAGAGAAATAAATTTAAAAAATTTGAAATGAAATGAATAATGTTTTTACAAAACAAATCCTTTTATCATTGTTTATAAGACATTTACATGTAATATTTATAATATGTTCTAAAAAGACGATGAGACTACAAACATAACAAATGTTGTAAAAATAATTTGTGAGATGCTCCAAATCCAGATCATAAAAATAATTTTGAGATGTCCACATAATAGTCAACAACATGGTGGGTCGTTTGAAATTTGCCACTGTTCTCGTCTTCAACATTCAATTAACTTAATTTGAAGGTACAAAAAGATAAATCATGAAAGCAAAATCAAATAACAATAGCGCAAGTATGAACCATTATTTTGATTGCATATTCTTAAAGTACATTGACCAGGTCGATCATATGGAGTCAAAAAATGACAACGATGTGGACGGAAATACAAAAACTCTATTTTTTCGATGATTTTCCAATTTTCCTCAAAAATAGGTGTATTTTAGTGTCCAATAAATAGAGTAATTACCGTAGTCAGTAAAACATCTACAAATCACAAAAAAAAATATCCCAGCTAAATTTTCAATTTTAAATTTTTATAAGAACTTAGATATGAATTCTTTATATTTGAGTACCCTTACACAGGCTGAAAATATAAGAAAAAAATGGGAATGTACTGAACAATTATTTTAGTCTGACAGTCCACATGCTTCATTACAAGTTAAACAACTTATGAAAATACATAATGCAACTATATTATATTTTTGATGTTAAATTTTTCTTATAAGAATGATTTATGTGGTTATACATTGATCAAATAAAATACGACAAAAAAATTTTCAATGTTCCAATTCTATAAAAATGAGTACTTGAACAGTTAGTGTAAAACATACCTTAGGATGAAGAACGGATAACGAGGTTTTAACTTTGGCATCTGCTGCCTGCATGTATCTTGAAGCTACTAATCTACCTACAATTAGAAATCATTTATATTATTGAAATAAAATATTCCCCCGAAAGTTTCGTGCTTTTCTTATTACGTTTCAGGGGTTTTGTCTCAACAACCTTTACCCAATAGCTCCTTTCATTTGTGTCTTTACAGTATTTTCAAATCATTTTTTTTTTGTAATTTACTAATAAATGTTTTATTGCTCCTTGAACCAGTTTTAGTCACTAATATATGGTTTATAACCTAGTGATAAAAAAGAAAATACTTACTGGCCTTTTTCTTGGCTGTTTGTGGTGTTTTACTTGTTGACTTCTTTGTTGTTCCACTATTAAAAATATATCGAGTAAATATTATGTCACAGATCTAGCAGTAATATGGAAAGTTTATTATCGTATACATGTATTCAGGGCTATTCCATTAAAATGGATGTGGGAGGGCTGTTGTTTTATTATAGGATATGGGTCCTGGGTCATTGTTAGTGTGTGTGCCTATTAGATGTACATAAAGTTATCTAAAAACAAGAGGCTCAGTGGGCTGAGCCTGTATCACTCACCTGGCAGTCACAAACTTTTGATTTGATTTGACAGACTAGAATGATTTCTGGAAACTTTGTAAATGATCTTCTATAAATGCTTCTTACCAAATATAAGTTCATTGGCAAAACGGTTTCAGAGGAGGTTTTAAATTTTGACCGATCAGAACATATAAAGGTTTCTGGCGGCCATTATTTTTCACGGAATAGAAAGATTTATGCAAAGTTTGTAAAGGACCTTCCATAGATGCTCCATACCAAAAATCAGTTCATTTGGCTTTACGGTTTCAGAGGAGAAGAAGTTTTAAATTTCGACCAATCAGAACATGTAAATGCTCATGGCGGCCATTTTGTTTCACGGACTGGGATGAGTTATGCAAACTTTGTAAAGGACCTTCCATAGATGCTCCATACCAAAAATCAGTTCATTTGACTTTACAGTTTCAGAGGGGAAGAAGTTTTAAATTTCGACCAATAAGAACATGTAAATGCTCATAGCCGCCATTTTGTTTCACGGACCGGGATGATTTATGCAAATTTTGTAAAGGACCTTCAATAGAAGCTACAGGCCAAGTTTCAGTTCAATAGGTCCAGGGGTTTCAGAGGAGAACATGAAAATGTAAAACTTTACAGACGGAGGAGGGACGCCAAGTGATGACAAAAGCTCACATGGCCTTTGGCCAGGTGAGCTAAAAATTGGTTGTGCAAATCCCTTCCTACCCTCCCACATTCGTTTTAATGGAATAGCCCCAGGGATCATTTTGATGAGCATAATAACTGAAAATTGCTAAAAATAACTGAAAAAGGGGGGTTAGGTGTGCAAAAATATCATTTTCTGGCAGGCTCTGCCAAGTTTGCCAACTTTTAAATTAGATTTTGCAATACCAAATAACTGACATCAGTTAAATAACTGACTAAAATCATCCCTGAATAGCCCGTACTAACGTGTAACACTTCTGTATACTGTACAAAAGTGAAAGTATAAAAGTTGCCAAACAATGGAATTCAGCAAAACTGTATGAAGGATATATACAATGTAGATGCAAGAATTACCAAAATCGTGAAACATGACATATTATAAAAGACCTACATGTATGTCAATAAAGTATATATCAGAAGCTAGTAGACACATTGGTATGTCATTGTTGACCTTTCCTGTTAACCATTTTGTTGTTTACAAATATTAAATCTCAAAGTCATGTTCTTGCAAAGTCAGACAGTTACAGTTTTTTATGATGTACATGTACTTGCAAGTAGAAACAATTTAGATTCTCATATCTTCCTGATCAGCAATCTACTTCCTGCTTCATATATTTTTAGTGACAGAAAAAAAACAGATTTCTTCTGTTCAAAAATTCAGTTACAAAATAATTTTGTCTTGAATTTTTTTCCCAGTGGCAATGTTTACCTTTTCTGTCTTTCTTTCTTAGATGTGACAAGATCTGTAATCGAACATGCATCATTTTCACTGTTTATCGAGTGATTGTCTTCTGGGAGGTGTAAACCCACATCTTGTGTAGGTTTCTCGGATATATCAGAATCCTGGGAATCGTCAAAGTTTGGCTGTGGCAACTTGTGCACCCTCATATCCTTTTCTATTTGTGTCAGTAAGTTAAGATTGTCCAGAGTACGACACGGTTCACTAGGACTTACTGCAAAACAAAAGAAGAAAATTCTTGAATTCCTAACCATTTTTTACCAAAGGTATTGTATATTCAGTTATTTGTAAATTGGTTCAACATTGAACACTATTTTTAGTTTAAACTAATTTATTCACAGTCGATTTGGAAACATGTTCTACAAACTTATATTAATCCCTCTCCACTTGGCAGGCATGACAGCTGCCCCTGAAGCAGCTTTTAATCCTTCTGTTTTTTCGATATCTACAGCAGAGTCTTAAAGATGTTAAGGGTTTTGCTCTCCCTTAAGGATGCTTGCTGGTCATGTTTTGATCTTTTTTGTCAGATTTTCGGAATCCTCGGGTTTTATCCATTTCTTAAACATTAAATTTTTTGTCCATGAACCCCCACTTTTTCTTTTATAATTCAATCATATATACCTTAAAATGGTATTTGACAAAATTTTATGAAATCCTTTTTATTTTTTCATACATTTTTGAGAGACTGAAGTTGCCAATACAAAGACAATGAAAAATCCAGAGAAAACCTATTTCCTGCAAATTTTCAAGGCTTTATAGCTCTAAAATGAGCACATGAACCTACATTTTTTTCTTGCTTATTTGTTTACTATTCATATGTTCTCTCAAACTAAAACACCTATTTCAAATCCTATTTATTTCCTATTAGATAGGCGATCATCTTTAACCCAGGGGTTTTATTTTTCATCCTCATTTGACAGACTTGCATCAATTATCAAGACCATGATACATGTATCAATGGAGTTTACTCCCTCAAATTTTCATCCTGAAGAGGAGTCTGATGCACACCTTAATTATTTTTCTATTTAAATGTTTACAAGTGCTACTAACACAATTTCTTTAAGTGATTTGATTGGCTATTAGTTCACTGTTATAAAGTATTTGATGTTATGGATGGATGAATTATTGTTTAATGTCCAGTGGCAACCAGATGCATATCAGGACGAGAACATGTTGATATGATAATGAATATGATCCCTGATTTGTATTAGACCAACACACTGAGCTCGATTTTTTAACGTGCTAGCTCACAAGGTTCCTATCTGCAGGAAGACAAATCACCCCACTTAGACACATTAAACTGACTCTGAGTCTTACTCCTAGATTCTGCGTGCTTGGCAGAGAAGCAGCAAATACCAAGTTTTATGTCTTTGGTTTGACCCGGCCAGGAATCGAACCCGCGTCCTTCCACACTCAATTCAAGCATGCTACCACGAGACCACCGAGGCGGTTGTTATGGACACAGGTCCAGATGTATGTATGATTATCTTTCTCAATATTTAATATATACATGTATGTACCTAAATTTTGAATAAAAATCCAACATCTGCACAACTGTTGCTATTTGAATAATTCAATAATTAAAAAATCTTCGTTGTGTAAAATTATCCTCAGTTCGGGATAACTTCGAAAATTAACAATGAAACTCAAGAACTTGGGACATTTTATGGGTGAGTGTTTATAAAACGTTGAATTTAACACTAAGAGGGACAAGCCTCAACCCAAAAAACTGAGACACTATTTGTACATGTATGTTTACAATGCCCACAATAAATACGATGGTCTTCTTTGCCTTCATGGTTATGACAATATGACAACCATAAAACAAAGTTTCAAAGCCAAAATAAATGTTATTCCTAAATGTAGGGCTATATTCATATTACACACATATCAATACATACTACTTCCAATTTCAGCCTCTGGGATTTCCTTCGTGATCTTTATTGAGTTCACAGTGTCAACTTTGACAGACCTATTTTTTGATGACCTGCAAAAAAAAAATCACAAAAAAATAAAATCGGAAAGAATTACAAATGTAAGTGATGTATTGAAAATTCAATTGGTGCATATGATTCTTGGATATTATAAATCAAGACATACACCTAACAGATGTTGCACTTTTGACTTGGGTGAATCATCCATTCTTTGTTGTCTTTCAGCTGATAGGTGAAGATTCCTGTTGCAATCAGGTCAAGTTGAAAACCAGTATTTATGTTTGCACTGTTTAATTCAAGTTTATTCAAATATTCTGAAAAATTAAGATTGTTTAATTCTACAAGTTTCTAGTTTTTAAAAAATAAAATTATCACCTAAACTATATACATGTTATCAATATCAAGCTAGGAAATCTGCTCACACATATCCTGAGAGATGACTCAATTGCAATGAGCTGCGAGATTTTGAAAAGCAACAATAAAAGTGCAGTATCTTTGCTTTAGCCAATGTGACAAACATACACAGATTCAATATAAAAAATGTTCAACCATATCTATTCTTACCTAAGTACCTATCTACAGTAGTGTTTGAAAAATTTACCTGAGGTCTGAGTTGACTTTATCAGGAGTATGACAAACAATCCTGACAGGTGATCTCTCGAAGCCAACCATAATGTCCACTTCTGACTGATTTGGAACTTTCGTCTGACGAGATGCATCGACTAACAGTACTTCTGATGGCTGTTGTTTGTGCACTCTTGTTCCCTGTTTAATATAAACCAGGTATATATATTAGTGTATTTTATAAGACTTAAATTTAAAACAGAAGTAGCCTTACTCTTATTGTGTTAGGAAAGAATATAGATTGCTTGTTTGGTGTTATCAAAATTTCCAGTGATAAAACTGAAGGATCTTGGTTAACATCTTGAAGGATTTCATAAGTGCAAATGATGACTAGCCTGTTAACATTGTGGATTTAAGTTCTAATCCAACTCATTATGAGAGTACATACCAATGAGGCTTTGTTTAAAATACGCTTCTCAATGAGGAGATTGAGAGTTCGGTCAGTTTTTAAAGGTGTATTTGACAGGAATATATATGTTTAGGACTGTAAATTATCTCCGATATTTGGAATTCGGAGGGGCCGGTTTTTGGAGGATTTTTTTACTTGAAAATATACGTGTAGGTGAAAATTCCAGACCAGAATAAAGCTTTCGTTTTTTGGAGGAATCCAGTTTTCAGAGGGGCCGGTTTAGGGGAGTTCCATTGTAGTCCGCTATGCGTAAATCCCAATAAACCAATATAAGTTAAATGGTCCCTGGTCAACAAAATAAATATTACCACAATGCAAATAAACACAAGGTATTCTGATTAAACACAAAACAAACAAGGTCTCAATACAGTTGATTGATTATTATTAGTTAATGTCCAGTGTCAATAAACTTAAACTTGTACAAAATCAGCAAAATTTTTAACATACATGTAGAAACAAATCAAATTTTGGGATTAGGTCATAAATGTAAATTAGATTAGATTTTTAACTAATAAGTGATTCAAATACAGCATTTGATCTTAAATGTTAAAAATTTCTGAACAGAATTAGCTGGTGAAATTTCCCTACCTCCATAAATTAATTTCATGTATTTATGATTTATATGTTGTTAAGTCCTAGACTAGACTTAATTGTACATACCTTGTACTGTGTTGGTAGATCATCCTCGCTATCTGATAGATCTAATGAATCTGCTCTGTCATTTCTGTGTGGGGAGTGATTCCCTGCTAATGATGGCTCTAATCTATAACAGTTAAAAACTGTACATTTATTTAATCGGAAAAGACATAGCAAAATAGCAATCCTTCTGCCGAAGTTAAATTTCATTGGCGAAGATTTGAGTTTTCTATAAAAGGTTTGTATTAGCACTGGCTTTTTACTAGTCAGTTTGTCTGCTGACATCACTGATAGTAAAAAGCATATGCATTGTACAACCAGCCTTTTACGTTAATTGTCACTGCCTTCTTTTCACTTTTGATACGTCACTTGTCTTTGGTTTTGCAGGTATTTTTTGCTTGGCCATATGCAATATGATTTGTTAGCATGCCACCAAAAACATCACAGCTATAATAAATATTGACACCTCATAAACTTTCTCAATTCAACTTAATACAAAGATGAAAGTTTAATATTTGCTTCTTCAGCTTGAGGTTTGAAAATTTCAGTAGCAATTTTTTCAATTACATCTGCAATTGGTTACCTTTTTGAACAATTATATCATTCAAATGGATCAGGTATGGGGTGATCAAATTAATAGACGAAAGGACATTAAGAATATCTCAATTCCCAAACTTCAAACAAATGAAATTCTAACTTTTCAAACTCTGAAACACATGTTAATTTTTCTAACTTCTAGGTAAAATATTAAATTACAAAGCTACAAATTAAAATATAAGTAATACATGTATTACTACACCCCTCCAACTTGACATGTGCAAAAAGCAACATATTCTAATTAATAACTTCTCAATTAATTTGCTACACTTACATTCTAGGCTGAACAGTTGGGTCATTTTTCTGAGAAACAAAACTTGTATATGGACTCTGTGGTTTTCTGTTGGCTGAACTTGATTCTGTCAAGATAAATAATACAAAACTTTTTTATTTCAATAAATATTTGGGGCTTATTTAAAAATAAACAACTCTTCCATGCATGAGACAATGTTAAAACTTATTCTATCATTATATAATATCCATTATTTATTATTATAATACACAAAATTTTGTCTCTCTTGCTCACTCCAATTTTAAAGGGAAAGAAATTTTCTTGTACATTTTTAAGTTTTAAGATATTTATACTTGAAATACCTTAACTATTAACCTTTTTGACCTTACTGTCCATTTTAAATCTTGTACAACCAACCAGTATTATTTGCCTAAATGATATGTACTTTACTGTCAAGTTACCAAGCATATGTCTATATCCAGCTCTAGCAATTTTTTATATATGAGGAGGTTACATTGTTTACTTGTTCATTCTCTTTTATTTTAGGTTAAACTTTGCATTATTTATATTTCCATAAGTTTTCCTTTGAAGTAGGACTTTTGGAATTCTCACTGGGTCACATCAATCTTTTTGGCTCCATTGTGCACATGACTAGGTCAGCTGAGCTAGCTTTGGTTTCTCTGTAACTATAAATACTGCCGTCCTCACCGGGATGTGATGCTGAACAGAGCATAAGGAATTCATCCGATTTTGGGGAAACATACTGAGGGTGACTCACAAGTAATCGTGTTGCCATTGTCTACTGCATTGTGTTTGCATATTTGTATTGTTGAACAGGATGTAAATAAACAACATGGTTATACTTTTATGTTTGTATTTGTCCCATGAACTACAGTTTAGGCAAAAAATATATATATGTATGTTTAAAGTTACCCTACCTACCCTATTTCAGTGCCTACCCTAACCCATTTTATTCCCATTATAGGACAAAATGTAGCTGATATAATAATTTCCCTAATAAAACATCCGCTGACCATTTTTTCTCCCATAGGGGTCTATGTAAAATAATTTTTCAAATAAAAATGATTTTGCCTACCTACCTACCCTATTTTTTTGTCACAATTTAACCTTAAACAGACATATATTTTGTTTTGGCCTTACTAAAATGGGAAATTTTTACAGACCATAAACATAACATACAGAATCTGATTCCCATTACACAAATTTTCTGACTTGTATTGGACAAATTATAATAGTATTTGTTAGACTTCTTTGTCTGTTTAATTGCGTGTGATTTGTTGATAACATTGACGCTCGTCATCCTTCAATAACAGATATGATGAAATTGATTTAGCAATGAATTCCTCTCAAACTAGTGCAGACAAGCATGAAAAATTTACACATTACTATAGTTGCATCTGAAAATTTATACAGAATACACCAAATACAGTTCCTTTTTTTAAAATTATTTTGCTACACTGAATAGTTATAAAACCAATCAAGACTGATACATAGTATCCTTAATTACCTTCAACTCCACTTGCCAAATTAACAGGTTTAGGTCTTGTGTTATCGCTTGCTGATATCAAACGCCCCTGTGACAATGGTTTCCTAATAATTAAAAGAATTAAATTCTAAGTAAAATTTGTAAGAACTTATTTCATTGTTTCCATAGGTATATGTGTAGGTATCAAGACAGTTCAGTTCCTAAATTTGGACAATTCTGTACCGTATATAAAATAATAAAATAACCCTTTAATTAATAAATTTAATCAATTGGAAGGTGAATTTAATAAACATAGCATGAAGTGCTTTTGTCCAGCACTGATGCTAACATCCCACTGTAACAGGCATTATTATTTAGTTGATTTGTAAAGAGGATTTTTAAAAGGAGGAATCAATTTTTTTTTTCGCGAATTAAAAAAAATGGATTGAAATGAATTATGTCAGACATACTTATTGGCAATTGATTTTGAATTACTACAAACAGATGTTTAATTGTTCACTGGGTCCTTTATAAAAAAAAATTCTCTACCATTTTGCATAACCGTAAGAAGATACTAAAAGTACTGAAACTAAAATTCGCAAATTAAAGGATTCTCAAAATTCAGATATAGAGTGGGAATCTTGATGTTTTTAAATATATAAATACCAATCCTAGGTACCCCTCATACACCAATGAATGTGCGTCTTGTTATAAGGAGAAACAAAATACGTTTAGAGTTGAGATCTCAACCATTGCATAATTATTTGAATGTTATGGGGTTTGAGAGGGTGGATAAACCCCCTCTTTTAAATATGACAGCTGATCATCAATTTGCACTTCTTTTAAACTGGGAGACTTAATAATAAAAGCGCAAGCATTAATTATGACTTCTTTTTACAATACATACCCATAGTCATCTTAATTTTATTTTTACATCAAAACACAACAATCGTCCAAAAAATAGAATCTGTTCGTTCCGTCCTCATTTTTGACCCCATAATTTTGGCACAAGATCGACCTGGCGTATGCATGTTAAGAATAGGAAAACATAATAATACGTCATACTTTCGGTATCGTTATTTTATTTTGCTTTCAAAAAATTATCTTTCTTGTTCCTTCAAATAGCTGTTTTAATGTCAAAGTCGAAAACGGCAGCAAAATCTAACCAACCCGCCACCCTGTTGACAAATTCATAACACGTGACCCGGATCTTGCTCCAGCTTTGGAGCATCTCACAAATCATTTTTACTACACGTGTTCAACGTTTGTTGACATTCGTCTTGTTAGAATATATAACCATAACCTTTTAATATCTAATAAGAGGATTTGTTTTCTAAAAAAAAATCATTTCATTTAAATATTTCAAATTTATTCCTCTGAGAAACGTGAATACAAGTCCATTCCGAACTTGTTTCATATTTCTTTTCGAAAGATAACTTCCAGGTAGAAAAAAAAATCAATAAAATATTTTAAAATCGTTCTCATTACAACTATTTTTTAATACAGTAAATGGTTGAAATGGTTAAGAAGGACGAAATGAACACTCGATGAGGACTGAAAGTAATCAACTTACTGAAAATATTAACAAGAGTGGACACACAAAAATGTCTCGCCTGTCGTGTATTTCTAATGAAAGTAAATGCTATCAGACATATTGCATATAGTATTCAAAAAACAGGCCAAAACACAAAAAAAACTTAACCACTGAACCATGAAAATGAGGTCAAGGTCAGATGACACCTGCCAGTTGGACATGTACACCTTACAATCCTTCCATACACCAAATATAGTAGACCTATTGCATACAGTATTCGAAAAATAGGCAAAACACAAAAACTTAACTATAACCACTGAACCATGAAAATGAGGTCAAGGTCAGATGACACTGGCCAGTTGGACATGTACACCTTACAATCCTTCAATACACCAAATATACTAGACCTATTGCATATAGTATTCGAAAAACAGGCCAAAACACAAAAACTTAACTATAACCACTGAATCATGAAAATGAGGTCAAGGTCAGATGACACCTGTCAGTTGGACATGTACACCTTACAATCCTTCCATACACCAAATATAGTAGACCTATTGCATACAGTATTCGAAAAACAGGCCAAAACACAAAAACTTAACTATAACCACTGAACCATGAAAATGAGGTCAAGGTCAGATGACACCTGCCAGTTGGACATGTACACCTTACAATCCTTCCATACACCAAATATAGTAGACCTATTGCATATAGTATTCGAAAAACAGGCCAAAACACAAAAACTTAACTATAACCACTGAACCATGAAAATGAGGTCAAGGTCAGATGACACCTGCCGATTGGACATGTACACCTTACAATCCTTCCATACACCAAATATAGTAGACCTATTGCATATAGTATTCGAAAAACAGGCCAAAACACAAAAACTTAACTATAACCACTGAACCATGAAAATGAGGTCAAGGTCAGATGACACCTGCCAGTTGGACATGTACACCTTACAATCCTTCCATACACCAAATATACTACACCTATTGCTTATAGTATCTGAGATATGGACTTGACCACCAAAACTTAACCTTGTTCACTGATCCTTGAAATTGGGTCGAGGTCAATTGAAAACTGTCTGACGGGGATGAGGACCTTGTAAGGTACGCACATACCAAATATAGTTATCCTATTACTCATAATAAGAGAGAAATTAACATTACAAAAAATTTTTAATTTTTTTTCAATTAGTCACTGAACCATGAAAATGAGGTCAAGGACAATGTACATATGACAGACGGAAAGTTTGTAACATAAGGCATCTATATACAAAGTATAAAGCATCCAGGTCTTCTACCTTCTAAAATATAAAGCTTTTAAGAAGTGAGTTAACGCCGCCGCCGCCGGATCACCATCCCTATGTCGAGCTTTCTGCGACTAAAGTCGCAGGCTCGACAAAAATGATGACTGTGACCAGTCGGTAACAATATTACAGACAATCTTGGTTGTAAATTAAATTGAATTTCCCTCGCTTTCTCACTTCTGTATCTTTTCATATTCATACGCTAAATTTGACTCAAAACACAGTCTTCTTTAACACCCATTTGTTATTCGACAGAGTTATCTTTCTATATATGTTATTATTCAGTGAATAACTGCATGCAACCCTATGCATTGTACCTTGATTTAAAATTGTATTGATTTCATAGGAACTATTTGCAGATTGGGGGTACTTTGTCTCAACAGATCGTCATGTCAACAATACTCCAGCATGGCTAGTTTTTATCAAAACTACCAGTGCTGGACTAAAAACAATTTCAAAATTTTCCTTTATAATTATCACAAATTTATCATTGATCTTCCGTACTATCTTAACAAATTTCCAAAGAATAAAGACGGCAAATTATACAAGCTGAATTTTGTTTTGAGAAAATAGTAGAAGCTGAGGAATGGTATTAAAATGGGAACTTTGGAGTCGTTGGTTTCATTACCATGATGTCAGACAACGTATGTTGTAACCATTGTGCCAAAGAGGTACGACCTATACAAGAAGCTGTCGAGTGTGACTGATGTTCCAGATGGCAACACAGAACTTGTAATACTGGTATTCCTAGAGCCCAGTACTTACATGCAGTAAACAGGTACACAGACAGATAATTCAGAAAGCCGTCTACTAAAGGAATGTGCCAGTGTGTATGGGCCGCCTGCTCAGTAGTGCTCACTAGTATATCTTTGTACAATGTAAATGATACTGAACTTAAGTGCTTTTAAATTAATAGTTTTCATTATCTTTCCTTAGAAAACTATTAATATAGTGCTTTAATGGTTTCATATGTTTATCTCAGTGTTCTTTGTTATTAATCGTTTGTTGTTAATTGAAAAATGAAATAAGTAATAAAATAAAATTAATAAAACTATTTTCATTCATACTTAATTAAATAGTATACAAAACACATGAAAAGATACAAAACAAACAAACAAATACAAATAACAAGATAAAAAACAAACCAACAAAAACAAACAAAACAAATAAAAAAAAACCAGCAAAACGTATCCAGTTTCAAAGTACCGAATTGTCCATATTTGGGTCCCGGAATATCCTAGTACCGAACTATCTGGAATTCCATGTGTATTACTAAGGATCAGTATGAATCATGCTAATGATTCATTAATAAAATATACTTTTTAAAAATTGCTGTGGTGGCAATCGATTTGACAAGCACACATCTTGCCAAAAGTTCAATTCAAACACCCTTACTGTTCATCCTTCTATCACACTATAGATGCCAGTGCTGCAGCCACCAACATAAACTTCAACTAAAAACTTAATCTCTTGCGACTTATCTCGTGATATTATTGAAGTAAAGAAATTGAGTAAAAAGTCAGAAAATGGGATTCTTTTGAAATTTCAAAACCCTCCATACAATGCTCCAAATATGAAAATGGAATCAGTGTAAACGGAACGCTATTTTAAAATTATCTCCCTTGGTCTTGTTGTTGACCACGTAAATACCTATCCCAATAGTGTGATTCTTGAAAAAAAGTAGACAAGGGCTAATACACAGTATGAATTTGACGTTCGTTTCCTAATTTTTATTTCTGACACGATTGTTATGACATAACGTGCCTATTCTTTCGTTGTCCAACATTTTCTTGTGGTGCAGGTTTGTACATAACTCTTTTGGACGCCATGTTTAGATTTCCCGCGTTTTTTAGGACGGGCTAAAATAAGTAAATGGTCTCTGACCATGCAGTCTTTTACTCATTCCACAGTTCATTTTAAAGTGTTTATGCATAAAATGGGAAAATGTTAAATATTTGAATTTTTTTCTCTAAAGACTTTGAAAGATAATATTTTCCAATTATATGGGTAGTTTTTGTTTTTGTTTATTTATAATTTCTTGTTTTTTCTTACCTTTTGGCTATACTGTTATAAAGGCATATTAGGTTGTACTGCCCATACACATTGTTATACATGATATTATTTTTTGGCTTTCCAAAGTCTGATCATGAGCATTCTTGATGAAAAACAAGCCAGAAATGTAAATTGTACATTGGTGCACATACTGGCATTTAAAGGAATTTGGTATATATGAGTTTTGTTTTTCAAGAAAAGGAAGAAAGTGCAACAGAATCTTATATTTTTCAACTGTTTGTTTATAATACAACGTAATATATTTAGAAATAATTCAAATTATGCAAATTCATAATGTAACCAGTAAATTAAGATTGTTCTCATACTCTGCCTGTGTAAAGGAGATGTATGACTGCTTGATATAAATACTTAAATTTATAGGTGTAAATTTATTTATACCATGAATTCTCTGTTGTAATTAGGAAATCATCCAGGTGTGTATAATGGAGGGCAGAAATTACCAGCAATCGGAAAAAGACTGACCCCAGGCTTACATTAGGCACCCAGTAACCCCATCTAGGGCTAAAGGGTCAAAGCTGTTCAGAAAATCAAGAATCTAGAAATTTAAGATAGAAGGACACATATTAAGTTTGAAAAAAATGTATTGGAAGCAAAAATATTTCAAATACTCTAAAATTGTATCATTTTTTAGCACGGCTGCAATTGCACCCTATGCAGTGAAAAAGTGAATGCCCAATTGAATTTTTGATTATCCAATTAAAAGTAATCAATGAGTATTCCTCAGATATTATCTACAAGATTTTTTATCTTGGAATTTTTGTGTGGCATCTACCAGCCTGCAATTTTTATTTTTCAAAACAAACCATTACCCTATTCCATGTGATATTCAGTCCTGCTTTTTTATTCATATATCAAAAGCCTGATTTTTCCATAAATTCCTCCCCTCTCAGAGTAAAATCTTTATTACATAACAATAACCTGAATCTTCTTCTACTTTGTTTTTGTTTTTTTTTAAAATTTTTTGTTTATTGTCTATCTGGGTTTAGGACACTTGCAGGCCAGTTTGACAGATTGTTCATATCTGTGAAGGAAACGGGAGGACCAAGTGAAATTACAGAAAGGCAGCAGAAAAATTAGCAATCCTTCTCAATTAGAATAGGAGTTGATTACAACTTGTTATCAATGGGTTTAAACCTTTAACAAGTGTTGATAAGCTAGTGATCATATTAGTCCTTGACTGACCCCTGTTTTGTTATTGTTAATTGAAGTAACCAACTAAAATGAAAATTCCAGTCTGTTAAGAAATGAACAAAGATATACTTATAGGATAACTAATTCAAGAATTTGAATATCGCAAAATATTAAACGAGTCACCGAAAAACACCTTAATTCACGAATGCGCACAGCGCATGAGGGAATTATTAGTGTTTTCCGGTCACGAGTTGAATATTTCGATATTCAAATTCTTGAATTAGTTATACTGTTTATTACATTGATAAAATAGACAGAAAATGCTTCAAAAGTTTCATATGTTCCTTAGATCCCTACCTGAATCTTTCTACGCCACAAACGTCATTTGTTAGTAATGCCCTTGACGACGTTAAATAAAAACCGATCTTTCACTGAGTGAAAATATTGAATTTATTTTCACTGGTAATTACGATAAATAACCATCATCAATGCAATAAATATTGTTTTTTAACAGATGAAATATTTCTTGAACTCTTAACACAGAGTAATAACATAAATAACAAACTAGCAACACCAAGGATGTTTTATCAAGAGAACTTTCAAAATTCAATAAACTGGAAAATATCTAACAACACAACAGGAAAATTGGCAATCCATCTTAATTAGGATGGGAGTTAACTACAACTCATTATTAACAGTAACAAGTAAAAAGAGCAAAATTGAGACTTGTTTATTCTTTTTTTAATTTTTAATTTACATAATTACAATTTACAATAAATTACAACTGACTACAAGTTATTTACAAAACAATTTTTTATACACCAGATCTTTATTGAATTTATATACAAAGCCATTACCTGGGACTAAATTTCTTTTCCAGGGAGAAATGTGAATAATAATATAACTACCAGTATTCACTAATCACTAAGCAGCTAATATTTTGTCTATTTTCTTTTGATAAAATAAATTAATTCAAACTAGAAAATACCAGTTTTACTTTAATGGAAACTTGATTTTTAAATTCTTTTACAGTGGATAGATTCTGTAGGTAAATAGCAGTAATTCACTGCTGCTAGTTTTTCTATTTATAGTAACATACTCGTGGTTCCTGACATTAATTTCTGGATTAAACTACTCTACTTGTATCTTGTTACCCTTTCTCGGAACAGGGGAGATAATTTTTATAATGTATTCATATGCAAAGTCAGAATTATGTCCCTTCTTTCCATATATGATAAATTGGTACTGGAAATATCTCAGGACTGTTTCTCATTAGCTATGTTAATTATTTTTTGGTAATAAAAATCAGACTAGTTTGGCAACCGCAAAATTTGAAAAAAATTTTAAATCCTTGTAAAAGACAGCCAAAACATTATTCCAACACACAAACTTCTGCCAGCTGGCACTGTTTTTCAATACTTCTGTCATACTTGTTAATACAAAAACATCTGATGTAATTAGATTCAGCGTCCTTTTTAGCACCATATGATGCTGCGATCCAACAGCGCCTTCCCTTTGAAGTTGTCATTCACTGCAGTGTCTTTATTAGTAGCAGTGTCATTGTAATTTAAAGTCAATTTGCAATAGAGAAGTATTTGACAACATTCAAGCCCTTCTTTTTGCATTATAATTAAGGTCTATTTTAATTTATATGTCAACAGAAATTGTAGAATCCATAATGATCTATTATGGGTTCACCAAAATATGTGTATTCAGTTAAAATCAAGATGTGTATTTCCACTGAAGTAAAAATAGATCGACATTTTCTATTATGACATTTGACCTTAACATTTCTATTTTTATATAGACTGTTCAATACAAAATAAAAACAATCAAGAAAGATAAACTTCTAGAAAATATGAATTTTATCAAAAGAATATGACCAAAATAACTGCAAATTTTTAATAAACTTCAATCGCTGAAAAAAAATCACCACTACATAAATAACAAATGTGTTATTTTTTGTGCTGCTTAAATATCTATAAACTTGGATATGTTTGATTCAGATTATATAGACATACATTAAGCATGCTTCTAACACTTTCACTCAACAATGAAAAAACCGGTTCATTACCAAAACACTACTATTCAACAGCTAAAAATCAGGTTATTCCCCCAAAAATGGAATGCATTTCATTATCAGACGTAAACCTAAAAACTAAAAAAAAAACTATGCATATCAAGATCTTAGCAGGGTATTTAATTTCAGCCATGTCTGATAAAGTTATGTACCAAAATATAAAACAAGAAAATACAAATTTTAGACATAAATTTCTTTTATTTTCACATTAGTTTTGTTTTGCTATTTTGCAACAATTAATGTTCACAGTCCGCGTAGAATAGCATTTCACTTTTTTAAAAATTATTTCATTGTGATATAAAACATCCATTTATGTTTAAATCTTAATCAGAACTATGATCTTTTGAACAAACAATACTATTCTTTTGATTAAAACCAAGATTAAGTCATACAATGTCTTTTGTCACAAAAAAAATATGGTTATAATTACAGGGACAAGATATCTCTGGCAAACTGAAATCAGTTAAAATTTATGAATATACATTATCATCCTTGTTTGCCCCTCCAGTATCACCCCCCTGCCCTTTTTATATTTTAGACATTTTCAGAATAACAATTCTAAAAATTTTTTATCACTGACACATACCATATACTCTTCAATTTTTACACTTATTTTGAATTAAGCAACATAAAATCATACTAGCATTTTTCTACTAACCAAAATATAACTTTATCTACATAACAAAATTTTTTTTTAATCTACTCTCAACATTTTACAACTATTTTTATATACATTTTGATTTGCACTAAAATGCTAAGCCATCAACATATGAATTAAAAAGTGATTGATGAAACTAAAAAAGACCCATTGGTAGCCTTGAGCTGTTTTCTGCTCTTTGGTCGGGTGTGTTGTCTCTTTGACACATTCCCGATTTCCATTCTCTATTCTATTTTATTTTACATTCTTACTTACCCCTACTGGTACAAAAATGTCCTGCCCAAAATTTTTATTTATTTCCTAAAAATTTTAAACTACCATTTTCAAGATTTTTTTAATGCATGAAACTATATCACAGTAGGCTTTTTCATCAAACATCTTCTTGTAGTTTGAATAATGTGTGAAGTCCCCAAAAATTTACTATCTAGATGGCGTACATCACAGTAAAGGAGAAAATTTTGTTTATTGAACAATAAACACAAAAACCTTCACCAATCAGAAACGATGTTACATCCAAAATTAAATTATTTGGCCATATTATTATCCTAAAGAAAATGACTTTAACATGACCTTTACCTTGGTTTCTGTGCTCTGACAATGTTTGACAATTCCATTTACATAAAATAAAATATAAAAATATTCAAATAATCAGATACATTAATGAAAGACACTGAAGGGTTTTTTTTGTTGTATAAATATGTACAATATTTTTCTAATAAATACTAAAAGAGGAAAAGTTTTCTAAGATACTGTGGATTCATTATATTTTGTATGATATCCATGAAATTAAACAATTCCACAATACATATGTAGTTCAAAAACTATAAAATGCCATTCATAATAATGCCTTGATTAAAATTGCTGATTTATCCAAGCATTCAAATTTATGCAAAAAATGAAATATAGTAAAAATTCATATTTTTTTCAAATTAACAGATTTCAAATTGTGCCATAAAAATTTATTCGAATATAAATTAATTTTCTACAATAAAATGCAACAAAATCAGAAAAAAAGAAAATAATTTCTCTATAAAAGCAATCTTTATCACAGTGAATTCATGAAAGCACAACACACAATGATGTATTAAAATCTTGTGACATCTAAGCATAAGTGACTTACAATGACATTTCAAATGTTCAAGGGAAAAACAGAGGGACACTATTTACACACATCTTGATACTTCTATTAAACTAAACTATGAATATAACCATAAGAAACAGTAGTTAGTACAAGAATGGTGTCTAAAACATTTTTACTTCAATGACAAGTCAAATCCACCTTCTACACATATGATGCTGCTATGAGACCATCTAAAGCCTCATGTTAAAAACTTTATTTTTTTTGGAAGGCTGGTCCTACATTTAAGGCCATTTAAAGATAACTGATCCCTGCCGGCCCCATACATTGCATTTTAAAATTTTCCTGAATGCGACTTTTGGAATTTTTTGGAGTCTTATTTCCTATAAAAGATTTGACAAAATGACTTTGTAAGTAGCCAAACTGACCACAAGTCTGCTATCCCAGGTCTGCAGACAGCGAGACTTTTCACATGCATAAGCTTTGGCAAACATGAGCTGACAGATCAGTGTAATAAAAACTATAAAATTAGAATCTTCCCACCCGCCCCAAATTTTTAGAAGGAGACTTGGGATGATAATTTATCGATTAACTTCAATTGGCCTAACCAAAGAAAGATGGCGTTAACTGCATTATTTTTGCCAATTTTTGTAGAAAGTACGGAAGGAGGTATTCTGGCATCATATCTAATACGTAACAAGATTTTAGGGTGGGGAATCCAAATCTGCACAGGTAGGTTCAGAGGAGTTGCATCTAGAAGGTATGCATATGATACAATGAGAAAAAAAAAAACAAAGTCCCTTAACTCCTGTAAAATTCACTGAATCAGTGCCAATTATAACTCTAAAAAAGACCTATTCCATTTCTTGAGCTACATATGTATCAATCAAGTACTATTTATTTAACATTATTTACAAAAAGATTAAAGTTTCTGTATATACACATGTAGGCAATACGTCTGCTGGAAGTATATATAATAATTAGACAGGATATGTTAAAATTCAGAAGATATATAGACTATAGTGTTATGTGTCGCGACTTCCCTGAGAATTTAAACCATTTATAATATTCTCGTGTAAGTTTAATCTTTGAGGAACAGTCCAACCATCACAAATTAATTATTTGTTTATCTATCTATTTCCTTAGAAGTGGGTTTGATACAAATAAATAATTCTTAAAAAATGCCATATTCATATTAACTTTCAATAAAACAAATGAAAATTACATGTGTCTAATCACCAAAACAAAAAATTAATTTGTAATGGCCTATCCATAAGAACCATATAATTTTATTTCATTTCAGACCTTTTTTGATTGTCTAAATTAAAATGATCATACATGTACATGTGTTCTATTTAGCTGAAGGCTGCTTTTTATAAACATAAATATTTTAGTAATGATATTATTTTTAGCACCATTATGGAACTTATGACTAAATCACATAATAACAAAAAAAGTTAGTACAATGAAAATAGCTCACTCAACAAATCATGATTTACAAAAATTATCAACATTTACAACAACAGTTCATCGAGACAAAAGAATTAAACCAGGCACTTTACACAAATCACACAAATAAATAAAATAAGTCGATTGTTGATATGTTAGCTATACTGGTTCTGTGTGTGAACTGAATGGCTTTTTAAATTTGGCTTTCTCTCCTTTTGTATGATCTAAACTCTGTTTTCTGTGGTGACCTGTAAAAACAAATACGACATGAATCAATTCGCTAAGATATAATTAATTCCAACAGTGTTACCTAAACAGAAAAAAGCTCAGGAATTAAAATCAAGTTTCATGATTTATTACATACAAACATTACTTATCAAGTTTCGAAACCTGAACAGCTGACCTTCCGAAATAGAAAATTACACTGAATTTTATAGGTTTTAAAACTGGAATCCGCTTGTAACTAAAATCTTCTTTTCAAAGACATTTAAAAAATACTTTTCAGTAAAAGGAACCTTGAAATTCCCTAAACTTTCAACTGGAATTGAAATATTTTATTTCTAATATGTTTTTCCAAAGTGCAGGGTAACTTGATTGCATCAAAAAAAAGTTGAGATTCTGTTGTACAGGTAAGCAGTCCAATACCCAGAGGCAGAAGTGTAACGTACTAGGTTACAAACTAACAGTCTAACGGAAGGCAAGTCACTCCATTCAGACAATTATTCTAATACATGTACAAATCAACCAGTCTACCGGAAGACATGTCACCCCATTCAGACAGTCTACACCCTTACTCCTTAATAGCATATGCTTAAAGTAAAGAACTTCAATTACAAAGTCATTGGTTTAACACAACCAGGTATTGAACACAGGTTCAAGCCCAGCAGGGTTCCATGAACCAGCAATTCGAAGTGATCTTCGCATTCAAGCCAATCAGGGTTCCATGAACCATGAAGGTGGTTCATGTTAATATAATTATTCTTTTTAAATACCTCAACTAACAAATATAACAGGCAAACTTGATTTATACATTCACACTATTGTCACCAAACAATTATATTTTCTACTATTTGTCATATACTTACCCATGGTAATTAACGCACTTCCTAAAGCCACACCTGAAGCACCGCTGGGTGTTAAATCTTCATCCCCAGTGGGTAATAATACTAATAAAGATATGATTGCAGCTTTGTGTCCACTTAGTGGCTGTACTGCTACTGGTTTTGTACCACCCTGAAAATTAATTGTTTAAAACTGTATAGTAATGTACATTTGAATAATGGAATACTAAACAAACGTACATTTGGAAAAAAAATTCTGATGAACAAGGAATATCTTTACTCTCTTTACCTGATATAGTTTTTATGCCCCGACAACGAATATGGATGGGCATATAGAGTTCCCCTTGTCCGTCCGTACATACATCCCAACTATGTGGTTAAGTTTTGTGTTTGGGTTCATTTCTTTGGAACTAAGCATTGTGTATCAATGAAACTTCATCAGTGGATGTGCCTTGGGTAGTACTGAGCAGTCATAAAATAATTTGGTCATTATGACATACAATTTATGCTTGTGCGACTCTGGTTAAGTTTTGTGTTTATATGGATTTTAGGGTGGGGAATCGGTGTATTACAGAGGGCTATTCCAGAAAAAATGGTATGGGGGGGTTGGAAGGCATTTTTTTTTCAGCACCCACTACCCATACAATTTAAAATAAAATTTCCTTATGCTTCCTTTAGAATTTTTTTCCAGACCCCCAACCACCCATACAATTTTATATAAAGTGCCTTCCAACCCCCCCCATACATTTTTTTCCGGAATAGCCCAGACACAATTTCTTGGTTTTATTATTTTCTCTACACATTTCATTAGAACAAAAATACCGCAAAATAATTGGTGCATTTACAATTTTGTAGCTTAATATCATATAAGACCGTTAAAAAATTTTAACATTTGATTCCTTGGTTAGCACTAAGCATTCATACTGGAGATACTCAAGGAAGTCAAAATGTGCCGAGGCAATTCTTAGATTGACATATTAACTTTACCTTTTTTCTCTTTCTTAGATCTACAGAATTTGTTTCTTTTTTCTCTGCTTGATCTGATTTTCTTTCTATTTCTACAGTAACCGATGAAAAAGGTCTGCTAGCCATTTCTTCCATTTCAACCATCATTCTCTGCAAAGAATACATTTACTTTATCTCTTTGATGCCAAAAACATGTTTGCTTATAGTAACAATAGAATTTATCTCAGTAACATTCTGATTTACTTATAAAATGGTCAAAAACATCTTAAATCATCCTTCTATACATTTAAATACCTCTTAAATTTTTTAATTTTTCTAGTCATACTATATACATGTACTGTGTTCAGTCTTACTCAATACACTTACAGTTGGCATCAGTTCCTCATAAATCTATGTTCAACTAATCAAATTATTTTATTAGAGCAAACACTTCATCAAATTTTTCCAAAGTGGTATAAAAAATTAAAAAATTTGTCAGCGATTTGTGTATATTGCTAAAGTGCTCATATAAATATCATTAATTTTGCAATATGTTGAAAACTACACAAAGTAACAAACTTACCTGTCTTCTTCTATATATATCATATTTATGTTTGATTTTATACAATACAGCTGCTATGATAAGTAATGACAGAAAGCAACTGAAATGGAAAAAGAGAGATTTAGTAGTTTAGTTAAAATCTCTATTTTGACTTTACTGTTTTGTTTTTTTCTAATGCTACTTTTCGGATAGATGGATGAATTATTGTTTAACGTCCAGTGGCAGCCAGGTGCATATCAGGACGAGAACAAGTTGATATGATAATGAACATGATCCCTGCTTTGTACTAGACCGACACGCTAAGTCGGATTTTTAATGTGCTAGCTCACGAGGTAACTGTCCGCAGGAAGACATATCACCTCACTCGGACACATCACACTGACTCCGAGTAGACCAGTCTTTGCTATTACTCCTAGATGCTGCATGCTTGGCGGAGAAGCAGCAAATACCAATTTTAATGTCTTTGGTTTGACCTGGCCGGGGATCGAACCCGCAAACTTCCGCACTCAAGGCGAACACTCTACCATGAGACCACCAAGGCGGTCGCCACTTTTCAGTACTTGGTTTATAATTATTTCTACTTTAACCCGTCACAAAACCACGTTGCTATGATGTCATAAACTACATCTATGCTTCTAACAGAATGATTTGGGTAATATATGTATGTATATACATGTACTATTAATATTACTTTGAAATTCTGAAGTTTATGAAATCACTAGTCATAAAACAGCTTTTTTTTTTTTTTTTTTTTTAAAAACTTATAATAATGCACAAGTACAAAAAAAACTGTAAACTGAGTATGTCAGTACAGTACATAGAGTAAATTGAATCAGAAAATGAATTTTAATGTTTTTTAGTAACATCAGTATGAAATAACATGTAACAATTATAAAACAACTAAGTATGTTGCGAAACAGCTCATGCCCCTTTTGACAGCTCACCATTTCCATTTATTTTTCTTGTTATCTATTGTAACAATTATAGATTACCACCTTGCTAAACTTACCTGAAAAATGTCACAAAGAAATGAACTAAATCTATCTTTGGAAACTGTGAAAATGATATCTACAATTAAACAAAGTCTTTATGTCATTTTAAATTTTGAGCCACTTCTGAAAAGGACCATGTGTATAAGCTCAAGAACCATAACCCTGTCCTCCTATTCATCTTTTTCATTTAATGTGCACATTTAAAGACATATATTGATATCAAATTTAAGTGTCTTTTCATTCCTACACAATTTTTTACAGAATAAAAGAAAAAAATATATATCCTCTCAATACTAATTTTTTTTCATATATTGAATTTAATCACTAACTACCATACATTTTTTGACTGTTTGTTAAAAATTGTATCCATTATTTTCAATAGTGCAGGAAAGGATTTATATCACATTAATAAAATTTTGGGGTTTTTTCTGCCTGTATTTGCTAATCCTAAAATAATGTCAGTTATTAAACAATAAAAAAAATAAATACATGCAATTAAATCTAAAAATACCATAAGTATGAATTCAATATTTTAGACCACAAAACCAAAATAGAGGTACTTTGAACAAACTCCAAAAATGATACACCACTCCAAAATATTATGTTAATTTAGTCAAATTATCTCCCCTTAAACATGTTGGACAAGAATTATAATGCATGATGAATGTCTTTATTTGGTGAGCCATCTTTGTGTAAAGTTTCAGGGAATTCCATTACACCATTTAGAAGGCGTTGTGCTTACAAGATTCATGAACAGACGGACAGAAAAAAGATAGACAGACAGGATGATTCCTAAACACAGCCCCCCCCCCCATTTACCGCAACTGGTCTCCAAAGGGTATAATGATGACTGTTAAATATAAAATAAGATCTACCTGAAGCCAGAATGGAGTTGTAAATCCATATACATATACAAGGAATGTTGTGTTTTCTTTATCCCCAAAAGAAAAGTCACCATGTTCAAACTTGGTGCGGAAATATGTGCATGGATATGATTCATGTATCTTCTCCACATTGCGAGATTCTGAAAAAAAAAACAAAGAAAATGTCTATTATAGTTAATGTTCAATTTTTAATTTTGTTAATTTCTGTTATTCAATCAAAATGTAGTTTTGATAAAATCAAGCTCAGTTAAAAGTTGAAACAATTTGTTAGGTACCTCAAAGAAAATTCCAAGAGTCAAAAAGTATTAAATATACATGTATAAATATACAATACATAGTCATTGTCGGAAAATATGAAACTTATTTGGGCGAGCTCTAGCCTTTTTCCCATGTTTCGCAGCGAGCTCAAATAAATTTTATATTTTCTGACAATGACTTTGTATTTTCTTTATCCTGCAATCCACTTTCGATGTGTAAAATGCCTTAAAATTACGCTCGAAGTTGACATCGACCTGACGTGAAAACATTCACTATGTTCCTCACGCTCTTCATGTAAACAAGTACCAGTAGACTTTATTAGGTCATCGACCTAATACGACTAAAGTTTATTCTACGCCTGTCATTAGACCAGAAATAGCTTGATTGCAAGATAAATAAATTTTATACCGATAAGATCATTGAAAATTAACTTTACATTTAACACAGTATTTTAAAAAATCTTATTTCTTCTCTTCTTAAATACAGTAAATCCTTGTGAAATATCTCCAAAATTTATATATCAGATTTGTGAGATGATATTGAAAGATGCTTGATTAGTCCATATAACACATAACAAATTAAATTACAACCATTATTTTAAACAGTGTTCATGTTATTTGGCCACATTTTTTTTATATGATATGAATGTGAACAGTGCTTTGTACAACATCTTGAGGCATTATTCATTTTGTTCTAAATAAACTAGGCATCAGAGTTACAGATATGATGTGGGACCTTTGTGTTAAGCATGCAGAAATTTAGAAAAAATTATTACGTTAAAATTTAATGTGAATAGATCTAAATATATATGTAACTTACTTGTTTTGAAGGTAATATTGAGGTAAGAGTTTCCTGAGCAATTAACCTTGAAATCAACATCTCTGTCAGCCTGAAAAGTACAACATTAACATATAATCTAAATCTTATAAACCATATGTTGCAATACTTTTAAGAAACCGCAGTAAACAATTTTCCTTTTCATTTTTGGTTTTGTTTCAGAAAGAGGGGAGGTCTGTAAGTGCTATCTTATACTCAGAGAATACTTTCAGTTCTGAAATTTTATCAATTATTTTTTAATTTCTCATTATTTTTTTTTTTATTCCAGTCACTGCCAAAATGAATGCTGGTTTTGAAAATCCCTTTACATGGTACTTGTCTTAAAGTGTAATAAAAAATTGATGCAAAAATGTACATATGAAAACAATCCTGAATAGTAAGCATAGTTAAAGGCTGAAAATATTTAGTCTTTGGTTTGATCTGAACAGGAACAGCCTGAATTACATGCACTCAAGGTGGCCTCTTGATCATATGCAGTGGGGTATGAGATTTTTCTCATAGTTGAAGACCTCATTGTGACTTTTAGGTTAAAGAACAGCAATAAAAGTGCTTTTTATTAGCTTGAACTATTGTCATGTGAATATCAGGATTTTATGTGTAAAAATTATCCATCATCCCTCTATCAAATTTACCAATATACTCATCATTTACTAAGGCATATACATGTAGAATTGTCAAATCGAATTCACTTACTAAAGTTCATAATAGCAAGTCAATTTTTATCAATCATTATACACAGTAATAGAATATGAACTTACGGCTGCTGGGATATTCATAAAATTAATTTGTGTATAAAATTTGTCGTCTTTCTTTGATAGATTGAATGTGAACTGGTAGTCTGTCACCAGGTGATCTGAAATAAAGAACCACATCATTATAATAATCAATAAGAATAAACAAAACTATTTCTGAATATAACAGCTAAATGTGACTTTGTTGTTTCTTTTCTGTTGCAGACAATTTTTTCTAAATTTCCATATTCCATAAAGGTCAAGTACATGTAAAATCAAGTTAGAGATTCTTATTCCCAACTAGCCATGCATTAATTTCCACTTTTTAGTACTTTTGTGACAAATAAAAAATATATTATTCAAGGGTCACATAAGACATTGCTTAGTACAGGTTTATTAATATCGAATGCACTCCAGAGGGAAATAAAAACAGAGATCACATAAGACAGCTTCTTGCTTAATAGAGGTAATCACAACAGAAGGTTTGACCGTAATTAGTTTCTCAATTTTCCTTCTGTACAATATAAGGGTCTCACTATAATTTTCCCAGCTAACATGGTATATAAATTTTTTCACTAGTTTCAATATAATTGATAAAATGTTATTTGAACTTACAGAAACATGTTCCACCTTTTTTAGGATTTCCAAAATATTTGTGAGATTCATCACATCTACAAATCAATAAAAGTGTTTTAACAATAAAGATCATGTAATTATATAAAGAAATAAACAATTTTGTTTACAGCTTTTTTTTTGTTTACAGACCTTTTTTCTCTAAAGAACAGTTTTTCCTGCTTATACAATTTTTTACTAAAAAATGTATTTTCTTGATGGGCTTAGATTGCCTTTCAGACGAAAAACAGCAATAAAAGCATAATTCAGTTGCTTTCTGTATTATGTTACTATATTACATGGGATAGCTGACCATATGCATTAACCCACATCCATTGTTTATCTTACTGTATTTAATTTAAAGAAAAATCAAACTCCTTTATAGAATATAAATATTAAAAAAGAGAAAATGACAACAGAATTGATACTTCAAAGCACTAATTGTGAAATCTCATTATAAGATGGCTTTATAATAATAAATCAACTGAAAACAATAGATGACTATAACAATTATAAACCAACACAACACAACTGACAATAATAATTTAAAAGGTCAATGGTCGGAGTCAATGAAGACCTTTGAAATTTTGACTATTAAGTACATGTAGGTGTCTATGTTCCCTGTACAAAAAGACAAAAGTGACCTTTGAACTTTTGACCACTCCAGTAATCAGACTAAGTGGTTCCGTCTTCAATACTGGAGACCGTATGTCTCTACCACTTAATGTTTTCAAGTAATAACAATTATAAGTCAAAAGGTCATAGGCAAACTTTATCTTTTTCATCAGGAAGTAGATCCTGTGGCTCCATCATTCATATTAAGATCGCATGTCCCTATCACTTATAGTTTTCAAGTTATACGTATTTTTTTAAAAAAGGTCAAAGGTCCAAGTCATCAGTGACCACTTACTTGTCACATTTATCTCCGATAACACCTCGGGTTCTACAGTTGCAAACACCAGTCACCCTATCGCAGGAATCAGCTTGCTCATTACAGTCACATCCTACAAATCAATATTTTATATAAAATTATGAAAAAGTTTCCAATAATTGATTACAACTACAATATATAAGTGCCACAGCAGGTGCACTGAGGCACAAAACAATCTTTCCATTTTAGTTCAACTCCCATAATTATTGAACCATATATAGAATAATAAGCTAATTCAATAGCTCATTTGTGCCTTTGGTTTGGTGAACTAAAAATAGATCAAAAAGTTTAGTTGCTAGCAATGTTCAAAAAAATCATGGTGAACAAAATTTTTATCAAAGAAAGTAATTTTTTTTTGAAAACAGTAAAAAAACACATGTCAATTTATGGAATTTCTTGATATGATAAACTGTACCTCATGTTATTCTAACTGACTGTGGCGATTAATTTAAAAATGTACCGAGAGTAAACAAAAGTTCACACAAAGAGAAACTATTTCAAGTAATCTAATCATAAAATAGACACAGTTAGCAAATACATGTACATGTAGCTTGGTGTAACTGATAATATTAGACAAACAGAATTTTAAGATTTCATCAGGAAATAAAGACACAAAGTATAGTAAGGTATCCTGACCTTAACTGACCACCTGGGCATTTTAACTGTCCTGGATGTTCCATACGACAAAATGGTAAAAAATCTCGGAAAATTTTAGGCAAACTTCGGATACACTTTCATATATAACTTATTTTCAAGGATAATGTAAACAAACTACTAAATGTTTGTTTGTTTACTTGGGATTTTACGCTGTTTTCAGCATATTTGGCTATTTCATGGCGGCCAGTTTTTATTGTTGGAGGAAGTCAGAGTACCCGGAGAGAACCACCAACCTTCGGTAGGAAAATTGGCAATCCTTTTTCAATTTAGATCGGAGTCGAACACACCCTGCCACAGGTGAGATTCGAAATCACAACCTCAGTGTTGACAAGCTAGTGATCATTAGTAGTAATGACGAACTAACTAAACCACTCTGCCACCAAGGCCCCTAACTACTAAATCATGCTTTAAACTTATGGATAAATCTATTTTCCGTAAAAAAAGACATAGTAATCACGGTCATTTCTATTATGATAACTTAAATGAGTCCACACTGTTTGACACACAAAAATAAATATTGTAAGAAGTACATACTTTTACATGTTCCGCCATTGACCGGATTTCCAAAGTATCCTTCTTTACATCTCTCACAATGTTCACCTGAAAATAAATTTCAGAAGTAGGATACAATACGTAAATGTCAACAAGTACATATTATTTACTGAAAACTAGTTACAAGAACAAAAGTTTCATTTATTGATTATAATTTCAATAATTTTTTCAATGATTTAATTCAATCTTTAAAAATTTCAAGAGTCATTAAATTTCACCTCCTTTTTAAAACAGCTAATCTCTTTTTTTGCTTCATTCATTAAAATTATAATTTTTCTAACCTTCAATTTACTGCAATCATTAAAATTCTTAAGCATTTTATTAATTCACAATCGATAATTTTTCACTCAGCATAAATATATGGGTTTAGTGATGATTCACAAAATTCCAGATTTTTTTGAAAAGATGTCTTCAAAAACAGTAAATAATTCTTTAAAAAAGATATAAATAAGATGTGTCGTACAGCATGAAAAGATGGAATTCACCTCCACTAGTTGTTTATGCATTATTTCATTGTTTTCCTCCTTTATATTTACCAACCTTCAGTCATATTTTTACATTCCACACAAACTCCAGTTTTCCCGGTATTGTTTGAACATACACTGTGCCCATTACATTGACAATCTGAAATAATTTGTTATTATAACTTCAATATCCTGAGATGTATAATTTTTTTCTTTTTGTTATACAAAAAATTCGGACAAGATTTTTAATGGAAAATGATGGTTCATTGTTGGAAATAACATCAGGTACAATGAAGGTCTTTTTTTAAACTTTAAAATGATTACATGTATTTGAATGTTTAATTAAATCAAATACATTTACAGACCTGTACCTGGATACTCAATAAAACACCATCTATCCTTGTCAAATATCCCCATATATCTGTGACTGGTTATAGGTATGACCCTTTAGCCTCCATCCATACACTTCCCCAGACATTGTCGTTACACAAGTTACTTACCTGGACAATCAATAAAATACCATCTATCCTTGTCAAATATCCCCATATATCTGTGACTGGTTATTGGTTGGACCCTTTAGCCTCCCTCCATACACTTCCCCAGACATGTATGGGACTTGTTGTTATACAAGTTACTTACCTGGACAATCAATAAAATACCATCTATCCTTTTCACACATTCCCATATCTATCTGTGACTGATTATTGACTGGACCTTGTAGTCCTCCCTCCATACATTTCCCCAGACCTGTATGGGACCTGTCATTACACCATCCACAGGTAGGGTTGGACTGACACCGGTCACACGTGTGCAAGTCTGAACACCTTGTTTCTGTGAAATACATGTATATTAGTTTTAAAGTGTGAGTGAGAATGTATAATAGTGACGAACATGATACACTGCCGATACTGTAAATTAATTAACTTATACTCTAATATTGTTCTTCATCAATTGATTGAATTCAATATTTGCACTATCTACCCTGTTGCATTTTTCATTTACAATATTACCAATTGACAATGATTACTGTAAATTTGGAAATTATTGCGATGTTTTTATTATTGCGAAAAATGCAACAGGGTTGTAATCGCAATAATTTAAACTTGCATTTTGGAATTTTATATATGAATGAAGCGGGATTTTTCTCAATATCCCAAAAATTAAAATCGCATTTTGGTCTAGAATGAAAAAATCGCAATAATAAATGCACGCAATAATTTCTGAATTTACAGTATTTAAAACTGCATGATTTATCAAGATACATGTACTAGAAATATGCTGGCCCAAACAAAATACATTTCACTATACAAATGTATATACTTCTGGCCTGAAATTTATAATACAACTCAGATTTAATGATTTTCTCAACTTATTCTAAACTCAAATATGGACCAATCAGATTACGGAAAAATTTAAAATTTGAGAAAATACTGAATTAGATATGTTTTACGAGAAACCAGGCCCTGATATTGTAAAATACCTGGGTCATGACCTGAAATTAACTCAACTAAACTTATAGAACAAGTGACAGCCTGTTGTTTTAGGACTTCTATACTGGTACTTTGATTTCAATTATTGTCCCATCTGTACTCTCAATCATGTGTTTTTATTTTAATGAATGCTTTGAGAGCTTTTGAATATTACTGAATTGTGACATGATCTTCCTCTGCTCAATTGACATTTTAAAATGTTACATTATTTACATCAATAAAAATATAAAAACTTGAAACCGATACTTATTTTTCTTAGGCTTATAAATATGTGTCCTGCCTTTTGAATGGCAGACGAACTTAAAGTAAATATTTAAGATACTTAAACTGTAATTACCTGGACACTTTGATTTCTGTGTGGTCCACTCCATGCATTGTCCGTATATGAACGAGGCCACGTAAGAGTTTGTCTGTACACACAGCTGTTTGTTACCACACCACATACATGATTTGGATGTACAATTCTCACAACTTTTATGTGCTATACAAGGCTGGTCACATTTCTTGAGTACTCTGGTTGAATTATAATCTAGAAAAAATAGATTTTTTTCTTTTAAATATGGATACTGATGAACAATTATCTTAATTTTTACAAATTAAGGCTCAACTTGCATTGTATTCTTATGTGTTACAATAAATATGAACATGTCAGGAGTTTAAAATAGTACTCGACTGACTACCGGGACTACTAATTTTTTATCAGTGGGCTATCATCCCATAACTATCATATTTTGTGATAGTTAAAGCCCAACAGGCTACTAAATTTTCATTGCGTATATCACTTAAGATTTCAGAATCGAATAGACATGCTACTGTTAAGACGTCTAATATATTCTTGGCAATATGATTTTATGATATAAAATTATTATTGCCATTGTATGTTATATATAGAATATCATATGGGTTTTTTTCATGTCATATCCCATATCAACCCTAAGACACTAATATTATCCCGAGATATGGGTCGAGGTGTTGATATGAGGTATGATATGAAAAAACCCATATCATACTGTCTTTATCATATATTGTTTATTTTTATGCCAGTTGTACATTGGGATCACATGATTCTTTAGGGGAACGTTATGGATTTCCTAGCGGGAAGATAGGAATATCATCTCACTGGGATACAATGGCAAGTTAAATTCCTGCTGTATTACATGGGCAAAACTACCTATATCAATGATAAACATATGATAATACTTACTACTCCATACATTTTGTAATGTTATGGCATGTGGTCTAAGCACATGAAAAATATGTCATAAAAAGATAATAACATGGTTTATTCTTATCTGACCCAGTTTCAACCATTTGTCAGTCCTCAGGCTGACATTATGACCTTCGGCTGATAATGGATCTGACATGAAAAATGCTGTGTTATAAACTACATGTATATCTATATGAGATTACACTCGTCAAATTATCCAAATTTCTCTACAAATTTTTTTTTTTTTATTTGCCTTCAAATTACAAAACAGACAATCTCACCAGAGGTATATTTTACAGCCTGACATTTCTTAGACTGGCCATTCCATTCACATGAATCGGACTGGATACAGGCAAAACAATTCTGTGTAGCATAGCATGGACTACTGTACTTCGCTGGACATTGTGATATTGTGGTTATTGGCTGCATTATTAAAATAAAACACCAATAATGTTTACACCTGATACCTTCTTTTTAACTCTATTAAAGCAGCCCTTTTTGAAATAATTTATTGTCGTTTAAATGCAAAAGTATCCCATTTTGTGAGAAAAATAACAGAATTAGGCCACACCAAACTTATTTTAGAACCTCATCACAGTTATCTTAATCAAATCCAAAATTCCTGTAATGTCAAACGGTCTCGTTCTTTTTTAGACTGGCTGATGCTGCAACATTTCAGAGAAGGTTCTTCATATAAAACCAGAAAATTTGCAGATCCTCCTGTACTAAACATTGTTTTAGAAACTTTTAAATTAATTTCTTACAGGAAAACCTCAACCCAGCATATTCTTTGGAAAATATGCATCAGATTCATTGACATGGCCTCACATAATTACAGATTTTAGACTCCAGCATTTAAACAACAATAAACAATTTCAATACAACATCAAGTAATTTGTCCTCAGCTTTTGAATCATATTTATATGATATATTCAAAATGAAGACAAATAATACACAACAAAGCCTCTTTTGAAGATGTATCAAAAAAATGAAAAAAGCTGTTTTACAATGCAATTTTGAAAAGAGGCTTTATCATATACTTTGTTGGGATTCTTCCACAAGCATCCGTAAGCATACTAACCTAAAGCAGTTTCTCCCTCCTTTACAGGAGAGCACTTGCCTGTCCAATCACATTCCCCATAACTCATGCAGGTATGACAAGTTTTATGATCAGAGCAGACTGAACTATCAAATGGGTCAGAGGTATGAGTGGTACAATTTGTTGCTGGCTATATGAAACAAAACAAAACAAAATAAAAAATACTAAGCTCATGCAAAAGCAAAAAAAAACAAAAACAAAAAAAATCAGATATTTTATTTATCAATACTGTAAATTCAGAAATTAATGCATTAACTTGTTAAAGAAACACAGGACCAAAATGCAATTCTGACAAAAATACCAATTTTATTTTTGCAATCAACTGGTAATTAATATTTTTGTATCAATTTCAGTACATAAAATGCTGAATTTACAGTATTTCATGGGTCTTTGCAATTTTTCTCTACAGGTTTGTTTACTATGTACATATACTTAAATATACAATATATGTACATTGTCAGAAAATATAAAGTTTATTTGTACAATATTAGAAATGAATAGAAATACAAGGTTTATCAAGCATTTTACACCTGTTTTGCAGCGAGTACAAACAAACATTATATTTTCTGACAATGTATTTATATTATGTTTATCCTGCAACACTAGTCTAAATTGTAATCTCTTTTAGAGAAAAGGTATGAACACTGTGAACCAATACAATACAAACTATCAGCGAATTTCAGGACAAGGGTATCATGAGACTTTATAAGGTCACTGACCCAATATAGAAAACATTATTGGGCAGGCTATATTGGTCAGCTAACGTGTCGTTGCAGGATAAATGTATTTATTATTGGTATATTTTACACTAATTTCTCTGCAGTTGGCTATATCATGGCAGATATCTTTTGTCAATGAAGGAACCAAAAGAAGCCACACACCTTCAGGAATGAAACTATCAATCCTTGTAAAATATGATTCTTCTCTTTGTGGCTAACCTTCTACACTACTTCTTGAATCTTGTCTTGACATAACAGAGGTTATGGAATTTACTGCAAATTTTGGGAGATCTTATTGGTAGCAGGAAAAATGGAATAACCTCATTTACATTCCAAAGACAAATATCCTTAGGTCAATCAGTGTAATTTGCATGTTGTAATCATTGTAGCAAAAAAAACTTTCAAAAACTGTTCATGTTCCAAATTCATGGGAAAATGCACTTACTGAAAATTGTTCTACAAATAAGTCCAGACTTTTTGAAGGATCGAAAAAAAAAAAAGTTACTTCATGTATCATAGATAATTATAATATAAATTGTTGTGTATTGATACTAACGAGATAAAGTTATTTTCTCCCATGGGTGTGCGTATTTTCATACCGTTCAGCCCATTGAATAAAAATAATTTAATGCTCTAGAGCAATTAAAAAGTCTCGTGCGGAAACAGAATTTTATTGGCCGCCAAAAGGTCGCGACCTTGCACTAAACAAATCGTCAAGCGATATCCGGTCGAGCGTAAACGATAACAAAAACAAATGTCGGGGTACAATTAGGGATGACCTAGATTCTTTGGTACAAGCGTATTGGGAGAAACAAATTCTACTTCAATTTCTCGTGAATTACAAGATTTCTACACTCTCGAGAGTGTAGAAATTTTGTAATTCACTCGAAACTGAAATAGAATCTATATATATACATGTATTGATTAAAAACTTTTGTAATTATTCTTTACAACATTGAATTTAACATCACAGGTCTGATTAAACTACCTAACTAAACTACAAACAAAAAGCAAACACATGCAGGCTGTCTGATTATATAAAGATATACATGTATAGGCTGCTCTTTCATTATACAACAATAATAAATTGTAAACAAGTTTTATATCAAAAATCAATTTTTATCTAATCAATGAAACAACAAAAATCAGACTTTCAAATTATTCCTAAAACACTTTGAACCTTGAAAATAAATATATAAGGAAGATAAGAGTTGTAGTCAGCTACAGGAATACTGGTAATACAGGAAGTATCTCCACTAAAGGGAGATAACTTTTTTATGTTTATCTCTATGCTTAAAAAAAACACTTTTTAATGCTTTTGATTACAGGGCTTATTACATGTATTGTTCATTCTCAATAAACAATATTACAATTAACCATGAACATTTAACCAGAGGCTCCCAGGATTTCATCTTCCTACGTAAGCAAAAATACACTTTTGACTGTGGCAGCCATCTTGGTTGGTATCCAATTTTTCCAATAGGATCACCTTTAGACTATTGATGCCAATTTTGTGTATAACTAGATCAGCAGTTTCAGACAAGATCTTTAAGTGAATTTTACCATAGGGCCCTATGATAAAGTATTCTAAAATTCTACGTAAGGATATTTATGGCCAAATTTGGTTCCCACTGGCTCAGTGATTTCAAGAAAAAAAATTAAAATATATAAAATTGTAAAGACAAACAGCAGACTCTAAGTGATGGCAATAAAAAAGTAAAATTGCTATTTGCCAAACATTTAATATACATCAAATCTATTTCTTAATTTCTGATAAATTTTTAACCTTATTTTCTGAATTTATATACCACATCTCTATATAAATTATATATTTTATATATTTTTGTAAAACTAAGCACTGTAAATCAACTGTTCAATTTTTTTTATCATTTATAAAAGAATCAAATAATTTTTTTTTACAATAAAACACAATCATTTAATTTTTTCTTTTCTGCATAAACAAACTATCATTAATAAACAGTTCACATCTTCTTGTACAAATTACCTGTGTAGTTGTACAGTTGTATGTACATTTATTATCACACCATTTACACAAACAGTCACCATGGGAACCAAGACATGTAGACATACATGTTCTACAGTCTTTAACATCTGAACACACTTCTGTATGATCTGAAAAAAAAGTTTTTTAAATTGAAAGTTTTTATTTTACGTAATTTTCTTTTACTATTTTAATATTGTATTAGTTGTATTGACAGTCCTATTGCTACAAGTTCCCTCCCTTCAAGTTTTAATCTAGGAAAATTATAATTCCATGTAATTACAGCATAATTATCCATAGAAATATCGAACAACTAAACAGACACCAAACCAGATTTTCCTTTGTTTTTTTAGTTGGAAAATCCAGTTAATGAAAAACAAGACTAAATGATTAAAAAGGACTAAACTGATTAAAAATTATATTTTTGCAACGTACACTATATATAATGATATCTTTACGAACCCAAAATTAAAATTCACATCTTTTTATTACAGCCATTTTTATCAGGAATTTACGATGAGTTTCTGAAGTATTAGGACACAAATTTGACCTACCTGACTGCTCTGATGAACATGTCCAGTTTGTGGATACAGATCCTACATCTTCTTTAGAAACACATGTCTGATTTTCAGTCCATACACAGAAAGATCCTTGTGTAGAATTGGTACAACTATCATAATCAGTGTAGTTACAGTTACCTAGTGTAAAATAAATATAGTATCAGTAAGCATAAATATACATCCAACAACATATATCCTTGAATTATCTCCCTTGCCTGATGCCATAATGATTCTTATTGACCAAAAGCCTGGTAGCCAGTTATGAGTACTTATATAAACCCAGTGAAATGACTTTTATACAGTATGCCACAAATGATAAGCAAATAGCTCCAATACTGGCAAGTAATAAACCCAGTATATGAATTAACTGTATAAAGAAAAGTTACATGTTCTTAGGTCAAAATTTTAAACAATTCCATTTTCATTAAGTTGGAAGGTAGGCATTTTATCCATTTTTCAAAAACTTTTTATATAGGTGGCTTTTCTTACTTTATAAATGGCCAGGTTACCGGAAAAACAGGAATTAGTGAATTCAACTTTATTACTGATTTTTTTCGTCTTATGACAGATTTATAACAAGAAACACTAATAAATTACAGAAATTCAAATTAAAATCAAACATACATGTGAAAATGAAAAAATATGGTGTAGCCACCAATAAGACGACATCCCTCAGATTTTGCTAAATAACATCTAGGGGTCATAATGGCATCTAATTTTCAATTTATAAACTATGTAAATGTTATTTTTTTCACTACGAAATATATGTAGTCTTACATAAACTTCAATTTTTACCTATCATGAATTAGTGTAAGTACATGTTAACTAAACAATTACAGTGTATAATGATATCAAAATTCCAATTATAAAAGTAATATAGCCTGATAATAATCTAACCAATTATCCCTACTTTTTTCAAAATCTTATCAATTATCACCTTATCACTGAGATTGTCAATACATACATTGCACATTGTTGATCATAAAAATTTGTCATAATTTGAGCAAGTTTTGGAAATATAGTACTGTACTATATGGCATATATACATCATATGATCAACATGGGTTTTAATAACAGTAATCTTAGTATCACTGATATAATATTGGCCTAGTTCGATCACGAACCAAAGTCCAGTTTAAGTAGAGTTCCTGTGCATGTCTGGTACACGAATTGGTCAAACACAGTATGGTACTAGTCAAGTCTAGTTAATACGGCGGCATGTATTCAAAAGTCTGTATATTGGACATGTTGATGAAGATTTTATGTCTGAGTTTGCCATTTGATCGAAAAATTTTACCAGCTTCATAATAACAATTGAATTAGGCCAGCCTTAAAAATATTTCAGTTTGTCTAAACAGGAACCATGGCTGTTGGGTATGGGTAGGTAGGTAGGCAAATTCTTTTTTTTTTTTGAACAGAGATATTAATAGATACTTAACATGTCAAAACAAAATCATAGTGTCAGGCAGCCATAGCGCCTATCAAATAAATCTAAAGTATAATTTTTTTTAAGGAAAAGGGCATTTATAGCAGCAAGGTTTATTATTGTGAGTTTTTATTCTCTAGGTCTTAAGAGTATAGATGTGTGAAAGTGATAGGTTTGTCCACATAAAAAACGTGTTTAAACCCACCACACTATGTGCCTTTATTAAGTCAGATTTTCTGGACCTGGCATGTGTTGTTCGTAGTGTTTTAATATTGTCTTTGTTTAAGCATGTTCTCAGTTTTGGAGGAGGTGTGGGTTTTAGTAAAGTATATTAATGAGACCACTCCCAATCCGTCTAACTAAATATGACCAACCAAAGTGTTTTAGGGTACCTATTTAGATCAGAGAATAAGTATTAAGAATAAACATTTTTTATTTTGATCAAGCAACTCAAGCCTGTGAAGTTAAAATTGGGATGAGTGTAAGCTGTAGTTTAAGTGACTTTTTCAATTCTATATTTAATTACTTTAATGAACTGTGATACTGATATTCAAACAGTCATACACTCATTAAATCCTTTAAACTCTTGTGTTTTTTGTATGCTATAATTGGTGGTCTAGGAAATAATTTTTTTGCTGTCTCATATTTTTCAATATAATGCCAGTGTTTTCTGAGAATTTTACCAAGTTGTTTGAAGCAAGGGTTATATTTTTTTTTGCAAATAACAAAGGAGGTTTCTTAATTTTCCTTTAGTCCTTGTATTGAAGTGCTGTGTTTCTATTTAAATTTCAAGCAGTAATTATTAATTGATCTAATTCTGTGTTTGCAGCCTCGCTTTAATAAGCTGTAGTGAAATAGTTGAATTTGGGATTCTAAATCTTCTTTATTGTTAGTGCAACGAATGAATCGTATTACTTCCCCAATAATAAATCCTTTAAATACTGATTTTGAGTGTGCTGATGTCCTCAGTAGATGTTGATAGTTTTATGTATATTTTCTATATAAATACGGACATCCAATGTGTTCTGAGTTTGAAATCTCTGTCCTTTAAATACAGTTACATCTAATACATGTAAGCTCTCTAGTCTCTACAAATATTTTGAATGTAAATTTAAAAAATGGATATGTGCTGTTTGCTATGTCAAAGAAAGTACACAGCTCGTCTTTATTTCCAGAAAATATTATGAAACCATCATCTCTATAAATTGACAAATGTAAAATATATTAATGAAACCACTCCCAATCCGTCTAACTAAATACGACCAACGAAATTGTAAAAAGAATGTCTGCCATGTTTTAAATTCCGCGAATAATTTAATCAGAATCACAAAAACGCTTTTTAACAGGTATTCTTTACAGATGAACAAAGCAATTTCCTTTGTAAAACTAGCATCCAGAACGGAACAAACAGACACGTTAAAAATCCGGAAATTAAAAAAAAAAAGATTGAGATTTGATATAAAAAAAGAATTTGACTCGGTGGGATTTTTTGGGGTCGGTCGCGTTTGGGCAAACAAATTTTATATTTATACATGACAGAGGTTATCGCACAAATGACAACTTTGACAATATAAGAAGATTTTAAATTTCATTTCCGTATGAGTCAGGGTACATTTTCCAAGAAAACATCCAAAACATTCCAGAAATAGGTCAATCTTGATTAAAATGTTTTGTGATCTTTAACTTTACTTTTAAAAATTTAAAAGACTCAGCTCTTGCCATCATTTTTTACAGAAGAAACCCACGATTTAAAATGGTAGAGCCATAGTAGATTTGTGATGTCATTCTCGATTGACCAAGGAGAGTTCGATCTAACTATAGCACAACCTTTGATACTATAGTTGATATTCGAACTAGGCCATGTGCTTTAAACTGACATTATCATCAGTATGTTTTAAATTGACAAGATCACTGGTATGCTTTAAAGTTTTGTATCCAAGCAGGTACCAAGAAAATACTTTGTGATATTGATGTGAACAGACATAACAGACAATGGAAAAAAAATCAAGACTTTGTCATGGCATCTTTAAATAAAGAAAATATTGTCTTTTTCTGATAAAATGTTCCTAAACTGAGTAAATTACTGCATGCAATCAACATCACTGCAGACAAATTACCTGGATGAAATACCAATACATCATCCTGCATCATACCATTAAATCCACCAAATATATACATCTTACTCTGTCCATTTCTGTAATACAATTGTCTAGAATGTTTAGCTATGTTTTTTTGTTATAATGAAGAATAGAAAACATAAAGGAATATTCCAATTTTTTGTATTCAAAAATTAAATATTAAAACTGTGTGAGTCTTTCAAGGAAGACATGTGTCGCCTGCAGATGTCAATTTTTACAAAAGATATTAAAATTTTCTAAAAAGGAAATATATATGCACACCTTTGCATTAAGGTTAATGCACAGAGAAAGTTTCAAATTCCTTTGAGCTGTTTACGAGTAGTTGAGGATATAAGACAAGTGTGAGGACAAAAAACGACGCAAGATGACAATAGTGATACCTATGTGTCGACCATGCATTCCGCAGGCGACACAAAAAGCAAGTCTGTTTGTCAATTTGCTTGACTGGATATGGCAATATCACTGACTGAGATTTTTAGTTGTTTATTCAACTAAAAACAGGTTAAGCATAGTTTTAACACTTGGCATGTTAAAATGCAAATACTATGTGCCAAGTTTTAAAGAAACCATCAAAAATTTAAGTTTTAATACCACTAGAAATCAATCTGGCAATGATTAATTTGATATGGATGTTGCTTTACTTTCATAACAAAAATAAAGATAAAGCATTTTCTTTTTAGTGCACCAGCTGAAATATGAATGCAAATCATTTGTAAAAATTGATCAACACTATATGTATTAAAAATAAGAAATCAATATAGCCCTTTTCAGAAACTGATTTCGGGAATCCCAATTCTGACTCTAAAATTATAATTTGAAACAAGTTATTTCCCTTGCTGGGAAGTAGTACTGGTTTCCTACAATGAAGAGTAAAGGATTAACTGTTTTTAGAACTTGTTAATTTGCACGTAATGCTTGGTTTATATAAATTTGGGAACTATTTACGATCTTTTTGCTTCCAACATACTTGTAATCAAAGTTGATTATAAAGCTGGAAATATTTGTATATCAAAGTAATGAATAATTTCTATCTACTTCCTATTGGTTGCTCTGCACTGCAGTGAACCAGTACTATGTCCCAGCAAGGGAAATAAATTGCCTCAAATGATAATTTTGGAATTCCAGAAATGAAAAGGACTATAGATTAGCCTGATGAGATAAATTAATCATATCAAGATTTTTGTCATAATTACTTTTTATAAACAGCTGCAGTGTGTCCATATCTCGCCCCATTACTTGGTAAACCTATGGAATCAACTTCTAACCATTTGTTGCATTCTATAAAAAAAAAACACAAAAAAATTCTGTAATATTCTTTCATGTGTATTCCATTCAAATAAACTTGCTACAAAATAATTTAATTTCAGAATTTATCTTTTGAAAATATAAATAAAAAAAATACATTAAAATTAAATGGAAAAAAAATCTTATTAAAATACAATAGATACCTGTATCATAGGCAAGAAAGTCTAAGGAATAACATTTAGCCCCACGGCTGATTGAAGTGTCATTATGTGTATTGCCTCCAAACACCAGCATCAATCCACCAATCAAAACTGCTGAATGTAAATATCTTGGTCGGTGGTTTTGTGGTAAAGTTTTCCTGTAAAATTTTCAATGTCATTCATTAAGTCCTTTCGCAAAGTTATATATCATAATTTTATTTTTATTCATGAAAAAGCAGCAATTTATTAATATAATTTATATTACAACAATTCACAATACAATTTAGAAATTTATTACAGTTTTCAATATTCTATTAGAACATGTCTAGGACTTGCATTCATTATTCTAGCATTACTGATTGTCAGAAATTCTCAATATATTTCACTAGTGAAATAACAACTGGTGTTTTTTTTCACTATAGAATTCATGCAACAATACGTCTAGTCAACATCAAAGATATTCAAAACTTTACATGTTGTTACACAAAAACATTTACAACAATGCAATCGTTATAATTTTCTTTTGCATTAAAATTCACAATACAGTCGACTCTTGTTATCTCGAAGGCCATCAGACGGCAAAAAAAATTTGAGAAAGACAAACTTGACTAAAAGGGAGCTGACAAATTTTGCTAGTTATGAGGGAGGTAATTTACTAATTCTGGTAATCTAAAATCTCTGTAGGTGCCAGAGTTAAACCTCAATTTATTTATCCGCGTTCAAATACTTATACAGGGTTCTCGCTAAGGTGCGTACATGCGTCCTGGATGCGCTAAAATTGGATTGGACGCGTCATCCTTCAAACTCATGCGTCCCTGGGACGTCCCGGGACTCATCATGAAAAATTATTAGTGAGAACCCATGGAACCCTGTTATAGAATTAATGTGGAACATTTTATATTTATAATAAAATGCTCCGCTGGGCGCAGCTAGATACGACCGCAGATGTCGAACCCTGAATAGTTGGGGCAATTATCAACACAACATTCAAGCTTGATATAATACTGAATTTGGATTGTGAATAAATATTTGACACAGCATAGGTTTCTGACACAGAATGAATGTTGTCTAAGAACTTAAAAATTTTTAATTTACCTATTTAAACCATATCAGTATTATTTGTTTTTATATATAAATCAGAAATAACCAATTTAAAATTTAAAATTGGGCACGCATATTAATTTCTTGCTATTGCGCAATACTGTGCAATTGAAGATTTCTTGCTATTGCGCAATACTGTGCAATTGAAAATTTCTTGAAATATTTGACACATAATAGGTTTCTGACACAGAATAACTGAAATCAAAGAACTTAGAATTGGTCATATGATTTCAATTTATATTCAATTTTTTGCTTCTTGTGCAATACAATATTCTGTGGAGAATTGCGCCCCCCCCCCCAAAGAAAAAAAATTTACCCCTTTTTCAGCTTTTGTGCAATACACTATGAAGTTGCACATTGACCCCCCCTCCCACAAAAAAAAAAAAAACAATAAAATTTATTGTAACAACCCTCCCCCCCCCTCCACCCTTTTTTGCTAAAAAAAATTTGAAATTTTCTTTTTAATTTATGAAATATGAAATGAGAAAAAAATCGCCCCTCCCCAATTTCTCATTTACCCCCCCTAAATTTTGTTTTCAAATTCCCCCCCCCTATTTCTTTATACTTTGCAACTATAACAGCCCATTTAAATACACCATAAACGTATTAAAATAGAAAATGACATCATAGTCACGGATCAAACAAAGTTTAATTTTGGACCCTGATTTGGACCAACTTGAAAACAGGGCCCATAATAAAAAAACTAAGTACATGTTTAGATTCAGCATATCAAAGAACCCCAAGAATTCAATTTTTGTTAAAATCAAACTAAGTTTATTTTTGGACCCTTTGGACCTTAATGTAAACCAATTTGAAAACGGGACCAAAAATTAAGAATCTAAATACACGGTTAGATTCGGCATATCAAAGAACCCCAACAGTTCAATTTTCGATGAAATCAAACAAAGTTTAATTTTGGACCCTTTTGGCCCCTAATTCCTAAACTGTTGGGACCAAAACTCCCAAAATCAATCCAAACCTTCCTTTTGTGGGCATAAACCTTGTGTTTAAATTTCATAGATTTCTATTTACTTATACTAAAGTTATTGTGCAAAAACCAAGAAAAATGATTATTTGGGCCCTTTTTTAGCCCCTCATTCCTAAACTGTTGGGACTAAAACTCTCAAAAACAATCCCAACCTTCCTTTTGTGGTCATAAACCTTGTGTTAAAATTTCATAGATTTCTATTTACTTATACCGTATTTTACGGTGTATAGGTCGATATTTTTTTCCCAGAAAATTGTTTGGTCGACCTATACGGTGTTTCGACCTATCTGTGTCCAAAATCGAAAATTGTCTTGGGGAAAAATACCCACCGGCAAGAAAAATAGTCACAGAATTTGATTTGTTTTTTGTAGAGCTTGCTGGCAAAGATTTTTGGAGCAATGGTACTGCTGGGATGGCTCCCGTTTATATTAACAATGTAATTAAGTCAAATAAAATATATTTAACATGAATTTGTGTTGTTTATTTTTACGATTTTGTCAAGGAGGAACTGCATCATGTAACAATAAAAAAAAAATATTCGGGACAACTATGAATAAAATACGTTTTTTATTGGGATGGAAACATAATTTATGCATTTTTTTTATAAATAAATGTAGTTTCAGAAATGTGAGAATAATAATATTTTTAATCACTAAAGACAACTGTTCATTGAATACCCAATGAAATCTGGATTAACAAGTTTGTTTTGATTGTTTTAATAAAGAACAATAACTCTTATTCACACCTGCGCAATGATTCACCAGTTTGAAAAAACATGGCGAGTAAACACATGTCAATCGAGTGGAAAGTCAAATTTTACATTTGTTGTCAAGGTTTTTTATTTCAGAAACTTATTGTTTGTCTGAAAAAAAAAGAAAACAAACAACACTAGGTCCCAATTATTTTTATGATGGATACAGAGTTACTGAGCTAATACTTACCCATACTTACCGATGTTTTTCTGTGTCTAGAAGTCGTTCATCTCCGATCGACCTATACGACGCCTCGACCTATCTGATACTGAATCCCAACTTTTACCCCAAAAAGAGCAATTCGACCTATACGGCCTATCGACCTAAACACCGTAAAATACGGTACTAGAGTTATTGCGCGAAAACCAAGAAAAATGCTTACTTGGCCCTTTTTTGGAACCTAATTCTTAAACTGTTGGGACCAAAACTCCCAAAATCAATCCCAACCTTCCTTTTGTGGTCATAAACCTTGTGTTAAAATTTCATAGATTTCTATTTACTTATACTAGACTTATTGTGCGAAAACCAAGAAAAATGCTTATTGGACCCTTTTTTGGCCCCTAATTCTTAAACTTTTGGGACCAAAACTCCCAAAAACAATCCCAACCTTCCTTTTGTGGTCATAAACCTTGTGTTTAAATTTCGTAGATTTCTATTAACTTATACTACATTTATAGTGCGAAAACCAAATGTCTACAGACTCCGACGGACGACGGACGACGACGCCAACGTCATACCAATATACGACCGCAAAAATTTTGCGGTCGTATAAAAATACTAAATAGTTGAAGAAAAAATTGATTAAAATAGAACAAACAAATTTGACAGTTCGTACTGTGTATGCACCAAGAGAAAGACAACAAATACTAGTAAATCTTTAAATTGACTAAGTTGTTGATTGAATGTCTTTGTAGATAAATTGACACTAATCAATCTACTCAAAGTGAATTGTTTTTACAAACCAATGTGAATTCTCAATAAATCAATAGCACAAAAAAATCAATGAACACCGATTGTCAATTACCGGAACTAAAACTTACATGTGAAGACATTTAATCCACAAGGTGATATTTTGACAGATGATAAATATTCGACATAAGGAAAAAAAATTTTGTTGTGTTTATAATTTTGGACTTCAAATTTAGTTCGAGATAAAGAAAATTCGACTCATCCAAAACTTTGACTCAAGCAAGTTTGAGATAACAAGAGTCGACTGTATAAGTACAAACAACTAACCTGTAAATTACATCCCTTGTAAAAAAAGTTACATTTAATTGCCCACGATGTTTAGATGATTTACTTCATTTATTTATTTATCTATTCATTCAAATTATTTTTTTTCTATTTTTTTTTAAAGTCATTATTATACTGCATAATAAAAATTATCCCAAAAGTTTTTTTTTTTCGCCCAGTCATATTAGAATGCATAAATATCTCATGTACTACAAATATTTATAAATTATTTTTTGTCAAGGAGTAATTAAAACAGAATTCCTACCAAAATCTTGTTGTTATATCAAAACTGTAAAGTTTATCACTAAGCTGGTCACTGGACGTATCACCATAATGATATCCACCATATACATAAATTAACTTTGATTGTTCATCGTATACACTAGAATGACCAAATCCACCCTCAACAACAGATCCATATGTCCTGGGAACAATCCATGTGTCATTGGCTATAGGATAAAAAAGAAAAAAGATTTATATAAATTTTATTTTTACAAAATATCTTTACAGTTTGTGAAAGTCTTAAGCAAAATTATATAAAGACTGCTAAAATTAAGAATGCAAAAAACAAAAAATTCAAGACAACAAGAATTAAGAATGTAAAAAACAAAAAAATCACTAAGAGTTATTTCATCTATTCCATATTGCTGACCTTTTTACATCATATTTATTTTAATCATTTGCACCATAATTTCTACTTACCAATATTATATTCCTGTATTCTATTTTTATATCCATATATAGGACTGTAGCCAAACAGTATGTACATGACACCATTAATGATATGTGTTGAATGGGAAGCTACTGCCACTGGAGGTGTTGTGTTGTGGTTCTTCAATATCCAATAATTACTTGATATGTTGTATACCCATAACTGCTTTGTGGTATCTTTAGCAGATACTCCACCAAACATATATAAACACCCCTAAAAAGACAATAAATTCATGTTGACAGAGTACATTTAAAACTACTCTTGATTTGATAAAAAAAAACATGAATGCCATGATGTGACTGCAATATAGTCGATGACAATCAATCAGCCTACTACATGTAATTTAATATTTTAACGCATTTATTTTCTGAAAAATATATCACTTTAACAGAACAGAATCTCTCTAGAGGCTCTCTAGACATGAACTTAGAGTACAATAATAGGGGGAGTGTAAATTATTACTATGCTTCTTGAAAATTAACATAAGACACAGTTCTGTGATAATTCATGTAAACACTGAATGTAATGCCAATTTCGCTTCCAACATTTTTCTTTATATCTTAATACAAATTTCCAAGACAAAGACATGATAACACCACAGTAGACTATGAGCAGAGTAAAAATCTTGTTAATCACCAAATATAAATATTAAAATTGTCTCTGTTTTGCTTCTTCCATCTTGGATCTGTAAAAAAAATTATGAACCATACCTGATATTCTGCCAACGAATGCCCATATCTGGTTTCTGGATTGTTTGTTGATAATGGTGTTACTGTTACCCAGTCATCAGAAACAAAATCATATCTATTGTTAGAAAAAATATTTAAGGCCATGAATAATTAACTGATTTGGTTTGTTGAGGTTTTATGCCACTTAGAGTAAAATTGACTATATCTCGATTCTCATTCAAACTTTATCAAAAGTTCAGGACAGCAAGATTTTTTTTTTAGCTAATATTTCTAAACTATCTTATACACTGAAAATAAACCTTTTGTCTGTTATGCAACAAACACATTAAATAGAACAAATGTGGGCAGGAGGGAAAATGCCTAAGTTTTTAAAGACAAGAATCTTTTAAGTAAATTTATATGGTCTACAAAACAAATAATATCATATTTCTGGAAATATGTACATAAATATCTTTACATTTCCATTCATAAAAATTAAAATTATTATTATTATAGCTTATTATTCCTCCTACTAACACTTTTAACAAGTAGACAAAGTGATGCCCCTGCACTCCACTCTGAAGTAACTGTATTATAACAAAGTCAATGTAGGACTTTCTTTGAGATATTATTGTGTCTGGGAGACACAATTGATGCCCCCGCAGACGCAAAGTGTTATTTAAAATACACAAAGTTGAGCATGGGAGCACATAGGTAAAAGGTTCAGATCAAATGGTAGCCTCTTAATCAGCATTGTATGACATCTATTTTTAAGATAAATTTAACTTTTACTCACAAGGTTTTATATTTGACAATACTAACAATTTTATGATCAGGTATATTCTCCCAAAATGACAAAGATCAATTATCTTCAAAACAGCAAATATTGATAAAAATGTAATCACAGACATTATGCACACCTTCCATCTATGTACAAATAGACAGCAATTGAAAACTTCCTAGCATTCAAACTGTAGGAGGAGTTATGCAGAATAACTATAACATTATTCACCGCTTATACCCCAAAAATGACAAAGTTCAACTATCTCCCAAAAGAGCAAATATTAATAAAAATCAAAACCCTGACCACATGCACACCTTCAATATATGTACAAACAGCCAGCAAAGTGAAAACTTTCTAGCATTCAAACTGTATGAGGAGCTATCCAGAAACGCTCCTCTTATGCAAGTTAATACTCAAAAAAATGACGAAGTTCAACTATCTCCCAAAAGAGAAAATATTAATAAAAATCAAAACCCTGACCACATGCACACCTTCAATATATGTACAAACAGACAGCAAAGTGAAAAATTCCTAGGATTCAAACTGTAGGAGGAGTTATGCGGAATAACTATATACCCATAATGGGACGGACGGACGGAAGGACGAAAGGACAGATGGAAGGAAGGACAGACGGACGGTCAAACGGAAGGACGGACGGACGGACAAGGGTAAAACAATATGCCCGCAACTAAAAAATACATTTTGAAAAGATTTCCTTTTAAAAATACCACATGCTTTATTAATTTTTTATTTGCACAGAAATTTTACACCTTACAAAGTCAATTACCTGACAAGGAAAGGAAACTTGTCTTCAAATGTATATCCTCCAGTAACATAAAGGTAATTGTTTACTTGAGCCACTGCAGCAGATGCTCGACCACCAATAGCAGGATCAATATCGAACTTACTCCATATTGAATCACGTAAATTCATTGAACAGTCAGCACCTAAAATAGAAAATACAAATTTATTTATGTCCATCTTTACATCAATTTTTAGCCTGCAGCATGACAAAAAATCGGCACACAACTTCCGTACCATCAGTGTGAGTGAAATTCTTAGCTTCATGTCATTGTGTTATTGTAGGTTCTTCTGTGTCATTATTACATGACTATATTTTTTCTATTCTCTGATCGGCTGAGAAGTGTCTAAAAGGTCTTGAGTACTCAAGATAGTAACTGAGAAGTATCTAAAGTTAATGCAAGAATTCCGCTTGCACGGTTATGGGATTAAAATTAATCCTGACCAGTCAAGTGGAATTTAATAGTGATCGATTTGTTCTTAATATGGAAAGTGAAAGCACAATTTTCCGATTCATGTAATAAAACAATTACTGGCTATGTATTAGGTCGCTATCAGGATAAATCAACCCTTGAAACTGTATATTCACCGAGCCTTAATATTATATTTTCTTGGGTTGATAAATCTTGATAGCGACCTACAAATGTATTATAAAGTCAGTAATTATATAATAATATACACTAGTAGCACACACTGGATCTTCAATGGCCATTCTGGTCTGATTTAATTCTTAATTGTCTTGACTTTCTGTCACACCAAAAATTCAAACAAAATCAAGACAATAAGATCAAATCAAATCACAACAGGTTGACTTGCAGTCATTCAAGACCAGTAAAGATCAGTTAGGATCTTGTAAAGGTTAACAAACGAAATCTTTAAGAACTAGTCTTAACCAGTCTAAGCTGACTGTAAAATTAATTTTGTTTTGGTCTTGTTAACTTGATTTTGTCAAAAATTTCAGAAATTGTATATGTCAAGACATTCAAAATTAAACAAGACAGAAATAACTGTTTAAGATCAAAATTGTATTACTAGTCATAAGGCCATGAAAAAATATTGTGTTTTTCTCAAGCCCCACCCGTGTCTGTGAAACTGTTGCGTGTCTAGATCTGCATTTTTTTTCCCTTAATTTCGGAGCGAAATTTTTCTTTTCCTTGTTCCTTTCAAAAATCTGTAAAATGTATTACCGTGATCATTATAGTTATCTCCCCTTATCTTCTTTGAAAAAAAAGTCTGACAACGTTGTCGTGAGTGTGCAAGTACATTTGCAGGACAAAATAAAAAAATATGGAATTAACCTGTGTCACCAAAAATACACGTGCCTTTGAGAAACAACAAATATTTGTTTCAAGGTAAATATCACAGGTAATATTAATGAATAAGATTTACAGATCATGCCTACAACCAAGCAAAAAAAAAATGCCTGCCGGCACCAAATTTTTTAAAAACTAGAGGCTCAGAGCCTGTATCGCTCACCTGGTAGAAACAAGAATTGCCCATGGTGGGACGAAATGAAGAAACTTTGGAAAGAACCTCCCATAGATGTTTCCTGTCAAGTTTCGTTCCATTTGGCAAAGCGACTTCAGAGGGAAGATTTTTTATATCAGCCAATCAGAAACAAGAACTATCCATGGTGGCCATATTTGTAGTCCAATCACGACAAAATGAGGACACTTTGTACAGAACCTCCAATAGATGCTTCATGTCAGGTTTCATTCCATTTGACCAAGCAGTTCCAGAGAAAAAAAATTTTTTTTAATCAACCGATGAGAAACAAGAATTGCCCATGATGGCCATGTTTGTTGCCCGATCTAGACGAAATGAGGAAACTTTGTAAACAACCTCCCACATATGTTTCCTGTCAAGTTTCGTTCCATTTGGCCCAGCGATTTCAGAGGCTGGATGGATGGATGAATTATTGTTTCCACTCGGACACATTAAACTGACTCCGAGCCGAGCAGTCTTTCCTCTTACTCCAAGATGCCACGTGCTTGGCAGAGAAGCAGCAAATACCAATTTTAATGTCTTTTGTTTGACCTGGCCGGGGATCAAACCCGCAACCTTCTGCACTCGGGTCAATTTCAGAGGAGAAGATTTTTTTTATATCAGCCAATCAGAAACAACAATGAACCATGGCGGCCACGATCAAGACGAAATGAACAAACTTTATAAAGGACTTTACATAGATGCTTCCTGACAAGTTTAATTCCATTTGGCCCAGTGGTTTCAGAAAAGAAGATTAAAATGTGATAAGTTAACAGACGGATGCCAAGTGATGACAAAAGCTCACATGGCCTTTGGCCAGGCGAGCTAAAAAGACTTGAGAAACACACATTTTTTTTTTAATGGCCTAATGAATAATTTAATGAAAGAAATTTTTAAGAAAAGTTTGTTGTTTCTATTGCTACCAATTATTGGTTCATGTATCATATAGATATTATTTATGGCAATTTCAATTCACAATATCTAAAGAAAGATAATCTACCTGTATAACCTGGATAGCACTGACACTGGTTCCCTGTACATTGTCCTGAGCTGGAGCACTGGTTTGGACAAATTACAGTTTCACAGATTTCTCCTGTATACCCAGCCTGACATATACATTTGTTGTTTATACATTCTCCACTCCCAGAGCAGTTCTTTCCACATCCATCAGTTCTGTAAAATGCAGGAGATTTTTTAACACATTTAACATTTGCATACTTCTCTGATTTTTTTCAAATATATGCTACACATACTGGTTCTCAAATTACATGCCATATGTTATGACACAAGTTGCATTTAATTTCTCCCTCGTTACACTTGTCTGAAAATAAAAATTTTCTGAACTATGCTGTAAATAAAACACAAAACGAGATATTGGGTTGTGCTTTTGTAGATACCCTTCTCTTATCTTGTAACGAATGTCGTATTGCTTAATTCACCTATGATTTTCATTAAATACCACTAGAAAAAATCACCCGTGCATAAAAGAATTCATTAGAATTAATTCTTAACTAATTTGCATATCAAACAGGACGTAGTAAAAGCATAGTGAAGAAATATAATTATGAAAACATACATTGCATTTTCCTGTTGAGCATCAGATATCAACATTTCACACCTAACTGTCTTAGGAAAGCTTATCAAATGAATTTCAGGAGATCAGGCAAATGCTGAGCCTTTCTTGTCAATGGCCAATAAGACCATGACTGTACCACTTTTGTTAAGTACTTAAAAATAACCATCTCCCCAAGTCAGGGTTTTGTATCTACATTCGTTCCTACAAACCCCTGACATCACACATTCATATTTTGCCGTTGAATATACTGCCACCTGGTATTTGACTTAGAAAATTCTACCTACGAAGCAAATGGGTTCTCTTTTGACCTTGAGAAGAACCAATGAAAATCGTTCACGTCCAACCCACAAAATATGGATGTGTGATGTCAGGGGTTTGTAGGAACGAATGTGGGTACAAAACCCTGACTTGGGAGGATGTTAATTAACATACAGTTCCTATGGTTTTATGGTCATATCTATCTCAGGATATGCATGTATCAAAGTCTTAGATTCAGTGACTAAAAATTTATAAACAGACAGGTGCCAAAGTATCTCATTAAGCTCAAGGGCTGCAGATGGAGGAATAAAATAAGAGTATTAAAATTTAATTTAATGATGCTAGGTAGATATTCAGATGGAGATTTGTAAGTATCCCAAGCAAAATAAAGTCCACACAGATGATCCAAATTACATACATGTATGACCTTTATAGGTCATCAAAAATGTAAAAAGAACTTTACTTTAAGGAGCAAGCAATGTTTATTCTGAATTTTCATCACACTGGCAAACAGTGGTTCTCCAAAAAGATCATTTGGTTTCTGTTGCTTAAATCAAAATATCATAATAAACCGACATACCGGTGCACATATGTATATATTATTACACTCCTAAAAAATTAATTTGTTATGGAAAAAAATCAATGAAAACTGTCATATCAGTTGTCACATAATCAGTATTTTATTAAATATCTCTAATTATACAAATATAATCATGGTTTTGTACAAGGATATTGATTTTTTTACCAAAGTACATGTAAGTTCAATGTCCAACAGAAAATTGAACTAGTATAGAACCAGAGGCTCCCAGGAGCCTATATGGCCCACCTGATAGTGCATTGCCTATTACATATAGCGACCAGTTCCCACACGGTTAAAAGTTTGGCTGTGGTAGCCATCTTGGTTGATATTCTGGGGCAATGGACACAATTCTGAAAGAGGACCATCTAAGGACCATTGTTGCTAATTTTGGTTTCAATTGGCTTCATACAAGAATTTTTAATAAATTTTCCATAAGGGTCAAATGTTAAACTATGTTCAGCTGTGGCGGCCATCTCGGTTGATCATCCAATTCATCAGACAAAATTCTGAAAGGGAAACATCTAAGGACCATTGCTGCTAAGTTTGGTTGCCATTGGCTCAGTAGTTACAGATAAGAAGATTTTTATGTGAATTCCCCATAGGGTCCTATGTTAAACTAAGTTCCGCTGTGGCGGCCAACTTGGTCAGATGTCGGGACCATCGAACACACGTTTGGAAGGGGACTACCAAAGGATCATTCCAGCAAAGTTTGGCTGAGCTTGGCATTGTAGCTTCAGAGGAGAAGAATTTTAAAATTTTGACCCCCCTTATTTCCATCTTGGTTGAAGGTCAGGGACACTGGACAAAATATTGGAAGGGGACCACCCAAGGATAATTCCACCAAAGTCTGGTCCCAATTGGCCCAGTGGTTTCTGAGGAGAAGATTAAAATTTGAATTGTGGACACAGATGACAGATGACGGACTACGGATATGACAATAGATCACATGACCCTTTGGGTCAGGTTAGCTAATAATTATTTCTACTTTATGTCTTTAAATAGTTCATAATGATCATGAATTTCAAACTATTGACCTCTGATTAAGAAAACTGCTTTTCAAGTTTTTATTACAAAAACAAATATTTTTGTTTTGAATTCTTGAATAAAAGTAAATATTATTTATGTATTCAATCCGTAACATTAATCAAGCAAGACAAAGTGAAATCTCGATTGTTAATTTCAGGTATAAAATGTATACACATGTAAGCAAAATGATTAATTGAACATTTTAATGTTTTCTTTTTACCCAAAGTTAAACAGGGCAAGTAGATCACAGCTACTATTAATGATTCTTCTAATTTATTGCATATATATAGAATATTATAAAGCAATAAAAATTGCAGTCACAAGACTGTGGTCATGTGAATTTTTTGTGAAAAGCCCTCGTAGAAATAACCTTTAGCAGGGTTGACAATTTTGGATATCTCCCTCCTCAGAGGGCTGTAATTGTATAATAACCACCTCTGATTTCTAACTTCTCTGTTAATGTATATTGAACTATGCAATATATACATAGAATTTTATCTTTACAATTGTCTAAAACCTAATATAAAAGTCACATGATGTATAAATACATGTTTACCCCTGTGTAATTAAGTAAGTGCAGGCGAAGTGGTAAAGGTATAAAATATTCCTGCAATAAATAATCTACCGGTAATTTGGACGTATACTAGGCCTAATTGTTGTAGTTAATAACATGAGGTGGTTCATAATTAATAATAAATAAATCATAATAATTTAATTTGAACTGTGACAGACAATTCGATCAGTTGTTAATTGTTAATGGTTGGGCAAGTTGCATTATATTGTATAATCTGTTTTGGGTACTGTGAAGTCACCAACGTACTAATTCACAGTTCATGATTTAAATATTCCTGGGTTAAAAAATTATTTGAATGATTCTACCTGCAATTTTGAATCAGATATTTTTTGAAAATTAAATTATAAGGATTGCTATAAATTTTGGAATAGATCATACTTGTAAATAATTTAATACTAAAAAAAAAATCTCTGTTATAACAACAGACTGTATGTTCAGGAGGAATGGGTATCAGTGTATTATAGACACATTCCCAAGTTCATATTTTGCATATGAAAAGGTACATCAAATATCTGAATATATGAAACAATTGGAGTATGTTTTGCTCCAGTGAACTCCACACAGGGTATATTTATTCAAATATCCCGATGAGGACTGTATAGCTACAAAAAATGCAAACATTACTTAAAGATAAGAAAACTATAAAAGTTATCTTTTATGTACATACACGTGTTTGACATATCTAAATATAACTGTATGGTAATAAAATGTCATTGTGAATAGTAAAACATGTCTGAAGAAGGAAATGTGATCAATAGAAGGATGAAAACTGCACTTGAAAATAGATTTTTTTCTGGGACACTGTCAACCATGGAGTGATAAAATTTCATTTTACCATGGTTTACATTTCACTTTATAGACTATGAAATCAAATAAAATCAATTAACCATTTTTATCCAAAAGAGAAAACAAACTGTTTCATACATTTTTTATAAAAGTTTTCTCATAAAAAAAGAGGCACAAAAGGAAGCATCCCTAAATTTTTTATTCCTTCAATAAAAATGAAGATCAAGGTCTGCTCTACGTTTTGCTTTATTGCTTTGGATTTCTGCATTTACAGCCTAGACCACTGCTACCAAGACAAAAATGATTAAAAAAAGTTTAAAATAACAGCCCACCAAACACCAGAGAGGGTCTTTTTTCATGGCAGGAGGATAAAAAAATTTAGTCGCCTGCCCTGGATTGCCCAGATGTGAACCATTGTTTTGAAGGATCATTGTTTCTAAATTTACATTTCTATCTTATTTTACATTGCAATAATAACAACATTAACACATTCTTCTGTTTGCATCATATTAATATTCAGATGTTTTATTAAAGTTACAAATTTAACACATAGTACAAATAACAGTTCACAAAAATTGTCACTACTGGGAAGTTTCATAAACAGCCAGCCCTGTGGTCTGGTAGCTTTTTCAGGGAGTTTCAAACTCTGTTAAAATGCATACATTTTGTATTTAAGATACACTCACCTGTAAGAAATGTTAAATCCAGACATGTTATATGCTGCATCACTATAAAAATATATGTAAGCTTTTCCTGATGTCGTTGTGATTTCTGGTAAATATGTGTCATCTACATTTTGTTGTCTAATTAATCCACTAAAAACAAATTCAATTTATATCATTAAATGGTATAAAATATTAAAATAGGTTTTGTTCCAATAGAAAAGGGCCATAACTAAAAAAAAGATATCATTATGAAAAAAATGTTCCCCATCACGTCAATTCTATTGAATTTTTGAGACGAATTTAGGCATTATTTTTTAGGGGCCAAATTAAATCTTCTAAAGTTAAAAATTCTAGTCAGTTCTTTTTTCTGTAAGAAATAAATGTAATCATTGCTAACATATCATATTAACATTTTTATTCAAGGAAAATTTCCAGATAATAATGCTTTTACCTATATGCAACTAATAATGGTGAAAAAGTAGAATCTCCGTCATAAATATACAAATGATCCCAGCCACATTCTGTAGAAAACTGTTTGAACTGGAGGTGAATTGGTTGTGTGTTATTTTCTGGTTCTATTAACCAAGTGCACTTATTATCTTCGGAGTAGTTTCCATGCCCATCAAATATCACTCCATCTCTTTCTGTCAATCTGAAAAAAAAAGTTAAGATTTTGGGAAGACTCATATAAACAGTTGTGTTTATGTACATTTCTAAATTGGTTTTATCCGATGCAACTTCTCCTTTTACAAATAGATATCAACTTCAGAACTTACAAAGGATAACCTACATTTTTACATTGACCTCTGTTTGTAGGTGAGAGTTATATAAGAATACCTGGTAGGTAAGAAACTTTAGAGATATAGGGAAAGCATTAATAAGACAATATCTCATACAACAGAACCATGTAAACAACTGATTTCACAGATTCACTATCATTAATAAACCACTAAAATTTAAATTTTAGAAAAACCATCAAAAACTCCACAAATCTGGAAATTAAAAATTAAAAACAAAAAAACAAAAAAAGACAAAATCATAATTAACCTGTATCTACATGTAACAACAATCCCTGGATGTTATCACACTTGTCCCATGTTCAATCCTATATGTTGTTACAAATTTATACAGTCAAACCTGTGTACACATGCAAAGGACACCCATTGGGCCAAAGAAATGTGCCCTTTATGAGCAGGTGCCCTTTATACAGAGGTCAATTTGACAAATTTTGTTTATGACGGGGACATTTTCACATTGACCTTTATAGACAGTGATTTGCTATATAGAGGTACCCTTTAAAGCAGGTTTGACTGTACATGCATAGTAACATGTAGTCCATATCCTCACATTTTAATTATAATGAAACATAACATTCCAAAATAATTGGGAATTTTTTTTATTAAAATTTTTTTCTATTTATCAGCAAGAAATCATGATGATTAAAATTCAATAAATCCCGGTTTTTTTAACACATTCCCCGTTTCCATTCTCTATTCTATTTGATTAAAAAAAAATTTGCACTTCATTTTGCAAAAATGCTAAAAATTTACCCTAAATTCTTCTTTTTCAAGAAGTTAAAAACAAAAATTGTTTGTCCACTCCCAACATTTTGTAAAAATTGGAATTTTTTGCAATATATTAGAGATTGTGTATCATTAAGATACAGATGTCTGGTCCTCCTGTACAACGAATTCCCATCTATTATTTATTACAGAAAATAGTATTGAAAATCATTTTAAATATATTAAAGTTTCATAATACATGTATATCCTCTGCTTAAATTAACTTTTACCCATTAAACATAATGAATTCATATCATAGCAATACTGTTTATCACATAAGGGTACACTAAAATTTAATGGAGTCACTCAGTCATGAAATGTTGGTCATATGGGTGTGTTCCCCGAACGTCAACTTTTTAGAAATCGTAATTGATACATGTTGTTGTTTTAGCAATTAAGTTGTGTTTAATTGGGGTACAATAGGGGTGTATATAAATACACATATATATGAGGACATTATTTAAAAAAATATATAATTTGGAATAAAACAAAATTAAAGAAATAAGTATTTGAAGTAAATTTATAAGTTTGAATAAAATACTTTATATATTTTACTATCGAAAAATTTTAAATAAAATGCTCCGCTGGGCGCAGCTAGATACGACCGCAGATGTCGAACCCTGAATAGTTGGGGCAATTATGAACACAACATTCAAGCTTGATACAATACTGAATTTGGATTGTGAATAAATATTTGACACAGCATAGGTTTCTGACACAGAATGAATGTTGTCTAAGAACTTAAAAATTTTTAATTTACCTATTCAAACCATATCAGTATTATTTGTTTTTATATATAAATCAGAAATAACCAATTTAAAATTTAAAATTGGGCACACATATCAATTTCTTGCTATTGCGCAATACTGTGTAATTGAAAATTTCTTCAAATATTTGACACATAATAGGTTTCTGACACAGAATAACTGAAATCAAAGAACTTAAAATTGGTCATATGATTTGAATTTATATTCAATTTTTTGCTTCTTGTGCAATACAATATGCTGTGGAGAATTGCCCCCCCCAAAAAAAAATAATAATTTACCCCTTTTTTAGCTTTTGTGCAATACACTATGAAGTTGCACATTGACCCCCCCTCCCAAAAAAAAAACAAAAAACAATAAAATTTATTGTAACCCCCCCTTTTTTTTGCTAAAAAAAATTTGAAATTTTCTTTTTAATTTATGAAATATGAAATGAGAAAAAATTACTCCCCAATTTCTCATTTAACCCCCCCCCCCAATTTTGTTTTCAACCCCCCCCCCCCCCCCCCCATTTCTTTATACTTTGCAACCATAACAGCCCATTTAAATACACCATAACATATTAAAATAGAAAATGACATCATAGTCATGGATGACAAATTTTAAATATACATAATTTAAAAGCAGTTTAGATAAGATAAACAAAAAAGCTTCATCAGCACATTTTATATTGGCAAATTTCCAATGGAATTTGTTAATAATAAAGTTTTGATAACAGGGCACACATATCAATTTCTTGCTATTGCACAAATTGAAAATTTCTTCAAATATTTGACACATAATAGGTTTCTGACACAGAATAACTGAAATAAAGAACTTAGAATTGGTCATATGATTTGAATTTATATTCAATTTTTTGCTTCTTGTGTAATACAATATGCTGTGGAGAATTGCCCCCCCCCAAAAAAAAAATAATTTACCCCCTTTTTAGCTTTAATTTTGGACCCCGATTTGGACCAACTTGAAAACTGGGCCCATAATAAAAAAACTCGAAGCAAGACATCTCGGCACATTACAAACTCGGTACATGTAAACTCGGCATAGTGCAAACTCGGCATATTACAAACTCGGCCCACTAATAATAATATATATATTTAGGATTTAAACATTTATTAAGTATTCAACAAAGAATTAATGAACAATAGCTTCAAAATTAAGCCTTCAAAGCTAAAGTTCGACAATTTATTTATAACTATAGGATTGCAATTGAGAGCAAAGATAAATTCTATTGGAGATGCATTGTGCACTGAAATCTCCGGATATGTCTTATTTATTAATATTTATGAATTTTATTTTCTTCTATGCATAGTTAAATAAACATCACCATAATCTTCTACTTCAACGCATCTGATAAACTGTGGTAATAGTAATAAATATTGAACATTGTCAATGAAATTGTTATTGTTTCCTGTTTGAATTATTTATTTTATTACTGAATTATAACGATTCTATGATTTTCTTTAATTAAATGCAATAAAAAAAATAGGATGGTAACCTTTATCCTTTTAACATGTTTAATTAGAGCCTTTTTAGGGAACAGGTGTTGATTATATATTGCATATAATAATCACATGATTATTAATAACCGGCAACGGCAATTAATGACAACCGATAAGATTTTTATGATACCCCGTTAGTATAGCAGCTTGAGTTAGTGCTACTGAACACCATGTGACAAATATCTCTTAAAGTTATTTATTTTTAATCACGAATTGCATTGTAATCGTTAATTTGATAATTTCGTCTAAAAATGGGCACTGAGTTCTCAGTACGGTTATTTTTTTTTCATAAGTTATAATATAATAAACACCAGGCACAAATATTTTTATGGTTTTTTCATAATCATAATATAATATTGCTTTTCAAATAAATATAAAATACATGAATAAGAACCATTTCCATTAATGGGCCGAGTTTGTATAGGCCGAGTTTGTACTGTGCCGAGTTTGATATATCCCGAGTTTGTAATGTGCCGAGATGTCCTGTATTCAAAAAAACTAAGTACATGTTTAGATTCAGCATATCAAAGAACCCAAAGAATTCAATTTTTGTTAAAATCAAACTAAGTTTAATTTTGGACCCTTTGGACCTTAATGTAGACCAATTTGAAAACGGGACCAAAAATTAAGAATCTAAATGCACGGTTAGATTCGGCATATCAAAGAACCCCAATAGTTAAATTTTCAATGAAATCAAACAAAGTTTAATTTTGGACCCTTTTGGCCCCTAATTCCTAAACTGTTGGGACCAAAACTCCAAAAATCAATCCCAACCTTCCTTTTGTGGTCATAAACCTTGTGTTTAAATTTCATAGATTTCTATTTACTTATACTAAAGTTATTGTGCAAAAACCAAGAAAAATGCTTATTTTGGCCCTTTTTTAGCCCCTAATTCCTAAACTGTTGGGACCAAAACTCCCAAAAACAATCCCAACCTTCCTTTTGTGGTCATAAACCTTGTGTTAAAATTTCATAGATTTCTATTTACTTATACTAGAGTTATTGTGCGAAAACCAAGAAAAATGCTTATTGGGCCCTTTTTTGGCCCCTGATTCTTAAACTGTTGGGACCAAAACTCCCAAAATCAATCCCAACCTTCCTTTTGTGGTCATAAACCTTGTGTTTAAATTTCATAGATTTCTATTAAACCAAATGTCTTCGGACGACGACGCAGACGACGACGACGCCAACGTCATACCAATATACGACCGCAAAAATTTTGCGGTCGTATAAAAATGAACCTCTGCTTAAAACTCAAGGAAATTAATAACTTAAAGAAAATAAATTTAAGAAACAGAAGTATTTCGCATGCAAATATTAAATACAAATATTTTTTTTTCAACTGAATTTTAATAATTTAATTAGATGTATTTAAAAAAAAAGTATGTCATTTTATTACTCATTTCACCTTTTAATTATAGCAGAGACGTATATAACAATATTGGTATATATGTCTCTGATTATAGTAAGATTAAGTAAATGATAAATTCCTTGATGCATATTTTATGTTCAGCTTCCAACCTTAAGTTTTGCAAAGTGAACACATTTCAGATTTGACTCATGCCATAACCCAATCCAATGTACACACCAAGCTATGTTTAAGTATATAACTGAACAAAACTTCAGTTTTTCATTACATAGTTTAAAGATGGCAAATGCACAACTATATGACATTTTAGTGCTTTCTTTGTATGACATTTATGTGGTTTTTTTGTTGAATTTCAGTGCTTTATTGTGTGCTTTTTTAAATGTTTTGATAGACATTTCAGTGGTTTGTTTCTGTGAATTTTATTGTATTTATTGTTCCATCAATTAATAATTTGTCATACAATATGTGTTAGCTACACCAACAAGGAACATATTAATTAATTTGATACATATATAATTAAGAGGAAATTATTGCAACACATGCAGATAAAACAAAACTCAGGTGATTTTTTTACGTGTAAAAGTAATTGTTTAACCCTTAAATGGACCCCTTAATCAGGTTTAATGAAGGGGAAAAATTGTTATTTGATCTTTGAAAAGTTGACGTTCGGGGAATCAGCCGTCATATGTTTGTGATTTGTGATAAAGAGGATGATTGTAGTTGTAAAATATCATTAATATATCATCACAAGCTTTTTTTAAAAAGAGACTACAATGCAAAAATTAAATCAAAGTCACTCTTTCGTAAAATGTAGGTCATAGTGACTCAAACCTAGCAAAGCTGTGACAGGGATGATTCCACACATTTGAAAATGGGTCAGATTGACACAAAATTTGGAATATTTCCAGCAGACTTTCGTCACATCAAAATAACTTCAATATGACATTCACTAAATATCCCTACCATCAATTTCATGTTGTTGAGATCATTGTTACAAACAACTGTTGCTATTCAAGGCCAATCTAATCCACTCCTAATACAACAATGATTATAGTGAATTAACTGGTCTTTACAATTGCAAGAATCGATTACATACCTGTTCCACCCGGTGAAACACTGCTGACTGTAATGTTGAAATATCATTAATATATTACCATAGGTTCTTTAGTAATACACTTAAATGCAAAAATCTAATCAAAGTCACTCAAGCATAAAATTTAGTCATGGTGACTCAATATTAGTGTTTCTGACTTGTGTTATACTATAAAAGATGATTGTAATTGTAAAATATCATCAATTTACTACCATAGTTTCTTTAATAATACACCAAACTGTAGAAATTTTACCAAAGTCACTCAAGCATAAAATATAGGTCATGGTGACTCAAATGTTCCTGACTTTTGTCGTACTAAATATGATGAAGGCATAGGTATAATATCATTGATATCATATGTTTCAGTAGGTTTCTGAGAAATGGACCTACATGTACTTGCAAAAACTTAACCAAGTCACTCATGCAAAAAATGTGAGTCAACTGTTGGAGAAATGCATTATATAATGTAAGAGGATTATACTGAAGGAGTATCCATGAGAATATGAAAATAAAGTTAAAACTTTATTGGAGTCACTCAGGCATTAAATGTATAGATCAAAATGACCCAAACGTTTCTCGTCTGTGTTCAGTCTTATATGGGATTGTGGTGGTATACCGGTAATATATGTATAATTGATATATCTCAATGGGTTTCTGAGAAATGGACCTAAAGGCAAAAACTTAACCAAACTGGATGGATATCTATACCACGAATGGTTGTTCCTGGTTAAAGGAGAGCAACATACTTAAATAAACAACAGAATGGATAACAGGAAAGGCCAACAATGACAAACCAAACAATTTACGCCATCCAATCGACAGAAACCTCAGACAAAAAATAATAAAAAAGAGTACAAAAAATAAACCAACAGAGAGTAAGGATAGTATGACTTGGTACAGACACTGAACAGTGGTGAGGTTAAACTGTATTTATGGGTACCATATTTCATGGATATCTTTCGTTTTGGCTAGATAAGATACATATGGTGTTGTTTTAGAAAAATGTATATGTGTATGTGCCCTTTTTAATTTAAAATTATAATTTCTAATTATTACTTTAATTGCACATGAAATTTATCCCTCATAAAAGGGATAAATCCTCTGTTGAGGGGTTACTCCTCTTTTGAGGTTTTGTTCCCAACCTGTTTAAAGGAAAATGAAACAGCATATCCCTGGATCAGTAAAAGTTAAATCTATAACAATATACAGTCCCCTTTTTGACTAATGTGCCTGTAGTGAAATCCTATCATGCAACTAACTGACAATCACATATAAACAAAATTACTTAAACATATATAAATATCTTTTAAACGTGATAATTGCTGATGGCTATATGTTCATACATGATGAACCATTTGTTTGTTACAAAAATTACTGGTAAATCAATACCAGATGCCAATGTCATGACAATACACAGAAATCTTCCCTCATATTACATTATCATTATTGTGATGTGATTTAATTTCCACACTGTATAATCGACCCTAATCATTTTAACTGAAACCCAATGGAAACGATCAAATGCTGCTGATGTTTTACAATAAAGATGTGGAATTTTTTAATTTTTGTTTTTATTTCTTTACTTCTTGATGATATAAGTTGTTGATTGACTCAATTTAATAAATATAATCGAAATAAATCAACACAGTACAATTAATGATGAAGTACATTTTCTCCAGTTTTCACTCTTTACTTTGGATTTTGAACAAAATGTCTATTTATTTAGTTTTTTTTTCAATATATGATGAGGTTTTAATGTGACAATCAAACTGAGAATACTATTACAGAACTATTTATGAACAGTATGTGCAATATTCAAGCCATAAATTGTGGCACTTACAAAAGTCATGTATGCTTTGGGTAGATATGGCAAGTAACCAGTTTATAAAAAAGTCCCAAAATGATTTGTAATCAGTTTATAAAATAAAGACAAAAAATTGTATAAACTGGTATGTAACCATTTTAGAAGAAACCCTTTTCACATTTTGACATGTCTTTTGCATAATCTGCTTCGATGCTTTAATTTGTTAGTATATTGTCACCATTTTGTAACTGGTTACAAAACATGTATATTAAAACTGACTTGGACTAACTTCTTGCCATATATGGCTTTGGGAATGAAATTTTACAAGTTACCCTCGGATGACAATGATATATCAAGGGCAGATATAAGACTGTCCTAAAGTTATCAGTCAAGTTTTGAATGAATGATAAAGTCAGTTGTACTTTGCAATTTCTAAAAGTCTTAGTCTGCTGACAATGCTTTTTTCTGTAATTAAATATCTCTCTGCAGCTCTTTGTGATGAACAGCAACCCTCTCAACAAGACAAACTTTGTAATGTTATGTATACAGTCTAACCTGCTTTGAGGGACACCTTTAGCAAATCACTGTCTATTTACATTTGTAAAGGGCACCCTAAAAATGTCCCTGTCATGAACAATGTTTATAAAATTAACCTCTGTATAAAGGGCACCTGTCAATAAAGTCCTTTTCCACATAATAAGACAAACAATTACATTAATGACCTGGAAAAATAATTTTGCAGACACTGCAATCAGATTTCAAAATAAACTGTTTTAAACCTACTGGTACATTTTTGTCCTATCCAGTGAATTTTCATAATCAACTGCACAACAGTTCTGATTTACAGGTAAAATGAAATGCATATTTAGCAAAACCATGACAAGAATGGATCTAGATTGTAGACACTTCAGGTATAAAATATGGGTTTATCCATGCCAGTTATAAACTACATGTACATTGTTGTAGTCCAGCCTTTCTGTGAGATTTCAGAGTGTAATCCATCAATAAAACTAGGAAATATTGTACATTGCTAACAAAATTTACCAATTTTTTTATTCAAAGTTAAATCTCCCCAGAAAATCTTGCATGTTTTCACTTCCTTAACTAATTGAAAAATTACCTCCAAAAATTAATTTGTCAACATGAGATTGCCATGTTTGACCAGCCAAAATGAAAGTAGACAAAAATTTGTCATAGAAATTATATATGTTTTATGCAGTTGTCATGAATAAACTTCTCATAACAAATTTTGAAGACAATACTTTTAACTATGAGTATAAACTTTTTTTTTCAGAAAAAAAATAGTTACGGAAGTGAAGCATACATGTCACTGTAAAATTTTCCTTTGAATAAAATAAATCTATATGTACATGTACATGTACTATTCATAAAATACACCTATAACTTATCATAACTGCAGGTTATGGATGGTACATGTATTGGAAAATTTCACAGTTTTTGTCGAGCCTGCGACTTTAGTCGCAGAAAGCTCGACATAGGGATAGTGATCCGGCGGCGGCAACGTTAACTCACTTCTTAAAAGCTTTATATTTTAAAAGGTGGAAGACCTGGATGCTTTATACTTTGTATATAGATGCCTTATGTTACGAAGTTTCCGTCTGTAATATGTACATTGTCCTTGACCTCATTTTCATGGTTCAGTGACTACTTGAAAAAAAAATTCAGATTTTTTGTAATGTTAATTTCTCTCTTATTATGAGTAATAGGATAACTATATTTGGTATGTGCGTACCTTACAAGGTCCTCATCCCCATCAGACAGTTTTCAATTGACCTCGACCCAATTTCAAGGATCAGTGAACCAAGTCCATATCTCAGATACTATAAGCAATAGGCAGGGTTCTCACTAAGAATTTTTCATGATGAGTCCTGGGACTCATCATTTTTCAGAATGGTGAGTCCCAGCTGATTTTGATGAGTCCCAGGACTCATCGCCACTTTTTTAAAGTACACTCCAGCATGATTTTGACCATGGTAGGCATATTGTACTATTGTTAAAGTTTAATTAAAATCATGTGCTGCCTTAACATACTGACGAATATAATTTGAAATTAAAAAAAAAAAAAAAAAAAAAAAAAAAAATTGGACTTATGCAGTGGTGCTCCAAACTTGGAAGAAAATTTCTGTTACAGATATGAGCAAAAATCTTTGCACCTTTTGACACAACTTATTTATTATTGCCATTTTATTTTGTAATATTTATTTATGTATAATCTTTACTATTATTTTTTCTCAAACATACTCTTAAAATTCACCAATTGACATTGTTTGAACACCTTAATAATCAATATTGACAAAATTTCCATTTGTGCATAGATAAGTCAAAATCCGCTAAATTTATTTTTAAATGAGGTCTACATATTTTTGATATTCTTCAAGTAATAAACAGTGTTGCCAATGAAAAATCACGAGAATTCCGATTGCCGCCATTTTTTTAGCTTACTTTTTGTCGTTTCTTTCCCTTCCCCCCTTTGATCTCCAAGAAAACAAAAAAATGGCGGCTCGAGATTTTTAATGAAAATAACGGTCTTCAGACGCAGCTGATTAGATCTACATGCGTCCCAGGGACGCATGAGTTTGAAGGATGACGCGTCCAGTCCAATTGTAGCGCGTCCAGGACGCATATACGCGCCTTAGCGAGAACCCTGATAGGTCTAGTATATTTGGTGTATGGAAGGATTGTAAGGTGTACATGTCCAACTGGCAGGTGTCATCTGACCTTGACCTCGTTTTCATGGTTCAGTGGTTATAGTTAAGTTTTTGTGTTTTGGCCTGTTTTTCGAATACTGTATGCAATAGGTCTACTATATTTGGTGTATGGAAGGATTGTAAGGTGTACATGTCCAACTGGCATGTGTCATCTGACCTTGACCTCGTTTTCATGGTCCAGTGGTTATAGTTAAGTGTTTGTGTTTTGGCCTTTTTTTCGAATACTGTATGCAACAGGTCTACTATATTTGGTGTATGGAAGGATTGTAAGGTGTACATGTCCAACTGGCAGGTGTCATCTGACCTTGACCTCGTTTTCATGGTTCAGTGGTTATAGTTAAGTTTTTGTGTTTTGGCCTGTTTTTCGAATACTGTATGCAATGTGTCCGATAGCATTTACTTTCATTAGAAATACACGACAGGCGAGACATTTTTGTGTGTCCACTCTTGTATTTAAATGTATGCAGTTCACTTATTACCAATTGTGCTCTGATATCTAACTACCGGTACACTATACATCAATTAGAACATAACTTGATGTCTTTATTTTAAAGTAGCAAAAAGAACCAAATTTGAAAAGTTTATTCTTATCAGACAGTCACAGAGATCATGTGTAAAAATTGATTTTCAAAACATACAAAATAAACAAATAAACAAATATTTTTATTGCCAATCAAAGGCACCTGTGAAGGCAGAGCAATTAACAGAAATTTAATACAATTGATTACATTGAATGGTATTGATTATGACAGCAATAGCGAAAATAGAACATACATGTTCATTTAAATAAGAAATCAACATTAATTTGAACTCCTGAAATAAAGGGGGATTCCTAAAATAAGAAACGAAATGAAGCATCAAAGAAACCAAACAAAACAGTTTTGTTTCTTGTTTTAGTAATTCTATACCAGGATTTATACCCTGAGTTTCATTCTGATCGGACATTTATTTGAAGAGTTATTGCCCTTGGATATAGGAATTATTGCCAAAATAATAGTTTTCCAGACTTTTTAGCAAACCCTTATACCCAAATGATCTTATATTTGATATGTAAGCTAACAATGATGAGCTACGGATCAAGTTTGACTTTAATGCTTATCGGATAATTATTGTGAGTTATTGCCCTTGGAGATACATCTAGGAATTTTTGTCAAAATGTTAGTTTTCTGGACTTTTTTTCAAAACAATTTTACCAATTCATCTTTTTTTTTTTGGTGAGCTTGTATTGATGAGCTACAGATCCAAATTTGAGTTTCACGCTGATTGGATAATTAAAATGAGAGACGATGGAACAAGAAGCACAAAAACTAAAGATATAATTTAGTACAAAATGTAGTTATTTTAACCTTCTCTTATTTTTACCCAAACTACTGGTTTGATGTGTGACGGATGGGTGTCCACAATTTGGTTTCCCATTGCAACAATACCTTTAATTTGCACAGACGGGTGTTTTGATATCTTATTTAACTTATGGTACATTTTGTATTGGGAGGAAACTTAGTTTTTTAAGGGCACACAGGCAAAAACAAAGATTAGATAACTGATGGTTTCAGCAAATATAATTAGTTTGTTTTTTAAACTTTACAATTTGACACAAAAGCCATACATGCCAATGCTCCAGATTTCTCCTGGAACCTCAAGATATTTGACCCGATTACCGGGATACCAGGTGGACTGTAATATTCTCAGGATTTCTAAATTTCCCAGGGAATTTTTCAGTGCTTATACTTATAACAATGAAAGATAGACAAAATCCATTCTCTTAATGAAGACACGTTTCAGAGGACAGCACAAGGTCTTCATCACAGTGGATACCCATATGTATTTACATCTTGTGTTTTCATTACTGCTGTTCCAGCCAAAATATCATGAATTAAGATACATATAATATTTTACATCAAAATAAAGTAATAGTCATAAACATTTATTCAAATTTTTGCACTCTGGAAGCAGCTTCCAAATACCTTTAAATCGTTTTTGGCCGAGGCTTCACCATTGATCTTGAGCAATCCCCAGACCCCTTGCCGATTTTATCAGGGATTCTAGCAAAAGTATGTTGGCAGGTATGAAAAGCTGTTTTTGATTTCAATCCACGGAGCAGTTTTTTGGGGGAAACCTGGCTTGTTTATTACACAAAAAACACAAATATTGAGAATTGACAGTTTCTGGAAAATATCTTTAGTCTGCCTCAGCGTTAGTTGATTCTGATATCTATTTTAACTAGATGAATCTGAGAAACCTGTTGATTTTTTCTGTCAAACCATGACACTGTTATGGGGGAAAATTGTTTCATTAACTAAAATCGTATCATAATAATAAAAAAATCATTTAAAATAAAAGTAAATACAAAATCCTGTACCATGTATGAAATTCGTAAAAACCAAGCAACGATACACATTTTTGTTAGAAAAATTACTTAGTTTAACATCTAGGAAAATCTAAGAATTTAATTCATATTCATTCATGAACATCTTCAATATGTCCATAATTATATATAAACAGTCTGCAAACTATTCAGTATCCTGGTTAAAAGTTGTAGGAAAATCCTGTCTCTCCAAAATTGTCCCAGCTTGCAGATTAAATGTATGTACAGCTTCTGTTTCTGAAAGTTTGATCCATGTACATGTTGACTTTTAAGACATATCTTATTGTTATTTCAAACATACAGAATAGTCATGAAGATCGTGTGTTTCATCAAGAAATCAGTTGCCGAATTACACAGTACATTGTACATGTAAGTATGGGTCAGCCTTCAGCAAACAAAGAATATATGGACCAGTTCCCAATGTCGTAACATTTCATGTGCCCCCACTGATCTGTTACTTTCCACCGGATTGACTTTTTTTAACTTCACTACTACGGGTGTCGTATACGGAGCAGGAACAGCTTACTCTTCCGGGGCACCTGGGATCACTCCTGGTTTTTATAGGGGTTCGTGTTATTCATTGTCTTTTAGTTTTCAGTATTTATTTGTCGTGGTTGTTCATATGTCTTCCCGGGTTTGTCTGTCCAATGGACTACATGTACGTTTTTTTATTTGCTCCCTAGATATATTTGTCCTCCTTAAGCCTGGCCTTACTAAAATAAGACACAGTTCCCATATGATTACCAATTTAAGAAACAAAACAAAACAGTTTCGTTTTCTAAAATTAGAAATTTATTATAAGAAATTACTAAGACAAGAAACTGAACTGTTTTGTTTCGTTTCTTTGAATTTGATGTTTTGTTAAGTTTCCCTGAAATAAAGATAAAAATGTTACAATGTAAACCAAAGACAGTAAATTCGTAAGTACTACAGTCTCCTTATATTATTCTACGGAGAACACTGCCTTCTAATAAGAAATAGTTTAAGTTATTGCAAATTTAAGCTGTGCATACCTTATTCTTCCAGTGCAGTGTTCACAAGAACTTCCCTTCCAACCTTTGTCACAAATACACGAATTGTTTACACACTTTCCCTCTTTGCAGTTTGTTTCGTTGCATTGGTTTTTACATAGAGAGTCCGAAATAAGAAGGATCAAGACGTATATACATAAGAAAACAAAGAAAAACTGACGTTTTTCCACAAACATAATGTCAACAATTATAAATGATTCCGGAAGTTCCGTTTCGATCCGTCCCAACTGTTAACAGGGCGACTCGTACCTTCGCTAATTCGGTATCCAGACAACTCGGCCCGAAGACAACTCGGCCCGGGACTACTCGGGCCGATTTTCGAGACAAGTCGGCCCGGTTCGTAAGACAACTCGGACCACTATAGGACAAGTCGGCCCGATAGAAATTTAATTAACATACTATGAAAAAAATATATACGATAACTTTTTTTCATTCAAATGTGTGTCTTTTTTTCAATGAAATCGAATAAATTACGCTGGTTTTTGGTTTTATAAGAACAAAAAAAAACTGGCTAGCAAAAAAAAACCACAAAAACTTCTTTCATGTACGAAAAATTAACATTACAAAAAAAACCTTTATTTTTTCCTGAACTTATGTATTGAATTTTGAAAAAAATTAAGTTTGATTGAAACTTTCAATAGAAATAGAAAATTATTTTGATCAATTTACAAATGTTTGTAGTTAGTTAATTCGATTACCATTAAGAAAGATTTACTATTTAAATTGGTAATTAATTAAATAAAATAATTAAATAAAACAATTTAATTCAATTAAGGTATTTGCTAATTGCTAATAAGACCACAGCATGCACAGGGGCTAGTGTACAGTAAAAGAAATACAGTTTATTGCTTATTAATGTAAATATATACTATAAATAATTCTACGTTTATCCAATAATAAATTATTTATAAAATAAAGCTGAATATATCATTTCTTTCATTTTTCATTTTAATTCTTTCATTGAACTAATGCATTATTTTATCTTTTCCAGGCAGCCTACGCCAGCCGTGACGATATCTACAAGTTTATGAGACTCGTATTCGCCCTGCCATTCTTACCACCCGAGCACATCCCTGACGCATTCGACACACTGAAAGAGAGGGCAACCGAGCAGCTTCACCCTGTGATGACCTATGTAGAGGACACCTGGTTTAAAAGCACTGTATGGCCCGTATCCGCCTGGAGTGTTTTCGGCAAGAGCATACGCACCAACAACGACGTCGAGGGATGGCACAACCGCTTCAACAAGCTTGCCCAGAAAGACAACCTACAGTTTTACCTACTTATCCAGCTCATGTACTCAGAGGCAGACAGAATACCACTTCAGCTTAAGATGATCAGTGAAGGGAAACTACGCCGCCGCCAGAGGAAGAACACGCAAAAGGTACAGTGCAAGATAACTGAGTTGTGGTCAGACTATGCAAGCAACCAGATAACTGCAAGCCGACTCCTGAAGATGTGTGGTAGCTTATATTCGCCAGGTGTTTAAAGTGCTTTTTGAATGACTTTGTATAGAAGTAGTTTTTACTGTATTCATTATGTATCCTGCCTCTTGTGTAAATAGATAATTGATTTGTTGTTACTGTTAACTGTTATTGAATATAAAGTATAATAAATGATGTAAAATAGTTTAATGGTTTTTTATAATATTTATCCATTTATCCATTACAGTATAAAAAACATTTCATGTGTGGAAAGTCAAAGTAGAAAAGGGATAAAGTGTACATGTCCTATAGTGGTCCGAGTTGTCTTACGAACCGGGCCGACTTGTCCATAGTATGTTAATTAAATTTCTATCGGGCCGACTTGTCCTATAGTGGTCCGAGTTGTCTTACGAACCGGGCCGATTTGTCTCGAAAATCGACCCGAGTAGTCCCGGGCCGAGTTGTCCTCGGGCCGAGTTGTCTGGCATTCCGCTAATTCGTATCTATTTATATTTTCCGACTCGTGCCCAGTCGATTACCAACAGATTGATGATCTCAGATAATTTGCTGTAGAGTGAATTATAACAGCTGATTATTGTCCCGCATTTCGAGGAACTCGGGGATATTGTTATCGCCCCCCGTCCGTCTGTCCGTTCGTCTGTCACACTTTCTTGTGACCTAAATTCCTCGTCAGTCATTTTATGCATTTAATTTCTATACAGTATTGTCACATATGGTATGAGGATGCGCAAGAAGGTTTTAGAATTATGATTTTCAAAACTTGCAGCCCAAAGGGGTCGAATTACTTAAATTGGCAATTTAAGCTTGTGACCTAAACTTCCCGTTCATTTTTCCTATTATGCATTTGATTTATATACAGTACTGTCACATACTATATGTAGATGTTCAATAAGGTTTTAGAATTTTTATTTTCAGAACTCGGGGGCCCACATGTGTTGAATTTTGAAAATTTGGAATTTAAACTTGTGACCTAAACTCCTCCTTCATTTTATGTATTTAATTTCTGTACGACATTGTCACACACTTTATATAGATGTGCAATAAGGATTTAGAACTTTGATTTTCAAAAATTGGGGCCTTTAGGTTTCGAATTTTAATTGGGAATTATAAGTGGGTGACTTAAAGTTTTCTTTCATTTTTCATTTTATACATTTTATTTCTATACGGTATTGGCATACACTGTATGCAGATGTGCAATAAGGTTTTAGAATTTGAATTTTCCAAAATTTGGGCCTGTATTCAAAGGCATAATTGTGAAAAAGGTGCACAGGTGCGGGTATATTGCCGTTGTCTCCGTCCGTCACACTTTCTTGCGACATCAACTCCTCATTCAGTTTTGCGTATAGCATTTTAATTCTTTCACAGTAGTGTTGCATATATCCTGTAGATGCGCAATAAGGTCTTAAAATTTGTGATTTCGCCCAACGGGTGAAATGTGGGACAGAAAAGGAGCGAATTATCATAATCTGCTTGTGACATCAACTCCTCATTCATTATTGATGCAAGGCTTCTACATTCATTATAGAATGATTGTACATGTGATGTAGATGCGCCATAAAGTTTTAAAATTTTGATGTCTTTCGTGGAGCGAAATTTGAGACCGAAAATGAGCGAATGTTCAAAATATGCTTAAAACATCAATTTTTGAAGCATTTTTTATTATAAGCTTCTGGTTTCTTCATAGATGGATTGTCCATGATGGACAGATGCAAAAAAAAGATGCTCAACACACAATTTTAGACCCATAGCATATAGGAAATATTATAATTACAAAATATACTGTTGATTTATTATTTCATTTAAAGCAAAAATGTAAATAAATTTTCTGACCTCATCAAATCTGACAGCACCCCACACTCCCTCCCCTCAAATTCAAATGGTCATCCCCTTATTGGGTTATGTGAGATGGACTGCAGTGGTTTTTGCTAAAAAAAAAAAAATGAAAACAGCGTAATGCAGATGTGACACAGGGTTCTGCAGAATTCCTTTTGAATTTGTTATTTAAAAAGTGTTTTAAAACTATTTTCTGCGAACTTGTGATCGTTTTGTTTGAAAATAACAACATTATGATAAAAAGTAACAACATTGTCGTGAAATTCGACAACACTGGCATTAAATGTAATCTCCCAACAAAGAAATTGACAAAATTAATGTGAGAAGTCAATTAAAAAAATTGGGAATTAACATCAAAATCTTTGATCCTAAAATAAACTTTGAATGCCGGGTAAGTTTTGTCCTTAACACTAAATTTGCATCAAAATCATCAGTTGGATGAAACAAATGTGGGGGTGTGGGTATAACTGTTGTCTGCGACAGTACCCTAGTTTCGTTTGTTACTGGCACATAAACTTCTGAGATAAGATTATGTTCAAACCCCGCGGGGGGAGGGGGGGTTACTTCCTATACTTTTTAGTGGTACGAGTATTCCGCAAAACAGGGTCGCTTTTTCAACCCCTGCTGGTGAGAACAGGGTCTTTTTTTAAACAAAGTATTTGTCTAGAACAGGATCGCTTTTTTAACTGTTTAAGATACAGTTTAGAACAACGGGTCTAGAACAGCATCTATTTTATATGGTCTAGAACAGGGTATACATTTTCTGAGCGTGTCTAGAACAGGGTATGTTTTTCAATATTTCTGTTTAGAACAGGGTATGTTTTTCAATGGTTTCTGGTTAGAACAGGGTATGATTTGGCAAGTGCTGTCGGCACAGTTATACCCGAAAGGATAGTCAGTAACCCCCCTCCCCCCCGGGGTTCAAATTCTGTTTAATGTTCGAAGATGCCCTGTCAATTTTGTCAAATTCTGAAATGATGTCTCCATGAAGGTTTGAATAAATTATCTACATACTGTAATTAATGGCAACTCTCGGTTAACTGTAAAAAACCCAAAACAATGATTTTAGGGAATACAAATAGTATTAGATCAAAGAGCACAACATTTATATGTATAAGTATCAAAATACAAAGTTGGAATAGGATTTAAATTTCTAGGAAACATTAATTTCTCAAGACGGAAACCTATCTTATGTAATGTATTCCATAAAAAGCTATAATAAAATGTTATGTGATCTACCAGCGAATGTTTTAACACACCTATTTTGATTCTTTAGTTCGTCCAATTCTTACATACAAGAGTGAAGTTTGGATCATGGATGTTTATCGTCCATTAATGAGTTATCACGGGAACAACAATTTAACTTCGAGAGTTGATTTAAAAAAATCACAAGCATTACAAGAAAAGCTTTAGACCAGTATTTAATACAAACCTGACTTGATTTATTTTGAATATAATAAAAGATTTTCCTTAGTTTTTCAGTCATATTTGACCTTTTAGTGATTAACCATCAAAATTAAGAGCAACAATCATTGTTCGTTTTTAGCTCACCTGGCCAAAGGCCATGTGAGCTTTTGTCACCAATTTGCATCCGTCGTCCATCCGATGTTCGTTAACTTTTCACATTTTAATCTTCTCTTCTGAAACCACAGGGCCAAATGAAATTAAATTTGGCAGGAAGCATCTATGTAAGGTCCTCAATAAAGTTTGCTCATTTCGTCCCGATCGGACAACAAACATGCATGGCCACCATGGGCAATTGTTGATTTTGATTGGCTGAGTTTTCAAAAATCTTTTCCTCTGAAACTGCTAGTCCAAATGGAACAAAACTTGACAGAAAGCATATATGGGAGGTCCTGTATAAAGTTTCCTCATTTCATCCAAATCGGACTACAAATATATCCGCCATGGGCAGTTCTTGTTTCTGATTGGCTGCTATAAAACAATCTTCTCCTCTGAAGTCGCTTGGCCAAATGGAACGAAACTTTACAGGAAACATCTATGGGAGGTTCTTTACAAAGTTTCCTCATTTCGTCCCGATCGGGCAACAAACATGGCCGTCATGCGAAATTCTTGTTTCTCATTGGTTAATTTTAAAAACTAATTTTCTGGAACTACTTGGCCAAAACTGTCAGCCATACTTAACAGGAAGCATCTATGGAAAGTCTTTTATGAAATGAATTTTTTTCATCCTGATTGGACGATAGGCATGGCTGCCATTGGCAATGCTTGTTTCTGATAGGCTGATATAAAGAAATCTTCTTCTCTGGAACCGCTTGGCCAAATGAAACGATACTTAACAAGAAGCATCTGTGCAAGGTTTTTTACAAAGTTTTCTTATTTTGTCCACATCATGCGACAAACATGGCCGCCATGAGAAATTCTTATTTCTGCCAGGTGAGCGATACAGGCTCAGCCCTCTGAGCCTCTATTTTAAATAAGCATACATGTATATATCCCCATGTGTGTCTACTCAGTACTGTGTGGAATTATGATTATTATGATAAAATACAAAGTACAGAGAAAATGATGTTATATTCCATTTCTTAACGAATTAATATACAAAAACAAAATAAAAGTCATTAAAATATCAGAATTCATAGTATATACCGGTTTTATTTACTGCTAGTGATATCTTAGGAATAAATATACCTTTTTATACTCTCTGGGCATTGCTAAAAAAAACATCTGATTCGACTTGGCAAGACAAAAAATAATTTGGTTTGATTGTAGTCGAAAAACAATAAAATTGTGTCCATACCTTGAAAAAAAATGTTCAAACCAATATAAAAAACCATAACCCACCCTTGAAGTTAAATGGTTGTTCCCTTATAGAAATAGAAATTGACTTATAGTAAATAGTCTATAAACAAACTTGTTAAATCGCTTTTGTTGTTAAAAATGTAGTAGCAATAAAGCCTCCAGAGCAAAATTATAGAGTTTTCCCATTGAATGATTTATAGAAACACAGGCAATGCTACATGTATATGGAAATCATATATACAAAGAGGCATGATAAAGCAGATATATCAAAAGAAACATATTTGTTATCAAAATCTCTTCACGACCAAGGAATTTATTCATTTTATTCATTCATTAGTCTGTTAGAAAAGAAAGCAAAATAAATTCAACTAGAATCAATGCGTCCAGAAGCGATCACTCTGGCAATCGAAAGTGGTAGGTACAAGAAAGTCCCTCGAAATTTAAGACTATGCAGCGTACGTATGTAATGTTTTGGAAGATGAAGAAATTTATTTTCTTAAAATGTAAACAAAATAATATGAGAGAATAATTATTTGATAGAGTATAATAATTAAGGTCTTTCCCGTTTCCAACGGAAAGACCTTTCTGTAATTCGTATGATTATTATTAGGTCTTTCCATTTCCAAATGGAAAGACATATAGCTATTCTTATGATTAAGGTCTTTCCCGTTTCCAACGGAAAGACCTTTCTGTAATTCGTATGATTATTATTATTATTATTATTATTATTCTTATTATTATTATTATTATTTTTCTTCTTTTCCGCCAACTTCGATGTCAAGAATTTTCTTCATTTCGCGACATATCGAAATGATATTTCACCAGTTGGTTCGGAATGATAAACCGGATTCAGGATTGACACCGCGAAGCCGAACTCTTTTCCATACAGAGTTATCTGCCCAAATACCGTAAAGCCTTGTTACCAAAATAACTCAGGAACCGTAACAAATAGCTGATCAAATATATAAGGAAAAATGTTCATCTTCGCAAGACGCAAGTTTGTCATGTTTCGCTCAACTTGGTTTATCGACTCCTTATGGGAGTTACTGGCCCTTGAATATTTGACGGAGCGCGTGCATGATCAAAACTCGTAAACTGTTAGTCGTAGAGACTTGGGACTTTCACCATTATTCATCAGATGTCTTATTCTACAAAATGACCCCAAGGTCAAAGGTCAAGGTCACACTTGACCTTTGACCTTATACCTTGTTACAAGAATAACTCAGAAACCGTAACAAATAGCTGATGAAATATGTTGGCAAAAATGTTCATCTTCGCAAGACGCAACTTTGTCATGTTTCGCTCAACTTGGTTTATCAACTCCTTATAGGAGTTACTGGCCCTTGAATATTTGACGAAACGCGTACATGGTCAAAACTCATAAACTGTTAGTCGTAGAGACTTAGGACTTTCAACAATAGTCATCAAATGTCTTATTCTTCAAAATGACCCCAAGGTCAAAGGTCAAGGTCGCACTTGACCTTTGACCTTGTACCTTGTTATGAGAATAACTCAGAAACCGTAACAAATAGCTGATGAAATATATTGGGGAAAATGTTTATCTTGTGAAGATCTAAGTTTGTCTCATTGGGTCTGAAGTTGTACGATGACTCGTTATAGGAGTTAATGCCCATGACTCATGTTTATTTTACACTATATCTCGAAAACCATTAAAGATATGAAGAAAATGTTAATACAAAAAAAGATCAGTTTCAAAAGATCTACATTTTAGTGCCAAGGTCAAAAGTCAGATATCAAGGTCATCAAAAAAGCCCTTAGCAACGGACGGAAAAGTACCTAGCAACCATATATATTTATGGTCAGGACCCTATTATAGAGCTATAGAGGTGAAAATTGAAGGTCAAGGATCAAGGTCATTGAAAAAGTCCTTAGCAACCGATGAAAAAGTACCTAGCAACCATATATATTTATGTTCAGGATCATATTATAGAGCCATAGAGGTCAAATTGGAAGGTCAAGGGTCAAGGTCATCGAAAAAGTCCTTAGCAACTGATGGAAAAGTACCTAGCAACCATATATATTTATCCTCAGGACCCTATTATAGAGCCGTTGAGGTCAAAATGGAAGGCCATGGGTCAAGGTCATCTAAAAAGTCCTTAGCAACTAATAGAAAAGTACCTAGCAACCATATATATTTTTGCTCAGGACCCTATTATAGAGCCATAGAGGTTAAAATGGAAGGTCATGGTCAAGGTCATTGAAAAAGTCCTTAGCAACTGATGTCAAAGTACCTAGCAACCATATATATTTATGTTCAAGAACCTATTTTAGAGCTTAGAAATCAAAATCGAAGATCAAAGGTCAAGGTCATTGTGACAGAGTCCTATATTTTGACTATGCAAGTCAAAATAGAAGGTCAACAGTCATGCTTAATAGCCTTATATGCAATTTGACACGGGAAAGACCTTGCAATTGTTCTCTGAACAATTGTCTTTCTAGTTATTATTATTATTCTTTTTTTCCGCCACATTTCAAAGTCTTGTGTTTTTAAGAGCTTACGACATATCATTATGAAACTTCTTATATGATATCGGTGTGTTACAATCTATTCGAAATCGACCCTGAGTTATCGAACTTTTTTCCATTACAGAGTTATCTCCCCGAACACCGTAACCCTTGTTACCATTTAAACTCTGAAACCGTAACAGATACGCTAAAACTTAAGGGTGGAAAATGTTCAACTACGTAGACCGATGATTCATTACATTTGGTCCAAAGAGATTTGATGACTCCTTCAAGGGGCATAACTGCATCAAAATCTAGACAGAAGACTTTAAGGGTCAAAAGTAAGGTTAGGGGTCAGATATCAGTATGAAACTTTATAGTTGGTTTCCACAAGCCATTCCAAGAAAAATAATGTCAAGGTCAAAGGTCAAGGTCAAGTTCTAAATTATTTTTATTCTTTTTTTCTGCCACATTTCAAAGTCTTTTTGTTTCAACAGCTTACGACGTATCATTATGAAACTTCTTATATGATATCGGTGTGTTAAAATCTATTCGAAATCAACCCTGAGTTATCGAACTTTTTCAATTACAGAGTTATCTCCCCGAACACCGTAACCCTTGTTACCATTTAAAATCTGAAACCGTAACAGATACGCTAAAACTTAAGGTTGGAAAATGTTAAACCACGTAGACCGATGATTCATTACATTTGGTCCAAAGAGATTTGATGACTCCTTCAAGGGGCATAACTGCATCAAAATCTAGACAGAAGACTTTAAGGGTCAAAAGTAAGGTTAGGGGTCAGATATCAGTATGAAACTTTATAGTTGGTTTCCACAAGCCATTCCAAGAAAAATAATGTCAAGGTCAAAGGTCAAGGTCAAGTTCTAAATTTTGACTTTTCCTTGTTATGAGTATTCCTCTGAAACCGTAGAAGATAGATGATGAAATATAATGGGGAAAATGTAAAGGGCATTGAGACGCAACTTTGTTCCATTAGTGTCAAAGTCCTATGACGTCATCTTGTAGGAGTTATTGTCCTTAGAACATAAAATTAAATAGTTTTTCATAAACAACTTGATAATGGTATATAGTAAAGGCACCGGGTCTTTTGAAATGACACCAGGGACCATTGACCTTCAAAAAGATCAAAAGGTCAAAGGTCAAGGTAATGTCCTAGATATTGAACTTGGCTTTTAAACAGTTTGTTCATGGTTTTTAAGACTTTTTTTAAAACATTTTAAGGTAAAAAAGACTTACTAGGGTGTCATAACACTCTCCATAATCGAATGGAAAGACCTTACATTTGTTCTCGGAACAAATGTCTTACTAGTTAGGTCTTTCCATTTCCAAATGGAAAGACATATAGCTATTCTTATGATTATTATTATTATTATTATTATTATTATTATTATTTTTATTCTTTCTTTTCCGCCACATTTCAAAGTCTTCTGTTTTTAAGAGCTTACGACATATCATTATGAAACTTCTTATATGATATCGGTGTGTTAAAATCTATTCGATATCAACCCTGAGTTATCGAACTTTTTTCCATTACAGAGTTATCTCCCCGAACACCGTAACCCTTGTTATGATTTAAACTCTGAAACCATAAGAGATACGCTAAAACTTAAGGGTGGAAAATGTTCAACTACATAGACCGATGATTCATTACATTTGGTCCAAAGAGATTTGATGACTCCTTCAAGGGGCATAACTGCATCAAAATCTAGACAGAAGACTCTAAGGGTCAAAAGTAAGGTTAGGGGTCAGATATCAATATGAAACTTTATAGTTAGTCTCCACAAGCCATTCAAAGAAAAATAATGTCAAGGTCAAAGGTCAAGGTCAAGTTCTAAATTATTTTTATTCTTTTTTTCCGCCACATTTCAAAGTCTTCTTGTTTCAACAGCTTACGACGTATCATTATGAAACTTCTTATATGATATCGGTGTGTTAAAATCTATTCAAAATCGACCCTGAGTTATCGAACTTTTTTCCATTACAGAGTTATCTCCCCGAACACCGTAACCCTTGTTATGATTTAAACTCTGAAACCATAAGAGATAGGCTAAAACTTAAGGGTGGAAAATGTTCAACTATGTAGACCGATGATTCATTACATTTGGTCCAAAAAGATTTGATGACTCCTTCAAGGGGCATAACTGCATCAAAATCTAGAGAGAAGACTTTAAGGGTCAAAAGTAAGGTTAGGGACCAGATATCAATATGAAACTTTATAGTTGGTCTCCACAAGCCATTCCAAGAAAAATAATGTCAAGGTCAAAGGTCAAGGTCAAGTTCTAAAGTTTGACTTTTCCTTGTTATGAGTATTCCTCTGAAACGGTAGAAGATAGATGATGAAATATAATGGGGAAAATGTAAAGGACATTGAGACGCAACTTTGTTCCATTAGTGTCAAAGTCCTATGACGTCATCTTGTAGGAGTTATTGTCCTTAGAACATAAAATTAAATAGTTTTTCATAAACAACTTGATAATGGTATATAGTAAAGGCACCGGGTCTTTTGAAATGATACCAGGGACCATTGACCTCCAAAAAGATCAAAAGGTCAAAGGTCAAGGTCATGTCCTAGATATTGAACTTGGCTTTTAAACAGTTTGTTCATGTTTTTTTAGATTTTTTACAAACATTTTAAGGAAAAAAGACTTACTAGGGTGTCATAACACTCTCTATAATCGAATGGAAAGACCTTACATTTGTTCTCGGAACAAATGTCTTACTAGTTAGGTCTTTCCATTTCCAAATGGAAAGACATATAGCTATTCTTATGATTATTATTATTATTATTATTTTTATTCTTTCTTTTCCGCCACATTTCAAAGTCTTCTGTTTTTAAGAGCTTACGACATATCATTATGAAACTTCTTATATGATATCGGTGTGTTAAAATCTATTCGATGTCAACCCTGAGTTATCGAACTTTTTTCCATTACAGAGTTATCTCCCCGAACACCGTAACCCTTGTTATGATTTAAACTCTGAAACCGTAAGAGATACGCCAAAACTTAAGGATGGAAAATGTTCAACTACGTAGACCGATGATTCATTACATTTAGTCCAAAGAGATTTGATGACTCCTTCAAGGGGCATAACTGCATCAAAATCTAGAGAGAAGACTCTAAGGGTCAAAAGTAAGGTTAGGGGTCAGATATCAATATGAAACTTTATAGTTAGTCTCCACAAGCCATTCCAAGAAAAATAATGTCAAGGTCAAAGGTCAAGGTCAAGTTCTAAATTATTTTTATTCTTTTTTTCCGCCACATTTCAAAGTCTTCTTGTTTCAACAGCTTACGACGTATCATTATGAAACTTCTTATATGATATCGGTGTATTAAAATCTATTCGAAATCGAACCTGAGTTATCGAACTTTTTTCCATTACAGAGTTATCTTCCCGAACACCGTAACCCTTGTTATGATTTAAACTCTGAAACCATAAAAGATACGCTAAAACTTAAGGGTGGAAAATGTTCAACTATGTAGACCGATGATTCATTACATTTGGTCCAAAGAGATTTGATGACTCCTTCAAGGGGCATAACTGCATCAAAATCTAGAGAGAAGACTTTAAGGGTCAAAAGTAAGGTTAGGGATCAGATATCAATATGAAACTTTATAGTTGGTCTCCACAAGCCATTCCAAGAAAAATAATGTCAAGGTCAAAGGTCAAGGTCAAGTTCTAAAGTTTGACTTTTCCTTGTTATGAGTATTCCTCTGAAACGGTAGAAGATAGATGATGAAATATGATGGGGAAAATGTAAAGGACATAGAGACGCAACTTTGTTCCATTAGTGTCGAAGTCCTATGACGTCATCTTGTAGGAGTTATTGTCCTTAGAACATAAAATTAAATAGTTTTTCATAAACAACTTGATAATGGTATATAGTAAAGGCACCGGGTCTTTTGAAATGACACCAGGGACCATTGACCTCCAAAAAGATCAAAAGGTCAAAGGTCAAGGTCATGTCCTAGATATTGAACTTGGCTTTTAAACAGTTTGTTCATGGTTTTTAAGATTTTTTACAACATTTTAAGGTAAAAAAGACTTACTAGGGTGTCATAACACTCTCCATAATCGAATGGAAAGACCTTACATTTGTTCTCGGAACAAATGTCTTACTAGTTATTAGGTCTTTCCACTTTCCGTGGAAAGACCTTTTGCTTTTGTTCTGATTATTTTTTTTTTTTTTTTTTCTTCTGCCGTCTAGGATGTTTTTTTGTTACTTGACATATCGAAAGGATTTTTGGCCCATGATATCGTACAGTGATTGCGATTTCACCATTGACCCTGTGTAACCGAACACTTTTTTTATAGGAGTTATCTCCCCGCGTCCTCCTTTTCTTGTTATCTTTATTTCTCTGTAACCGTAAACGATATCGACCTAAAATCTTTTGCAATGTCTTCAGTGTATCTGTGCGCAACTTTGTTCCATTTGGTTGGAAAGGATCTGACGACATTTCATAGGAGTTATTTCCCTTCAAACGACTTTCACTTTTGGTGTATCATACAAATTGTTATTTAGAGTTGAGATATCAACATGAAACTTTGTATTTAGGGTCCATGACCCCTAACAAGTAGAATGAGGTCAAGGTCAAAGGGCAAGGTCAAGTTCTAAATTTTGACTTTTGCTTGTTATCGCTTCTCCTCTGAAACGGTAAAAGATAGCTGATAAAATGTAATGGAGAAAATGTTAAGGACGTTGAGACCTAGCTTTGTTACATTTGCATAAAAGTTGTATGACGTCATTTTATAGGCGTAATTGCCGTTAGAACGTTTAAATTTGCGGTTTTTCGTTTATTTCTCAACAATGGTACCTGATAAAGGCATGGGGTCTTTTGTTTTGACATCAAGGATTGATAACCTTCAAATTGGCATCAAGGTCAAAGGTCAAGGTCAAGTTCTAAATTTTGACTTTTGCTTGTTATCGCTTCTCATCTGAAACGGTAAAAGATAGCTGATAAAATGTAATGGAGAAAATGTTCAGGACGTTGAGACCTAGCTTTGTTACATTGAGAAAAAGTTGTATGACGTCATTTTATAGGCGTAATTGCCCCTAGAACGTTTAAATTTTTGTTTTTCGTTTATTTCTCAACAATGGTACATGATAAAGGCATGGGGTCTTTTGTTTTAACATCAGGGATTGATAACCTTCAAATTGGCATCAAGGTCAAAGGTCAAGGTCAAGTTCTATTATTTGACATTTGCTTGTTATCACTACTCCTCTGAAATGGTTGTGGATAGCCAAGGAAATGTAATGGTGGAAATGTTTAGGACATTGATGCGCAACTTTGTTACATTTGAGTTCAAGTTGTATGACGTCATCTTTTGAGAGTAATTGCGCCTAGAACGTTCAAACTTAAGGTTTTTCGTTTATAACTTGACAATGGTACATAATAATGGCATGGGGTCTTCTAAAATGACCTCAATGACCAATGACCTTGAAAAAGGTCACAAGGTCAAAGGTCAAGGTCATGACCTATATTACGTATTTTGCATTTTTTCACACTTTATAAGTTTTTTTCAGATTTTTAAAGCAATTAAAGCTATTGAAAGCGTGAAATTCAGGCACTACTTTTGCTGACGTCATTTCTGGCAACGTCATTATTTCTGTAGACGTTTTTAGACGTTTTGGATATATTGGAATGTTAATTAATGTGACAATGTTACAACCCATGAAAACGTCTAGAATTGTCAATTTGTAAGGTCACATTAATGCCGTTTTTGATGTTTATAGTGCAAAACAGTATAATTCATCACAAACATTTAGTTAACCAGAAATAAACATTTTTCTTAGTTATTCAAACTAGCAGTCCATATATTTTTTTAAAAATTGTGAAATTACCTATCGTATCAAACCAGAAGTGATATTTGTAATACGGGAAGTAGCATAATACCTCCCTTATTTCAGTACATAGAACCATATATCTTTGAAATCACTGAAAGTTTAGCTATGCTCTTAAACCAACAATTACATTTTAAACCTCATTTTTTTTATCAACAAATCTGCAATTGAGGTGGAAAGACCTTCAATTGTTTTCTGAACAATTGGTTTTTAATTAAGGTCTTTCCCGTTTCCAACGGAAAGACCTTTCTGTAATTCGTATGATTATTATTATTATTATTATTATTATTCTTATTATTATTATTATTATTATTTTTCTTCTTTTCCGCCAACTTCGATGTCAAGAATTTTCTTCATTTCGCGACATATCAAAATGATATTTCACCAGTTGGTTCGGAATGATAAACCGGATTCAGGATTGACACCGCGAAGCCGAACTCTTTTCCATACAGAGTTATCTGCCCAAATACCGTAAACCATTGTTATCGAAATAACTCAAAAACCGTAACAAATAGCTGATCAAATATATAAGGAAAAGTGTTCATCTTCGCAAGACGCAAGTTTGTCATGTTTCGCTCAACTCGGTTTATCGACTCCTTATGGGAGTTACTGGCCCTTGAATATTTGATGGAGCGCGTGCATGATCAAAACTCGTAAACCGTTAGTCGTAGAGACTTGGGACTTTCACCAATAGTCATCAGATGTCTTATTTTACAAAATGACCCCAAGGTCAAAGGTCAAGGTCATACATGACCTTTGACCTGATACCTTGTTATGGAAATAACTCATAAACCGTAAAAGATAGGTGATGAAATATGTTGGCAAAAATGTTCATCTTTGCAAGACGCAACTTTGTCATGTTTCGCTCAGCTTGGTTTATCGACTCCTTATAGGAGTTACTGGCCCTTGAATTGACGAAACGCATACATGGTCAAAACTCAGAAACAGCTAGTCATAGAGACTTGGGACTTTCACCAATAGTCATCAAATGTCTTATTCTACAAAATGACCCCAAGGTCAAAGGTCAAGGTCGCACTTGACCTTTGACCTTATATCTTGTTATGAGAATAACGTAGAAACCGTAACAAATAGCTGATGAAATATATTGGGGGAAATGTTTATCTTGTCAAGATCTAAGTTTGTCTAATTGGGTATAAAGTTGTACGATGACTCCTTATACGAGTTACTGCCTTTGAGGCATGTTTGTTTTATCCTATATCTCGAAAACCATTATAGATATGAAGAAAATGTTAATACAAAAAAAGATCAGTTTCAAAAGATCTACATTTTAGTACCAAGGTCAAAAGTCAGATATCAAGGTCATCAAAAAAGCCCTTAGCAACCGACGGAAAAGTACCTAGCAACCATATATATTTATGGTCAGGACCCTATTTTAGAACTATAGAGGTGAAAATTGAAGGTCAAGGATCAAGGTCATTGAAAAAGTCCTTAGCAACCGATGGAAAAGTACCTAGCAACCATATATATTTATGTTCAGGATCCTATTATAGAGCCATAGAAGTCAAAATGGAAGGTCAAGGGTCAAGGTCATCGAAAAAGTCCTTAGCAACTGATGGAAAAGTACCTAGCAACCATATATATTTATGTTCAGGAACCTTTTTTAGAGCTGTAGGATAAAATGGAAGGTCATTGGTCAAGGTCATTGAAAAATTCCTTAGTAACCGATGGAAAAGTACCTAGCAACCATATATATTTATGCTCAGGACCATATTATAGAGCCGTAGAGCTTAAAATGGAAGGTCAAGGGTCAAGGTCATTGAAAAAGTCCTTAGCAACCGATGTAAAAGTACCTAGCAACCATATATATTTATGTTCAGGGACTTATTTTAGAGTTGTAGAGGTCAAAATCGATGATCAATGGTCAAGTTCAATGTGACTTGACTTACTTGACTTAAACCCTTTCATCCTTGGCAGGACATAGGTCGTCGAGGAAGGATTTCCATTTTCTTTTGTCCTGGGCTAGCTTGTCGATTTGACCCCATGTCTTTCCTAGGTGTTTTGCCTCCTGTTCTGTTGATCTTCTCCAGGAGTTTCTTGGTCTACCTCTTTTTCTCTGCCCTTGTGGATTCCACCTGAGAGCTTGGTTCACTATGGTGGTTTTTGGCTTTCTTAGTGTATGACCAATCCAGGACCATTTTCTCTTTTTGATCTGGGTATCAATTGGAAGTTGTTCTGCCCTCTTCCAAAGTTCTTCATTTGTCACTTTGTCTTGCCATGTGATCTTTAGTATTGTTCTCAAGCATCTGTTGGTGAATACTTGAAGCTTGTGTATTGCTGTTTTTGTCGTATGCCAGGTCTCAGATGCATATAATAATACAGACTTAACATTGGAATTAAAAATCTTGAGCTTGGTGTTTTTCGAAATTTTTGATGTTGTCCAAATTGGTCGTAAGGTTTTAAAGACAGCTGCAGCTTTTCCTATCCTACTCTTTATATCTCTATCTGTTCCCCCATCACTACTCACAATGCTTCCAAGATAGGTAAATTGTTCAACATCCTCTAGTTCTTTTCCTCTTATTTCAAGTTTGGCTGAATTTGTAGCGTTGATTCTCATTGTTTTTGTTTTTCCATGGTTTATGTGAAGGCCAATTCTTTTACCCTGTTGTTCTAAAACTTCTGTCTTTGCTTTGAGGTCTCTTTGCTTGTGTGACATAAGAGCAATGTCGTCTGCAAAGTCCAAATCTTCAAGATGTTTTTGTAATGTCCACTGAATACCTCTTGAATGTGATGATGTTGTTGTTTTCATTACCCAGTTGACAGCCAGCAAAAAGAGAAAAGGTGATAGTAAGCAGCCTTGACGGACTCCTGTTAGAATGTTAAAAGGTTCTGTGAGAGTATTTTTGTGGATGACCTGACAAGTACTTGGTTCATAGGCTGATCTTATGATTCTTATCAATTTCTCTGGTATGCCATGGTGTTGCAGGAGCTTCCAGAGAGATGATCTGTCAATGCTATCAAAGGCCTTTTCAAAGTCCACAAAACACATGTGTAATGGTGTATTCCATTCTATTGACTGTTCAATTATTATTCTTAATATAGTAATTTGATCTGTGCATGACCGATTTTGCCTAAAACCTGCTTGTTCATCTCGAAGATATGTGTCCACAGCTGTTTTCATTCTGTCTAGCAAAATTCGATTTAGGATCTTACTAGGGACAGATAATAGAGTTATTCCCCTCCAGTTTTTACACTCTCCTAAATCTCCTTTCTTTGGTAACTTTATTATATGTCCATGTTTCCATTCAGATGGCACATTTTCTTCATCCCAGATCTTTCCTAGTAGGTTATGCAACATATCTACTGATATATTTGTGTCTGTTTTGATGGACTCTACAGGGACACCGTCTGGACCAGCTGCCTTCCCATTTTTTAAGGTACTAATTGCTCTTTTAACCTCTATCTTTGTTGGTTTGTTAGTGTTAATGTTAAGAGGAGTTTCTCTGGGTGTGATGATTGGTGGATCAGTTGGAATTGGTCGGTTTAAAAGTTCTTCAAAATGCTCTTTCCAACGATTAAGTTGTTCCTTTTCATCTGTGATAATATCCCCAGCTTTGCTTTTAACAGGCTTTTCAGATATCCTTTTATTTCCTGCTAGTTTTCTCGTGATGTTGTAGACTTCCTTCATGTTTTTCTTGCCAGCTGCTTCTTCTGCATCATTTGCTAGATTTTCAATGTAGTTCTTACGATCTTTTTTAACTGACATTTTAACCTCTTTGTGCTTATCATTATATCGGTGTTGGGCTGCTGCCTTTGATGCTCTGGTCTTGCAGTTGTTCAAATCTGCTTTGGAATCTTTTCTCTCTTTGATCTTAGAAAGAGTGGCTACACTTATCCATTCCTTGTGTTCTCTTGTCTTTTTACCAATAACCTTTTCACATGTCTCTTTCCATACATCTCTAGTGTTTTCCCACTGTTGTTCTACTGAAGTTTCTTCATCACATATATCCAAGAGTGCCTGATAGCGGTTAGATAATTCAAGATGGAATTCCTGTTTGATGTTTTTGTCTATAAGGAGATCTGTATTAAATTTGTGACTTGTTTTTGAAGGGTTGGTTTGGAAGTTCTTAAATTTCAATTTTATTTTCCCAATAAGTAAGTGATGGTCAGATCCGACATCAGCCCCTCTTTTGTTCCGAACATCCTGCAGTGATCTTCGGAAGGTGCTACTTATACAGATGTGGTCTATCTGGTTTTCAGTTTGATGGTCTGGTGATACCCATGTAACTTTGTGTATTCTTTTATGTGGGAAGACACTGCCTCCAATTACCAAGCTGTTAAAGGTACAGAAGTCTGTGAACATTTCACCATTTTCGTTCATTGATCCTAGACCTTCTTTTCCCATGGCCAATTCATTGCCGGTGTTATCATTTCCAATTTTTGCATTTAAATCTCCCATCAGTATCAGTATGTCTTTCTTTGCCTTACAATTAATTACATCTTGTAGTTGTTGATAGAATTCCGACTTTGCTTGTTCATCTGAGTCGTTTGTTGGGGCATAACATTGTATAATAAGAACTTTTCTGAGCTTTGTGTAGAACCTTGCAGTAATTATACGTGACGATATAGCCTTCCATTCTATCAAGGATTTTGATGCACTCTTGGATAACATAATTCCAACACCTTCAGTATGTGGTGCTCCTTCTGCTTGATGACCTGAGTATAACAATGTTTCTCCCGTTGTTAGTTTGATCTGCCCTGAGTCAGTCCATCTAGTCTCACAAAGTCCTAACACTGACAGATTGTATTGCTGCATTTCCATAGCTATTTGATGTGTTTTTCCAGCTTCGTACATTGTTCTTACATTCCATGTGCCAAATAAAGTGTTGTGTCTGGGCGAAAATAGGGGCATCTGCATGGATGCTTTCTTTCGACTTTGGCTTCCAGGCTTCATACTAGCAATATTATTACTAACTATTCTTCCCAGAACGTTGTCTGTATGAGTTTTCCTTCTTGACGTTTCTGTAACTGATAATTTTTCTGTATAGGGTAGTTGGCCCTGTGACAACCTCTATTACCCACGAGGAGTGGTAGATTTTACATCAGAGTGTCCTTCTCCTAGACTGATTGCCGTCCAAGGCTACTGAACTCAGTCTGTCCATTTGGTGGATGTCAGTAAGGTTGACTAATGGGTTTCACCACCCAGGTTTTAAGTCAGAGTTATTCCTTCTCCTAGATGAGCTACCAACCAAGGTTTACGAGCCTCATCTACCCGTTGCCCTCACAACTCAGCCTGGGGCCTTGCGGTGCCCAGTGTACATCTGTCGCCACGGGGAGGCGTTGTGTAGGACTAGCTATGGAGAGGCTATGTACCAGCAGAGGAAGACTGACAAACTGCTTTCCCTTTTCACACAAAAAAATGTGCTAGCTGGCGGCAATGATAAACCACCGCACTAGACGCATCACACAGCATTTGACAGACCAAGTTCAATGTGACAGAGTCCTATATTTTGACTATACAAGTCAAAATAGAAGGTCAACAGTCATGCTTAATAGCCTTAATTGCTATTTGACAAGGGAAAGACCTTGCAATTGTTCTCTGAACAATTGTCTTTCTAGTTATTATTATTTTTATTCTTTCTTTTCCGCCACATTTCAAAGTCTTCTGTTTTTAAGACCTTACGACATATCATTATGAAACTTCTTATATGATATCGGTGTGTTAAAATCTATTCGATATCAACCCTGAGTTATCGAACTTTTTTCCATTACAGAGTTATCTCCCCGAACACCGTAACCCTTGTTATGATTTAAACTCTGAAACCGTAAGAGATACGCTAAAACTTAAGGGTGGAAAATGTTCAACTACGTAGACCGATGATTCATTACATTTGGTCCAAAGAGATTTGATGACTCCTTCAAGGGGCATAACTGCATCAAAATCTAGAGAGAAGATTCTAAGGGTCAAAAGTAAGGTTAGGGGTCAGATATCAATATGAAACTTTATAGATGGTCTCCACAAGCCATTCCAAGAAAAATAATGTCAAGGTCAAAGGTCAAGGTCAAGTTCTAAATTATTTTTATTCTTTTTTTCCGCCACATTTCAAAGTCTTCTTGTTTCAACAGCTTACGACGTATCATTATGAAACTTCTTATATGATATCGGTGTGTTAAAATCTATTCGAAATCGACCCTGAGTTATCGAACTTTTTTCCATTACAGAGTTATCTCCCCGAACACTGTAACCCTTGTTATGATTTAAACTCAGAAACCATAAGAGATACGCTAAAACTTAAGGGTGGAAAATGTTCAACTACGTAGACCGATGATTCATTACATTTGGTCCAAAGAGATTTGATGACTCCTTCAAGGGGCATAACTGCATCAAAATCTAGAGAGAAGACTTTAAGGGTCAAAAGTAAGGTTAGGGATCAGATATCAATATGAAACTTTATAGTTGGTCTCCACAAGCCATTCCAAGAAAAATAATGTCAAGGTCAAAGGTCAAGGTCAAGTTCTAAAGTTTGACTTTTCCTTGTTATGAGTATTCCTCTGAAACGTTAGAAGATAGATGATGAAATATAATGGGGAAAATGTAAAGGACATTGAGACGCAACTTTGTTCCATTAGTGTCAAAGTCCTATGACGTCATCTTGTAGGAGTTATTGTCCTTAGAACATAAAATTAAATAGTTTTTCATAAACAACTTGATAAAGGTATATAGTAAAGGCACCGGGTCTTTTGAAATGACACCAGGGACCATTGACCTCCACAAAGATCAAAAGGTCAAAGGTCAAGGTCATGTCCTAGATATTGAACTTGGCTTTTAAACAGTTTGCTCATGGTTTTTAAGATTTTTTACAACATTTTAAGGTAAAAAAGACTTACTAGGGTGTCATAACACTCTCCATAATCAAATGGAAAGACCTTACATTTGTTCTCGGAACAAATGTCTTACTAGTTATTATTATTATTCTTATTAAGGTCTTTCCCGTTTCCAACGGAAAGACCTTTCTGTAATTCGTATGATTATTATTAAGGTCTTTCCCGTTTCCAACGGAAAGACCTTTCTGTAATTCGTATGATTATTATTATTATTATTATTCTTATTATTAAGGTCTTTCCCGTTTCCAACGGAAAGACCTTTCTGTAATTCGTATGATTATTATTAAGGTCTTTCCCGTTTCCAAACGGAAAGACCTTTCTGTAATTCGTATGATTATTATTATTATTCTTATTATTTTTCTTCTTTTCCGCCAACTTCGATGTCAAGAATTTTCTTCATTTCGCGACATATCGAAATGATATTTCAACAGTTGGTTCGGAATGATAAACCGGATTCAGGATTGACACCGCGAAGCCGAACTCTTTTCCATACAGAGTTATCTGCCCAAATACCGTAAACCATTGTTATCGAAATAACTCAGGAACCGTAACAAATAGCTGATCAAATATATTAGGAAAAATGTTCACCTTCGCAAGACGCAACTTTGTCAGATTTCACTTAACTTGTTTTATCGACTCCTTATGGGAGTTACTGGCCCTTGAATATTTGACCGAGCGCGTGCATGGTCAAAACTCATAAACCGTTAGTCGTAGAGACTTGGGACTTTCACAATTAGTCGTCAGATGTCTTATTCTACAAAATGACCTCAAGGTCAAAGGTCAAGGTCAAACTTGACCTTTGACCTTATACCTTGTTATGGGAATAACTCATAAACCGTAAAAGATAGCTGATGAAATATGTAGGCAAAAATGTTCATCTTTGCAAGACGCAACTTTGTCATGTTTCGCTCAACTTGGTTTATCGACTTCTTATAGGAGTTACTGGCCCTTGAATATTTGACGAAACGCGTACATGGTCAAAACTCATAAACTGTTAGTCGTAGAGACTTGGGACTTTCACCAATAGTCATCAAATATCTTATTCTTCAAAATGACCCCAAGGTCAAAGGTCAAGGTCGCACTTGACCTTTGACCTTATACTTTGTTATGAGAATAACTCAGAAACCGTAACAAATAGCTGATGAAATATATTGGGGGAAATGTTTATCTTGTCAAGATCTAAGTTTGTCTAATTGGGTCTGAAGTTGTACGATGACTCCTTATATGAGTTACTGCCCTTGACGCATGTTTGTTTTATCCTATATCTCGAAAACCATTATAGATATGAAGAAAATGTTAATACAAAAAAAGATCAGTTTCAAAAGATCTACATTTTAGTACCAAGGTCAAAAGTCAGATATCAAGGTCATCAAAAAAGCCCTTAGCAACCGACGGAAAAGTACCTAGCAACCATATATATTTATGGTCAGGACCCTATTATAGAACTATAGAGGTGAAAATTGAAGGTCAAGGATCAAGGTCATTGAAAAAGTCCTTAGCAACCGATGGAAAAGTACCTAGCAACCATATATATTTATGTTCAGGATCCTATTATAGAGCCATAGAAGTCAAAATGGAAGGTCAAGGGTCAAGGTCATCGAAAAAGTCCTTAGCAACTGATGGAAAAGTACCTAGCAACCATATATATTTATGTTCAGGATCATATTATAGAGCCATAGAAATCAAAATGGAAGGTCAAGGGTCAAGGTCATCGAAAAAATCCTTAGTAACTGATGGAAAAGTACCTAGCAACCATATATATTTATGTTCAGGATCATATTATAGAGCCATAGAAATCAAAATGGAAGGTCAAGGGTCAAGGTCATCAAAAAAGTCCTTAGCAACTGATGGAAAAGTACCTAGCAACCATATATATTTATGCTCAGGACTCTATCATAGAGCCTTAGAGATCAAAATGGAAGGTCAAGGGTCACGGTCATTGAGACAGAGTCCTATATTTTGACTAATATCCTTAGAAACTTAGGATTAAAAGGTCAATTTGACTAGGGAAAGACCTTGCAATTGTTCTCTGAACAATTGTCTTTCTAGTATTGTAAATACAATTCTTCTTAGAAAGTTCGGTAAAAATCCACGCGGGACCCCATAGGAAATGTTATCGTATCTCCTCAAAAAGTACAAATCGTACAGGGCTGATATTTGGCAGACAGCTAGGGGATATCCAGGGCTTTGTTTATGAGAAAAAATTATGGCGCTAACTCCAACCAATTTCCTGAAAATAGCGTTCGCGCAGTGCAGTAATAGAAAGCTATTTTCCGCCATAAAACACAAGATTCGTCCAAATTTTACCAATTTATTGCATCCGAATGTCAAAATTTCGCGTCAAATTAACACTACTTTATTCACGAAAATGTCGTCTGGTCAAAATGGCACCGGAAATCTAAATAAATAAATCGTGACATCAAATTTCTACATGAATCTTCATTCTGACATAAGTAAATGTGTACACGTACACTCCGTTTTCTATTTATGACTATTTCTACATCAAACAGCAAAATGCATTATCCTGTGCCATGTTCACCCCACGACGTCCCCTCTCGAAAAGAAAGAAATAAACTAAGTCCAGACATATATCAATGGACGTCACGTGACATACACAACGTCATCCAATCCAGCGTCCCTGAAATAGAAGTAAACATTATAGTAGAAATGTACTTTTACTGTCACTTGTGTATCTAGAGAAATAAAAATACAATGCCCCCCCCCCTTACATGTATTCAGCAATCCTAGGAAAACTTGCTATCTACAAATAAAAAAATAATTAATAAACAAACAAACAAACAAACAAAAAAAGGCCCGTCCCGCCTTCAGAAAAGAGATATTGCTACTTCATTATTTTTTTTTTCTTTCTTTCTTTTTTTTTTTTTTTTTTTTTTTTTTTTGACAATTACTATTTGGAAAAATACATTAAAAATTTAAGAGATTTCAAGAGAAAACAGAAGTAGCAATATCTCTTTACTGAAGACGGGACGGGCCTTTTTTTTTTTCTTTTTTTGGGGGGGGGGGGTCTATTTTCTTTATTTCCCAAGAGTTATGCCCCTTGCCAAAAATAGAGGGGCAGGGCCTCTTTATTGCAAAACTGGAAACGTGAATAAGGGAAGACCTTATCATTTGTGCTAGGCACAAATGACCTTTTAATGTGTAAATACAGCCTCCCCCCCCCCCCCCCCCCCCTCCCTTTTCAATTTGATTTTTACTGAATTTACATGTAAATGCATATAAAGTACATGTACATGCATTTAAAACCTTAATGCACGTGCAAATTACAAGCCAATTAAGACGACCAGAATCACCTGTGTGATTTAAATCTACTCGATTGCCATTAATATTGTAAATACAATTCTTCTTAGAAAGTTCGGTAAAAATCCACGCGGGACCCCATAGGAAATGTTATCGTATCTCCTCAAAAAGTACAAATCGTACAGGGCTGATATTTGGCAGACAGCTAGGGGATATCCAGGGCTTTGTTTATGAGAAAAAATTATGGCGCTAACTCCAACCAATTTCCTGAAAATAGCGTTCGCGCAGTGCAGTAATAGAAAGCTATTTTCCGCCATAAAACACAAGATTCGTCCAAATTTTACCAATTTATTGCATCCGAATGTCAAAATTTCGCGTCAAATTAACACTACTTTATTCACGAAAATGTCGTCTGGTCAAAATGGCACCGGAAATCTAAATAAATAAATCGTGACATCAAATTTCTACATGAATCTTCATTCTGACATAAGTAAATGTGTACACGTACACTCCGTTTTCTATTTATGACTATTTCTACATCAAACAGCAAAATGCATTATCCTGTGCCATGTTCACCCCACGACGTCCCCTCTCGAAAAGAAAGAAATAAACTAAGTCCAGACATATATCAATGGACGTCACGTGACATACACAACGTCATCCAATCCAGCGTCCCTGAAATAGAAGTAAACATTATAGTAGAAATGTACTTTTACTGTCACTTGTGTATCTAGAGAAATAAAAATACAATGCCCCCCCCCCCCCCCCTTACATGTATTCAGCAATCCTAGGAAAACTTGCTATCTACAAATAAAAAAATAATTAATAAACAAACAAACAAACAAACAAAAAAAGGCCCGTCCCGCCTTCAGAAAAGAGATATTGCTACTTCATTATTTTTTTTTTCTTTCTTTCTTTTTTTTTTTTTTTTTTTTTTTTTTGACAATTACTATTTGGAAAAATACATTAAAAATTTAAGAGATTTCAAGAGAAAACAGAAGTAGCAATATCTCTTTACTGAAGACGGGACGGGCCTTTTTTTTTTTCTTTTTTTGGTGGGGGGGGTCTATTTTCTTTATTTCCCAAGAGTTATGCCCCTTGCCAAAAATAGAGGGGCAGGGCCTCTTTATTGCAAAACTGGAAACGTGAATAAGGGAAGACCTTATCATTTGTGCTAGGCACAAATGACCTTTTAATTAGGTCTTTCCATTTCCAAATGGAAAGACATATAGCTATTCTTATGATTATTATTATTATTATTCTTTTTTTTCCGCCACATTTCAAAGTCTTCTGTTTTTAAGAGCTTATGACATATCATTATGAAACTTATTATATGATATCGGTGTGTTAAAATCTATTCGATATCAACCCTGAGTTATCGAACTTTTTTCCATTACAGAGTTATCTCCCCGAACACCGTAACCCTTGTTATGATTTAAACTCTGAAACCGTAAGAGATACGCTAAAACTTAAGGGTGGAAAATGTTCAACTACATAGACCGATGATTCATTACATTTGGTCCAAAGAGATTTGATGACTCCTTCAAGGGGCATAACTGCATCAAAATCTAGACAGAAGACTTTAAGGGTCAAAAGTAAGGTTAGGGGTCAGATATCAGTATGAAAGTTTATAGTTGGTTTCCACCAGCCATTCCAAGAAAAATAATGTCAAGGTCAAAGGTCAAGGTCAAGTTCTAAATTTTGACTTTTCCTTGTTATGAGTATTCCTCTGAAACGGTAGAAGATAGATGATGAAATATAATGGGGAAAATGTAAAGGACATTGAGATGCAACTTTGTTCCATTAGTGTCAAAGTCCTATGACGTCATCTTGTAGGAGTTATTGTCCTTAGAACATAAAATTAAATAGTTTTTCATAAACAACTTGATAATGGTATATAGTAAAGGCACCGGGTCTTTTGAAATGACACCAGGGACCATTGACCTTCAAAAAGATCAAAAGGTCAAAGGTCAAGGTCATGTCCTAGATATTGAACTTGGCTTTTAAACAGTTTGTTCATGGTTTTTAAGACTTTTTTACAACATTTTAAGGTAAAAAGACTTACTAGGGTGTCATAACACTCTCCATAATCGAATGGAAAGACCTTACATTTGTTCTCGGAACAAATGTCTTACTAGTTATTATTATTATTCTTATTATTATTTTTCTTCTTTTCCGCCAACTTCGATGTCAAGAATTTTCTTCATTTCGCGACATATCGAAATGATATTTCACCAGTTAGTTCGGAATGATAAACCGGATTCAGGATTGACACCGCGAAGCCGAACTCTTTTCCATACAGAGTTATCTGCCCAAATACCGTAAACCCTTGTTACCAAAATAACTCAGGAACCGTAACAAATAGCTGATCAAATATTTAAGGAAAAATGTTCATCTTCGCAAGACGCAAGTTTGTCATGTTTCGCTCAACTTGGTTTATCGACTCCTTATGGGAGTTACTGGCCCTTGAATATTTGACGGAGCGCGTGCATGATCAAAACTCGTAAACTGTTAGTCGTAGAGACTTGGGACTTTCACCATTATACATCAGATGTCTTATTCTACAAAATGACCCCAAGGTCAAAGGTCAAGGTCACACTTGACCTTTGACCTTATACCTTGTTACCAGAATAACTCAGAAACCGTAACAAATAGCTGATCAAATATGTTGGCAAAAATGTTCATCTTCGCAAGACGCAACTTTTTTATGTTTCGCTCAACTTGGTTTATCGACTCCTTATAGGAGTTACTGGCCCTTGAATATTTGACGAAACGCGTACATGGTCAAAACTCATAAACTGTTAGTTGTAGAGACTTGGGACTTTCAACAATAGTCATCAAATGTCTTATTCTTCAAAATGACCCCAAGGTCAAAGGTCAAGGTCGCACTTGACCTTTGACCTTATACCTTGTTATGAGAATAACTCAGAAACCGTAACAAATAGCTGATGAAATATATTGGGGAAAATGTTAATCTTGTCAAGATCTAAGTTTGTCTCTTTGGGTCTGAAGTTGTACGATGACTCCTTATAGGAGTTAATGCCCTTGACTCATGTTAATTTTACACTATATCTCGAAAACCATTATAGATATGAAGAAAAGGTTAATACAAAAAACGATCAGTTTCAAAAGATCTACATTTTAGTACCAAGGTCAAAAGTCAGATATCAAGGTCATCAAAAAAGCCCTTAGCAACCGACGGAAAAGTACCTAGCAACCATATATATTTATGGTCAGGACCCTATTATAGAACTATAGAGGTGAAAATTGAAGATCAAGGATCAAGGTCATTGAAAAAGGCCTTAGCAACCGATGGAAAAGTACCTAGCAACCATATATATTTATGTTCAGGATCATATTATAGAGCCATAGAGGTCAAAATGGAAGGTCTAGGGTCAAGGTCATCGAAAAAGTGCTTAGTTACTGATGGAAAAGTACTTAGCAACCATATATATTTATGCTCAGGACACTATTATAGAGCCGTACAGGTGAAAATGGAAGGTTAAGGGTCAAGGTCATTAAAAAAGTCCTTAGCAACTGATGGAAAAATACCTAGCAACCATATATATTTATGTTCAGGAACCTTTTTTAGAGCTGTTGAGGTAAAATGGAAGGTCATTGGTCAAAGTCATTGAAAAAGTCCTTAGTAACCGATGGAAAAGTACCTAGCAACCATATATATTTATGCTCAGGACCATATTATAGAGCCGTAGAGCTTAAAATGAAAGGTCAAGGGTCAAGGTCATTGAAAAAGTCCTTAGCAACCGATGTAAAAGTACCTAGCAACCATATATATTTATGTTCAGGAACCTATTTTAGAGCTGTAGAGGTCAAAATCGAAGGTCAATGGTCAAGTTCAGTGGGACAGAGTCCTATAATTTGACTATACAAGTCAAAATAGAAGGTCAACAGTCATGCTTAATAGCCTTAATTGCTATTTGACAAGGGAAAGACCTTGCAATTGTTCTCTGAACAATTGTCTTTCTAGTTATTATTTTTCTTCTTTTCCGCCAACTTCGATGTCAAGAATTCTCTTCATTTCGCGACATATCGAAATGATATTTCACCAGTTGGTTCGGAATGATAAACCGGATTTAGGATTGACACCGCGAAGCCGAACTCTTTTCCATACAGAGTTATCTGCCCAAATACCGTAAACCCTTGTTACCAAAATAACTCAGGAACCGTAACAAATAGCTGATCAAATATATTAGGAAAAATGTTCATCTTCGCAAGACGCAACTTTGTCAGATTTCACTCAACCTGGTTTATCGACTCCTTATGGGAGTTACTGGCCCTTGAATATTTGACGGAGCGCGTGCATGATCAAAACTCGTAAACCGTTAGTCGTAGAGACTTGGGACTTTCACCATTATTCATCAGATGTCTTATTCTACAAAATGACCCCAAGGTCAAAGGTCAAGGTCACACTTAACCTTTGACCTTATACCTTGTTACAAGAATAACTCAGAAACCGTAACAAATAGCTGATCAAATATGTAGGCAAAAATGTTCATCTTCGCAAGACGCAACTTTGTCATGTTTTGCTCAACTTGGTTTATCGACTCCTTATAGGAGTTACTGGCCCTTGAATATTTGACGAAACGCATACATGGTCAAAACTCATAAACTGTTAGTCGTAGAGACTTGGGACTTTCAACAATAGTCATCAAATGTCTTATTCTTCAAAATGACCCCAAGGTCAAAGGTCAAGGTCGCACTTGACCTTTGACCTTATACCTTGCTATGAGAATAACTCAGAAACCGTAACAAATAGCTGATGAAATATATTGGGGAAAATGTTTATCTTGTCAGGATCTAAGTTTGTCTCATTGGGTCTGAAGTTGTACGATGACTCCTTATAGGAGTTAATGCCCTTGACTCATGTTAATTTTACACTATATCTCGAAAACCATTATAGATATGAAGAAAAGGTTAATACAAAAAAAGATCAGTTTCAAAAGATATACATTTTAGTACCAAGGTCAAAAGTCAGATATCAAGGTCATCAAGAAATCCCTTAGCAACCGACGGAAAAGTACCTAGCAACCATATATATTTATGGTCAGGACCCTATTATAGAACTATAGAGGTGAAAATTGAAGGTCAAGGATCAAGGTCATTGAAAAAGTCCTTAGCAACCGATGGAAAAGTACCTAGCAACCATATATATTTATGTTCAGGATCATATTATAGAGCCATAGAGGTCAAAATGGAAGGTCAAGGGTCAAGGTCATCGAAAAAATCCTTAGCAACTGATGGAAAAGTACCTAGCAACCATATATATTTATGCTCAGGACACTATTATAGAGCCGTTCAGGTCAAAATGGAAGGCCAAGGGTCAAGGTCATCTAAAAAGTCCTTAGCAACTGATGGAAAAGTACCTAGGAACCATATATATTTATGCTCAGGACACTATTATAGAGCCATAGAGGTTAAAATGGAAGGCCAAGGGTCAAGGTCATCTAAAAAGTCCTTAGCAACTGATGTAAAAGTACCTAGCAACCATATATATTTATGTTCAGGAACCTATTCTAGAGCTGTAGAGGTCAAAATCGAAGGTCAAAGGTCAAGGTCATTCTGACAGAGTCATATATTTTGACTATGCAAGCCAAAATAGAAGGTCAACAGTCATACTTAATAGCCTTATATGCAATTTGACTCGGGAAAGACCTTGCAATTGTTCTCTGAACAATTGTCTTTCTAGTTATTATTATTAAGGTCTTTCCCTTTCCAAAGGGAAGACCTTATTGTATTTCTTCTGATTATTATTATTATTATTATTATTATTATTTTTTTTTTTCTTCCGCCAGAAATTCGTTTTTGGCATTTCGCGACATATCATTTCGAAACTTGGTGGGATGTGTCGTATTCGAACACCGATTTCAAAAAACACCCTGCTAAGCCGAACTCTTTGTCGTTACAGAGTTATCTGCCCGGTGTAGCGAAACCTTGTTATCGCTTCATCTCTGAAACCGTAAAACTTAGATGCGAACCGAAAGGTGGAAAGTGTTCGGTTTATCGACTGCATGCTTCATGACACAAAACCGAAAGGATTTCAAATGTCGTTATAAGAGTTATGTCCCCTTAATGAAAAGCAGTTTTCGCTAAAAATTTTTATTCGAAAACTATGACTTGTACAGGCATGGGACTTTCACTATTGGTCATAGGACCAAATAAGCTATTGAAAGGGGTCAAGGTCAAATCTCAAATTTGACCTTGACCTTTGACCACAGACCTTGTTATCGGAATAGCTCAGAAACCGCAAGAGATAGCTTATTAAATATATTGGGAAAAATGTTTATCTTGTCAAGATCTAAATTTGTCTCATTGGAACTGAAGTTCTACGATGACTCCTTATAGGAGTTACTGCCCTTGACGCATGTTTGTTTTATACTATATCTCGAAAACCATTATAGATATGAAGAAAATGTTAATACAAAAAAAGATCAGTTTCAAAAGGTCTACATTTTGGTACCAAGGTCAAAAGTCAGATATCAAGGTCATCAAAAAAGCCCTTAGCAACCGACGGAAAAGTACCTAGCAACCATATATATTTATGATCAGGACCCTATTATAGACCCATAGAGGTCAAAATGGAAGATCAAGGGTCAAGGTCATCGAAAAAGTCCTTAGCAACTGATGGAAAAGTACCTAGCAACCATATATATTTATGCTCAGGACCCTATAATAAAGCCGTAGAGGTGAAAATTGAAGGTCAAGGGTCAAGGTCATTGAAAAAGTCCTTAGCAACCGATGGAAAAGTACCTAGCAACCATATATATTTATGCTCAGGATCATATTATAAACCCATAGAGGTCAAAATGGAAGGTCAAGGGTCAAGGTCATCGGAAAAGTCCTTAGCAACTGATGGAAATGTACCTAGCAACCATATATATTTATGCTCAGGACCCTATTATAGAGCCATAGAGGTCAAAATCGAAGGTCTAGGGTCAAGGTCATTGAAAAAGTCCTTAGCAACTGATGGAAAAGTACCTAGCAACCATATATATTTATGCTCAGGATCATATTATAGAGCCATAGAGGTCAAAATGGAAGGTCAGGGGTCAAGGTCATTGACAAGGTCCTTAGCAACTGATAGAAAAGTACCTAGCAACCATATATATTTATGCTCAGGATCATATTATAGAGCCATAGAGGTCAAAATAGAAGGTCAAGGATCAAGGTCATTGAAAAAGTCCTTAGCAACTGACGGAAAAGTACCTAGCAACCATATATATTTATGCTCAGGATCATATTATAGAGCCATAGAGGTCAAAATGGAAGGTGAAGGGTCAAGGTCATCGAAAAAGTCCTTAGTAACCGATGGAAAAGTACCTAGCAACCATATATATTTATGTTCAGGAACCTATTTTAGAGCTGTAGAGGTCAAAATTGAAGGTCAATGGTCAAGGTCATTTCGATAGTCCTATATTTTGACTATACAAGTCAAAATACAAGGTCAACAGTCATGCTTAATAGCCTTAATTGTAATTCGACTCGGGAAAGACCTTGCAATTGTTCTCTGAACAATTGTCTTTCTAGTATTGTAAATACAATTCTTCTTAGAAAGTTCGGTAAAAATCCACGCGGGACCCCATAGGAAATGTTATCGTATCTCCTCAAAAAGTACAAATCGTACAGGGCTGATATTTAGCAGACAGCTAGGGGATATCCAGGGCTTTGTTTATGAGAAAAAATTATGACCCTAACTCCAACCAATTTCCTGAAAATAGCGTTCGCGCAGTGCAGTAATAGAAAGCTATTTTCCGCCATAAAACACAAGATTCGTCCAAATTTTACCAATTTATTGCATCCGAATGTGAAAATTTCGCGTCAAATTAACAGTACTTTATTCACGGAAGATGTCGTCTGCTGAAATGGCACCGAAAATCTAAATAAATAAATCGTCAGATCAAATTTCTACATGAATCTTCATTCTGACATAAGTAAATGTGTACACGTACACTCCGTTTTCTATTTATGACTATTTCCACATCAAACAGCAAATTGCATTATCCTGTGCCATGTTCACCCGACGACGTCCCCTCTCGAAAAGAAAGAAATAAACTAAGTCCAGACATATATCAATGGACGTCACGTGACATACACAACGTCATCCAATCCAGCGTCCCTGAAATAGAAGTAAACATTATAGTGGAAATGTACTTTTACTCTCACTTGTGTATCTAGAGAAATAAAAATACAATGCCCCCCCCCCTACTTGTATTCAGCAATCCTTGGAAAACTTGCTACCTACAAAAAAGAAACTTAATTAATAAACAAACAAACAAACAAACAAACAAACAAATAAACAAAGAAAAAGGCCCGTCCCGCCTTCAGAAAAAGAGATATTGCTACTTCATTATTTTTTTTTTCTTTCTTTTTTTTTATTGACAATTACTATTTGGAACAATACATTAAAAATTTAAGAGATTTCAAGAGAAAATAGAAGTAGCAATATCTCTTTACTGAAGACGGGACGGGCCTTTTTTTTTCGTTTTTTTTTTTGGGGGGGGGGGGGGGAGGTCTTTTTTATTTATTTCCCAAGAGTTATCCCCCTTGCCAAAAAATAGAGGGACAGGGCCTCTTTATTGCAAAACTGGAAACGTGAATAAGGAAAGACCTTATCATTTGTGCTAGGCACAAATGACCTTTTAATTAAGGTCTTTCCCGTTTCCAACGGAAAGACCTTTCTGTAATTCGTCTGATTATTATTATTATTATTATTATTATTATTTTTTGTCTTCTTTTCCGCCAACTTCGATGTCAAGAATGTTCTTCATTTCGCGACATATCGAAATGATATTTCACCAGTTGGTTCGGAATGATAAACCAGATTCAGGATTGACACCGTGAAGCCGAACTCTTTCCCATACAGAGTTATCTGCCCAAATACCGTAAACCATTGTTATCGAAATAACTCAGGAACCGCAACAAATAGCTGATCAAATATATTAGGAAAAATGTTCATCTTCGCAAGACGCAAGTTTGTCATGTTTCGCTCAACTTGGTTTATTGACTCCTTATGGGAGTTACTGGCCCTTGAATATTTGACGGAGCGCGTGCATGATCAAAACTCATAAACCGTTAGTCGTAGAGACTTGGGACTTTCACCATTAGTTATCAGATGTCTTATTCTACAAAATAAACCCGAGGTCAAAGGTCAAGGTCACACTTGACCTTTGACCTTCCACCTTGTTATGGAAATAACTCATAAACCGTAAAAGATAGCTGATGAAATATGTTGGCAAAAATGTTCATCTTTGCAAGAGGCAACTTTGTCATGTTTTGCTGAACTTGGTTTATCGACTCCTTATAGGAGTTACTGGCCCTTGAATATTTGACGAAACGTGTACATGGTCAAAACTCATAAACTGTTAGTCGTAGAGACTTGGGACTTTCAACAATAGTCATCAAATGTCTTATTCTTCAAAATGACCCCAAGGTCAAAGGTTAAGGTCGCACTTGACCTTTGACCTTATACCTTGTTATGAGAATAACTCAGAAACCGTAACAAATAGATGAGGAAATATATTGGGGGAAATGTTTACCTTGTCAAGATCTAAGTTTGTCTCATTGGGTCTGAAGTTGTACGATGACTCCTTATACGAGTTACTGCCCTTGACGCATGTTTGTTTTATCCTATATCTCGTAAACCATTATAGATATGAAGAAAATGTTAATACAAAAAAAGATCAGTTTCAAAAGATCTACATTTTAGTACCAAGGTCAAAAGTCAGATATCAAGGTCATCAAAAAAGTCCTTAGCAACCGACGGAAAAGTACCTAGCAACCATATATATTTATGTTCAGGATCATATTATAGAGCCGTAGAGGTCAAAATGGAAGGTCAAGGGTCAAGGTCATCAAAAAAGTCCTTAGCAACCGACGGAAAAGTACCTAGCAACCATATATATTTATGTTCAGGATCATATTATAGAGCCGTAGAGGTCAAAATCGAAGGTCAAAGGTCAAGGTCATTGTGACAGAGTCCTATATTTTGACTATCCAAGTCAAAAATGAAGGTCAACAGTTATCCTTAATAGCCTTAATTGCAATTTGACACGGGAAAGACCTTGCAATTGTTCTCTGAACAATTGTCTTTCTAGTTATTCTTATTATTAAGGTCTTTCCCGTTTCCAACGGAAAGACCTTTCTGTAATTCGTATGATTATTATTATTATTATTATTATTATTCTTATTATTAGGTCTTTCCATTTCCAAATGGAAAGACATATAGCTATTCTTATGATTATTATTATTATTCTTTTTTTTCCGCCAACATTTCAAAGTCTTCTGTTTTTAACAGTTTAGGACATATCATTATGAAACTTCTTATATGATATCGGTGTGTTAAAATCTATTCGAAATCGACCCTGAGTTATCGAACTTTTTTCCATTACAGAGTTATCTCCCGGAACACCGTAACCCTTGTTACCATTTAAACTCTGAAACCGTAAGAGATACGCTAAAACTTAAGGGTGGAAAATGTTCAACTATGTAGACCGATGATTCATTACATTTGGTCCAAAGAGATTTGATGACTCCTTCAAGGGGCATAACTGCATCAAAATCTAGACAGAAGACTTTAAGGGACCAAAGTAAGGTTAGGGGTCAGATATCAATATGAAACTTTATAGTTGGTCTCCACAAGCCATTCCAAGAAAAATAATGTCAAGGTCAAAGGTCAAGGTCAAGTTCTAAATTATTTTTATTCTTTTTTTCTGCCACATTTCAAAGTCTTTTTGTTTCAACAGCTTACGACGTATCATTATGAAACTTCTTATATGATATCGATGTGTTAAAATCTATTCGAAATCGACCCTGAGTTATCGAACTTTTTTCAATTACAGAGTTATCTCCCCGAACACCGTAACCCTTGTTACCATTTAAACTCTGAAACCGTAACAGATACGCTAAAACTTAAGGGTGGAAAATGTTCAACCACGTAGACCGATGATTCATTACATTTGGTCCAAAGAGATTTGATGACTCCTTCAAGGGGCATAACTGCATCAAAATCTAGACAGAAGACTTTAAGGGTCAAAAGTAAGGTTAGGGGTCAGATATCAATATGAAACTTTATAGTTGGTCTCCACAAGCCATTCCAAGAAAAATAATGTCAAGTTCAAAGGTCAAGGTCAAGTTCTAAATTATTTTTATTCTTTTTTTCTGCCACATTTCAAAGTCTTCTTGTTTCAACAGCTTACGACGTATCATTATGAAACTTCTTATATGATATCGGTGTGTTAAAATCTATTCGAAATCGACCCTGAGTTATCGAACTTTTTTCAATTACAGAGTTATCTCCCCGAACACTGTAACCCTTGTTACCATTTAAACTCTGAAACCGTAACAGATACGCTAAAACTTAAGGGTGGAAAATGTTCAACTACGTAGACCCATGATTCATTACATTTGGTCCAAAGAGATTTGATGACTCCTTCAAGGGGCATAACTGCATCAAAATCTAGACAGAAGACTTTAAGGGTCAAAAGTAAGGTTAGGGGTCAGATATCACTATGAAACTTTATAGTTGGTTTCCACAAGCCATTCCAAGAAAAATAATGTCAAGGTCAAAGGTCAAGGTCAAGTTCTAAATTTTGACTTTTCCTTGTTATGAGTATTCCTCTGAAACGGTAGAAGATAGATGATGAAATATAATGAGGAAAATGTAAAGGACATTGAGATGCAAATTTGTTCCATTAGTGTCAAAGTCCTATGACGTCATCTTATAGGAGTTATTGTCCTTAGAACATAAAATAAAATAGTTTTTCATAAACAACTTGATAATGGTATATAGTAAAGGCACCGGGTCTTTTGAAATGACACCAGGGACCATTGACCTTCAAAAAGATCAAAAGGTCAAAGGTCAAGGTCATGTCCTAGATATTGAACTTGGCTTTTAAACAGTTTGTTCATGGTTTTTAAGACTTTTTTACAACATTTTAAGGTAAAAAAGACTTACTAGGGTGTCATAACACTCTCCATAATCGAATGGAAAGACCTTACATTTGTTCTCGGAACAAATGTCTTACTAGTTATTATTATTATTTTTCTTCTTTTCCGCCAACTTCGATGTCAAGAATTTTCTTCATTTCGCGACATATCGAAATGATATTTCACCAGTTGGTTCGGAATGAGAAACCGGATTCAGGATTGACACCGCGAAGCCGAACTCTTTTCCATACAGAGTTATCTGCCCAAATACCGTAAACCCTTGTTACCAAAATAACTCAGGAACCGTAACAAATAGCTGATCAAATATATAAGGAAAAATGTTCATCTTCGCAAGACGCAAGTTTGTCATGTTTCGCTCAACTTGGTTTATCGACTCCTTATGGGAGTTACTGGCCCTTGAATATTTGACGGAGCGCGTGCGTGATCAAAACTCGTAAACTGTTAGTCGTAGAGACTTGGGACTTTCACCATTATACATCAGATGTCTTATTCTACAAAGTGACCCCAAGGTCAAAGGTCAAGGTCACACTTGACCTTTGACCTTATACCTTGTTACCAGAATAACTCAGAAACCGTAACAAATAGCTGATCAAATATGTTGGCAAAAATGTTCATCTTCGCAAGACGCAACTTTTTCATGTTTCGCTCAACTTGGTTTATCGACTCCTTATAGGAGTTACTGGCCCTTGAATATTTGACGAAACGCGTACATGGTCAAAACTCATAAACTGTTAGTCGTAGAGACTTGGGACTTTCAACAATAGTCATCAAATGTCTTATTCTTCAAAATGACCCCAAGGTCAAAGGTCAAGGTCGCACTTGACCTTTGACCTTATACCTTGTTATGAGAATAACTCAGAAACCGTAACAAATAGCTGATGAAATATATTGGGGAAAATGTTAATCTTGTCAAGATCTAAGTTTGTCTCTTTGGGTCTGAAGTTGTACGATGACTCCTTATAGGAGTTAATGCCCTTGACTCATGTTAATTTTACACTATATCTCGAAAACCATTATAGATATGAAGAAAAGGTTAATACAAAAAAAGATCAGTTTCAAAAGATCTACATTTTAGTACCAAGGTCAAAAGTCAGATATCAAGGTCATCAAAAAAGCCCTTAGCAACCGACGGAAAAGTACCTAGCAACCATATATATTTATGGTCAGGACCCTATTATAGAACTATAGAGGTGAAAATTGAAGGTCAAGGATCAAGGTCATTGAAAAAGGCCTTAGCAACCGATGGAAAAGTACCTAGCAACCATATATATTTATGTTCAGGATCATATTATAGAGCCATAGAGGTCAAAATGGAAGGTCTAGGGTCAAGGTCATCGAAAAAGTCCTTAGTTACTGATGGAAAAGTACTTAGCAACCATATATATTTATGCTCAGGACACTATTATAGAGCCGTACAGGTGAAAATGGAAGGTTAAGGGTCAAGGTCATTGAAAAAGTCCTTAGCAACTGATGGAAAAATACCTAGCAACCATATATATTTATGTTCAGGAACCTTTTTTAGAGCTGTTGAGGTAAAATGGAAGGTCATTGGTCAAGGTCATTGAAAAAGTCCTTAGTAACCGATGGAAAAGTACCTAGCAACCATATATATTTCTGCTCAGGACCATATTATAGAGCCGTAGAGCTTAAAATGAAAGGTCAAGGGTCAAGGTCATTGAAAAAATCCTTAGCAACCGATGTAAAAGTACCTAGCAACCATATATATTTATGTTCAGGGACCTATTTTAGAGCTGTAGAGGTCAAAATCGAAGGTCAATGGTCAAGTTCAGTGTGACAGAGTCCTATAATTTGACTATACAAGTCAAAATAGAAGGTCAACAGTCATGCTTAATAGCCTTAATTGCTATTTGACAAGGGAAAGACCTTGCAATTGTTCTCTGAACAATTGTCTTTCTAGTTATTATTTTTCTTCTTTTCCGCCAACTTCGATGTCAAGAATTTTCTTCATTTCGCGACATATCGAAATGATATTTCACCAGTTGGTTTGGAATGATAAACCGGATTCAGGATTGACACCGCGAAGCCGAACTCTTTTCCATACAGAGTTATCTGCCCAAATACCGTAAACCCTTGTTACCAAAATAACTCAGGAACCGTAACAAATAGCTGATCAAATATGTAAGGAAAAATGTTCATCTTCGCAAGACGCAAGTTTGTCATGTTTCGCTCAACTTGGTTTATCGACTCCTTATGGGAGTTACTGGCCCTTGAATATTTGACGGAGCGCGTGCATGATCAAAACTCGTAAACTGTTAGTCGTAGAGACTTGGGACTTCCACCATTATTCATCAGCTGTCTTATTCTACAAAATGACCCCAAGGTCAAAGGTCAAGGTCACACTTGACCTTTGACCTTATACCTTGTTACAAGAATAACTCAGAAACCGTAACAAATAGCTGATCAAATATGTAGGCAAAAATGTTCATCTTCGCAAGACGCAACTTTGTCATGTTTCGCTCAACTTCGTTTATCGACCCCTTATAGGAGTAACTGGCCCTTGAATATTTGACGAAACGCGTACATGGTCAAAACTCATAAACTGTTAGTCGTAGAGACTTGGGACTTTCAACAATAGTCATCAAATGTCTTATTCTTCAAAATGACCCCAAGGTCAAAGGTCAAGGTCGCACTTGACCTTTGACATTATACCTTGTTATGAGAATAACTCAGAAACCGTAACAAATAGCTGATGAAATATATTGGGGAAAATGTTTATCTTGTCAAGATCTAAGTTTGTCTAATTGGGTCTGAAGTTGTACGATGACTCCTTATAGGAGTTAATGCCCTTGACTCATGTTAATTTTACACTATATCTCGAAAACCATTATAGATATGAAGAAAAGGTTAATACAAAAAAAGATCAGTTTCAAAAGATCTACATTTTAGTACCAAGGTCAAAAGTCAGATATCAAGGTCATCAAAAAATCCCTTAGCAACCGACGGAAAAGTACCTAGCAACCATATATATTTATGGTCAGAACCCTATTATAGAACTATAGAGGTGAAAATTGAAGGTCAAGGATCAAGGTCATTGAAAAAGTCCTTAGCAACCGATGGAAAAGTACCTAGCAACCATATATATTTATGTTCAGGATCATATTATAGAGCCATAGAGGTCAAAATGGAAGGTCAAGGGTCAAGGTCATCGAAAAAGTCCTTAGTTACTGATGGAAAAGTACCTAGCAACCATATATATTTATGCTCAGGACACTATTATAGAGCCGTACATGTCAAAATGGAAGGTTAAGGGTCAAGGTCATTGAAAAGGTCCTTAGCAACTGATGGAAAAGTACCTAGCAACCATATATATTTATGTTCAGGAACCTTTTTTAGAGCTGTAGAGGTAAAATGGAAGGTCATTGGTCAAGGTCATTGAAAAAGTCCTTAGTAACCGATGGAAAAGTACCTAGCAACCATATATATTTATGCTCAGGACCATATTATAGAGCCGTAGAGCTTAAAATGGAAGGTCAAGGGTCAAGGTCATTGGGACAGAGTCCTATATTTTGACTAATATCCTTAGCAACTTAGGCTTAAAGGTCAATTTGACTAGGGAAAGACCTTGCAATTGTTCTCTGAACAATTGTCTTTCTAGTTATTATTATTATTAAGGTCTTTCCCGTTTCCAACGGAAAGACCTTTCTGTAATTCGTATGATTATTTAAGGTCTTTCCCGTTTCCAACGGAAAGACCTTTCTGTAATTCGTATGATTATTATTAGGTCTTTCCATTTCCAAATGGAAAGACATATAGCTATTCTTATGATTATTATTATTATTATTCTTTTTTTTCCGCCACATTTCAAAGTCTTCTGTTTTTAACAGCTTACGACATATCATTATGAAACTTCTTATATGATATCGGTGTGTTAAAATCTATTCGAAATCGACCCTGAGTTATCGAACTTTTTTCCATTACAGAGTTATCTCCCCGAACACCGTAACCCTTGTTACGATTTAAACTCTGAAACCGTAAGAGATACGCTAAAACTTAAGGATGGAAAATGTTCAACTACGTAGACCGATGATTCATTACATTTTGTCCAAAGAGATTTGATGACTCCTTCAAGGGGCATAACTGCATCAAAGTCTAGACAGAAGACTTTAAGGGTCAAAAGTAAGGTTAGGGGTCAGATATCAATATGAAACTTTATAGTTGGTCTCCACAAGCAATTCCAAGAAAAATAATGTCAAGGTCAAAGGTCAAGGTCAAGTTCTAAATTTTGACTTTTCCTTGTTATGAGTATTCCTCTAAAACGGTAGAAGATAGATGATGAAATATAATGGGGAAAATGTAAAGGACATTGAGACGTAACTTTTTTCCATTAGTGTCAAAGTCCTATGACGTCATCTTGTAGGAGTTATTGTCCTTAGAACATAAAATTAAATAGTTTTTCATAAACAACTTGATAATGGTATATAGTAAAGGCACCGGGTCTTTTGAAATGACACCAGGGACCATTGACCTTCAAAAAGATCAAAAGGTCAAAGGTCAAGGTCATGTCCTAGATATTGAACTTGGCTTTTAAACAGTTTGTTCATGGTTTTTAAGACTTTTTTAAAACATTTTAAGGTAAAAAAGACTTACTAGGGTGTCATAACACTCTCCATAATCGAATGGAAAGACCTTACATTTGTTCTCAGAACAAATGTCTTACTAGTTATTATTATTATTCTTATTATTATTTTTCTTCTTTTCCGCCAACTTCGATGTCAAGAATTTTCTTCGTTTCGCGACATATCGAAATGATATTTCACCAGTTGGTTCGGAATGATAAACCGGATTCAGGATTGACACCGCGAAGCCGAACTCTTTTCCATACAGAGTTATCTGCCCAAATACCGTAAACCCTTGTTACCAAAATAACTCAGGAACCGTAACAAATAGCTGATCAAATATATAAGGAAAAATGTTCATCTTCGCAAGACGGAAGTTTGTCATGTTTCGCTCAACTTGGTTTATCGACTCCTTATGGGAGTTACTGGCCCTTGAATATTTGACGGAGCGCGTGCATGATCAAAACTCGTAAACTGTTAGTCGTAGAGACTTGGGACTTTCACCATTATTCATCAGATGTCTTATTCTACAAAATGACCCCAAGGTCAAAGGTCAAGGTCACACTTGACCTTTGACCTTATACCTTGTTACAAGAATAACTCAGAAACCGTAACAAATAGCTGATCAAATATGTTGGCAAAAATGTTCATCTTCGCAAGACGCAACTTTGTCATGTTTCGCTCAACTTGGTTTATCGACTCCTTATAGGAGTTACTGGCCCTTGAATATTTGACGAAACGCGTACATGGTCAAAACTCATAAACTGTTAGTCGTAGAGACTTGGGACTTTCAACAATAGTCATCAAATGTCTTATTCTTCAAAATGACCCCAAGGTCAAAGGTCAAGGTCGCACTTGACCTTTGACCTTATACCTTGTTATGAGATTAACTCAGAAACCGTAACAAATAGCTGATGAAATATATTGGGGAAAATGTTTATCTTGTCAAGATCTATGTTTGTCTCATTGGGTCTGAAGTTGTACGATGACTCCTTATAGGAGTTAATGCCCTTGACTCATGTTAATTTTACACTATATCTCGAAAACCATTATAGATATGAAGAAAAGGTTAATACAAAAAAAGATCAGTTTCAAAAGATCTACATTTTAGTACCAAGGTCAAAAGTCAGATATCAAGGTCATCAAAAAAGCCCTTAGCAACCGACGGAAAAGTACCTAGCAACCAGATATATTTATGGTCAGGACCCTATTATAGAACTATAGAGGTGAAAATTGAAGGTCAAGGATCAAGGTCATTGAAAAAGTCCTTAGCAACCGATGGAAAAGTACCTAGCAACCATATATATTTATGTTCAGGATCATATTATAGAGCCATAGAGGTCAAAATGGAAGGTCAAGGGTCAAGGTCATCGAAAAAGTCCTTAGTTACTGATGGAAAAGTACCTAGCAACCATATATATTTATGCTCAGGACACTATTATAGAGCCATACAGTTCAAATTGGAAGGTTAAGGGTCAAGGTCATAGAAAAGTCCTTAGCAACTGATGAAAAAGTACCTAGCAACCATATATATTTATGTTCAGGAACCTTTTTTAGAGCTGTAGAGGTAAAATGGAAGGTCATTGGTCAAGGTCATTGAAAAAGTCCTTAGTAACCGATGGAAAAGTACCTAGCAACCATATATATTTATGCTCAGGACCATATTATAGAGCCGTAGAGCTTAAAATTGAAGGCCAAGGGTCAAGGTCATTGAAAAAGTCCTTAGCAACCGATGTAAAAGTACCTAGCAACCATATATATTTATGTTCAGGGACCTATTTTAGAGCTGTAGAGGTCAAAATCGAAGGTCAATGGTCTAGTTCAATGTGACAGAGTCCTATATTTTGACTATACAAGTCAAAATAGAAGGTCAACAGTCATGCTTAATAGCCTTAATTGCTATTTGACAAGGGAAAGACCTTGCAATTGTTCTCTGAACAATTGTCTTTCTAGTATTATTATTATTATTAGGTCTTTCCATTTCCAAATGGAAAGACATATAGCTATTCTTATGATTAGGTCTTTCCATTTCCAAATGGAAAGACATATAGCTATTCTTATGATTATTATTATTATTCTTTTTTTTCCGCCACCATTTCAAAGTCTTCTTGTTTTAACAGCTTACGACATATCATTATGAAACTTCATATATGATATCGGTGTGTTAAAATCTATTCGAAGTCGACCCTGAGTTATCGAACTTTTTTCCATTACAGAGTTATCTCCCCGAACACCGTAACCCTTGTTACCATTTAAACTCTGAAACCGTAACAGATACGCTAAAACTTAAGGGTGGAAAATGTTTAACCACGTAGACCGATGATTCATTACATTTGGTCCAAAGAGATTTGATGACTCCTTCAAGGGGCATAACTGCATCAAAATCTAGACAGAAGACTTTAAGGGTCAAAAGTAAGGTTAGGGGTCAGATATCAATATGAAACTTTAAAGTTAGTCTCCACAAGCCATTCCAAGAAAAATAATGTCAAGGTCAAAGGTCAAGGTCAAGTTCTAAATTATTTTTATGCTTTTTTTCTGCCACATTTCAAAGTCTTTTTGTTTCAACAGCTTACGACGTATCATTATGAAACTTCTTATATGATATCGGTGTGTTAAAATCTATTCGAAATCGACCCTGAGTTATCGAACTTTTTTCAATTACAGAGTTATCTCCCCGAACACTGTAACCCTTGTTACGATTTAAACTCTGAAACCGTAACAGATACGCTAAAACTTAAGGGTGAAAAGTGTTCAACCACGAAGACCGATGATTCATTACGTTTGGTCCAAAGAGATTTGATGACTCCTTCAAGGGGCATAACTGCATCAAATTCTAGACAGAAGACTTTAAGGGTCAAAAGTAAGGTTAGGGGTCAGATATCAATATGAAACTCCACAGTTGGTCTCCACAAGCCATTCCAAGAAAAATAATGTCAAGGTCAAAGGTCAAGGTCAAGTTCTAAATTTTGACTTTTCCTTGTTATGAGTATTCCTCTGAAACGGTAGAAGATAGATGATGAAATATAATGGGGAAAATGTAAAGGACATTGAGACGCAACTTTGTTCCATTAGTGTCAAAGTCCTATGACGTCATCTTGTAGGAGTTATTGTCCTTAGAACATAAAATTAAATAGTTTTTCATAAACAACTTGATAATGGTATATAGTAAAGGCACCGGGTCTTTTGAAATGACACCAGGGACCATTGACCTTCAAAAAGATCTAAAGGTCAAAGGTCAAAGTCATGTCCTAGATATTGAACTTGGCTTTTAAACAGTTTGTTCATGGTTTTTAAGACTTTTTTTACAACATTTTAAGGTAAAAAAGACTTACTAGGGTGTCATAGCACTCTCCATAATCGAATGGAAAGACCTTACATTTGTTCTCAGAACAAATGTCTTACTAGTTATTATTATTATTCTTTTTTTTCCGCCACATTTCAAAGTCTTCTGTTTTTAAGAGCTAACGACATATCATTATGAAACTCCTTATATGATATCGGTGTGTTAAAATTTATTCGAAATCGACCCTGAGTTATCGAACTTTTTTCCATTACAGAGTTATCTCCCCGAACACCGTAACCCTTGTTACCACTTAAACTCTGAAACCATAACAGATACGCTAAAACTTAAGGGTGGAAAATGTTCAACCAGGTAGACCGATGATTCATTACATTTGGTCCAAAGAGATTTGATGACTCCTTCAAGGGGCATAACTGCATCAAGATCTAGACAGAAGACTTTAAGGGTCAAAAGTAAGGTTAGGGGTCAGATATCAATATGAAACTTCATAGTTGGTCTCCACAAGCCATTCCAAGAAAAATAATGTCAAGGTCAAAGGTCAAGGTCAAGTTCTAAATTTTGACTTTTCCTTGTTATAAGTATTCCTCTGAAACGGTAGAAGATAGATGATGAAATATAATGGGGAAAATGTAAAGGACATTGAGACGCAACTTTGTTCCGTTAGTGTCAAAATCCTATGACGTCATCTTGTAGGAGTTATTGTCCTTAGAACATAAAATTAAATACTTTTTCATAAACAACTTGATAATGGTATATAGTAAAGGCACCGGGTCGTTTGAAATGACACCAGGAACCATTGACCTTCAAAAAGATCAAAGGTCAAAGGTCAAGGTCATGTCCTAGATATTGAACTTGGCTTTTAAACAGTTTGTTCATGGTTCTTAAGACTTTTTTACAACATTTTAAGGTAAAAAAGACTTACTAAGGTGTCATAACACTCTCCATAATCGAATGGAAAGACCTTACATTTGTTCTCGGAACAAATGTCTTACTAGTTCTTATTATTATTATTTTTCTTCTTTTCCGCCAACTTCGATGTCAAGAATTTTCTTCATTTCGCGACATATCGAAATGATATTTCACCAGTTGGTTCGGAATGATAAACCGGATTCAGGATTGACACCGCGAAGCCGAACTCTTTTCCATACAGAGTTATCTGCCCAAATACCGTAAACCTTTGTTACCAGAATAACTCAGGAACCGTAACAAATAGCTGATCAAATATATTAGGAAAAATGTTCATCTTCGCAAGACGCAACTTTGTCATGTTTCGCTCAACTTGGTTTATCGACTCCTCATGGGAGTTACTGGCCCTTAAATATTTGACGGAGCGCGTGCATGATCAAAACTCGTAAACCGTTAGTCGTAGAGACTTGGGACTTTCACCATTAGTCATCAGATGTCTTATTCTACAAAATGACCTTAAGGTCAAAGGTCAAGGTCACACTTGACCTTTGAACTTATACCTTGTTACCAGAATAACTCAGAAACCGTAACAAATAGCTGATGAAATATGTTGGCAAAAATGTTCATCTTTGCAAGACGCAACTTTGTCAGGTTTCGCTCAACTTGTTTTATCGACTCCTTATAGGAGTTACTGGCCCTTGAATATTTGACGAAACGCGTACATGGTCAAAACTCATAAACTGTTAGTTGTAGAGACTTGGGATTCTCACCAATAGTCATCAAATGTCTTATTCTTCAAAATGGCCCCAAGGTCAAAGGTCAAGGTCGCACTTGACCTTTGACCTTATACCTTGTTACGAGAATGACTCAGAAACCGTAACAAATAGCTGATGAAATATATAAGGGAAAATGTTTATCTTGTCAAGATCTAAGTTTTTCTCATTGGGTCTGAAGTTGTACGATAACTCCTTATAGGAGTTAATGCCCTTGACTCATATTTATTTTACACTATATCTCGTAAACCATTATAGATATGAAGAAAATGTTAATACAAAAAAAGATCAGTTTCAAAAGATCTACATTTTAGTACCAAGGTCAAAAGTCAGATATCAAGGTCATCAAAAAATCCCTTAGCAACCGACAGAAAAGTACCTAGCAACCATATATATTTATGGTCAGGACCCTATTATAGACCCATAGAGGTCAAAATGGAAGGTCAAGGGTCAAGGTCATCGAAAAAGTCCTTAGCAACTGATGGAAAAGTACCTAGCAACCATATATATTTATGCTCAGGACCCTATAATAAAGCCGTAGACGTGAAAATTGAAGGTCAAGATCAAGGTCATTGAAAAGTCCTTAGCAACCGATAGAAAAGTACCTAGCAACCATATATATTTATGCTCCGGATCATATTATAGAGCGATAGAGGTCAAAATTGGAGGTCAAGGGTCAAGGTCATCATAAAAGTCCTTAGCAACTGATGGAAAAGTACCTAGCAACCATATATATTTATGCTCAGGATCATATTATAGACCCAAAGAGGTCAAAATGGAAGGTCAAAGGTCAAGGTCACTGAAAAAGTCCTTAGCAACCGATTGAAAAGTACCTAGCAACCATATATATTTATATTTAGGAACCTATTCTAGAGCTGTAGAGGTCAAAATCGGAGGTCATTCGTCAAGGTAATTGAAAAAGTCCTTAGCAACCGATGTAAAAGTACCTAGCAACCATATATATTTATGCTCAGGACCCTATTATAGAGCCAAAGAGGTCAAAATGGAAGGTCAAGGTTCAAGGTCATCGAAAAAGCTCTTAGCAACCGATGCAAAAGCACCTAGCAACCATATATATTTATGTTCAGGGACCCATTTAAGAGCTGTAGAGGTCAAAATCGAAGGTCGATGGTCAAGGTCATTGTGAGAGAGTCCTATATTTTGACTATAGAAGTCAAAATAAAAGGTTAACAGTAATGCTAATAGCCTTAATAGCAATTTGGCCCGGGAAAGACCTTGCAATTGTTCTCTGAACAATTGTCTTTCTAGTTAAGGTCTTTCCCGTTTCCAACGGAAAGACCTTTCTGTAATTCGTATGATTATTATTATTATTATTATTCTTATTATTATTTTTCTTCTTTTCCGCCAACTTCGATGTCAAGAATTTTCTTCATTTCGCGACATATCGAAATGATATTTCACCAGTAGGTTCGGAATGATAAACCGGATTCAGGATTGACACCGCGAAGCCGAACTCTTTTCCATACAGAGTTATCTGCCCAAATACCGTAAACCCTTGTTACCAAAATAACTGAGGAACCGTAACAAATAGCTGATCAAATATTTAAGGAAAAATGTTCATCTTCGCAAGACGCAAGTTTGTCATGTTTCGCTCAACTTGGTTTATCGACTCCTTATGGGAGTTACTGGCCCTTGAATATTTGACGGAGCACGTGCATGATCAAAACTCGTAAACTGTTAGTCGTAGAGACTTGGGACTTTCACCATTATTCATCAGATGTCTTATTCTACAAAATGACCCCAAGGTCAAAGGTCAAGGTCACACTTGACCTTTGACCTTATACCTTGTTACAAGAATAACTCAGAAACTGTAACAAATAGCTGATCAAATATGTTGGCAAAAATGTTCATCTTCGCAAGACGCAACTTTGTCATGTTTCGCTCAACTTGGTTTATCGACTCCTTATAGGAGTTACTGGCCCTTGAATATTTGACGAAACGCGTACATGGTCAAAACTCATAAACTGTTAGTCGTAGAGACTTGGGACTTTCAACAATAGTCATCAAATGTCTTATTCTTCAAAATGACCCCAAGGTCAAAGGTCAAGGTCGCACTTGACCTTTGACCTTATACCTTGTTATGAGAATAACTCAGAAACCGTAACAAATAGCTGATGAAATATATTGGGGAAAATGTTTATCTTGTCAAGATCTAAGTTTGTCTCATTGGGTCTGAAGTTGTACGATGACTCCTTATAGGAGTTAATGCCCTTGACTCATGTTAATTTTACACTATATCTCGAAAACCATTATAGATATGAAGAAAAGGTTAATACAAAAAGAGATCAGTTTCAAAAGATTTACATTTTAGTACCAAGGTCAAAAGTCAGATATCAAGGTCATCAAAAAAGCCCTTAGCAACCGACGGAAAAGTACCTAGCAACCATATATATTTATGGTCAGGACCCTATTATAGAACTATAGAGGTGAAAATTGAAGGTCAAGGATCAAGGTCATTGAAAAAGTCCTTAGCAACCGATGGAAAAGTACCTAGCAACCATATATATTTATGTTCAGGATCATATTATAGAGCCATAGAGGTCAAAATGGAAGGTCAAGGGTCAAGGTCATCGAAAAAGTCCTTAGTTACTGATGGAAAAGTACCTAGCAACCATATATATTTATGCTCAGGACAGTATTATAGAGCCGTACAGGTCAAAATGGAAGGTTAAGGGTCAAGGTCATTGAAAAAGTCCTTAGCAACTGATGGAAAAGTACCTAGCAACCATATATATTTATGTTCAGGAACCTTTTTTAGAGCTGTAGAGGTAAAATGGAAGGTCATTGGTCAAAGTCATTGAAAAAGTCCTTAGTAACCGATGGAAAAGTACCTAGCAACCATATATATTTATGCTCAGGACCATATTATAGAGCCGTAGAGCTTAAAATGGAAGGTCAAGGGTCAAGGTCATTGAAAAAGTCCTTAGCAACCGATGTAAAAGTACCTAGCAACCATATATATTTATGTTCAGGGACCTATTTTAGAGCTGTAGACGTCAAAATCGAAGGTCAATGGTCAAGTTCAATGTGACAGAGTCCTATATTTTGACTATACAAGTCAAAATTGAAGGTCAACAGTCATGCTTAATAGCCTTAACTGCAATTTGATACGGGAAAGACCTTGCAATTGTTCTCTGAACAATTGTCTTTCTAGTTATTATTATTTTTCTTCTTTTCCGCCAACTTCGATGTCAAGAATTTTCTTCATTTCGCGACATATCGAAATGATATTTCACCAGTTGGTTCGGAATGATAAACTGGATTTAGGATTGACACCGCGAAGCCGAACTCTTTTCCATACAGAGTTATCTGCCCAAATACCGTAAACCCTTGTTACCGGAATAACTCAGGAACCGTAACAAATAGCTGATCAAATATATTAGGAAAAATGTTCATCTTCGCAAGACGCAAGTTTGTCATGTTTCGCTCAACTTGGTTTATCGACTCCTTATGGGAGTTACTGGCCCTTGAATATTTGACGGAGCGCGTGCATGATCAAAACTCGTAAACTGTTAGTCGTAGAGACTTGGGACTTTCACCATTATTCATCAGATGTCTTATTCTACAAAATGACCCCAAGGTCAAAGGTCAAGGTCACACTTGACCTTTGACCTTATACCTTGTTACAAGAATAACTCAGAAACCGTAACAAATAGCTGATCAAATATGTTGGCAAAAATGTTCATCTTCGCAAGACGCAACTTTGTCATGTTTCGCTCAACTTGGTTTATCGACTCCTTATAGGAGTTACTGGCCCTTGAATATTTGACGAAACGCGTACATGGTCAAAACTCAGAAACAGTTAGTCGTAGAGACTTGGAACTTTCACCAATAGTAATCAAATGTCTTATTCTTCAAAATGACCCCAAGGTCAAAGGTCAAGGTCGCACTTGACCTTTGACCTTATACCTTGTTATGAGAATAACTCAGAAACCGTAACAAATAGGTGAAGAAATATATTGAGGGAAATGTTTATCTTGTCAAGATCTAAGTTTGTCTCATTGGGTCTGAAGTTGTACGATGACTCCTTATACGAGTTACTGCCCTTGACGCATGTTTGTTTTATCCTATATTTTGAAAACCATTATAGATATGAAGAAAATGTTAATACAAAAAAAGATCAGTTTCAAAAGATCTACATTTTAGTACCAAGGTCAAAAGTCAGATATCAAGGTCATCAAAAAAACCCTTAGCAACCGATGGAAAAGTACCTAGCAACCATATATATTTATGGTCAGGACCATATTATAGACCCATAGAGGTCAAAATGGAAGGTCAAGGGTCAAGGTCATCGAAAAAGTCCTTAGCAACTGATGGAAAAGTACCTAGCAACCATATATATTTATGTTCAGGATCATATTATAGAGCCAAAGAGGTCAAAACGGAAGGTCAAGGGTCAAGGTCATCGAAAAAGTCCTTAGCAACTGATGGAAAAGTACCTAGCAACCATATATATTTATGCTCAGAACCCTATTATAAAGCCGTAGAGGTCAAAATGGAAGGTCAGAGGTCAAGGTCATTGACAGTCCTTAGCAACTGATGGAAAAGTACCTAGCAACCATATATATTTATGCTCAGGACCCTATTTTAGAACTGTAGAGGTCAAAATCGAAGGTCAAAGGTCAAGGTCATTATGACAGAGTCCTATATTTTGACTATACAAGTCAAAATAGAAGGTCAACATTCATGCTTAATAGCCTTAATAGCAATTTGACAAGGGAAAGACCTTGCAATTGTTCTCTGAACAATTGTCTTTCTAGTTATTATTTTTCTTCTTTTCCGCCAACTTCGATGTCAAGAATTTTCTTCATTTCGCCACATATCGAAATGATATTTCACCAGTTGGTTCGGAATGATAAACCGGATTCAGGATTGACACCGCGAAGCCGAACTCTTTTCCATACAGAGTTATCTGCCCAAATACCGTAAACCATTGTTATCGGAATAACTCAGGAACCGTAACAAATATCTGATCAAATATATTAGGAAAAATGTTCACCTTCGCAAGACGCAACTTTGTCAGATTTCACTTAACTTGGTTTATCGACTCCTTATGGGAGTTACTGGCCCTTGAATATTTGACTGAGTGCGTGCATGTTCAAAACTCATAAACCGTTAGTCGTAGAGACTTGGGAATTTCACCATTAGTCATCAGATGTCTTATTCTACAAAATGACCCCAAGGTCAAAGGTCAAGGTCACACTTGACCTTTGACCTTATACCTTGTTATGGAAATAACTCATAAACCGTAAAAGATAGCTGATCAAATATGTTGGCAAAAATGTTCATCTTTGCAAGACGCAACTTTGTCATGTTTCGCTCAACTTGGTTTATCGACTCCTTATAGGAGTTACTGGCCCTTGAATATTTGACGAAACGCGTACATGGTCAAAACTCATAAACTGTTAGTCGTAGAGACTTGGGACTTTCACCAATAGTCATCAAATGTCTTATTCCTCAAAATGATTCCAAGGTCAAAGGTCAAGGTCGCACTTGACCTTTGACCTTATACCTTGTTATGAGAATAACTCAGAAACCGTAACAAATAGCTGATGAAATATATTGGAGGAAATGTTTATCTTGTCAAGATCTAAGTTTGTCTCATTGGGTCTGAAGTTGTACGATGATTCCTTATACGAGTTACTGCCCTTGACGCATGTTTGTTTTATCCTATATCTCGAAAACCATTATAGATATGAAGAAAATGTTAATACAAAAAAAGATCAGTTTCAAAAGATCTACATTTTAGTACCAAGGTCAAAAGTCAGATATCAAGGTCATCAAAAAACCGCTTAGCAACCGATGGAAAAGTACCTAGCAACCATATATATTTATGTTCAGGATCATATTATAGAGCCATAGAGGTCAAAATGGAAGGTCGAGGGTCAAGGTCATTGAAAAAGTCCTTAGTAACTGATGGAAAAGTCCCTAGCAACCATATATATTTATGTTCAGGATCATATTATAGAGCCACAGAGGTCAAAATGGAAGGTCAAGGGTCAAGGTCATCGAAAAAATCCTTAGTAACTGATGGAAAAGTACCTAGCAACCATATATATTTATGCTCAGGACCCTATTATAGAGCCGTAGAGGTCAAAATGGAAGGTCAAGGGTCAAGGTCATTGGGACAGAGTCCTATATTTTGACTAATATCCTTAGCAACTTAGGATTAAAAGGTCAATTTGACTAGGGAAAGACCTTGCAATTGTTCTCTGAACAATTGTCTTTCTAGTTAAGGTCTTTCCCGTTTCCAACGGAAAGACCTTTCTGTAATTCGTATGATTATTATTATTATTCTTATTAAGGTCTTTCCCGTTTCCAACGGAAAGACCTTTCTGTAATTCGTATGATTATTATTATTATTCTTCTTATTATTATTTTTCTTCTTTTCCGCCAACTTCGATGTCAAGAATTTTCTTCATTTCGCGACATATCGAAATGATATTTCAACAGTTGGTTCGGAATGATAAACCGGATTCAGGATTGACACCGCGAAGCCGAACTCTTTTCCATACAGAGTTATCTGCCCAAATACCGTAAACCATTGTTATCGAAATAACTCAGGAACCGTAACAAATAGCTGATCAAATATATTAGGAAAAATGTTCATCTTCACAAGACGCAAGTTTGTCATGTTTCGCTCAACTTGGTCTATCGACTCCTTATGGGAGTTACTGGCCCTTGAATATTTGACGGAGCGCGTGCATGATCAAAACTCATAAACCGTTAGTCGTAGAGACTTGGGACTTTCACCATTAGTCATCCGATGTCTTATTCTACAAAATGACCCCAAGGTCAAAGGTCAAGGTCGCACTTGACCTTTGACCTTATACCTTGTTATGAGAATAACTCAGAAACCGTAAAAGATAGCTGATGAAATATGTTGGCAAAAATGTTCATCTTTGCAAGACGCAACTTTGTCATGTTTCGCTCAACTTGGTTTATCGACTCCTTATAGGAGTTACTGGCCCTTGAATATTTGACGAAACACGTACATGGTCAAAACTCAAAAACTGTTAATCGTAGAGACTTGGGACTTTCACCAATAGTCATCAAATGTCTTATTCTTCAAAATGACCCCAAGGTCAAAGGTCAAGGTCACACTTGACCTTTGACCTTATACCTTGTTACAAGAATAACCTTGTTATGAGAATAACTCAGAAACCGTAACAAATAGCTGATGAAATATATTGGGGGAAATGTTTATCTTGTCAAGATCTAAGTTTGTCTCATTGGGTCTGAAGTTGTACGATGACTCCTTATACGAGTTACTGCCTTTGAGGCATGTTTATTTTATCCTATATCTCGAAAACCATTATAGATATGAAGAAAATGTAAATACAAAAAAAGATCAGTTTCAAAAGATCTACATTTTAGTACCAAGGTCAAAAGTCAGATATCAAGGTCATTGAAAAAGCCCTTAGCAACCGACGGAAAAGTACCTAGCAACCATATATATTTATGGTCAGGACCCTATTATACAACTATAGGGGTGAAAATTGAAGGTCAAAGATCAAGGTCATTGAAAAAGTCCTTAGCAACCGATGGAAAAGTACCTAGCAACCATATATATTTCTGTTCAGGATCATATTATAGAGCCATAGAGGTCAAAATGGAAGGTCAAGGGTCAAGGTCATCAAAAAAGCCCTTAGATACTGATGGAAAAGTACCTAGCAACCATATCTATTTTTGTTCAGGATCATATTATAGAACCATAGAGGTCAAAATGGAAGGTCAAGGGTCAAGGTCATCGAAAAATTCCTTAGTAACTGATGGAAAAGTACCTAGCAACCATATATATTTATGCTCAGGACTCTATCATAGAGCCGTAGAAGTCAAAATGGAAGGTCAAGGGTCAAGGTCATTGGGACAGAGTCCTATATTTTGACTAATATCCTTAGCAACTTTGGATTAAAAGGTCAATTTGACTAGGGAAAGACCTTGCAATTGTTCTCTGAACAATTGTCTTTCTAGTTATTATTATTTTTCTTCTTTTCCGCCAACTTCGATGTCAAGAATTTTCTTCATTTCGCGACATATCGAAATGATATTTCAACAGTTGGTTCGGAATGATAAACCGGATTCAGGACTGACACCGCGAAGCCGAACTCTTTTCCATACAGAGTTATCTGCCCAAATACCGTAAACCATTGTTATCGAAATAACTCAGGAACCGTAACAAATAGCTGATCAAATATATTAGGAAAAATGTTCATCTTCGCAAGACGCAAGTTTGTCATGTTTCGCTCAACTTGGTTTATCGACTCCTTATGGGAGTTACTGGCCCTTGAATATTTGACGGAGCGCGTGCATGATCAAAACTCATAAACCGTTAGTCGTAGAGACTTGGGACTTTCACCATTAGTCATCAGATGTCTTATTCTACAAAATGACCCCAAGGTCAAAGGTTAAGGTCACACTTGACCTTTGACCTTATACCTTGTTATGGAAATAACTCATAAACCGTAAAAGATAGCTGATGAAATATGTTGGCAAAAATGTTCATCTTTGCTAGACGCAACTTTGTCATGTTTCGCTCAACTTGGTTTATCGACTCCTTATAGGAGTTACTGGCCCTTGAATATTTGACGAAACGCGTACATGGTCAAAACTCAGAAACTGTTAATCGTAGAGACTTGGGACTTTCACCAATAGTCATCAAATGTCTTATTCTTCAGAATGACCCCAAGGTCAAATGTCAAGGTCGCACTTGACCTTTGACCTTATACCTTGTTATGAGAATAACTCAGAAACCGTAACAAATAGCTGATGAAATATATTGGGGGAAATGTTTATCTTGTCAAGATCTAAGTTTGTCTCATTGGGTCTGAAGTTGTACGATGACTCCTTATACGAGTTACTGCCCTTGACGCATGTTTGTTTTATGCTATATCTCGAAAACCATTATAGATATGAAAAAAATGTTAATACAAAAAAAGATCAGTTTCAAAAGATCTACATTTTAGTACCAAGGTCAAAAGCCAGATATCAAGGTCATCAAAAAAGCCCTTAGCAACCGACGGAAAAGTACCTAGCAACCATATATATTTATGGTCAGGACCCTATTATAGAACTATAGAGGTGAAAATTGAAGGTCAAGGATCAAGGTCATTGAAAAAGTCCTTAGCAACGGATGGAAAAGTACCTAGCAACCATATATATTTATGTTCAGGATCATATTATAGAGCCATAGAGGTCAAAATGGAAGGTCAAGGGTCAAGGTCATCGAAAAAGTCCTTAGTAACTCATGGAAAACTACCTAGCAACCATATATATTTATGTTCAGGATCATATTATAGAGCCATAGAGGTCAAAATGGAAGGTCAAGGGTTAAGGTCATCGAAAAAGTCCTTAGCAACTGATGAAAAAGTACCTAGCAACCATATATATTTATGATCAGGACCCTATTATAGAGCCATAGAGGTTAAAATGGAAGGTCATTGGTCAAGGTCATTGAAAAAGTCCTTAGCAACTGATGTAAAAGTACCTAGCAACCATATATATTTATGTTCAGGGACCTATTTTAGAGCTGTAGAGGTCAAAATCGAAGGTCAAAGGTCAAGGTCATTGTGACAGAGTCCTATATTTTGACTATGCAAGTCAAAATAGAAGGTCAACAGTCATGCTTGATAGCCTTTACTGCAATTTGATACGGGAAAGACCTTGCAATTGTTCTCTGAACAATTGTCTTTCTAGTTATTAAGGTCTTTCCCGTTTCCAACGGAAAGACCTTTCTGTAATTCGTATGATTATTATTATTATTATTATTATTATTCTTATTATTATTATTATTATTTTTCTTCTTTTCCGCCAACTTCGATGTCAAGAATTTTCTTCGTTTCGCGACATATCGAAATGATATTTCACCAGTTGGTTCGGAATGATAAACCGGATTCAGGATTGACACCGTGAAGCGGAACTCTTTTCGATACAGAGTTATCTGCCCAAATACCGTAAACCCTTGTTACCAAAATAACTCAAGAACCGTAACAAATAGCTGATCAAATATATAAAGAAAAATGTTCATCTTCGCAAAACGCAAGTTTGTCATGTTTCGCTCAACTTGGTTTATCGACTCTTTATGGGAGTTACTGGCCCTTGAATATTTGACGGAGCGCGTGCATGATCAAAACTCGTAAACTGTTGGTCGTAGAGACTTGGGACTTTCACCATTATTCATCAGATGTCTTATTCTACAAAATGACCCCAAGGTCAAAGGTCAAGGTCACACTTGACCTTTGACCTTATACCTTGTTACAAGAATAACTCAGAAACCGTAACAAATAGCTGATCAAATATGTTGGCAAAAATGTTCATCTTTGCAAGACACAACTTTGTCATGTTTCGCTCAACTTGGTTTATCGACTCCTTATAGGAGTTACTGGCCCTTGAATATTTGACGAAATGCATACATGGTCAAAACTCATAAACTGTTAGTCGTAGAGACTTGGGACTTTCAACAATAGTCATCAAATGTCTTATTCTTCAAAATGACCCCAAGGTCAAAGGTCAAGGTCGCACTTGACCTTTGACCTTATACCTTGTTATGAGAATAACTCAGAAACCGTAACAAATAGCTGATGAAATATATTGGGGAAAATGCTTATCTTGTCAAGATCTAAGTTTGTCTCATTGGGTCTGAAGTTGTACGATGACTCCTTATAGGAGTTAATGCCCTTGACTCATGTTAATTTTACACTATATCTCGAAAACCATTATAGATATGAAGAAAAGGTTAATACAAAAAAAGATCAGTTTCAAAAGATCTACATTTTAGTACCAAGGTCAAAAGTCAGATATCAAGGTCATCAAAAAAGCCCTTAGCAACCGACGGAAAAGTACCTAGCAACCATATATATTTATGCTCAGGACACTATTATAGAGCCGTACAGGTCGAAATGGAAGGTTAAGGGTCAAGGTCATTGAAAAAGTCCTTAGCAACTGATGGAAAAGTACCTAGCAACCATATATATTTATGTTCAGGAACCTTTTTTAGAGCTGTAGAGGTAAAATGGAAGGTCATTGGTCAAGGTCATTGAAAAAGTCCTTAGTAACCGATGGAAAAGTACCTAGCAACCATATATATTTATGCTCAGGATCATATTATAGAGCCGTAGAGCTTAAAATGGAAGGTCAAGGGTCAAGGTCATTGAAAAAGTCCTTAGCAACCGATGTAAAAGTACCTAGCAACCATATATATTTATGTTCAGGGACCTATTTTAGAGCTGTAGAGGTCAAAATCGAAGGTCAATGGTCAAGTTCAATGTGACAGAGTCCTATATTTTGACTATACAAGTCAAAATAGAAGGTCAACAGTCATGCTTAATAGCCTTAATTGCTATTTGACAAGGGAAAGACCTTGCAATTGTTCTCTGAACAATTGTCTTTCTAGTTATTATTTTTCTTCTTTTCCGCCAACTTCGATGTCAAGAATTTTCTTCATTTCGCGACATATCGAAATCATATTTCACCAGTTGGTTCGGAATGATAAACCGGATTTAGGATTGACACCGCGAAGCCGAACTCTTTTCCATACAGAGTTATCTGCCCAAATACCGTAAACCATTGTTACCAAAATAACTCAGGAACCGTAACAAATAGCTGATCAAATATATAAGGAAAAATGTTCATCTTCGCAAGACGCAAGTTTGTCATGTTTCGCTCAACTTGGTTTATCGACTCCTTATGGGAGTTACTGGCCCTTGAATATTTGACGGAACGCGTGCATGATCAAAACTCGTAAACTGTTAGTCGTAGAGACTTGGGACTTTCACCATTATTCATCAGATGTCTTATTCTACAAAATGACCCCAAGGTCAAAGGTCAAGGTCACACTTGACCTTTGACCTTATACCTTGTTACAAGAATAACTCAGAAACCGTAACAAATAGCTGATCAAATATGTTGGCAAAAATGTTCATCTTCGCAAGACGCAACTTTGTCATGTTTCGCTCAACTTGGTTTATCGACTCCTTATAGGAGTTACTGGCCCTTGAATATTTGACGAAACGCGTACATGGTCAAAACTCATAAACTGTTAGTCGTAGAGACTTGGGACTTTCAACAATAGTCATCAAATGTCTTATTCTTCAAAATGACCCCAAGGTCAAAGGTCAAGGTCGCACTTGACCTTTGACCTCATACCTTTTTATGAGAATAACTCAGAAACCGTAACAAATAGCTGATGAAATATATTGGGGAAAATGTTTATCTTGTCAAGATCTAAGTTTGTCTCATTGGGTCTAAAGTTGTACGATGACTCCTTATAGGAGTTAATGCCCTTGACTCATGTTAATTTTTCACTATATCTCGAAAACCATTATAGATATGAAGAAAATGTTAATACAAAAAAAGATCAGTTTCAAAAGATCTACATTTTAGTACCAAGGTCAAAAGTCAAATATCAAGGTCATTGAAAAAGCCCTTAGCAACCGACGGAAAAGTACCTAGCAACCATATATATTTATGGTCAGGACCCTATTCTAGAACTATAGAGGTGAAAATTGAAGGTCAAGGATCAAGGTCATTGAAAAAGTCCTTAGCAACCGATGGAAAAGTACCTAGCAACCATATATATTTATGTTCAGGATCATATTATAGAGCCATAGAGGTCAAAATGGAAGGTCAAGGGTCGAGGTCATCGAAAAAGTCCATAGTTACAGATGGAAAAGTACCTAGCAACCATATATATTTATGCTCAGCACACTATTATAGAGCCGTACAGGTCAAAATGGAAAGTTAAAGGTCAAGGTCATTGAAAAGTCCTTAGCAACTGATGGAAAAGTACCTAGCAACCATATATATTTATGTTCAGGAACCTTTTTTAGAGCTGTAGAGGTAAAATGGAAGGTCATTGGTCAAGGTCATTGAAAAAGTCCTTAGCAACCGATGGAAAAGTACCTAGCAACCATATATATTTATGCTCAGGACCATATTATAGAGCCGTAAAGCTTAAAATGGAAGGTCAAGGGTCAAGGTCATTGAAAAAGTCCTTAGCAACTGATGTAAAAGTACCTAGCAACAATATATATTTATGTTCAGGGACATATTTTAGAGCTGTAGAGGTCAAAATCGAAGGTCAAAGGTCAAGGTCATTGTGACAGAGTCCTATATTTTGACTATCCAAGTCAAAACAGAAGGTCAACAGTCATCCTTTATAGCCTTAATTGCAATTTGACACGGGAAAGACCTTGCAATTGTTCTCTGAACAATTGTCCTTCTAGTTATTCTTATTCTTCTTATTCTTATAACTTCAAACTTTACTAACTTTACTATATAGGTAACCCAACTACGACGCAACAAATGAAATCCCCTTTATAAAACAGTCACTTGAGCTGATGATAGGGGGCTCCTGATTCCATTTATATTTCATTTGATTTGATGTGCCTCCCTGTTTTTTGTTTTTTATTTTTTATTTTTTTTTTGGGGGTGGGGGGGGGTGGGGGTTACGTTGCAATTGCTGTAGTTTTTGTGCTGTCTTGTTCTGATTCTCTTTGGTTACCTATGTGTTTTTTACTCCTGTAAATTTGTGACTTCGTATGTGTTTGCTCTGTTAGTTTTCTGTCTTTATACTTTGGTCTTGTAGATTTGCCAATTGTTTTGTTGCTTGGATATTCCTTTTCCAATATTTAGTAGTCTTAGAATTGGCCGAGCCTTTAGAAAATCACCTGGGGCGCACTCCATTATACAAAACGGTAAAACATTTTATATTTACTTTATCAGCTGGTTATATTCGTTACTGTCATTAATGCGATTTGTTCTTTCTTGAATGACTGGGGTAGTTATGGTCACATAAACGTCAAAGACAAGGTTATGTTCAAACTCATGGTTAATGTCCTCACCTCAAGAAGGTCGCATCCTCCCAAGTCGGGTTTTTATCCACGTTGAGAACTACAAAAAGAACGAAAGAACGTGGATACAAAACCCCGACTTGGGATGATAGAAGGTCGTAGTTTCTATCTCACAAATGACAATATTTTGTGAAAAGACCTACAGGACGTGCTTACCTTTCCGGAGTACCTGATCCACTCCCATTTTTTGGGAGTTTTTATTGTAAGTGCTTTAGTTTTTGTGCTCTCTTCTCTTTGGTTAAGTATAGATACTCCTTTGTATGCTTTTGTTCCGTTAGTTTTCATACGATTTTGCTTGTAGAATTTACCAACTGTCTTGTTGCTTGGGTGTTCCTTTTCCAATATTTAGTAGACTAAGAATTCAGAAAATCGGTTCGGGCGCACTCCGATATACAAAACTGGAATATAAAAAAAAATTGCTGATTCTTTCTTGTTTCTAGGACTTTATTTTTTGGATATTACAATTTGTTTCTGTGATCATTAAGGAAATATTACATATTTGAAAATTGAGTAAATACAATTTTGAGTTCATTTGATATTATGTTTTTGAACAAATAGTTAAGAAAGTTTTTAATAGTATACTTCGTTTGCCTGTTTTCATTCCTCACCAGATAAGAATATTAGTTTCTATATATATATCCTCCAATTTACTAAAACGAAAGGATACCATTGGTGAATGGGTGTTCAAGGTTATTCACCCTAAATAGTCTGTAAACACCAAATTTCTGAATTTAAAGGCTGTTAATTGATGATTAAAATCTCTGGTTTGGGCATTGCCATTGTTTCAGTCAATACTATCAGTCCCTAGGGCAGTTTATATATCACGACAATGCCCTCTCCATAGGTAAAATTGAAAAACAAAACAATATAAGAATCACCTACCATCAGCTGGTGATGCTTTGGCCATATTACTCAACTAATTTCGCATTTTCTTAAAAAAAAAAAATGAATCACTAGAAGAACTGTTGTAGGAGACTGGAAAAACCATGGTAAACCTCTGACTTTTGGAAGAAAAAAAAAGCAATCTTTGTCCAGTAAAATCAAATTGAACAAACCGAGCTTCAACCTCACAACATCAGTGACTGTGTTGACAATTAGCTCAATCTAATTGGTTCACTCGCCACCAAGCCTCCTGATGGAAAATGAGAACTCAACTCTTACCTGAAAGTTGTTCGGACCACAGAAAATATTTGGGATAGTTGTAGTTTAGCTCAACAAAGGCAACCAAATGTTTGAAGGGTCACAATTCAAGAAGAATAAAGCTACCATTAAATGATATGAAAACATTCTATTAAACTAATGTAAATTATATGAAGTAACCATACTGTATTCACTGGCAGAAAATTTAGAAGGTCTGAAAGGCAACTACACACCAATTTATTTTATTCTAATCAATAATTTGCAATAATGAACATAAATTTAATGCCTTTTTGCACCTTGGCAAAGTCAATTTTTTCACAGCCAAAATTTCGATTTAGAAAAAGTACTGACATGGAGTTTGGGAAAACCTAAATCGTTAGACTTGCACGATTTTTCAAGTCAATTGAGTTCCAAAGAGGACAAATATACCTATGGAGCAATGCAAACTAGAGGCTCTCAAGAGCCTGTATCGCTCACCTGGATTTAACTTTTCACCTTCAGCAGACCTAAAAATTTAAGTGTTGCAGTCAATTTTGGCTGGTTTTTCTATAGGATTCTATGTTAAACTAATTTCAGCTGTGGCAGTCATGTTGGTTTACAGTCCAGGTCAACGGATACATTTCTAAAAGAGAACCATCTAAGGACCATTTCTGCTAAGTCTTGTTCCAACTGGCTAAGCGGTTTCACACAAGAAGATTTTTAAATGAATTTTCCTATAGGGTCCAATATTTAACAAAGTTCGGTGTGGCAGCCATCTTGGTTGACAATCCAGGTGATTGGACACATTTCTGAAAGAGGACCTCCTAAGGACCAATGCTGCCAAGTCTGGCTCCAATATGTCAAGTGGTTTCAGACAAGAAGATTTTTCAATGAATTTTTCCATAGGGTCCTATGTTAAACTAAGTTCGGGTGTGGCAGCCTTCTGGTTGACAGTCTGGGTCATTGCACAAAATTCTGAAAGAGGACCAGCTAAGGACCATTGCTACCAAGTCTGCCAAGTCCTGCTCCAATATGTCAACTGGTTTCAGACAAGAAGATTTTTCAATGAATTTTCCTATAGGGCCCTATGTTAAAATAAGTTCAGTTGTGGCGGCCATCTTGGTTGACAGTCCAGGTCATCGGACACACCTCTATAAGAGGACCATCTAAGGACCATTGCTGACAAGTCTGGTTCCAATTGGTCAAGTGGTTTAAGACAAGAAATTTTTAACGAATTTTCCAATAGGGCCCTATGTTAAACTAAGTTCGGCTGTGGCGGCCATCTTGGTTAACAGTCCAGGTCATTGGACATATTTCTGAAAGAGAACCTCCAAAGAACCAGTACTGCCAATTTGGTTCCAACTTATATGGCCTTGTAGTTTCATATAAGAAGATTTTTTAAATACACCCCCTTTTTTCTATTTTTTAGTAACAGCAGCCATGTTGGTCGGTTGGAAGTCGGGGGTGCCAGACATAATTTTGGAAGGGGGCCACCCAAGGACCATTCCACCAAAGTTTGGTCTCAATTGGGAGGAAAAGATCTTTAAAGGAAATTTTACGCTGGATGCCGTCTTTAAAGGGCAAAAACTCCTATAAGGGGTCAATCAATGATTTTGGTCATGTTGACTTATTTGTAGATCTTACTTTGTTGAACATTTTTGCTGTTTACAATTTGTCTTTATCTATAATAATATTCAAGAAAATAACCTAAAACTGCAAAATTTCCTTAAAATTAACAATTCAGGGGCAATAACCCAACAAAGGGTTGACCGATTCGTCTGAAAATTTCAAGGCAGGTAGATCTTGACCTGATGAAAATTTTTACCCCATGTCAGTTTTGCTCTAATTGCTTTAGTTTTTGAGATATAAGACAAAAACTGCAGATTACCCCTGTTCTATTTTTAGCCATGTCGGCCATGTTGGTTGGCAGGCGGGCTCATCGGACACAATTTTTAAAGTAGATACCCTAATGATGCTTGTGGCCAAGTTTGGTTCAATTTGGCCCAGTAGTTTCAGAGGAGAAGATTTTTGTAAAAGTTAACGGACGACGACGGATGACGGACAACGGACGACGGACGCCAAGTGATAAGAAAAGCTCACTTGACCCTTTGGGTCAGGTGAGCTAAAAAAGCAATCAATTAGACAGACAAAACGCGGGAAGACAAATGAACAATCACAAGCACAACAAATTAACACTGAAAACTAAAAAACAATGAACAACACGAACTTCTATAAAAACCAGGAGTGAACTCAGGTGCTCCTGCAGTTCCTGATCCGTATATGGCACCCGTCGTGAAGTTCAACAAAAGTCAATCTGGCGGTAGTCACAAATCGGTGGAGGTACATGAAATGTTACGACAGTGGGAACCAGTCCAACATCATCTTAGAATCAATTCGTAGACGACTGTAAAAATTCCTAAGTGATGACATCAACTTATCCCTGATACAACCCTGGTTAAGAAGCTTTTGTGACAGCAGTAATCCTCTTTGTTGAAAGTCATGGTAACTCATGCATGCCCTTGATCATACAATGGAAATACTCGTATCAATGCAGTGTAGTGTGGTAAACAATATAAAAAGTTTCAATTTTTTTTATCATTTAATCATTGTTCTTTATATTTTCAAGTTACATGAAACCCAATCACATATAATAACATACAATTACAGTTAAACTGTTATTGAACATAAAGGTAAAGTGTCTATAAATGGATTCTTGAGAAATCTTCTCATTGTTTAGCTATGCAAATATCACACCATGTACTGAGGGGGCGTGGCTGAAAAATTATCATGGAAATGAACTGCACACCAAATATAACCTGCAAATTATCAGCATGTAATTAATATATGAGTTGGCAGTGCTTGATTTTAATATTTCACTGGCAAAAGCTTTTTTAAAGACACATGTACAAAATACCTTTTTGACTGTATGGACTCATTTAAAATGAAACCATAAAATTTTAATTCAAATACATTTCAGTTGACACCGTCCTCAACTATTTACCATAGAAGATATTATGAGATGTGTAGACACAGCCTCAAAATGGAACATTCTTAAATGACGTTCTGTTTCACATAGAAGGTATTATGGTTAGCACACGCATGACCTCATAGTAAGAATTACGTCATTCTTTTAAACCTGACTAAACGAACTGTCAGAACAGGGATATACTACAACTGTTTGAATCTTTTATGTAATAAAATCTATGAATTGTTACTTTGTTTACTTTTCTGCTGTTTTTGTTTTAATCTTTCGAAGCCACAAAATCAAAATGGCTGTCATTCAAAAACTTGATTACCACTTTGATTACGTAATTTCTGTATTTGCCATATTAGAATCAAAATAATTCATGGAAGCCATACATTTGTAAATGTAGTAGATTTTAACATTGGAAACAATATTTGCTTCAATTTTACCCCTCACTAATGCTCGGGATAAAATTTTGATCAAATAATGTTGCCCATATAAAAATTACCAACAAATGTATGGCTGCCATGAATTATTTCTTAAATTTACCACAAAGTCACTCTGTATTTCTCAAAAACGGTTAAATACTTCATTGTACAATCACTGAAATTTATCTCTGTCTCCATTCAGAACAACAGAATTTGCGAATAAATCCCCTCTTTAGGCAACTGCCTCTAGAAAAAATAGGATATACTTATTGTGCTTTTTAAAAACCAATGAACACATATTTAAATATATACTCCTACCAAATATACCACTAAGCTACTACCACCATATTCTTTATTAGGCAATATCAAGTTAATTTCTAAGATTCTCAGTTAACTTACCCACTTCAAACTATCTGATATAAATTGATAAGTTTTACAGAAATATTGAAATAATTTCCTCCATCCAAAGTTTTTGTCAATGTAGAAATTAAGTTGATTTAGCCTAAGGCTGAACTATAAACTAATCCCCTACCACATTTTCTAAAACTACAAGTTATTTACATTCCTGAAAAGCTCAACTCACTTTTTTTACATTTTAGCAAGACAGTGTGGAGCTCAAAAATATGGATCTATACAATGTATTAGTAAGAATATATATAAGGCAGCTATTTTGTACGTCAAATGGAATAATTATATAAAATAGAATAAAATTAATTACTAAGGCCAATTAAAATTAACTGAAAGATTATCGTCCCCACCTACCCCACGAAAATTGGCATGCAATTTTTTTTCATTTTTTGGGAATGCAATTTTCGAAATTTTTTCCAATCAATTTACAAATGACATTGTGAAAAGCCAAACTGATCACAAGTCTGCTATTTCACACCTGCTGAAAGTGGAATTTTCGTCTGCATATTGGCCTTGCCAAACATGAGTTTACAGATTCCTGTAATAAAAAATATTATCCTCCCACACACTCCATATTTTTTTTAGAAGGGTTGGATGATAGTCTATCAATTAACTTGAACTGGCCTAATACATGTAAAGTCAAACCTGTACATAAAAGGCACCCAAGGGACCAGAGAAAAGTGCCTTTATAGAGATTAATTTTACAAGCTTTATACATAACATGGACCTTTTCAATGTCCTTTATAGACAGTGATTTGCTATATAGAGGTGCCCTTTAAAGCAGGTTTGACTGTTATTGTTCAAATACCAAGTTATCAGTAAATACATGTACATGATAAGTATATCTATAAGCCACATACATTGATACAGGCAAATAAATTTTGTTTAAAATTCTAAATTATAATAAGATTTTCCTTTACTATGAATATATTGAGTCATTTAAAAGTACATTTATATTATTATAAGTAAGGCTGAACACATCAAGATATAACTGAATACCAAATGCTTTTTCTCGCTATAAAAGATACTGGTTAGTCCTTTCTCAGATGGTTACACATGAGACAGACAGTATGAAAAGGATTAAGGCATCTGGATTATCAGTGACAAAGTGATTATTCCAACTGACCCTGATGTTCCATAAAACTGACTTTATTAATTATTGCAAACTCTGGAATGCTATTTACCTAACTTATTTATATAGATGCTACATACATGTACACAAAATGTATATGAACATCAAAGGATTTTTCAAGATTGCAGTATTGCAATACAACTAAGGTGAAATACATGCAGATGCACACATGCTTTTCATAGTGTTTGTATACATGTACAGTCAAACCTCTGTATAAAGGGCACCCATGGGACCAAATAAAAATTGCCCTTCGTTTGTTTAGATGGGGTTTAATGCCGTTTTCAGCACATTTGGCTATTTCGCTGCGGCCAGTTTTTATTGGTGGAGGAAGCCGGAGTACCCGCAGAGAACCACTGACCTTCGGTAGGAAAATTGGCAGTCCTAGTCAATTAAGATCGGAGTCGAACACACCCTGCCACAGGTGAGATTCGAACTCACAACCCCAGCGTTGACAGGCTAGTGATCATTAGTCGTCATGACGAACTACCTACAGCACTCGGCCACCGAGGCCCCAAATTGCCCTTTATGAGCAGGTGCTCTTCATGCAGAGATTAATTTTACAAGCTTTGTTTATAACAGGTATATCTTCAAAATGCTGCCCTTTACATGGGTCTAAGTACAGAAGGTTCCAAAAACAGGAAAATTGGGAATAATCCATTATTTTATATAGGAATATAGAGAGACTACAAGAGTGGACACACAAAAATGTCTCGCCTGTCGTGTATTTCTAATGAAAGTAAATGCTATCAGACACATTGCATACAGTATTCGAAAAACAGGCCAAAACACAAAAACTTAACTATAAACACTGAACCATGAAAATGTGGTTCAGGTCAGATGACACCTGCCAGTTGGACATGTACACCTTACAATTCTTTCATACACCAATATAGTAGACCTATTGCATACAGTATTTGAAAAACAGGCCAAAACACAAAAACTTAACTATAACCACTGAACCATGAAAATGAGGTCAAGGTCAGATGACACCTGCCAGTTGGCCATGTACACCTTACAATCCTTCCATACACCAAATATAGTAGACCTATTGCATACAGTATTCGAAAAACAGGTCAAAACACAAAAACTTAACTATAACCACTGAACCATGAAAATGAGGTCAAGGTCTGATGACACCTGCCAGTTGGACATGTACACCTTACAATCCTTCCATACACCAAATACAGTAGACCTATTGCATACAGTATTCGAAAACAGGCCAAAACAAAAAATTTAACTATAACCACTGAACCATGAAAATGAGGTCAAGGTCAGATGACACCTGCCAGTTGGATATGTACACCTTACAATCCTTCCATACACCAAATATAGTAGACCTATTGCATACAGTATTTGAAAAACAGGTCAAAACACAAAAACTTAACTATAAACACTGAACCATGAAAATGAGGTCAAGGTCAGATGACACCTGCCAGTTGGACATGTACACCTTACAATCCTTCCATACACCAAATATAGTAGACCTATTGCATACAGTATTCGAAAAACAGGCCAAAACACAAAAACTTAACTATAATCACTGAACCATGAAAATGAGGTCAAGGTCAGATGACACCTGCCAGTTGGACATGTACACCTTACAATCCTTCCATACCCCAAATATAGTAGACCTATTGCATACAGTATTCGAAAAACAGGCCAAAACACAAAAACATAACTATAATCACTGAACCATGAAAATGAGGTCAAGGTCAGATGACACCTGCCAGTTGGACATGTACACTTTACAATCCTTCCATACACCAAATATACTAGACCTATTGCTCATAGTATCTGAGATATGGACTTGACCACCAAAACTTAACCTTGTTTACTGATCCTTGAAATTGGGTCGAGGTCAATTGAAAACTGTCTGATGGGGATGAGGACCTTGTAAGGTATGCACATACCAAATATAGTTATCCTATTACTCATAATAAGAGAGAAATTAACATTACAAAAAATCTGAATTTTTTTTTCAAGTAGTCACTGAACCATGAAAATGAGGTCAAGGACAATGTACATATGACAGACGGAAACTTCGTAACATAAGGCATCTATATACAAAGTATAAAGCATCCAGGTCTTCCACCTTCTAAAATATAAAGCTTTTAAGAAGTGAGTTAACGCCGCCGCCGCCGCCGCCGGATCACTATCCCTATGTCGAGCTTTCTGTGACTAAAGTCGCAGGCTCGACAAAAATGGTCAAAATCTAGATATCCGGCATATTCCAGGAAACTTTCAGGCATGCCTTTATAGACAATAATTTCTATACAGAGGTACCCTATAAGGCAGATTTGACTGTATGACAAAAATTCATATATACAGATATAAAATATGTGTACAATAACAGTGTTTACTTAACAAATGTTTTTTTTGAATTACTGAAATACATTTTATAACAAACCATAAATCTTTTGATTTTAAGAACAATACAATAATGCTTTTAATTGTCTAAAACAGGCTTAAGGATGCTCGCTGGTCATGTTTTGGTCTTTTTGTCAGATTTTCGGAATCCTCAAATTTTATCCATTTCTTAAACATGAAATATTTTTTCCATTTCTTAAACATGAAATATTTTTCCTATGAACCACCAGTTTTTCTTTTATAATTCAATCATGTATACCTTAAAATGGTATTTAACAAAAATTTTATGAAATCCTTTTTATTTTTTCATACATCTTTGATAGACTGAAGTTGTCAATGCAAAGACAATGAAAAATCCAGAGAAAACCAATATCCTGCAAATTTTCAAGGACTTATAACTCTAAAATGAGCACATGAACCTATATTTTTTCTTGCTTATTTGTTTACTATTCATATGTTCTCTCAAACTAAAACACCTATTTCAAATCCTATTTATTTCCTATTAGACCAGCAATCATCCTTAAGCAAATGTCTTGCACAGAAAAAAATATTAAAGACAAAACTTTAACTGGCAACAAAATTATAAAGAAAATGATATATAAGGCACAATTATTTGGCAAATTTAAACCTTTTGGACACAAGATTATTGGCACACATTAATCAGCAGTTAGAACATAATCCTTCAATTTTATATAATGTTTTGCTCTTACTACAAAAACATAATGAGAGAGAATTTGAAATAAATGTATAACATTGAACAAGTTCATAACTACTATTAAGAAAAATTTTGCACAACATCATCAAAATCATGAAAGAAAAAATTATTTTGAATCATTTTTACATTCTGTTCTCTTTTTTCACATCCTATAAAACTTGGCATTATTCCCACATCCTATAAAACTTTGCATTATTCCCCGAGTTCCACTGGAATAATAATAAATTATCTCCCCTGTGAGCTGACATTACAAAATGTATCTTAATTTAGAAAATTCCTGATTATTTTTTTATTAATTAGTTTTGAGTCCCAAATTCAATGCAGAATACAATCAATTAGGTAGGAATTCCAATCATAAAAAAATAGAAAAGGTTAAAAAAATTCAAACGAGCAACAAGCTGAGAGTGCAAAAAGGTTCAATGAAACAAAACAGTATTTTAAATTTGACTCATTCAGAAATTGCTAGGAAAAATTCAGTTTTTCCAGTCACATGTTATACATGACAATCTACTTTTTCGTACATACATGGAGGTAGAATACATGTCAAAAAGGGAAGTAACTTTTATAAACAGAGGTATTTCAGTTCTAACAATAAAGAGAAGAATGTAACAAATAATTTACTTATTTGAGTAGAAGATTAACTATTATCATAAAGCTGACAAAATATGAATGACCTCCATCAAAAGAATATTGTGTAAATATTAAGATTTCTTCATCAATTTAAAGATAACAATAAAATATTCCAACAAATTCAACTAACAAAATGCTACATTTAGCCATGATTCATGCTTTTTGACATTTACTGTAAGCACTATGTTCATTACAGAAAAACCCACATCAACATATCAAATCAGTTCTGTATATTAAATCTAATTCATAACAAACACAAGAGGCTCACCAGAGCCTGTATCGCTCACCTGGAGTCTGGTTTTCATTGGACAATTAATCAACTATTTGACCAAGTTTGTTGCAATTGGTTCAATTGTTCAGGGAAAATTTGTTGAAGATTTATTTTTCATAAGGTTTAATGTTAAAATATGTTCCCCGATGGTGGTAGTCCTGGCAGGAAGTTGACAAAATTGACCAGGAATAAAGGTGAACCTTAAATAAATGTAACAGAACCCGACCTCAAATTACACAAACCAATAACTCCTAAATAGAATTTGGGATTCCCTTCAAAATTTCAGGGTAGGTAGATCTCAACATGGCAAACATTTTTCAATTTACATTTCACTTCTATCTCAAAGTTTTGGAGATAAATGCAAAAATGTTAAAATTTTAAAAATTTGACAAAAAAGGGCAATAACTCCTAAATGGGTTTTGGGATTTCCTTTAAAATTTCAGGGTATGTAGATCTCAACATGGCAAACATTTTTCAAATTTACATTTCACTTCTATCTCAAATAGTTTTGGAGATAAATGACGAAAAATGTTAAATTATGAAAATTTGACGAAAAAAGGACAATAACTCCTAAATGGGTTTTGGAATTTCCTTCAAAATTTCAGGGTAGGTAGATCTTGTCATGCTGATCAAATTTACCCCATGTCAGATTTTCGATATCTGTAACGGTTTTTGAGTTATTAGCAAAAAACAGCAATTTACCCCTATGTTCTATTTATAGTAACGACAGCCATGTTTTTCGACATTTCAAAAATTTTAAACGATAGAAATTTTCCAGATGACCTAAAGAACAATTCTGCAAAGTTAGGTTGAAGTCGGTCCAGTAGTTTAGGACGAGTTAACGTTTGAAAAAGTTTACAGACGACGACGACGACGACAGACGACGACGACGACAGACGACGACGACGACGGACGCCAAGTGATGGCAATAGCTCACATGGCCTATGGCCAGGTGAGCTAAAAATGACATAAATAAAAATACATTAAATCTATTGTAGAAAATAAAATTATCAAAATCAAAATAAACAAAATATCACAGTTAGCTTTATATATTGGGAAATAACGTAGTTTCTTGGTACATGTATATGAACTTACAAAATAAAAATGTTGTACTGAATATTTTATAAAAACAATTTTAAAACTGAAATAAACAGCGTAACATTAATATATAATTAAATTCATAACAATCAATCACAGCATTTTGGTACTGGTTAAAAATTTATCAATTTCTGGCAAAAAAGGTTTCCATTAGTCTAGTTTAAAAAAATCTTTCCTTTATTTTACGCATTAAACATGTAAACATCTATTCAACTACCAAAAGGAGGTTTACATGATTTTACCAAAGACAAATGAGAGTATTTTCAATAAAAACTATAATTCTGGCACTTTGCCAACTTCATCAATATAAACCGATGTTATCATATAGTCTGACATTCCTGGCTCGAAAGGTTTTATTCTGTTGACGAAATCTTGGTATTCCGTATACACTTCTAACAATTTCATTTCAACATTTGATTTGGCAAGTTCTAATGCTTTGATGTTTTTCAAATATTTGTTTATTTCTGACATTTTCTGTTTTATTTCTGTTTTTAGTCGTCCTATTTCTTTTTCATAATCTTGTTTTGTAGCCTGTAAAATGTCGTCTGCTTTCTTTCTTTCAGCTTGCTCTGTTTTACTTATTTTCTCCGTCAGTTCTTTGTTCTTTGCTTCTAAGAGTTCTGCAACTGCAGCCTTTTTCTCATTCTCTGCTTTTTTCAATGCAGCTGCTAGCTTTTCTTTGTGAGCTCTATAAAAAGGTCAAAGAAAACTGATACTGAGGTAAAGAAAAATTTTATGTAAAAGATAGGCAAAACCATTATAACTATTTACATTGTATGCTAGAAATATGGTATATTTTTTTCATTCAACAAATTATTTTGAGTTCTAGGATACAACAGTTTATGTTTCAACTATCTTTGCAATGAATTTCTATAAGATTTCAAAACCCTTCTGAAAAAAAATCTCCTTTGACAGAAAGAAATAACTGTTAACTCTGTCCAAGAATAAAGTTCAGTCCAGCACTGGCGTGGAACATATAAAAAATGTTGGAATTACTTGTTGTCTATTTTGCAACTGACATTTAAAAGTTCCCAGTGGCCAGTATCACTCAATTTAATTTTCTATCTTAAGCAGAACTAATGTTTTACTCTAGATATGAATCAACTTTGATGATGAAGTATGGCAATTGATAAGCTTCTAATTGAGGACAACCCATGGCTGCCAAGTTAGGTTGCCATAGAGTCCTATGTTTAACTTTTTTTTTAGTCCTTAGTATGGGTTATTGGAAAAGTTTTCTGAAAAAGGACGACCTCAGGTTTGGTCGAAATTGGTTCAGTGGTTTCCAATTAAAATATAAATGTTTACAGACAGGTAACAAATTGAAAATCGACACTGAGACATAGCAACAGCTCATATGGACCTCTTTGTTCCAGGTTGGCTAATACAAAGGAATTTCTAATTTTACCTTATCGTCAAATGTCAGATTTGTGTATTATAATATGAAACAGACAACAATCAAATATCAAATTATCATAATCGATGAGAGACATTTAAATAATAAATAATTTTCAAGGCTATCATATTTTCCCATCAATTTGTTTTGTCAGTTATTTTGAATCAAAATGTGTAAATAACACTTGTATCTTCTACATATGGTTTCATTATAAATTTTGAATAAAGTAATGTGTTCTGTGTAACAGTATATTGTATTTCATATTTAAATACTTTAAAATCATTATCATTTAAAAAATACCAGATTTTGCATTTTAATTAAAAAAATGTCATTAATTGAATTCAAAATGTATAAATTCTGTATATAATGCGTGCAATAATTAATTCTGCATATAATTATATCCTGACATGCATTCTAAAATGCCTATAGAATGTAGACACATGCTTGTGCTGCTGTTGACAATTACTAGGCATGGGAATGATGTATAAGGCAAGAAGACATAATGGGTGACAAACTGAGATTTTAGTTTCCTCAAAACTGTATTTCTAAACAATGAAAAGTATTCATTCAAGTTATATTTGGAAGTCACGATTTCTATTTTTGATATTATTGTAGCATTCATCATTGGGTCACATTCTCCCATTAAAACCTTTGCGTTTATGTATATGTCAATTTTTATGTAAGACTGGAACAAGGGAGATAAATCTCCTTGCAAACATTCCTAAAATTTCATTATTCAATTTAAATTACTTATTACACACATGTGTTTCCATAAACTTCTTATTTGAAAATATTTGTTGTTAAAGAACCTCTTTTTACATGATTTTAATAAAAGTTAAATCATTATCAAAAAAATATTGTGCCATCTTTTTGTATACTGTGAGAATTTTAACTTTCTATATGACAAAAATCTATTAATTAACATATACATTTTTTCTGAATTTACAGTACTAAAAAAATACTATATTTATCTGATATGACAAATCAATTTAAGAACAATACTCCTGGTTATCTGATAAGCTACTTAGTGTTGTCCTTTAAGAGGATTATAAATTTGTCATTAAATTTACTTGTAAATTTAAACAACATCTATCAGAAATGAAAATGTTTTTGGGACATCCTGCTTGACACACAGTATATTTTTTTGAAAACCAGGTATTTAATTTTTTCTCTAGTTTTGCATTTTGTCGGAAAATTCATATCCATAAAACAAATATTTTTCATTGCCAAGTTGAATGTTATCATTTGCACAGACTGACCCTAAGTTATCTGGCACATTTCACTGATAAATGAAATAGAAAATTTGTCTATGTAAAACTTCTATGTCAATATATATTGGAAAAGTTTTGTTTTGTTTTGTTTTTGAATTGAAAATGGATATTTTGAAAAATAAAGGGTGACACTCTTCAAAATAAACTGCATTTATTGCTAGTATACTTTTCAATTTCAGCAATTTTCTTAGCAACGGTTGCTTTTTCTTCTTTCCTAGCCATATCTACAGCCACATCTAAACGTTTGACAAATTGACCCTCGGTTTCTGCTACAACCTCCTTCAATCTCTGTTCTGCTTCTAATCTTTCTTGCTTTACCTGTTCAATAGCCAGTTTCTGCATAGCCATTTCTACACGCAAAGCTTCTTCCTAAAAAAATTTAACAAGAATTTATACTCCAACCATTTGTTTTCTGGCCAAACAAAGGCTGTTATTACATTCATCTTTTATTATGCATGTAGCATAAAATCACCTCCTGGTACCTTTTTTCCTCACCTTCAACAACAGTTTGTATTGTGTTCTAGTTAAAAAATTGACAAAAAATTTACCGTTTATACAGTTCAACAATAAAGTCTATATGTTCTCACTTCAAAACCAGTATTTGTCTCACATTTCTAATTGTTTCTGGGGCTCATACAAATGAACTTTATATTTTCTGATGTATACAAGTGTTCTCTAAGGCATTAGAGGTGTTTTAATTGATAACTTAATCAACAGTTTCCACGTTAAAAATCAGTCATTCCCGTAACTGACTCTAAACTTACTAGCACATAGAAACATGACAGACGATAGCGGGACGAAACTGTGGATTATATTAATTTGCTCAAAAACGTTAATACAAACAGAAAAATATTAAGTGACAAAACATTTTGACTAAATGGATGAGGGACAATGACGATTTGCTGCGCCTTGAGGATATTTGGCAATACGGCAATGAAACTGAAATCATTTTCATGGAGACCTATAGCTATAACACACCAATGTTGAAGTATATGATAAAAATATCATAACATGTCATTATTCATATCAGACTCATTATCAACGGCTCTCTGGCCGATAAAAGGTGCGATATGAAAAATGCCATGTTATAATCTATATATGAAGAAAAATTTAGTGGTTATCCCCCCTTTTAAAAAATGCTACACCCTTTTTGTTGAAAGTTTTGCTTGACAGTTTTGGAAAATAGATGAAACGCTATGTATAAAACTAATCAAAACAAAATGTACACGTAGATTTTTCAATATTTTATACGATTCTGGTTACATCTGTTCATGACTTCAATTTAATGATTAGGTTCTATGGATTTTTTTGGATACATATGTGACCTTGATTTACAGATAAAGAACAATGGAAAATTACCAGAATTTCAGTCACATAAATGACATGTCATGTATATAATCAATGATAATCAAGGTGATTTCATTCTTGATAATGTATATAACAGCAATATATTTCATTCATGCTACTGAATTTTAAAAGGGAACATCATTGAGTATAAAAACATGGACTTATAAACTTATACATTTTAAAGTTCTAATGGTATGATCAGTTTTTCCATGTTTTCAATTCGAATTTTGATTTTTTTTTTTAAATTTAAATATTATGAATGCAAGAATTTTTGTGAATCAGTTTTTAAAATCATTTTAACTGCATGTAAACATGGTGAATAATAAAAAAAAAAAGACTCCTCGCTTCAGTATTCTTTTCTGATACTCATACACCAACCAAATCAGATAGTTTTTTAAGCTAAGTGGCACTAACTGAGAATTCACAAATTGAATTTTCGCCTATTTATAAAATATACTGTTCATTTTTCACTCAAAATGTTCTATGTAAAGATAGCATTCATTATTGGGTTACACTCTCTGATTAAAACTTTTGCATTTATGTATGTGTCAATTTTTATATAAGACTTGAACAAGGGAGATAAATCTCCTTGCAAACATTTCTAAAATTTCATTATTCAATTTAAATTACTTATTACACACCTGTGTTTCCATAAACTTCTTATTTAAAAATATTTGTTGTTAAAGAACCTCTTTTTACATGATTTTAATAAAACTTAAATCACTATCAAAAAAATATTGTGCCATCTTTTTGTATACTGTGTGTAATTAAGTGGACAACTTTAATTACTGCTTATATCATAAGTGCTTTTAACGATTTGGTGTAAATTTATACATTCTGGTACAGTATTACAAATGTATTAAACACAAAAATTGAAAATACGACAAAATAAACAACAACAAAAAGCAAATTTTATACTCTCAGTTTGCACCAATATTTCCACTGAAATAAAGAATGAGAAACAGCTTGCTGTTCTATTATATGTATGTGTAAATTCAAATTTTTGAATGTGAACTTTATTATCCATATAAAAATAATATAGACTAAAAGTAACAAGGCAAAAAAATTCTTTTTTCATAAATAACAGCATCAAATAAATAGAATTGGCTAGGGGCAACTATTCTAGGAATGATTATTGAAATTTTATAATTAAAATTACCTGATAACATAGTTCATTGAAAATTGATAGCCATTTATTGCATAACATATTGATTTAAAAACTGCCCTCTTAGCCTAATTTTGTATTAAATGTAATGAACCCTTTAAGACCACAGGCAAATATTATGCCACAATTTGAATATATATATATGTGATTCAATAGAGGCCACTACACAAAAGAAAAAAGACCCTGTCATGATCATACCTCATAATGGAAAATTATAAATGTATAAGTAGACTATTAAAATAGAGAAAACGACCCTTCTCGCAAGAAAATTGCTATTATATTTTTAAATAAAACATAAAACAAATCATGTTACCCATTGTTGGAAGTCTGTTCTTTCTGCCCTAAATCACCATTTAATTTTTTTTTACAAACGATCTAAAATTTTATCATTCCCTATTACAGCAAATACTTTAGTCAGTCAAATTGCAGAGTCATCAAAATTATTAACATTAAAATTTTAAATTCTGTCAAAAATTTATAATTCACACAAAGCTACAGAAAAACTCTGATGTTGCAAAAAATTTGAATACAAAAAACCTGTAAAATTTACATAACATTATAAACCTCTTATCATAACTTTCAAAATAAATCAACTTGTCTTGCTTCAAAATTCTGTACTAATAAGGTCAACTGTACTAAAAATAAGTCATGGATTATCTCAATTTAAATCCATTTGATGAAGTTATCAGGGTTATTGGGGTCATTAGAAAGCATAACTGAATAAAATGAGTAATTACTTAAAAGGAGTTTGAAATAGTAATTAATTTTTTCTTATCAGTAGAAATTAATATATTTCAACTGAAGTATATGTACAGGTGTACTTGTATATCAAAATAATATTTATTTACATGTATGATAATTTTTATTTCAATCATATGTCCACTGAGAAAATAATTCTGTAAATTTTCTTTTTAGTCAAAGACCATATCAGGAATATAAAGGGGCCTTGAAAAGATGGATATGTCATTCAATTTAGACCAGCTTCACATCCAAGTAAGTAGACCTAATTTAGAATGATGTACTTAAAATTGACTAGATAAAAGTCGAGTGATGAATTGATATGAAATAGAATGGATATAGGGTAGATGTCAAGGACATTACATCAACAAGTGAACTAGAGACCTAATGATTCACTGTAGAAATACCGAACTGCAGTATTTTCCATCACAGTACAAGGGGCTGCTTACAATACAAACGATTGTCATGTGAGGTTTGTATTAAAACACGTGCAATTTAAATTGTATTTTTTTTTCATGTAAAATTAATAAATTATGCAGTTGCCTGATGGGAAAATTTTACTGGCACATTCTCCTTTCCCAAAATATTTTGTAAAAGCCTCATGCATATCTACATAAACAATTTTTTCAAGACACATGGAGCCTTCACAAAACATGGAAGCTGAACTGGAGGGAACACTTTTTCTCCAAAATGAATCGCACAACATATCGTTTATCATACCAAATACCGAATTATGAATCGTTTGTCTCTGAAGCATATCATTACACCTGTAGAGTGAACTCACCGAAAACAGACATCTGACAATCACTACATTATGTGGTGAGCTCAACATTTTGTAAATGGACCTGATAAATAATAAAGTGGTTAAATCAACTGGCACAACATTATTTCCATTCATCATATATGATTGAGAAAATATAAAATTTTTCTCTTACATTGAAGCTCACTTTTATTCACACAAACCTTTAATGCTTTTTCTTGTGCCTTTGAAACCTTCTTGAGCATTCTTTCTTGGTCTAATTTCGCTTCTTCCCTTGCTCTCTGTACAGCTTCTGCTTTGATTTGTTCTGCCTGAGCCCATACTGCTTGTTCAGCTTCCCGAATTGCTCTCAATTTATCTTCCTCTGCCACTTCCACAGACCGTCTCTGTAACTCATTGCCAATACCTGTCAAAGTCAGTTTATATTTTTACTATTATGATGAATTGTCATTTTGTATCTACCAACAGCTGAATTTAAACCTACTCATGCTTATTAAAGACAATTTTTTCATATTTATATTTTTATGAAAATTCTTTCATTTCTATCTTAATTCTGAATATTTATTTATTTACATGTACATTGTACTTATTGCTAAACGACTTTTCTATTCTTTTTATTTTAATTTATTTAAGGAAAAATGATAATTAATTGTCCATTTAGATATACAAATGTAACTCATGCAAACATAAAAAACCCTTTTATACAGTCTTCCCATCATGTACTGTAAATTTGGAAATTTTTGCATGTACTTATTATTGCGATTCTTCTACCCACGCAAAATTGTGAGGTTAAATTATCGCGATCGCCGCATGTGTGAAAAACAGTTTTATTATTGTGATTGGAGATCGAGTAAAAATTGAAAATGGAAGTTTTATTAAAGTAATTGTTTGAATTAATGGCATTAAAAATATTAGAATTCAAAATGTTATTATATATATAATAGCTGTGAAAACAATACCTATACAACAAAGTGTCTACCAATTAACCTGTCTCCAGATGTCGGCAATCAATGACCAGAAACTGATGTGAGTAAATGAAAACAATGGGGGACAAATCTAGAATAAATCGGACATGAAAATATGCATTAAAAATGTGAGTTTATAATATTGCGATGCTAAACCTATCGCAATTTTCGCAATAATAAAACATCGCAGTTACAGTATATATTTTGACACTATATACATTTACATGTAACAGCACATTTTATTCGACGAGGATCATTCAGGTAATATTACCACCGATTACTAGTAATACTTACCAAGTATCATGCGATGTGCATGACCCTGAATGACAACGGGTTTCGTTTCTTCGTATCGTTTAGGAACTGTGCTGTATCGAGTGCCATAAACAGGAGCTGTTAATGGAGCAGTTCGTAATCTCGGTGTTATTGTTGGAAGAAGTGACTTCGACGGTTCTGCCATTGCCATTATAACAATTTTTTACAAATTCAAACTCCGGGTATAGTTTTCAACATTTTTGACCGAATAACATTTACGGGAAGTTATTTCACAAAAGAAAGGTACTTACAACACAATCGCATAGAATTTTCACAAGATGCATTTTGTACCTACTTATACATTTGAAGTTTTTTCACGATTTTCGTACGTAAAATATTAAAAGTTTATTTGTCACTCTAATATTTAATTTCGCGGATTAATATTAAAGCGTCGGAGGTTGCTATGCGCACTTCTTTCCCCGTAATCTCGCGAGATCGTGTCGTCATCACCATTTCCGGACAGAATATTTTTGGTGTTGCAAGGTGCGAGATAACCTAGTTATCCCTCTGTATGAAAGATAGTGTTGATTATTAAGGTCAAGGAAGACACAGCATTCAGTTTGTAACAAGTAATTATAAGAGATTTTGTTCAAACAAAATCATGTCATTTAGACACAACTGAAAAATCTTAATATAAGTGATAAAGTGTATCACACAAACACCACGTGCACAGAATTCCAACACATGTTGCACATGCTGCTGTCATTATGGCTTTGTTTTAAAAAGGAAAGGACTTGCAGATATCATTACCAATGCATAGTTGTTGAATTCTATTGTTTATATTATTACATTAAGTAAAAGGAAGAACATTCCCATTGTCTTAAAAAATTTTGACTACAGAAATCATTTCTGACCATATATGGTACAGAAACATAAGGTTTTTCATTTTGTTGTACTACTCCAACAGATATTGTTTAATTACTTTTGATCATTTATAATTTTAAGTTCTTTGATGGTATGGTTATTATTGAGACATGGCCAGGAATTGAGTAACAAATTGTTTTTCTGTTGCCATTTTTAAAACTTTGTTATTTAAGGAGAACAGTTTTGTATGTGTATTGACTGGCATGAATGACAATTATTAATTGAAATCAAATGAAGTGATTAACACTTGTTAATGTAATAAATTAATGAATTAGACCTTTGATAGTTGGATAATTAAATTACACATGTTAATCCATTAAGCAATCAGATATAATCAGTAATTGAATGATTTATCTTTGAAATTGTAATTAAATATTGCATATATATGACTTCAACATAATACTTGCACTTGATTTTTTTTTTCTGGAACTCTGATGACATTTAAACTTTATACCAAAATGTCCTTAATTTATGTACTTTTTAAATATTGAACAATGAATCTTGAAAACTCCCAATTATTATTTTAGAACATGAATGTCTCCTTTCTTTTAAAACAAGGCTATTTTCATATACAACTGCATGGAAAAAAATATTTAAGGTAAAACAACCAATATTCTTTTATATCATAGTATTTTGTGATTTTTTGTTTGTTTGTTTAGATAGATGTATTATATAATAACTGATAACCAGATTTCAGATACTAAAGGTTTTTTTGTAGGACATGTTAGGAGAAGCCTGTTACAATGAACTGGATCCAAGCAGAAATCCAGTTCTGTCTCTTGAAGAAGATTATACACTCAAACTTCAGAGCGAAACTCTTCACAACGACACCTTGTTTGAAATCCCAGTGAAAATGGAGCAAAAGCAAACAGGAGGTGAGAAAATTCATCTTTGCAGGTTTTTTTTATCCGAAGTTTGTTTTTGAACTAAACGCTGATAATAGTCCAAGTAAATCTTTGTGAGTTTTGGGTCTCTGAAGGTAAGCAACAGCAACCAGTAAATTAAGTTGGATAATATTTTCTAATCATAAAATCTTAAGAATGTTTTATTATTGTTGTTTGCCTTGACAGGAATGTTGAATACATCACAGAATCTGCAGTAATTGTACATGTAGGAGTTCAATTAAATTTAAATTTGCATACAGGTATTGAGGCATCAGATGTTGGCAGTTTGCTAGCACAGTTTGAAGAAGTAGCAGACAATGTGAGCAATACACAGTAAGTAACTGGTGAAAAAAGCTTCATCTCTCATATCTGTAATTTTGTAACATTGTTTCCATTACACACATTACATGTCCTGTTCATTTTACAGTTAGTATCTTTATTTTCATGATATACTTCTTAGACCAGAATATATTTTTCACCCAGATTGCACAACTCTAAAATTATATTGAATGTGCATTAGTCAGACGTATCACAATATCACACAATTATTAAACTTATTTTAGTGAGATTTGGGATATCCTGTTAAAAAAATAACAATAACATGAACATACAGTCAGGTGAACTTGTTGTGATATGTAAACATTTTTCTCAATGCTACTGTAATTATAAGATGGAGAATAGCAGTAAAAAGGCTGTTGGATTCAATCCCATGGTTAGGATTACAAGTATTAACACTGTCTCTATCAGGGTTCTCACTAAGAATTTTTCATGATGAGTCCTGGGAATCATCATTTTTCAGAATGGTGAGTCCCAGCTGATTTTAAAAAATTGAACATATGCAGTGGTGCTCCAAACTTGGAAAAGAAAATTTCTGTTACAGAAATCTTTGCACTTTTTGACACAACTTATTTATTATTTATTATTGCCTTTTTGTATTTTAATATTTATTGATCTATAATCTTTACTACTATTTTTACTCAACCATAACTCTTAAAAATCCTCCCTTTGACCTTGTTTGAACACCTTAATAATCAATATTGACAAATTTCCATTTGTTCAGAGAAAAGTCAAATCCGCTAAATTTAGTTTTAAGTGAGGTCTACATATTGTTACTGGTCGGTAAGAAACACTGTGTCCAATGGAAAATCACAAGAATTCTGATTGCCGCCATTTCAAGGACTGCGCTGGGCTTCGCCAATGTCGCCAAATGCGATTTTTTATTCAATCTGGCCGCAGATTGCTGGCGATATTTCTGGCAACAGAATTTTTAGATCTGGCACTTTGAAAACATTTTTAAATGGTGAATAAGAAACATGATTTGTAAGTTTTATATTATTATCTATGATAATTAAACAGTTTACATCAGGCCAATAAACACAGTAGGGGTTTCAACAGTAAACAAACACAATCAATAACTCGCACATGCTCAGATCATTTACACTTGATTGCTCAATTGATTGACCATTCTAAGGACAATTAAATTTATACACTAAGATAATATTTATATTATCCAAATTTTTATTAGGTAATTTCATTAGTCATGAAATTAAATATGCATGCTTTTAACACCTTTCGTGATTTTTTGTCGATAAGTTTTTGAATTCCAGTGCGACCCTGCATTGTGTAGCATACTTTTTGTCTTTTCTTTCCCCTTCGATCTCCAAGAAAACAAAAAATGGGGGATCAAAATTTTTTATGAAAATAATGGTCTTTGGACGCAGCTGATTAGATCTACATGGGTCCCAGGGATGCATGAATTTGAAGGATGACACGTCCAGGACGCATGTACGCCCCTTAGCGAGAACCCTGTCTATTTCACAGTACTAAAGAAATTATTTTGAAAGAAAACTATATATATGAACAATTATTATCTCATTAATAGGAAACATTTTGAGGTTAAACCAGAACCAGCTGCTTCAGGTACATATTAACAATTACTTTCTTACACTTGTGGATTATGTAGTTTACATGTATATACAAATTTTGATAACTTGGTTAAAAAAATTTAAAAGAAAGGTGGTCGCAGCTGTGTGGAACTGTCAATGACATTAGTCCACTTCAGGTTTAAAAAAAAAGAAGAAATCTTTAAATTTCTAATCATGTAGTCTAGAAAACGGCATCCTCCCAAGTCGGGGGTTCTGAGTCCACCCTGTTCCCTGACTTGGGAGGATGGAAAAAGTGACTTTCAGTGACATCCGGGATTTGTTTTACCGTGTTATATAATCTATAAACAAATTTTTGAAAATTAAAAGCATATCTTCAGAGCAAGAGAGTTTTATTTTAAATATTGTTTCAAAATGTTCTTTTTAGCTCACCTGTCCTAAAAGTAAGTAAAATAAATATCTTAAACATGAACATAGAAATAAACAAACACTACAATATTAAAGAATAGGTATTTAAATTGTATCATTTTTAGGTCATACAGATTCAACAAATATTAAGTTGTCTGAGGATGTAATTAAGAAAATCAGAGCCCTTAAAGAAAAGAAAAAATCAACCATAATGTTGCCTATGGGTATGCCATCAAAACGTGGACGTGGGAGTGCTATTGCTATGCATTCGAGCTCAACCTCAGTGAAACTTCAGAAAATAGTAGCCTCAAGTTTGAATGAAAACTCGGCTATCAAACTGGACACATACACACCTAGTAAACCATCTACATCAAAAAGTGAGAAATCTAACACTGTTTGTGCGAATTATTACCGGGATATTCCTGAACATGATTATTGTCAAAATGTTCCGAAAGCAGAAAAAGAGAGTGTAAAGAATGACTACAACGAATCTGACGTCCTTGACCTTGAGGATACAGAAACATGGAGTGACAAAGAAAATGACCAAAATGATTCAGGCATTCACGAATCCTTCACATCAAATTCAGACAAAAAACAAACAAATGCAAGTGGAAAGAGAAATTATCGAAAGAGAGAAAGAGAAGAAAGCCCTGAGATTGAAACTGAGAATTATTTTGATAAAATTCCATCCTATTATACAGCCTTGTCAATTGATCATAACAGAAAGAAAACGAAAATAAATGCAGCCGGCAAAAAAGTTATAAGTATTGAAGATTACCTCCAAAACAGTAAAATTATACCTTATCGTGATCCTTCAACCTATAATAAACTACCCGCGTATTACAGCTGTTTTACGAATAGTACGAAATATGATGCGATGGAATCGAAGGAATTTGACAGTTCTCAGGATAGTAAAAGTAGTGGATATTCTAGCATTCCTTCAGCTTACAGATCTCGATCTCCGTCACCAGCATATGAAAGTGCAAGCTCCAGGTCAAGGCCCAGAGTAAGATACAGCAGAAATAACAGGGGAAGGCGGAGGGTTAGAACTGAACGGTGTTCTTCATACTCAAGTGCCGATTCCAGGTCAAGTTCAAAATACTCATCGTGTTCAAGGTCAGTAAAAATCGCTTTTAATCAAATATCAGTAGGCTAAATGCTGCATTTGTAAGTGTCTTGACGTTTAACAACCCTTATTGTCATTTAACACACATATGAACACAATTGCAATTTTATTTTTGTTATTATTTCCCTGTCACGAAGAGTTTGGGGGGGGGGGGGGATATTGATTTACCCCTGTCTGTTCGTCAGTCCGGATATAGATACATTGTTTGTCCGGCTATCACCTCCTACAGTTTTGGAGCTTTAATATTTTGTAGGATGTTTATAACCATAATGAAGGTGTGCATGTCCACAGAATTTCGATTTTTTACAAATATTCTCAAAATGACAGTTAGTTGGACTTAGTCATTTTTTTCATAAAGGGAACATGTTCTTGCGGGGGCATCATTTGTGTCTTACAGACAGTTCATTTTATAAAAATCACTCCTAACAAAACAACTTTGTCCATAATTATCAAGTGCAGGGTCATTTCTAGTTTAGAATAATTGCTATCAATTTTGAACAAATCTGTTTTACTGTACAAATAACATTGCAGTTGCATTATAATTATCAGTAATAATTGAAGGTCATAAGAGGTCAGTAAATATTTAAAGAGTTGCTCAAGTGAATGAATTTACACAGTAGAAAATCTTTAAAAAATTATTTTGAGTTTTATTAATTTCCTGTCTTTAATAATGTTGTATGTTAAAATCTATTTCAGCAGATCTAGATCCAGGTCAAGAACAAGATGTTTATCCAGAGATTCATATGCAACAGATTCATCATACTCGAGGTCAAGATCTAGATCTAGATCACCTGGGTATAGAAAGTAAGTCCATAATGTTCTCTTCTTTTTGTTTTGTTTTTCAAACAAAATTTCCTCTTTATATAGCTACATGTATGTATTGGTTGTCTTGTGGCAGGCTGCTTGCCTGGACTGAAGAAGGTTCAGGAATAGCGCTTGGCTTTCCCAAAGTCGTAAAATGCGATTATATATTCCATCTGGTAATATAAAATTGTCAGTTTTGGAAAAAAATATGTGGAAAATATTTTGCATTGGAAATTTGCCAGTTTTTTTTCATAATTATCTATGACAATTGACAATATACTTCAGGCATATAAACCCAGGTGTTTGAACAGCACATAATAAGAAGTTCCGTAGATTATATTATAAGAATTTTGATAAGGTGATTTATTAGTCATGAAAATGAATATGCATACCTTTTATCACTTTCTAAAATGTGAAATCATAAAGTTTTCATTTAGCAAGATTAAGATGTTACTTCAATGTAAATAAACAGAGGCTTGCTGTCAAACTTATCATTTTAGGTTAAAGATATACTTATCAAGAAAACTTGAATTCGTCAAAATTCAAATATTAGATTATTTAATGTCAATAGGAATGTTTTAAAGGCGGCCTGGCGGAAAAAAAATTTGAAAGTGGAAACAAAAATTATACTTTGGCGATTTATTTAGAGACAAATTATTGAAAGTCAGTGACACCTCATGGACGTTGTGGCTTTGAACCATTGCTGGTTCAGACCAAAACGGTATTTGCACAGAAAATTTGGGAGTTATGAGATAAGAATGGTTGGCTTCGATTCAGATTGTGTCCATGTGGAATTATATGCATTCTTGCAGACTTACCTTTTGAGCTAGCATGCTAAGGAAGTGGCTCTTTTGTTCGTCTAGTAAAAGCCAGGTTTAACATGCTATCAGATGCATATTATAGTTGCAACAGGACATTAAACAACAATAAATCAATTATCACTTATCACTTATATAAACCTACAGAGGTTACATGTGTTGATAGATTGAAGGGAATCTTCATCAAAAATTGTTTATCATTTATTTAATAGGAGTAGTCGTAGCAGATCTCGTGAGAGAAGAAGAATGAAAAAACAGAAGGAAAGAGAAGAAAGAAAAAGGCAGCAAATTGTGAGTTGTTATTATTGTTTGTTGATAGATCTAAAATAGATTCCAATGAAAAGTATCACTTTCACTCTCCGTTCTCTAAAATTCCTTGCTTCAGCCAAATGTTATGAAACTTATACACACCAAACACAGATCAAGTTCAATTTTGGGTGGTGCCACTTTTACCTTTCTTGAGTTATGTCCCTTTATAAATTGAAAAATTGCCAAATTTGCTGTTTCTGCTCACTAACTTTACTTTGGCTCAACCAAATGTTATTAAACTTAAAAACAATGCTTCTAACCACCAAACACTGATCAAGTTCGAATTTGGGTGGCTTCACTTTCATCGTACTTGTGTTATGCCCCTTTATGAATTGAGAATTGCCAAATTTGTCATTTTGCACCCTCTATGACTTTTCAGAAGTTTCAAAGAAAACAAAATGTCAGTATGTTTGAATTAGTACATTGACTCTTGAATATTCATAAGCAGGGGCATCTGTGTCCCATGGACACATTCTTTTATTTGGAAACTTGAAAATGTGCTCCATGTATGTCAGTTGAATTTAGTTATAATTTTTATATCAATATTACTAGAAAAGTATTTAGGCCACACCAAATTAATTTTTTGTTCTTTGGATTCTTGGATGGCAAAAATAGGTGCGAGCGAGCGAAATTTTGATTTTAATTTTTTTTTCTTCAGGACTTGTTTTTTTGGATGCAGATCAAATTAATGTGCGGCACACATTTTTTAAAATAAAATATTGCAAAAATGGGAAAAAATTTTAGGAGCAGGCAGACAATTTTTATTTTTAATTTCTTGACAAATTTTCAGCATATTTGCAAAATGAAGCCGCAAACATTTTTTCTTCTTAAAATTTACATAGTCAGAAAAACGGAGCAATGCAATCCAAAGAACTAAAGATCAATTTGGTGTGGCCTTAGTTTAAAAATCCAAGTTTTGTTAAATAAATGCAAGTGTGAAAAATTAGCCAGGTGAAGGGCAAGTTCAAATATACATATATATACGAGTTAATAAGAGAGACTGTTTTACAGGAAGTTGTATAGTAGAAATTAACTTTGTTAGATACTGAGACCTCAAATAAACCAATTAAACCAATTTCTTTTCAGAGAACCATATAAATAGAAAAAATAATTTGTCATAGTCTTTAAATTTATACTTACATTTAAAATGCTTTAAGTAGGGGTACTCTTAGTAGAAGTATAGAAAATATTGTTTTAAAATTAATACTTTTCTGTTAAATTTAAGTTTTGAATGTTGCAGGAGGAAAGACGAATTATTTATGTTGGAAAGATTCCGGGTAACTGTACAAGGAAGAAACTACACACAAGATTCTGTCGATTTGGAGAAATAGAGGAAGTCAGTTTACACTTCAGGGAACATGGGTAAGTGACATTACAGCATTTAAATAAACAATGATAAAAGAGATTTCAGGTTTTTAAAATATTTTTCTTTCGGAGTCTATTTTTTATTTGCTGTTCAAAATTTGTGGAATTGAAGATCAAAACAAAAGTACTTCCACTCTGACCTTGTGTGTTCCAGAAAGGTAAACTGCATGTTAGGAAAACCATTCTGTAAGGAGTTATATTTCATATTACCCTTTTAAACAATAATTTATCATGGAAAATGCATTATATAAAAATACAGTCATATTAACATTTGTTTAGAACTTTGCTATGAATACTTTCAGAAAATAAATTAATAGATGGATGAACTAATAACACTCACTTTATAAATTACCTATGTCTAATAAAGTTATTTTAATTATTTTTCAGGGATAATTATGGATTTGTGACTTTTCTATATACATGTGATGCTTATGCAGCCATTGAGAGTAAGTTTGATGTTGAATTAAATGTTCATTACAAATAAAACTAATTATTTTATTTAGGAAACAGCTAATTTTATACAGTCGAAAATAAACAAGAACATTGTAGAAAGTTGTATAAGTGATTATCGATGAAACCATTTAAGAAAATGAAAAAAAAAGCATATTAAAAAACCCTGTTAAATAATTTGGAATATTAAAGCAATATTTTAAAAAGAACTTAGAAATTTCTTTGCTGTAGATTAGGCATTTCACTACATTGTGGAATACCACAGGCTTCCGATCAGTGAAAGGGTTACGTCATTTCTCCGATCAGTGAAAGGGTTACGTCATTTCTATTCATATTATTTATATGTCATATTTTATATTTTCCAGAGGGTAACACTATACCAGGAGAAGAACACTTTGATCTCTGTTTTGGTGGGAGAAGACAGTTTTGTGAAACAGAATATGCAGATTTAGGTTGGTATTGCATGAAATTTAGTTTATAAATTCTTTGATACCAATTTTGATGCAGAATATGTGTCCATTTCTTTGATTTGTATCTCAACAGTTGTGCTCAAGGCCAGAAATGTTGCCAAAACAAAACAAAAATCCAAAACGCTGAAGAGCAAATTCAAAACTTGCCAAAAAGAGGGAAAATGATTAAGCTAAAACAATCTATGTACAGAGCTATGCAACCAAGAAAACATATCTTGTCTCAGTTATTTCACTTTCCACAGTGGAAATATACCAGTAATACCGATGTTGAAAGTTTTCAGTCTGAAAAAAAATTTCAATATTTGATTGCAATGCTTATGAATTTTTGGCCTTTTAAGTCACCCATTTTATTTGTAAAATTGTGTTTTAACAATTGATGTTTCAAAGGGAAAACAATATATTTTGGTGAAGTATGACAGGTTAACAGGTGGCCCCAAACAGTGGTAGAAGGAAAATATAATTTGCTGTCACCCAATTTTTAGTTTAGTTTTAAGAAGTAAAAAATAATAGTTTTAATTTTCTTTTACAGATGGAAATGCTGAAATTGAGGAAGAATTTAACCCATATCCTGTCAGCTCTGATCCGTTTGACTTTGATGCATTACTGAAACAAGCTCAGAGTAAAATTGGAAAGAGATGATGACAGCTGAAAGTGTTAGCAATCACCTGGTCTTTCATACAGAATTACGAATTCTTTTGGCAGAGTGTTCAAATTACGGTTTCAAATTTGCATTTATTGTGTGTTCTATATGTGCTACGCAAGTTTCTAAATGACAGTGCCTGTCTCTATTAGTATTCAGACTTTCCCTAAAGACAATGTGCTGCCTCTTTAGTGTAGTGTGTGTTTATACATTTCAACCGTTTGTTATTGTGGTTTTATTGTACTTTCACAAAGAAACAAAATTCAGAAGGAACTCTGCCGAGAATTAGGCATTATTGTTCAACCAATAAAACCTTTTTTATATTTGATCAGATTAATAGCTTATATCAAGTATACTCTTCTTGTCTCTTACATTTGTAATTAGATTTTCTATTAATTAAATGTATGAAAAATCATGTAAATGACATATCTGCTTTGAATTACTTGATAACTGCTCATAATCTGATTTATATTCCACCATACGAGAAGTATTTGTAATCCTCAGGTCATATTTGTATTATGATTGTAATGAGATTTGAGTTTAGTTCTGTTAATGTAAGCTATGTGTGGTTAAAGAATATTTTTTTTATTTCAATGTAAAGTCGTACTACTAAACAAAATATGATTATGATTCAAATAAGAATCGAAACACATACCGTAGCAATATTTGTAACGTATGACAAGAATTTTAATTGTATACAGAGTCAGCTATGATGTTTTGTAGTTACCTTTGAAGTGATTATCGTCTCCAAAAAAGCAGAAATCACAATAGGAAAATGATGGCAGACTGTTTTAGAAGAGTGTGCAGGGTGGAAAACTTTTTTGTCATCAATTACAAATGTTGCTACTGTTTCTCATTTTGATTTTAAATGAAATATATATAATTGAAAATAGAACACAAATAAATGAAACAGATACTACTCCTGCAGATTATTTACATGAAGTAATAACAAAATGTAGATTTAAATGGATGTGTGTTTTAGAGGTTGTAGTAAACTGTATTCTATAATGTATGTAAATTTACATGGAATGCGAACTTGTATGTTTGGTTTTACATTTGAAATTCATTCTGCATTTTCATATAGGGTAAGACAACATTTCATGTTGATAGAGTAAATGATATTTCTTTAATTTCAGTAACTGTCCGTACCGATTTGGGTTAAGAAGATTTTTGAGTCTTTACTAGTGCTGAATTGTACATTTTATTCCTGGAATTAACTACTGCAATTTTTGTCATTAATTTTGATTATTACTTTCAATTTGTTTTATTTTTTTACACCTGTCAAGATATTCTCACTTTTTTTTTTATTATTTGATACTACGTATAATACACAGCCTGAAAGGTTTTTGACTATAACTTTGTGACTATAACTGACCAAAATAGGTTAAACAAGTATAATCTGTTCCAAAATTTAAAACAATCCTTGTTATTTAATTTTCAGAAAATTTCTGATCAGAAATTAGATATAAATATTAGAAAACTTATTTCACCCAGGAATATTTAGATCATGGATGACGAATTAATATTTGGCGACGTCACAGTACCCAAAGTTGATTATACAATATAATGTAACTTGCCTCACTATTAACGACCAATCAGGTTGTGTGTTCAAATTCAAATTAAATCAAAATGACATGACCTGTCTGAATATTCTCCATTGTAATGAATATCTATCAGCTAGAAACAGTCCTGTAGTTACTCTGCAAAATTGTTTTCCTATCATTTAAAATTGTGTACAATTACTTGCTTCGTTTAAAAAACTTCACATATCCATGGAGACAGTTTGGAATCGGCAGTGTTTGCATGTACTGGGCATTTTCAGCTCATGTGAAAAGTAAAGACATATTTGATTTTTTTTTTTTGATAGTCTTATTTGTTATATTTTTGGTATGTATTTTGGAATATGTTTTTGTTATAATTTTGGGTTATATGGGTGCCTTGTATAAATGACTCATAACTTACATGTATTGTTGTGTACTAGAAAACCATTATGTATTAGTGCTTCGACATTATTTTTACTGTTTTTTTTTCTATTTTATGAAATGGAACTATGGGTTTTCTGATTTTCTTGCCAGTGTATTGAAATGTGCTATTTTCAATAATATTGGTTGCCTGAAAGAATATTTTTGGATTTTGGAATGTACAGATATTTTATTTATCAATATCCAACTCAATCTTTTTTTGTAGGATGGAGTGGGGAGTTTTGTTATCTTTCAGTGGAGTCAGTACTATGTATTTTTAGTAATGATTTCCAGTTTAGATATATAGTAGCAATGTCAGTAAACGCCAGGTGGAGCTGTTTTGGGGAAGTTATTTGTAACTGGATTCCGCTTCTTTACAACCTTTTCCAGCCTATTTTGGGACCATTATACTGTAAACAAACTGTGGTTTCCATCCAGTGGCGCCCCTAGTGTTTACTGACATTGCTATATATAGTAAATAATAAAAATGCATATATAAAAAGAAAATACACTTTGGGTACACTTTATAAAACTGGTTGCATTATCAGAATGAATGAGATTCACATTTGAATACTGTATGAAATCGGGTTATGTTTTGTGTGATTGCATCATTTCAATTTCATCAAGTCAGTGTTTGATTAGTGTGTATATAATTTATACATAATATGTCCATGAATAAGATTTTTGAAATGTTTAAAACCCTTTTCTTTTTTGTTCATTTATTAATGATATGCTATATTTTGATCTATTGATCAGTGGGTTACCAATGGAGACAAGGATTGAATGTTTTGTTTATTGATGACTGATTTGAATGTTTATACACGTCTCCAAATAAAGTTAGAATATAGAATCAGTGTTTCAAATTAATCTGCCTCATGCCAATGCTCAGGGTCACAAAAATAACTGTGTAGTTTTTCAAAGTTCCAAGAGGAAAGAAACATAGGACACAAAAGATATAGTTGTAAGATTATGTTGTGGCTCATAAAGTTTAGAAGCTAAAACCCCACCCACAGAGTTTTAGGAGAAATATACTCTTATCTGATGACATCAGCCATTCATGTAAGAGACGAAGTGTGTAAAGCTAGAAATTTTGAAATTTGCATTGGTTTTGGTGTTGATACAGTATCAGTTTGTGGGGATCTTCAGCTGTCATCAGTCATACAAGCTATTTTTAGAGTTAATCATTATTTCTGATCAGCTTGAATCACATATCTTTTGAAAGAAACTCTGAAGATCTAACATGGTAGAAAAAATTCTATGCATTGCCTCTGTCTTGAGATGGACATGTGAGCTATTGCCATCACTTGTTAAAGATCTCCTCTGAAACCACTGGGCCAATTGGAACAAAACTTGGCAGCAATGGTCCTGTTTCAGAATTGTATCAGATGACCTCACCCGTCATCCAATATGGCCACCAGAGCTGAACAGAGTTTAATATAGGACCCTATGGGGAATTTAATTAAAGATCTTCTTGGCTGAAACCACTTTGCCAACTAGAACAGAACTTGGCAGCAATGGTCCTTAGGTGGTCCTCTTTCAGAAATTTATCCGATGACCCAGCCCATCATCCAAGATGGCCACCAGAGCCGAACATAATTTAACATAGGACCCTATGGGAAATTTACTTAAAAAACCAATGGGCCAATTGGAACAAAACTTGGTAGCAATGGTCCTTCGGTAGTGCTCTTTCAGAATTATATCCAATGACATGGCCCATCATCCAAGATGGCCACCAGAGCTGAACATAGTTCCCTGTGAGGAATTTAATTAAAGATCTTGTCAGAAACCACTTGGCCAATTGGAACAAAACATAGCAGCAATGGTCCTTAGATTGTCCTGTTTCAAAATTGTATCCGATGACCCCATCCACCATCCAAAATGGCCGCCAGAGCCGAACATAGTTCAACATAGGACCCTATGTAAAATTTACTTAAAGATCTTCTTTTTTGAAACCACTTGGCCAATTGGAACAAAACTGAGCAGCAGTGATCCCTTTTCAGAAATGTGTCTGATGACCCGTCCACCACCCAAGATGGCCACCAGAGCCGAACATAGTTTAACATAGGACTATATGGGGAATTACTGAAACCACTTGACCAATTGGAATAACACCTGACAGCAATTGTCCTTAAGTGGCTCTCTTTCAAAAGTGTTTCTGAAGATCCCACCCACCATTCAAAATGGTCGCCAGAGCTGAACATTGTACCCTTAGTGTCAAATTTATCTTGTTTAAAACCACTGTGCAATTTGGAACAAAAGTTAGCAGCAATGGTCCTTAGTTGGTCCTTTCCTTTTTCAGATTATATCCCATGACCCAACCCGTCCTCCAAGATTGCCACCAAAGCTGAACATAATTCAACATGGGACCTGATGGGGAAAAATCAGTGAAATTCTTCTTGTTGGAAACCAGTGAGCCAGTTGCCTTGACAGCAATGTTCCAGGCTGCCAGTCAGGATGAACATAGTCCAGGTGAGCGATACAGGCTCCTAGCAGTCTCTAAGTTTTCTCCCTTTTCAGTCATTTTAGCACTTTCATTTGTTCTTGAGGTTTTTGATTTCCACATTTTTAGCCTTGAGCACTGCTGCGTCTGAATCATGTGCAAGTAAAGTGCATCAATATTATTGTCAGAGTATGCATATTAAATGCAGATATAAGGAACAAGCTGAACACTGTTCTTGGAAGTTTTTTCCTCCTTTGGTTTCTTATAAAAATGTCTGAAGCAACTGGAGCAATTGGAACCAAACTGCAGTAAATTATCTTTGGTCCTTTTTCTGTGTCGTGACCTTGGAGTTTGTTCTTTTAGAATAAAAAAAAAAAAAATGGAAAAAAAATCTAACAGTACTTGGCTGAATTAATGGATATTCCTTGATGGTACTCTTAAAAAAATATCTCCCATATTAAATACTTTAGTGCTACTAAAATTAATTGAAAGAACAAATAAAAATATTTTTAAAGTCTCTTCTTTGAAACTAATGGATAAGGAGGGTATGGTGATGTTTTAGGGTCTGGACCTTGGGTCAATATGGCAGCCGTTTCTTAAACAGAAAAATTCGTGCAAAACAGATTTGGTTCAAATAGCTTTAAATACAATAAAAAAATCACATTAAACAGTTTCATTAAGTATTTCCCGTATGCTTTTTAAAGTAAATTTTGATATGCTAGTAAACAAAAGTTGTAAATATTTAAATAAACGCATAAGACACCACACAGATTTCAAAACTCGTGGGTCTGATGTTTGCACGGTTTTTATACGACCGCAAAATTTTTGCGGTCGTATATTGGTATGACGTTGGCGTCGTCGTCGTCTGCGTCGTCGTCCGTCGTCAGCGTCGTCGTCCGAAGACATTTGGTTTTCGCACTATAACTTTAGTATAAGTTAATAGAAATCTATGAAATTTAAACACAAGGTTTATGACCACAAAAGGAAGGTTGGGATTGATTTTGGGAGTTTTGGTCCCAACAGTTTAAGAATCAGGGGCCAAAAAAGGGCCCAATAAGCATTTTTCTTGGTTTTCGCACAATAACTCTAGTATAAGTAAATAGAAATCTATGAAATTTTAACACAAGGTTTATGACCACAAAAGGAAGGTTGGGATTGTTTTTGGGAGTTTTGGTCCCAACAGTTTAGGAATTGGGGGCTAAAAAAGGGCCAAAATAAGCATTTTTCTTGGTTTTTGCACAATAACTTTAGTATAAGTAAATAGAAATCTATGAAATTTAAACACAAGGTTTATGACCACAAAAGGAAGTTTGGGATTGATTTTTGGAGTTTTGGTCTCAACAGTTTAGGAATTAGGGGCCAAAAGGGTCCAAAATTAAACTTTGTTTGATTTCATTGAAAATTGAACTATTGGGGTTCTTTGATATGCCGAATCTAACCGTGCATTTAGATTCTTAATTTTTGGTCCCGTTTTCAAATTGGTCTACATTAAGGTCCAAAGGGTCCAAAATTAAACTTAGTTTGATTTTAACAAAAATTGAATTCTTTGGGTTCTTTGATATGCTGAATCTAAACATGTACTTAGTTTTTTTTATTATGGGCCCAGTTTCCAAGTTGGTCCAAATCGGGGTCCAAAATTAAACTTTGTTTGATTTCATCGAAAATTGAACTATTGGGGTTCTTTGATATGCCGAATCTAACCGTGCATTTAGATTCTTAATTTTTGGTCCCGTTTTCAAATTGGTCTACATTAAGGTCCAAAGGGTCCAAAATTAAACTTAGTTTGATTTTAACAAAAATTGAATTCTTGGGGTTCTTTGATATGCTGAATCTAAACATGTACTTAGTTTTTTATTATGGGCCCAGTTTTCAAGTTGGTCCAAATCGGGGTCCAAAATTAAAGCTAAAAAGGGGGTAAATTTTTTTTTTTTTTTTGGGGGGGGGGGGGGCAATTCTCCACAGCATATTGTATTACACAAGAAGCAAAAAATTGAATATAAATTCAAATCATATGACCAATTCTAAGTTCTTTATTTCAGTTATTCTGTGTCAGAAACCTATTATGTGTCAAATATTTGAAGAAATTTTCAATTGCACAGTATTGTGCAATAGCAAGAAATTGATATGTGTGCCCTGTTATCAAAACTTTATTATTAACAAATTCCATTGGAAATTTGCCAATATAAAATGTGCTGATGAAGCTTTTTTGTTTATCTTATCTAAACTGCTTTTAAATTATGTATATTTAAAATTTGCCATCCTTGACTATGATGTCATTTTCTATTTTAATATGTTATGGTGTATTTAAATGGGCTGTTATGGTTGCAAAGTATAAAGAAATGGGGGGGGGGGGGGGGGGTTGAAAACAAAATTTGGGGGGGGGGGGGGGGTAAATGAGAAATTGGGGAGGGGGTAATTTTTTCTCATTTCATATTTCATAAATTAAAAAGAAAATTTCAATTTTTTTTTAGCAAAAAAAAGGGGGGGTTACAATAAATTTTATTGTTTTTTGGGGTTTTTTTTGGGAGGGGGGGTCAATGTGCAACTTCATAGTGTATTGCACAAAAGCTAAAAAAAGGGGTAAATTATTATTTTTTTTTTGGGGGGGGGCAATTCTCCACAGCATATTGTATTGCACAAGAAGCAAAAAATTGAATATAAATTCAAATCATATGACCAATTTTAAGTTCTTTGATTTCAGTTATTATGTGTCAAATATTTTAAGAAATTTTCAATTACACAGTATTGCGCAATAGCAAGAAATTGATATGTGTGCCCAATTTTAAATTTTAAATTGGTTATTTCTGATTTATATATAAAAACAAATAATACTGATATGGTTTGAATAGGTAAATTAAAAAATTTTAAGTTCTTAGACAACATTCATTCTGTGTCAGAAACCTATGCTGTGTCAAATATTTATTCACAATCCAAATTCAGTATTGTATCAAGCTTGAATGTTGTGTTCATAATTGCCCCAACTATTCAGGGTTCGACATCTGCGGTCGTATCTAGCTGCGCCCAGCGGAGCATTTTATTACCTTTTGTGGAAAACTTTCATTTTGTGCATCAATCTTGAAATCGACATCACAAAATAGTGAGTGAGGTTTCAAAAAGCAAACGTTACAAACTTTAATTTGACCTAAATTAATATAGGGTTAAGTTTTTTCCACGAAATATACCTTTACATTTTATTTTCTGTTTCGATCCCATTGTTTAAGTTAATTGTTCATTATTTACCATTTTCCGAAATTGGTAAGAAGCGGTCTTGCGCTTACCACTCCCTTCTGCAGCTCAGCCCCGGTTTTGAAATATGCACACACACACTGCATCAATATCATTGTAGGAGTATGTAGAGTATGCAAAGATAAAGGAACAAGCTGATCACTGTTCTTGAAGTTTTTCTTCTTTAGATTTCCTATAAATATCTATGAAGTAACTGAAACAATTAGAACAAAACTTCAGCAAAATTATCCTTGGTCCCCCTTCAGAGTCCTGACCTTGGACTTTGACCATTGTCACACTAAAACTAAAAAAAAAATCAGCAAAAAAACTAAAAGTACAATAATGTAAAAAAAACACATTTAAGAGTTTTGGTACGTATTTCCCGTATGCTTTTTAAAGTAATTTTGTTATACTAGTCAACAAAAGTTGTACATATTTAAAAGTATGACACCACACAGATTTCAAAACTCGTCGGTCGGATGTTTGACATGTGTTATGTGTAAAACTTTCATTTTGTGCAAAAGTGTTGAAATCGACATCCCAAATTCTGAGTGAGGTGTCAAAAAGCACGATTTTAAACCAAACATTACAAACTGTAATATAACCTAAATTAATATACGGTTAAGTTTTACACATGGTTCTGATTTTTGTGTACTAAGGAACAGTGGAAAGATAGGATCATTATCGAGTTATCCCGCTTTTGACAGTGAAATGATGTACCGTTTAATGCGGTATGTGCTTCTCTGGAGCTCACATCCCCGGTTTTTGGTGGCGTTTTATGTTTTAGTTTTTATTATCATATCTCAGTATGTTTTTTCTATATAAAAATTAAGACAATAATTTTACTATTTTGTCTGTTTCTAAACTTGAAACGGTACCTCGGGGACAATAAACTTACTATTCCCTTCATACCTAGTCAATAAGTATAATAATATTATTTTGCGATATTGCATTGTTCAGTGATAGTGTTGTCTTGAAGGTCTTACTCTTGCATTTCCTTTGTCTAAAAATGGATCATATTTCACTTTTAAGTTCGGTTGGGTTCCAGGGTTAGACAGTTAACATATATTGTTCGGTTACATAATTGGTGATGTCTGACGAACGACATCTACCAATCTGCTTCTAACATAACTTTTAACACAGGATATAAAAATGGGCAACATGGTTGATGTCTTATAAGAGGCAGGAACTGCTTATCCGTTAGGTCAACTTGAATTCACTGCCGTTGTTTGTGAGGTCCATGTTGTTTACCATTTTAAAGTTTTTTTTTTTGTGTTGCGTTTCTGTGATTTGTTCGTTTTCGTCCTTCTCCAGTTCAGTTTTCTTTTTGTCCCCTGATTTATGATCGTTGGATGTCTCCTCGGATTTTCCTAACCTTGTCTTACTGTAGATTTAGAAATTATTGCGATAAAAGCATAGCGATAAGGGAAAATAGTGTTTTGAATTCTCTTTTTTTTGTGCTCGTGATCAAGCCTAGTTAGCAGAATTGTTAAGCCATTTATTTTTTACTTTTTATTGTCATTTTTGTGTTTTTTTACCTTTTACTCCATTGGACAGCTGTTGATCCTTTTGTTATTTTGATTTCTGCAACTAGTATTCTTTTTTTTTTGGACAAATACATTAATCGCATTATCGCCAAGTTATCGAAATTCTAATGGGGACTAACTGTGCACCACTTATTGCGGACCTGTTTCTGTATTGTTACGAATCGCAATTTATATCTAAAATCAGCAAAGACCCAACGAAACAACATTTGATACAAACATTTAATAACACTTTCAGATATTTGGATGATATTTTGGCTGTCAATAATGACGACTTCAGTATGTACACCAAAGAGATTTATCCCGTTGAACTTACTTTAAATAAAGCTAATACTAACAGTGAACACTGCCCTTTCCTGGATCTTGATATCTATATCTCTAACGGGAAGTTTAATACTAAAATTTACGATAAGAGAGATGATTTTTCATTTCTTATTGTTTATTATCCGCTTTTAGATGGCGACGTTCCCTTGGCACCATCGTTGTTCGATTCGCTCGCGTATGTAACAACTTCTTTGAAAGAAATCTCTATATTACTGAAAAATTATTACGCCAGGGATTTCGATATCACAAACTTGTCAAAACCTTTACTAAATTTTATCATCGGTACAAGGACCTCATTCGTAAATATAAATCAACGTGCAAACATCTTATGTGTTCAGGTATTTCACATCCCAGCTTTCATGGTAATATTCTATACAAAGCACAAACATGTCGTCATTCACCTGAAAAGCTAAGCAAACCTTTCAAAAGACTTATCCACAAGGGATATAGATACGATACTGTTGTCAAGTCATTAAAGATGGCATTTTTTTTGGAAATAATATTGATTCACTCATAGGGTCGTTGCATCGGAAATAAACACATTTATTCTAAAACCAGTTGTTGGCATGATGCGGGTTATGTTCTGCTCGTATAATTTGTTAATATATATTGTTCATTGTCATTTTGCTTAGTTTCTGCTGTTACCCTTTTTAACATTGGACTTTGTTTATTCCAGGCTAGAGGTATAGGGGAGAGTTGAGATCCCACAAAACATGTTTAACCCCGCCGCATTTTTGCGCCTGTCCCAAGTCAGGAACCTCTAGCCTTTGTTAGTCTTGTGTGTTTTTTTAAATTTTGGTTCATTTTTATGTTTCGGAGTTTAGTGTGCCGTCCATTTTGCTGAACTAGTATACATTATTGTTTAGGGGCCAGCTGAAGCCCGCCTCCGGGTGCGGGATTTTCTCGCTGCGTTGAAGACCCATTGGTAGCCTTGAGCTCTGTTCTGCTCTTTGATCGGGTTGTTGTCTCTTTGACACATTCCCCGTTTCCATTCTCGATTCTATGGTATGAGCCTGTCGTCGTCTTCGTCGTCAGCGTCGGCGTCCGTAGACAGTTTCCGTTCATTTACTATTGTTCTATTGAACGCATACTTATGATATTTTCCACAGTGGTCCTCCATATGAAATTCAGGTTGCGATTGATTTTGGGAAATCTGGCCCCTCCCTTTTTTTCTGTGGGTCATTAAGGGTTTTTGGATAATTTTGGTGGAACTTTTAAAATTTTCATCCGATTTTTATGATTTTTCTGTTCCAGAGTGGAATGTGACTTATTCATCAAAAATAAGGAACAAATACAAGGGTCTATATGTTAACTGGTGAAATTTAATTTTCTGGAAGACGGGCGTATAATGCGCTCATGGCGCAGCTGTTTATTGGATTATAATGTTCCTTGATAAAAATGGAAAATCTTGTGCAAAATTCGTTTTTCACTATATTTCTTACCGTTTTAGAGATATAAGGGGCCAAAAAAGGGACACACCTTAATTTTAAAAACTGTTTTATTTCTGATCTGATTAGAGATGATTTTTTTAATAGTTCTCCAAAAGAAATACAATGAAAGTTACTCAAGGCATTTTTGTGTTACTTTTGTCTTTGCAGAGATAAAAGGGATTAAGCGACCAAAATTATCCATTTGCGGGGTGCCTAAAATTTTTATATTCATCCAATTTTAATAGGGATTTTTTCTTTTAATTCATGTTGATGAGTTTTTCCAGTGTTATGACCACGGATTTCTTTTACTCTTTTACAGTTTTTGAGATAGAAGGGGTTAAAAAAAGGCTATATGCCTTGAAATGTATTTTTTTAAATTTTTCATCCAATTTCAATGGAGGTGTTTTTTTCTTTTAATTCATCTTGATGAGTACTTCCAGTAGTATGTAACAAAGTTTTACTATCTTTTACATTCTTGAGATACAAGAGGTTTAAGGTGTCAAATGAAACATGTTGCGGTTGCATCATGCTGTCTGCTTAAGCTGTAGCGAAGCCCTCTATTGTATTTTTATTGGGGTGTAAAATCCTTGATCGAAGCACATTTTATATGAGGAAGCGCTTCACATACCATATGTGCGCCCGATCAAGGCTTTTACAACACTATAAAACTACTAAAATGATGCATTCAATTTTTATAATTACATTTTATATTTGACAAGTATACAAAATTGACTGTAAGTTTAAAATATTTTCCGTATTGTCTAACATTATAACTCTGCTGCCTTGTCGTTGTCGTGAAACCATGTGCTAAACAAGATTTTGACTTTTATTGGATTATAAAACATCACTTTTCAGAACGTCTACCAATTAAAATTACGAATTTCAATGAAACAAACAAGTAATGTAATTATAACTAAAATGGTATTAAGAACATATGACACAACACTATATTTTCAATCATTTTTTCGTATTATCAGTGATCAACACTTAATTTCCATTGTCAGTTGTTTTAAAAATTGTACTTTTGAATTTATTTATTAATGAATGATAAAATAACCGAAGCAACCACGAACAGTAATGCTTGTTTACCGTTATTATCTTATCCTGTCTCCATTTAAATGCTGGAAAATACCAAAGATAATTTTGTTATCAATATTTAAAGGTTGTGTGAGACTATACAACAATGTAAAAATTCTTATAAAAATTTTATTTTACAAGTATTAACGCTATTCACCGGGTACAAAACCAAAACAATTGTGACAAAAATAAGTATTTTATACACAAAACAGAGGTATCAAAAGTTCGACCATGAAATACAACACTTGTCATGCTACCTGACCATGCACAACTGAAACTGCAAAATATATTAATCCCGCAAGAAAGGTAACAGCTGCAATAATCCCAATTGTAAACAGAACTGTAGATAATCTTGAGTCTGTTTTAGCTCTATCCTCATGTCCCGTCCTGTATTCATCGTCTGATTTTTCCATGTAGTGAACTCCTGGCAAACAACACAACAAACAGAAGAAAAAGAAACATGGACAATGTAACATTGCATGTAGTTTGTGATTACATTTGTTATAAGGGTTTGGTTGAATTACGTAATCTTTCGGAGCCACTCGTTCTTCTTCTGATAAACGATTGAAAAAATACCGAAGAGAATCGTCTGCTATATTTTCTTCTGAGACTTTTTCCGGTTGTTCTGACCACGGTTTTAATGGCTGTTGTGTAAAAATATACTGTCTTTTAGGCGTAGGTGGGCATGTAAATGCCCTACGTATCGAATCGTAATATGGGTGCACATTTTCCCACTCTTCACTTATATACATGTTAATTTGTCGCGTATAATGAGATCCAGCAGACTGTTTTGATCGTACTGAAAAAGTCCTTTGGAATGAGTTTTCGGAAAATGGTGACCCTGGAACCGTAGAATCATGGTGATAAAATGGATTATGATATTCAGGTCGAGCTGCAATTTTTTCAGAGTCAGTTTCATTACACATATTATAAATATTGATGTCATTGGGCAATTCATCATCCAGCTGTAATCCTTCATTGACGTACGACAAAAGAGGGGGTGGCGGTACAACGTTGGACATTATCACAGACTGAAATAAAATCAAAAGCTTCATTAAAAACCCTTCATTAATAGAAAAAAGAAAAATCATCTTTTAAAATCAACGAGATGTCGGGTAACCCTGTGGAACGCCTCGTCATATAATTTAATTTACAAAAGGAACATTTTACCATATTTTATTTAAAATGTGTAGTTTGTACAAAATACGACAGTTATAAAACACTAAAGATCTGTTTCTCTTCTTCTGCAAACGCATTTATAAGCTCCAATACGAAATAGAACATATTGGCATAAGTGGGTCAGCAGTTCTAGCCCAGGTTTTTACCTATTTGTTTTAAAGAATTCATCCTATGTTATCTAAGCGAACTAAAAATATAGTCAAATTGAATTTTTAAAAAATCCATATTTACCTGTTTGATTTCTGTTTTAATAAATGCGTGCCAAATATCGAAAACAAATTCCTTTTCATCATAAAAACGAATGAATCACTCTTTATGATAACTACACATTAATATATCTTTCCTAAAAATATGTCAAGGTGTCGCACTAGTGTAACGTTACTTTTGACACCATTGTGTATTGCGTTATTAATTAATTACTTGGTTTTATACTTCTTTGTTTAAATTTTTTGGCAATCTGTTATGTAGACCACAAACCTAAGGAATAAATGCTTTACCATCCTACACGAAGAAGTCAAAGACATGTTTTTTCAACCACGCCTTTACCTGATTTAAAAATACAATTGTATATAAATACAATGAAGCGCTTATAAAGACATGACTAGCTGGATAATAAAAACATTAACATCAGCTAAAATGAAATTAACACATTTCCCACCTTATTATGAAGACATATAATGGCATACTACTAGAATATAATTGTAATAAATAATTATTATAGTTTTTATTCTATATTCTTGAAAAATACCTGTAATTTAATAATTGAACATATTCTATATTTGTATTTTAATCGGTATAATAATTTTGTCTCTGGTTTACACCTTAAGGCATATCAAAATAGATTAAATATTGGATATATTTATTAGTTGAATCTTGATATCAAGTACATGTATATGTATTTTAAGAAACTTGCATCTATGGTGAACCAAACTTAAAACATTTGACCAAAACAAAAAAAAAAAAAAAAACAAAAAACAAAACCAAAAAAGCAAAAAAAATCTTTAAATTTTCCAATTTATTACTTCATTGATTATACCAATTATAGAATAATTGGAACTCCATTCCATCATAGCTTTCATAAATCAAAAGATTGATACAAACTAAATTTAATTTGACACAAACAACAAAAGATTTCTATCACCAATGCATTGAAATAATCGGACACATATTATATGACTTAAAAATGGATAAGTATTTCTTGCTTGATATATATATATATATATGGCTGTGAGTTATGGAACGATTTGTCTCAAACAGAACTTATTATGTTAGAAAGATCTCATAAATTTGTGTGCAAAACCATCTAAGGACTTCCGAAACGAACTCGGTCTGACAAATATACAAGTCTTCTTGGTTGGTTTTCAATTGAAAGCTTTATCAACAGATTTAAACTTTTATTTTTTGGTAGACGATGTAGGTTGAAGTCTTCTGCGTTACCAAAGCGAAAAATGATAAGCAGACTAATGGAGTTCAAACATAGATGCGTTCCGGAACAACTGGGTTTTATACCTGACATTTATAAAACAGCTATGAGTTATAATATTACAAATTATATTGTGAATTTTGCAAATACTGGTACTTTTCCATCGAAAAAACTTTGGTCAGTCATTGTTAACCAGCATATAAAGGCAGCCCAGCCGAAGAAACAATGTGCTCATACCGGATCTCATATGATAATGACTTTGATATGTTCAGAAATAGTAATTCTGAAATCAAGCCACATAAAGCTGGACTATTGCAAAACAGTTTCCTGGACTTCGTGCTTCTGACAAGTATGTTATCGATTTATGTTCTGTAGTACGTTATGAAAACGAAAATTTACTATGTGACAAATGTGGCAAGTTCTTCTTGAATATTGATGGCAATTTACTGGTATCCTGTAATTTTATACGAGACGAAAGAAATGATCTTTGGCAGGACATAATCAGTGTTAATCCAATTGAATTCGGTGTCTATACTGACAGTCTCTCCGTGTCTGAATTCACAAGTACTGTTCTTTCATGCAGCACATCGTTCGAATTAGAAACTGATGAGTTGATTTTTTCTCACAGATTTGTGTTTATCATGAGGAAAAAATTTGCATCACTATTGACAAACGATAATATATGGCCCATAAGCGTTATAAAGACAGTGCTCACAATTTTTGTTTTATTCTATAACTTGAAACTTAATTTTCATTTTTTGTTCTTGTTTTGTATATCGCATGTACATCAAATCTCTATCACAGAGGAAATAAAGTTATATGTATATCAATTTGATTATAGCCGGAATTCATATTCAGTGCATTTCCGCATTTCAACCCGTAGCCGCGTGTATGAATTTTTAATAGCACATACATGTATAAACAATTTATTGTTAATGAGGTTTTTGAAACATTTATGTTATTACAATTTTAAAGGGTGGTTACTTACTTCTTCATCAAGCCATTATTCGATTCCCTCCTTGATTTAACTAAATTTGTTTGGTTTTTGGTTGTCTATATCAATTATCATCTTGTATTTAAATTCCTACTATATCTGTTGATATATATATATAGTTTTTGCAATACATTATTCTTTTTATATACTATATGACGCTATGGTACGAAATCAATTCCGAAAGGCTATACCTGGTACTCTAGTCTAGAAGCATGTGGTCTTTTGTCACCCAATAAGTGCTTATAGCAACAATGTAGTTGTCAGTTCACCACGAGCATTCTAAATAATTTACTTTCTTTTTCAATGTGTCTTTTGTTTTTATGTAAGTTTTTTTTGTTCTGGTACCGAATCTATTGAACTTAGTAGTCAATAAATACCAAAGGGATATTCAAAGAAGGGGAAAAATCGAAAACAACTGACAAACTCCGGAGAATAACGAAGACAAGCTTAAGACCAAAACAATACAAACACTACACTTAAAAACTAAAAACATATGAACATGGACCCCACCAAAAAAAACTAAGTACTTAATGGGACTGATTTCTGTGTACCTTTGTTAGCCATGCACAGGCTAAGGATTTATGGGAAAGTTGAGTACACACATAATCGAATCACACCAAATTAAAATACTATTTAAGGACAAAGCTTTTGGTAAGAAGGAACACTTATTAGTCGCCAAAGTTTCAACACTAAAAACCATGAATAATGATGATGATAATACTGAGTTATCTCGCATGGTTTACATATTTGTGTATTTGAAAAAAATATTTTAATACGAGATATGATATTTCATCTAATAAATTATGTTTCATTCAGTGAAGCAACAGATTCACATCCCGAAATGAGCAGAGAAATCAAATTTCCCAAAATTTTAATATATTTTATTGAAGTAAATTTTCATTTGAGTACCGAAATACTATCAAGCTAACAAATGATATCTTCCGGGATTTCGGTCCGAAGCATATAATCAGTTTAAGCATTAAATATTCCGACAGCAATTTTAATATACTAGATATATACATCTTCTCCCTCTTTTATAATATATACACAAAAAAGTCTTGATGACGAAAGAAATCGTTGTAAGAGCTATGCTTTCAATGAAATTATCTTCTTTGTAAACGTGGTATCAAAATGGGTGCATTTTGGGTTAAAAATATTCTTCGAAATTATTCTAAAAATTTGTATTAGTTATTATATGTAACTGTCATTGATCTCATGTGTAAAAAACTGTTTTATTAAGGTCTAGCTTTGTCATACTGAACCCACCTTTATAAACAATCACTGCATTCAGTCTAAAAACATCTTCTACCCACAAATAAACCTTGTGAACGTGAATTCGTAATAATCTTAAAATAAGCACATATACAGCTTCTTTTATCGTCAAAAGAGACAAGCCTTTAATTCAGCTCCTATGGATTAATTAAGAAAATTGAAAGACACCTACGTTTATTAGCCAACACTAAGTACTAACGCCGAATTACGCGTGATGTGAAAAATATTATTAATTTACTAATTAAAAATAATTGCTTTTATTCTCCGATCCATTCTCAGTCACGACTTAAGTTAAATTTGAAATAGGTAAATAGTATAAAATCAATCCCAAAGAATTTCGGCCATGCATTTTGACATGGCGCCGAGACGAAAGCTGTCCAATTTTATTTTTCACAAACAATTTTCAATAAATAAAGATGTCATCGAGTTTGTTTATGATGCCAATCATTTAAAAAAATATGGTACCAGGGTCAAATCTATATCTGATGCAAAATTTAAATCAAAAAGGAAAAAAATCCCCTTTTATCGTTAAAAGTGAAAATAATTGTTCACACCCACGAATTTGTCATTCGAGAGTGCACTATTAAAAGGTTTATAAATCAGGGTCAATTTAATTAATACAGTGTTCTATTGTAAAGTCTTTAAGAAATAAGTCGATTAAAATTGAACAGATTGTGGGTTTCTTTCTTTAAATCTGACAACGATATTACGCAATTATTGCGTTGATAATTATGTGGAGAGATAGTTGAAGCACTCTAAAACCATAAATAAAGTTTAATCATACTAAAATTAAAATGTTTAACATAGCAACAAGAAAATCGACAAATAAGAGAGACGAGCAAGTACCCATTGCCTGAATATAATTTGTTAACTTCCATATTCATAAAAAAAATCGTTTCATTGTAGACTGGCATCGTTAGGGAGCTACCATTTTAAGGGGAGGGGGGGGGGGGGGCTAGGACGAAATTTGAAATAAAAAGGCAGGACCGGGGTTTTGGCAAAATAGAAAGCCAGCTTTAGGTGTGACAAAAATGCAGGACCTGTGTCAATCAGGAATTTCTTGGGTTTAAATGAAAATAAAATTTTAAATTAAAAAAAAAACCAGGAGTAAAATTTCGGCGAAAAAAGGCAGGCTCAAACATTTCATCCTCGCTCCGCATTAAAATCAAATGGTAGCTCCCTTATTTGAAAAGCAAAATTTGCGTAAACTGACATGTAAAAGTTCTTTTCAAAGTACAAAGAACTAGACATTGAAGTGAATTAATATAAACTAGTCATATTTATCTAGAATAGAATCATCGGACCAACATTTGTAAATTTGAGAGTTTGCATATTGGTTTTAGTGCATATTCATCTGAAGATGACATTTCTGATTAAGAAACAACAAAAATCTGCCGGATAGTCAGAATTCTGGGCGGCTATTCTAAATGTCGGATGGTGGTGATTGGACACTCCTTTATCGACCACAATGCAGGGACTACTCCTATGAACTGTTGGTTTGAAGTCCTCGACCCCTTTTATCTTAAACAAGTTATTCAGTAAACATTCTTAAAACTCATTTCAGACATATATAATGAAATTGAACGGACCACCATGGACAATTTTGAACTAGAGGCTCAGTGGGCTGAGCCTGTATCGCTCACCTGACAAAATGCTTCTACAAACCTCCATTAATTCTTTGGTTGAATTTGCTTCAAAAGTTTCAGAGCAGATGATCAAAATATATTTTTCTCATAGGGTCCAAAGTTAAAAGTATTTCCCCCCTGGTGGCCATGTTTTTCTCAGATTTGAACATAATGAGCCAACTTTGTAAAGGACCTTCCATACATCATTCCAGTACAGTTTTATTCAATTTGCTATTATAGTTTTAGAGGAGATGATCAAAATATGTTTTTTTCCATAGGCATGTATGTTAAACTATGTTCCTGCTGTCAGCCATGATGTTTGTCGCATTCGAACGAAATGAGCAATCCCTCTAAAGGACCTTCCATACATCATTCCAGAACAATTTGGTTAAATATGCTTCAATAGTTTCAGAGGAGATGATCAAAATATGTTTGTCCCATAGGGTTCAATGTTAAACCACGTTCCTCGTTGGTGGCTATGTGTGTTGTCGAATTGGAACAAGTAGTTTCAGAGGAGATGAACTTTAACATGTTTTCCCATAGGGTCCAATGTTAAACTATGTCCTGCGCTGGCAGAAATGTTTTACAGCGGATCGGAAAAAATTCGGCAGTCTTAGTAAAGGACCTTCCATACATCATTCCTGTAAAGTTTTGTTACATTTGCTCAAGTAGTTTCAGAAAAGATGAACTTTAACATGTTTTCCCATAGGGTCCAATGTTAAACTATGTCCTGCGCTGGTAGCCATGTTTTACGGCGGATCGGAAAAATTTTGGCAATCTCAGTAAAGGACCTTCTATACATCATTCCTGTAAAGTTTGGTTAAATTTGCTAAAGTAGTTTCAGAGGAGATGAACTTTAACATGTTTTCCCATATGGTCCAATGTTAAACTATCTCCTGCTCTGGCAGCCATGTTTTTGGCGGATCGGAAAAATTTCGATAGTCTTAGTAGAGGACCTTCCATACATCATTCCTGTAAAGTTTGGTTTAATTTGCTCAAGTAGTTTCAGAAAAGATGAACTTTAACATTTTTTTCCCATAGGGTCCAATGTTAAACTATGTCCTGCACTGGCAGCCATGTTTTACGGCGGATCGGAAAAATTTCGGCAATCTTAGTAAAGGACCTTTCATACATCATTCCTGTGAGGTTTGGTTAAATTTGCTCAAGTAGTTTCAGAGGAGATGAACTTTAACATGTTTTCCCATAGGGTCCAATGTTAAACTATGTCCTGCACTGGCAGCCATGTTTTACGGCGGATAGGAAAAATTTCGGCAATCTTAGTAAAGGCCCTTTCATACATCATTCCTGTAAAGTTTGGTTAAATTTGCTCAAGTAGTTTCAGAGGAGATAAACTTTAACCTGTTTTCCCATAGGGTCCAATGTTAAACTATGTCCTGCTCTGGCAGCCATGTTTTTTGACGGATCGGAAAAATTTCGGCAATCTTAGTAACGGACCTTCCATACATCATTCCTGTAAAGTTTCGTTAAATTTGCTCCATTGGTTTTAGAGGAGATTATCAATATGTGAAAGTTTACGGACGACGGACGACGGACGCCAAGTGATGGCAAAAGCTCACATGGTCTTTGGCCAGGTGAGCTAAAAAGGAATATCCACCAACCCCATCCATCCAAAAAAAAAAACAAAAAATAATGATAAAGAATTGGTAGCGATTGGTTCAGATTTCAATGGAATTCACTCAAACTGACATGATTATATCTCGCGCAGAAACGACCTTGGTTCATTGGCCACATGGTTTCTTCAGTTGATGTGATCAGATCGAATCGGTTCACCATTACTGAAATTTACGATATTGTTGACCGATGCATAGGCATTTTTCTTCTATTAATTATAATCCACTAACCTATTACTAATTGGTTAGCTGAGATCGATTATGTTTACAGGCGTGTATCTAACAATAATTGTCTAGTGTGGACGGACGTGTTGCTATTTTGCAGCCAATCTGTCGGCTGTTAATTATATTTTTTCCGGTGTAGAAGTGATAGACTACAATTCCTGTTAAGTCATGTTAACCTTACTAAATTTAAGAATGACCTCACTGTAATAAAAAATTTACAAGTTTTTATTGATTAAAATGAAATAGTCTGATGTCCAGTCGTTACAGCCACATGCAACAATAAACATCAAGAATGGAAATAAATCGTCTTACATCAGTCATGATAAAGAGAGAGAGAGAGAGAGAGAGAGAGAGAGAGGAGAGAGGGATGGACATAAAAACGATGGTAACCGATGGTAACAAATTAAGAACAATCCATTATGTACGTACAGTAGAAACTGTACCTTTCCAAATTGAGGTTTGGGTCCCAGGTTGCTAAATTATAACTTATGTCACCACAAGATGTCCATTGTTAGACCCCCCTTCTTCCATCCGTTCTTCCATCCGTCATCGTTCACATTAATCTCAATTAATGAAAGAAATAGCTTTAAACATTTCAGTTCTTGAACATTTTTTTGATAAGTCATAAATTTAAGAATACAAATATATGTGTATATTCAGCCCATTCAAATTGGTGTTCCCCAGGGGCGTTTCCAGGATATTTGAAAGGGGGTGGGGGGGAGGGGGTGGTGGCGTATAATAAAACTTTTGGACCTTTTTTTTGCTAAAAAACATAAAATAATTGTGAGATGCCCTTATGTAACGGTTCCCGACTTGGAGCATGTATCAGAGTATGTGTTTAATTAATGAATATGATAAATTGCCATATTCAATACAATATACGCAGATTACGATAGTTTTTTTTGAAAGGGGGGGGGGGGGGGGCGTACGCCCACTACTCCTTCACTTGGACCCGCCCTGTTCCCAGAACTTCATGATAGACCTTCGTCCCTGGTGATCTTAAAAATCTATGATATCTAACGGTAAAGACTAACATAGCTAATAAAAAAAATAATTCAGGTATTCCAAACAATATACAACCTACAGATGAAATAATAATCATTTAATATGAATGGCCAATAAAATAAGAATAAATTGTTTAATTTCTTTGTTATTTCTGGCAATCACGGGAATTACAAAAACGTTTGATCAGTGATATTTACAACACACCATACCTCCCACAAATAACAAATACACAAATCAATCATATTCAAAGGTCGTGAAGTGTTGAAGATTACTCTGTTATGCAAGTACATATATTACATACTCCGACATTCTCTGATTGATGGATAGGTTCTGAAGAAAGTAGATATATATAGCGTGTGTATTTATGTGTTTTTGTTTGTGATGTGGTTAAGGTAGAATGAAGTTCAAAGACCAAGGTTCTCGGCCACTCGCCAGGACCTTTAGGAAATTGGTGGAGGTCTCTGCTGTGATTTGATTTGGTATACCAGCTTAGGATTTAATTAATTTTTTGCTATATATAATAAAACACCGTGAAGGTAAAAAAAACATTCAGACATCCGAGAGAAAAACAACATGCTAAATTTACAGTGTAATTTCAATCAGGTTGTGTGTTTTCAGCCTTCCTCTTCTTCTACTTCTTAATATGGAATAGAGATCAACAAAAAAAATCGTTCTTATTTATACCCTGAAACCAAGATCCCGAGCCCAAGAAAAAGAAAAAGAAACAAAACTAAATTTATTTTGAAATTTCAGCCTTCTTCTTCTTAATATAAAATAGAGATCAACACAGTATCGTTCTTATGTATACTCCGACCCAAGACAAAGAAAAACAAACAAAACAAAAACAAAATCACAACAAAACAGTGAAAACAAAACCAGAAATAAGTAAATAATAACAAACAGAAACAGATAAAAGGTTTCGGAAATATTTTCTCAATTCTAAACACTTTAAAAAAAAGAAAGATTTTCGGACTTCCCTTTTCGGTTAATTAGTGATTCCATTGGAACCCGATATACTATGATTTGACATCTTCATAAGTAACCGGACATGTGATAATTATATAGTTGTCTTGACACTGAATATTTATAGTAAATACATATTACATTTATTGTACAACTTTTATTTTTTTCTGACCGTTTATGACTAACTGAGTGACCTTTTCCATTAAATTTTATATAGTACACCCAGATTAAATAAGTGCAGAAATTTATTTTACATGTCAATAATAAATAATTACTTATGACTAAATTTTTATGCAATAAAATATGAAATTATTATTGTGCTTCAGTGACGAACAGTAGTTAATTATTATTTTAGTACCATAACTGCCAATAATTTTGTATCCGTAATAGACTTTATGCACCGATTGACAGTTTACACAAACTTGGGTTTTGACAGGTGTTTAAGAAATCGAAAGCTGGATGAAAATAAAGTTTGATATAGAGTTCATTTCAGTTTTCATTATGTCAAAGTTAGTCAGTATGGCATGTATTACAAAATGACAGAAAGTATAAACAACTTTGTGAAATTTGACACATCGTAGTTGTAGAAACGTGTGACAGAAGATGTCTGCGACATGGTGTCAAAATGCAGCCAACAATTTTACTTTCGGTCATAGCGAAAGGCCTGGTTACTTTTTTTCGACAAAGCAGCAGACATAAAAAAGTTCAAGCGTATAGACTTGTGTAACCTATTTTACCGTCTGTAATCTGGTAATTATAGTACAACGCTTAAAAACTGTCATCAGAACTGTCTATCATTAGCCAAAGACAGTTAGGTGAAAGCATGAACATTAATTTTCATAATAAAAGAGTCTTTTAAACCAGAGGCTCCCGGGAGCTCGATCGCTCTCTGATATTTCTATTTGTTCAATGCTAAAGGACTTTGACATTAACATCCTAGACTTGCCACAAGTCTCTCTGTACGTTTTGATCCCTTTAAAAAATATTTGCTATGAAAATGTACAGAGTACTATCAAATACTTGTTAACTATCCAGATGCGGTACAGAAAATGTACAGAGTACTACCAAATACTTGTTTAGTATCCAGCTGCGGTACAGAGATCTATGTACCGCCCTGCTGGCAGTCATTTTGGATGACGGATCGGCACCAAAGTAACAACTCAAGGTCAGCACCTTCATAGGAACAAAACTGTAAAGTTTACTTTCAATCAGTTAAGCCATTCTTCAAAAAATTAGAAATTAGAAAACGTCCTGGAGACAAATTGAAACCAAAGTAACAACACTTGGAAAGGACCTTATAGGGAACACCTCTGCCTAATTTGGTTTCATTCTGTTCAGTGGTCCTCGATAAGAAGATCATCATGTAAAAAGTTAACGACGACGCCGGGAGACATCGGACGACAGACGACGGACGCCAAGTGATGGCAAAAGCTCAAATGACCCTTTGTGTCAGGTGAGCTAAAAGGTGGCTATATATTGAATACATGTAACTGTAGTAGTACTGATAAAGGAAGAGAGACTAAGTTCAAATACATGAAAATGGTATAAAGGTATAGAATGAAGATGCATAAAAATGCATTCCAACAACAATGATTCTTTTTTCTTCTTAGATATCGATTATTTTCAGGCGAAAGATAGGATTTTCAATACTATTAAGATCCAACATTTCACACCATGCACTGGATTACATTTGCAGTTGTGTTACGATATGTCCTACAAATATTTATTCTTAATTATAATGTACCTATAGGCCATCTCGTTGGGTGTTTTTTCATCCCTTTAACGGGAATGATTTTTACAGAATAGTTTAAATAAATTAAAATGTGAGAAACATACTTTTTCATTATCAAATATAAAAATGTTTTCTCCAAGATGTTAAGCTTTTAATTAATATATAAAAATATGTGCTCGGAGAGTTTTCTTGATATTGAAATATAGCAACACCACATAAAAAGCAATTAGACTCACCACTGGCCCTTCCCTCCAATTCATGGCATCTGCAGACGACTCATTTATATTGCCTCTTGGACACGTGATATATAAAACCGGACGACAGTCTCAATATATTTTAACGAATCCAGGAAACAAGGATATATAGCATTGTCTGTAACTGGAAAATAATTAGTCTGGATCTGGTCTTGCAGAAGATGGATGGAACGGCCTCCAGCTTTTCGTCTCTTTTCATATTGTTACTTTATGATTATGTGTATAAACGCCTCTTCTTTCCATGCTGTGTTGTATAATATCAAATATTTATCGCTTTGATACAAGAAATATAGCTCTTCAGAATTTATAATTCAAATACTGATGCTTTTGCATTCTTTTCTATCCCCCCCCCCCCCCAAAAAAAAATTTCTGAGGTGGTATAAAATAATTTAAATTGAATAGTGAAAACATTTTTTCCTTTGCATATATTAAAAACGTATAGCATTATGCAGCTATTTGCGTTGTTTCTCGAAGCAAAGTTTTTTTTATGTATTTGCTTTATTTCGCTAACCTTACAGCTTTTGTATAATAACACATATAGACCTATTTTATTTTAAAAAAAAAAGGTTCAGTTGAAGGGCTTGCAACATCGTCAATAGAACAAGACAGTTCTGGAAGTCAAAAAGACCAAAATTCAATGACAAGGCAAATTCATATAGTAAATAAGTATAAATACAAACAAACATAACGTAAGAAGTAAAAAAAAAAAAAAAAAAAAAAAAATAGCAAACCGAACTGAATCAGTACCGTAAAAACACTACAAGGGCTAAAACTGTAACATATCTATCACAAAGAAATGAACTTAACACCAAGTGCACTAAAAGGCTTAGCATTTCCTGCTCCGTTAATGACACCCGTCACAATGCAAGTTGGCAAATCCCGGTTGCGAGGTGTGAATTCCAGTAAGACATAAGGTAGTACTATACAATTGTCATTTTGAGTTGAATTTTAGCCACAAGATATGAAATTGTACCTGTATGTTATGCACAATCTTCACTTTATTTTGGTTTTTAGACCCAAATATGTATATATGAAAATAATCACAAAGTTGTGCCTGTACAGAGAACTTCCAAAATATCGTTTTTTCCTCGGATACCCATCGCAACGGAAATGATAACTTTTAAAAAATATTGTGGAAAATGCATAGTAGTGAACCAGTCCTGGGACCAGTTATCACCTTTATGAATTTCAATAAATTAAACATGGCATTGGGACATTTAAAAAAATATATAAAAAAAAATAGAGCAGGTTTTTCGGCTCATTTTTTCGCAACTTACATTTCAAAACTTTGTGCAAAATTTACAGACTTAAAAAAAAGTCCATGCATACACATTGAACCATCAGAATGAGCTTAAATCAATTGTCATACACCCTCTCTTTCAGCATATATCAGCTTCGAGGTCAGAAATCATAATTATCAGCAAATTTTACCCACCAGTTTTAAACATTTAAAAAAATGACCGTCGTATTTTCGGAAACTAAAGTAGAAATAAAATGGCAATTGTATAGTGGAACCTAAAATCTAACTGAACATACGTTAATTTTTATACCCCCCGCAAACAAAGTTTGGGGGGGTATATAGGAATCACCTTGTCTGTCCGTCTGTCTGTCTGTCCGTCTCTCCATATATCTTGTAAGCGCAACTCCTCCTAGACCGCTCAATGGTTTCAACGAAACTTTACTGAAAGGAAGTACATCATCCAAAGATGTGCATGAAGAAAAATCTTTGCTTTCCGATATCACACAAGGGAGATAATTCGACTTGTATTTTTTTTGGCTTATACATTATATGAACCTCGTAAGCGCAACTCCTCCTAGACCGCTCAATGGATTTCAACGAAACTTTACACAAAGGAAGTACATCATCCAAAGATGTGCACGAAGGAAAATTTTTGCTTTCCGATATTACACAAGGGAGATAATTGGACTTCTATTTTTTTCCAGTCAACCTACATGTATATAATCATTTCCATTATAACTGACTATATTCTTAAATTGATGCAAATATCTTATGAAACTTTATCCTGGGCAAGGCAAAGCGGGGGGTATCCTTTGTGAGCTTTGCTCACAGTACATCTAGTTGTATCTAGTCTCGTTGATGCGATAGTAAATCATTTCGTGTTGACAACCGTAAAATATATTGGAGTGATAATGTCAACCTTGTCTTAAAAGTTTATGCAACACTGATTTCGAACTGCTGAGAAAATTTTCGTAATTATTAGAAAAAAACTCGTTTGGCTCTAGTACATGTCAATATTTTATCCATTGGCTTATAGTAACTGCAGTAATCATCGTCTCGTCTATCGTTGTCACGGAGTGAGTATAAGCAACATGAGTTCAGCGCAAATAGACTATATCGTACGAGTCTTTGCTTAAACTGGTTTATTTGGATCGACTGACCATGCAGAGAAGGAAGTTTCTCATACGGCTAGGTAAACTGAATGTATGGAATATAGATTAATAGACATGAGACATTTTTATTTTACCACATATTGGCCCTTGCAGGCATGATACTTAAGGGGTTACAGAACACCTAAGGGAGTTAACTCTCTAAACATCAACTGAACGTTTTAATCACATACTATTAGTAAAGAAAAATCAAGCTTCTCAATGATCAAAATTCAGTGTTTGTCAAACTGCTATATATCCATTGAAATTATTCCCGTACATTGTGTGGTTCAAATTTCTTGGAATTTTAATATTTTTGTCAACAGGTCAAAGTCAATATTTCTACGAAATTTTATAAAATTAAACCAGCCAATTCTATTTTAGTCAAAGTGTTGGGTACCCCCTTAAACATCATAATACAATAAATATATTATAAAACATGCCAGAATAAGAATTTTCAGTGAAAATGCACACTACACAAATAAATAAAATAAAATATGAGCGATATAGGATATTATTACAGTATAAAGTGTGTAATGCAATGAGGTCGACTATATACAAGTGTATCTTAATTCATTTTAAGTCATATTACCTCTCTGCTTATATTCTTTTGACCATGTATTCGACTGTCTATTTAGATTTTTATAGGGGTTTAGTGTTTACATTAAAAGACATATTCACAAAAGAAAGCCACAGTTAACGCCTGAATATTTCAATTATCTATTCAGCAAGGTTTACTATTAACATGCATTCTGTAGAAATGATATCCAAAGTGTCATTTCAGTCTTCTCTGTTTATTATGTCTACTTAATTCGTTATTAACCAGGAACATTAACTGACTACATGTGTATAGAATTCTAATTATTTGTTCTTTCTTTTATATAAATTTCTCAAATCTTTTTTCTGGTCTCGAAGTCATGTTCATACTTCCTGTAAAAGAGCTAGTTTCTATACTTCATTAGCATAATAAACATAAATCTATGTTATAATGCCAATATGGACTTTCTCCAATTCATTTATTAGATTAATTGCACTTTTACATATAAAGGTAAATTATACGGACGGAAAATAAATACGATTTTATTTACATATATAATATGTCTTATCCTGAATTTTGATCTGGAACACGTAGATTTAGCGGTCTGAAATTGCTGCAATCACGAGACCAATTTGAAATATTAAATAATAGTAATGATAATTAATACCTTACATTTGCAAAATTGTACATTCCAAACCATTTTCCAGTGATGCATGGGAGGACTTGTTAACCTTTGTATGATGCATCACGTAATATCTTACATTTTGTGTTTTTTTTCTGTTTTGATCCATTGTCTTCAGACAGACACACAGACATACGAGAGAGAGAGAGAGAGAGAGAGAGAGAGAGAGAGAGAGAGAGAGAGAGAGAGAGAGAGAGAGAGAAATAGAGATAGAGAACACAATTTCACTATAATTCAGAAAAAACGATGATAACCAATTAAGAACAATCCATTTTGCACATACAGCAGAAACCGCCCAATTTCAGTTTGTTTTCAGTTCCAGGTTGCCAAATTTGAATTTTTGATAATGGTCTTTTCCTTCTATTCAAATATTTGAATGGCAGAGGGGGGTGGATCATTGATCTTGGATCCCAAATTTTTTTTCCAGTGATATACAAGCCTGGACGGTTTTTTGGCACGTGTGCACACAATTAAAAAATATACTAGTATATTGATAGTCTTTCCTTTTTATGTCTTAAAATGCACTCCTTGGAGAAAAAAAATCGTTTCAGATAAAGTATATATGATTTGTTTTGTTTAGGAGATTTATCCTATCTTTCTTTTCCAAAAGATTAGATCTAGACATTAATCGAAATAGACATATTGTGTTATAAGCCCATTAATATGAAATCCCCGCGGTTTTCATTCTGGTAATGGACGATTCATTTATTCTGGTTGTCTTCTTAAACACGACAGCCAAATACAAATTTAACAACTCTATAGAATGACAGACTATGATCAATCAACAAATAATATATGAAGAGACCATGAAGATGTACCAAGTAACAAAATTACTTTCACTATTTATTCATAAATAGCCACAATTCGTATAACTAAGCTAGCATTTCAGCCTCATTATTCAGCATCTTTCAAATTTTAAATGTAACACTTTGCATCCGTTCTTGTCTTTATTTTAGGTGAATTAATCATTTTGCCTGAATCAAATTGCATAAATCGGAATTGTACTGTTAATTTTGTTCTTGATTTCTGCACTTTTGGTGATGTGAAATCACTATTATTGAGTTATCGTCTATCTTTCTCTTAAATATAAGGGGTCAAATGTTTAGGATGTTCTAGTACGTTCTGGATCATGAATATCCAGAGGCTTAATGTATGTTTTACCGGATATTACAGTAGCAGTTAACATTAAATGTGAAGTGGTGCAGTCAAATTCCAGATCATGCATGCGAAAGTTTTGAAAAGAGTTCAAACATGTATGGTACTGTTAAATGCCTGCGTTACGTATTTAGTGGTTGTCTCACATCATCGCCCCTTAGTATGAATTTTTTTCGAGATTCTTGTGTGCGATTGAGTGCTTGTTTGTTGTCACCGTTGGAGGTCACAGGACGACCCTATATGTTATCTATTAATCGTATTTTCTTACTGACGCACATCCCGTATCTATAGGCGCCTAACTATGAAGGACCTCAGAGAACTCGGTCCACAGAACTGCTGACGCATCTCCAGATTACCGATAAGGGAGACCTTCTTGCTGGGAAGGGCTGTTTTGTCTGGTAATTGTACCCACGGAAAGCTCGTCGTTGACATTAGCCCGTCACGTGTTAAGGGATTTCCGAACTCCTTACATACGAATCCTTCAGTTGATTTCGAAAAAAGAGTAGGCTAATGAAACCCATTCTTGATTGCCTTGGTGCATTGGGGAACTGTAATGCATGTAATATTTACCACTTGAAGTTAAGAAAACACCAATCAATCGATCACATCCACATATTTTTTATTTTCACATATCTGATAAGCCATGTTACAAGAGTTTAATGAGCTAAATTAAAAAAACAATTGCAAATCTGACACTGCTGAATGAATGTAGCTAAATTCTTAATAAATAGTTTTTTATGAAGTGACATTTTTTCCAGTTGAAATAAGTTTTACAAGTGAATACCCGTGACACATTAGATGCACATAAATTGGACATTTAGTAAAATTACACTTGACTAAGAAGAAAGAGTGCTTTGAATCGCGAATGATTTTTAACTAATCGTGACCTGGTTACTTAAATAAGTTGTACAAAAAGTATTCTGGGTATTTTAAGTATCTATAAAAATATAAATTTTTTATTAATGATTTTACATCGTGCATTTTGTAACTTACGCTAGAAATTGAATCTGCACTGAGACTCTCGTTACGTAAAAATCGAATGGACCATGAATATTAGTTCAGATAATAGGAATTCGTGTTATCAGGTGTAATTATAGTGTGAATTATAACCTTGGGACCATTGAATTACTATGAGATATCAGGGAATTCATGATAACCAGGGTCCACTAGGTATTTTTAAATATTAGTAGGGAGCAATCATTTGATTTTTATTTAGGGGAGGGAGCAAGTCGAGGAAAAAAGTCAAACTTCAAAACTGTAGAAAAAACACGAAAAATATGGCGAAAAAACTGGATTGAATATCACCTGGAATTGAACAGAAGTTTAATTTTTGGAAAAGGTAGATATAGACAGGCTTGTGTGCCGAAAAAAATGTAGGCTCGTGGGTGCCGTAACCAAACATTTCTAGAATCCCAGATCACTTCCAAGGGACTGTGCCTTATTTACGTTACTTTAAAATTTATTATTATCATGATTATAGTTTAAGTTTACTCTTGATTCACTCAGTTTAACCAAGATTATATCAGCATTTAGAATCTTATTATACATTTCAATCAGAAAAAAATGTTATTATAATGCATGACAAAAACGTTAAACATCAACTAAAAAATGACATATTTTAATGATTAACGTGATAAGACGTTTTAACTTTTGTTTACAAAGATAAATGGATTTGATTTTTCTTACATAATGTATATACACAGCTGTCAGTATTACCCTAATTTTGCTACTTTCAATGTTATCTTCTTGTGGATAAAACAAAATCCATTAGCACTCCAAATTGTTTCAATACAGAATCAGCATGAAACCCATATTACATAATAGAGGTTTTATGCGGCGGGCCGTTTTAAAGAACAAAAGCTGCATTCCAACCAGTGAAATCATTGCAAAATAAATGAATAGATAAATAAAACAACAATGAAAGTTCTAGCAATTAAACAAAATGCACATGTTACAAAAATGACAACAAAAAATACACCAAAATCGTGTGAGGACATAAAAAAAACGCATATGCAATGTACTTTCAAAATGATATATAGTTTGAGTAGGTGGTCCGGAAAGGTAATCACTTCCTCTTCCGTATGCACATATTGTTTCCAACAATACAAAATTGTATTATAATTGTTGTTACTATTATTTTCAAACTACAGAATCACTAATTTCATTTAGTGCATGTAACAAACATATTTACGTGTTTTGTAATCATATTCTCAGAATAAGTTCTTGAAGTCATACTACACCGGAATTGGCAATTTACCGGATTTTTCTCGCTTCAAATGTGACGGTTGACGTTAACGCGGCACAGGCTTACCCTTCCTGAGCACCTGATGCCGCCCTGGGTTTTATGTGGAAGCACATTAGCAGTGTTTTATAATATTTATTGTGCTTTCTCTTTGTTCTTATTCTCTTCACTTGCCGTGTTGTGTTTATTTTTAAATTCTTTTGGTTATAGCTTTGTTTTCACAAATTTGTATTTTCTATACCGGTATAGATTCTGATCTTATTGACCTTCGTCGTTGTCTTATAGATTCGTTATTATTTTGTCAATATTTGTGTAGTTTATATATCTATAAACAACGAAACAGATGTTCAGTTTTAAAATATTTTATAGAAAAGTCAACCATCACGAGTTATTTTTTGATACGTAATCGTGTAATTTTAACGTCCATTGCGTAGACAATTATTTATTGACAAGAATATAAAGATGTGAAACCTACAATCTAACAGCAATGAAATATATTATTATCTATTGAACAGAATATTTAACCTATAATTATAAATTTGCCTCACTCAACTGTATTACGTTACATAGTGTATTGAAACTTTTAATTAAATTAATGGAATGACGCCTCAAATGGGTAATAATTCATGCTATTTCCTCCAGTCAAAAGGACTGCATATCATCACCATGGATGAATAACCGAACTCAATGAGAAAATTCAAAATGTATTGTAAAAAGGCAGTGATGAACAGCATACTTGTTCGTAATCAGATGACAAAACGAGAATTCGACTTGCACACGCAACCACCCGGTAAATAAATCATCCGCAAATACATCAGAAAGCCATATTAAACGCCCTTTAATTCATTCGGACAATAGAGGCGCTTGTTACCTCCTCTCATGGTCAATTATACTTTTAGTAAATAGATAAATAACCCGAGGGTTTAAGTCTGCCCAATTGTGTCAGAATCATCGTAACACAGGCCGTGTAATCGTATTGTGAAGTTTATCTCGGCGTTAAAATCTCCGACTATGAGAGAGTGTGAAAAGCTTCACGTATGCCCAATGGGATTAGATTGCTATCATCCGATTTTACTGTTAATCTGTATGTTTAAAAACGATTAATCTTTAGCTTATGGAACATTTTCAACGTAACGAATTAAAATACCTGTCATTACATATAGGATCATACTATAACTGATTAAAAATTTTGAACCGGTATTGTACTTTGAGAAAATATGTACAGTAAGAGACTTAGGCTTGAGAAAATGTCATAATCACACGGTTAAAGTCGTGAAAACTTTGAAAGCATTAAGAATTTTAGGAGATTAAGAAGAGTTCACACGCTATAGAATTACATTACCAGAATAATATTCCGTTTACTACTTTGGTTTGCATAACATATTGTAAAGTTACCTACAGACTCAGAGAATAAATCCAAATCAACACTTACCATATACAGAATTCAAACAACATGTTCACAACACTAGGGAGCGACCGTTTAAATATTTAAATTTTTATTGATGGGATGGCGGAAGATAGTGATCTTAGATCCAGCAAATTTACGAGACTGTCGGTATATATTTTTCGCAGGCTTAGACGCAAGAAAAGAACAAAATATACTATACTTCATTCCAGCCTTTTCTACATATTTTTGATATCCCCATTTTCACCAAATTTTGGAGCCTGATTTTTCAAATTCCTTCCCTCCCCCTCTTACCAACCAAGATGTTGTTCCCTTAGAAATGTTACATTGTCATATGTTGAAAAGACACACTTTTAATTAAGACCTAACGATTATGAAAAAGAGGAACAAAAGGGTTTTTTTCAATTCCAAGGTAAAAATTATTAAAAAGTACATGTACATATTTTTATTAATGCACGACATTTTCAATCCTTTTTACGAAAATATAATTAAAGCACAACCTTTGTTTTGGCATCTTTCACATTTTAAATTCTTTTGAGAATACTCAAGCTGTGCAAAAGATTTATTGAACAATGACTTTTTCTGTCTTGTGATAATTAAAAAGTCACCTGCTTGGCTGAAGAAGTGCTTGTTTTTCAGCACCTGAGTAATTTCGTGTTAATCAAAGGAAAATTTAAATCACGAGTGGACAAATTCAATATCTTTCACTGAATCTATTAGTGCATTATTCTGTTTTTTTTTTCCAACAAAAGCAGAAATATTAGCTAAGTTTTTAAAAAAAAATAAGAAAAAAAATATTGATTAAACATAGGAAAGACTTGGGTGAGGGTATTAACACCTTTCTCACAAAAATTGAAAAAAAATCCTCTTCCCTAAGATTTCCACCGGCTGAGTTATTTTTTGGAAAACTAGGAGTAACTCCTTGTGCATAGCTTTGTCCTTAGATGGTTTTGGCATTACCCTTATTGTCGTTTTTGCATTCAGTTTTGAATTTACTCCTTCACTTCGTGGATTATTGATTTGGTTTTCAACATTTCAGGCCTTGAGCACAACTTGTGTGTCGTAAATCGACGAGTTGTGCGCATATTGTGCATTAAAATTGGTATCAAAGAACTTATTTCATAACAGACCCGAAGCCAAGAATTTGAAAAGCGAACTGAAATGACATTTCAACAATTACCATTATCAAATATCAACTAAATACTAATAATTAAAGACATTAGACTTTTCGCACACACCGACTGTTTTTTTCTGTTAAAGATATTCACACAAAGTACAGTTATATTTTTCCTTTACATTTATGTCTATAAGGCATCATCTTGATATTTATTTCAACACCACCTCTCTGATTATTAATCTATGATCGAGTTCAAATTTCAGTGACAGACAGCAGCTTCGTAAACACAGATTCGAAAAGACTTGTAAAAAGACATATCAGGTCTCAAAGATTACTATCAGATTTATGAACAAAGGTCTTCTTGTGTCAGATCGTGACAAATTTCTTTGATAACTGAAATTTGAAACCTTACAGACAGGTTACGTTTTTAAAAATCATTGCTGATAAAAAAAGGATGAATATTTCATAATTTCTGAAAAGATAAATCAATATCTTAAAACCCATTAACATTCCTGTCGGGTAATGTAGTAAAGTGCTTCGTTTAATCTATAGGCTGATGTGTCGGTTAATTTGAAACATAGGAAATATTAGCATATTTGCTAAAAATGTAGGGTCATGAATGCCGAAAAAAATTTCCTGGATGCATGCAAGATATCTTTTCTCTGCCCCCACCCCAATAAAAGTAAAATGGCACAACCCTAATCGTCTACATATGTCCGTTAATTATGCTTGGAAAGAGACTGTAGAATTCAGCTGATTTGGACTTCTTTATTTTTTATCTATATATCAATAAATTTTCACCAATCAAGGGATGTCAGGTGCCTTATCTATTTTATAACGCTTTACACCAGATTTCACTTTTCTCTCTACGTTTGCACGTGTGCTATCGTATATTGATTTCACACTGATTTCTATTCATTTTCAATCTATTTAAAAAGTTGCTCATAAAAATTTATCCAATATGTGTCCAGTGATGTTGCTGTAAGATGTGAGCTTCCAGCTCATTGTTCACCTATTGCATGGGTAAGTTTCTCATTTGCCCCACGTTCGTCTTGTACCTTGTGCAAATTTATGAACATAAGCATTGCTAATTATATAACGTTCACGACAATATATCAGTGATAAAGAACCTGCTCGCATTTCAAAGACAATACCCTTCTGATATTCGAAAGGGGATCCGGAGACACCATTTTGAAAAAAAAGTATTTGTAAAACGAGAGAATATTAAAACATAATGATAAAAAATTACTGCCCGTGCCGTATTCTTTATTGTTTTGAAGAAATTTATAGAGTTTTATTCTCGTAGAGAAAAATCCAATAACCAGCACGCTTTCTTTAGAATTAAACACTGATGTAAGACTCGTTGCATTCTTTGTATGATTTTTTTATAACAAAAATACGCCACGTTTTCATATTTAGCAGTTAAAATGACGCTTCATATACGAAAACCATTTGGTAAATATATATATCGATTTACGTTTATGATAAATGCTAAATTGATATCACAGACTATGAAATAATTTTAAACTACATGTACACAAATTATTATCGATGGCGTATAACTGTTTGTTGTCGTTTAATAGAGAATATTGTCTGATACTAAAGTTATATCATTATGCACGAACCTTCAGGAGAAAATGTTATTGCGAAATGTGATCTTTCTGCAATGAAACACAAAGAGGTAACCGGTAATTTGAATTTCACAATATTATGCTGAAATAAAAATCTGAAATATAAATACGTGTTCTCATATGATCTTTTATGTCTAAAGTTGCATACCGACATTTTTGCGGAAGAAAAGAGCTTTTAAAGAAACGTAATATTTATAGTAGTATAACTAACGATGAAAGTCGAATTTTCCAAACAATACCGAAGTCGCATAAATTGTACTTTACTTCATTGAGTGAAAAACTGCGTTTATTTCACACGTGAAATATCGGATTTTCTTTTATCCCCCTCACTCTCAGTCTGATAATGTTTTTTTTAGCTAACAACATTTCACAGCTTTTTACCAATTTAAGGGTTAAGATGGTTTTAAGGCCCTCGTATTTTCAAAGAACATATTTAAAGGGGTTAAAAGCAATTAACGATATAATAACATATATATATAGATTTATGCCCTGTCCATTAACGTCATCCATCGTTTAGTAATCCTAATAAAAATAAATCATTTTCTCTAAGAATACAAAGAATGTCATTTCACAAGTCTAAATATTTTGAAATTTTTTGACATCGAAAAATTTAAAATTGTAGGGATCAAATTCTTCATTTTACATCGTTCTGAACTGCGATTTTTATGTAGTCAAAACTTTAAATGATCATGTAAAATTAATCTGGATGATTTAATACGTATGTAAATATTAGTACATGTCATAAATACAAATATTTATTTATATACCCAAATCTTAAATCAATACAAGTAACTAGAGGGCAGAAAATCATATCAAGATGTCATTAATGACTACGCTTTAATATAAAATATGTCATTAACAGCTGTTTAACGATTCAATGCGTTATGCACATTTGCAAAAAAAAGAAAAAAAAAAAAAAAAAAAAAAAAAAGACGTCCATTTAAAATAAACCTAAGTAAACCTAAGTGCCATATCCTCCACAATAGCTTCATTTTTTCCGTAAATTTTTTTTTCTGTAAATGAAAATTTGCAATAAAAAAATCCAGTTAAAAATTATTTTTTAAATAAGTAAATATTTTTAATAACAAAAAGATACGTGTTACTAATATTGAAGTTTATTGCACTAAATTAGATACGATAAAATAGTTTAAACTTTATGAATTATTCAAGATAATTTGTGTGTTTTACCCATTATCGTTTAAATTCTGTTTATCCTCAAATGAACTCAGTTTGTTTACAATAAAAATCAATAATATAAATGCCATTGTATTCGAACAGATTTTTTTACCAATCAGCAGACGATTAGACGCAGAAATTGTTTGTAAATTTTCATATCTTATATAACTTAAGCAATTTTGATAAACCCGATAAACGAAGTCTAAAGGAAAGTAAAAATCTGATTGAAATACCGAAAACCACTCAACTGCAGAGATATAAATACACCGGTAGAGGGCGCTTCATAAAATCTATACACAGCATATAGCGACACGATAGCAAACATGAAGGATGCTCGCTCTCGTTGGAGAAATACATAGGAATTATTTAAACAGAAATGAACACGAGTTTAGTTCGAGTCAATCATGTTTCTTAATAATAATTTAATATCTTGCGAAACAATTTTTGGACTAATTGTAATTATTATAGGATGTAGCAGCTTAGTTTCCCCGGCTTGTCCAGGTATTTGCTTTTGTCCACCGTTAAGTGACAATGTATTTTGTTCCAGAAAAAATCTGCCTTTTATTCCAAGTGGAGTTTCACCGGACACTGTTCAGCTTAATATGAATGAAAATAATTTTCTCACTTCGACTTTATTCCGAAGTAACTTTTCAACATATACTAAATTAGAACATTTGTATCTTAGCAGCTGTGGCATAGAAAGAATTGAAGTGGATACATTCGCAGATTTGACTAAATTACAATGGTTGGATTTAAGTAAAAATCGTCTTAAAATAATTTCGGATTATACATTCCGTGGGTTAACACTGGAACATTTATTTTTAAATGATAACCCTGGTATGAAAATCTCCAAAAATGCATTCGTCGGATTGCGGACAATGGGCTTATATATTCACAATTGTGCAATTTCAGAGCTTCCTCTAGAAGTGATAAAGCCAATGAATAGAACTTTGAAATATCTGTGGCTAGATGGAAATAAATTCGAAACTTTCCAGATTGACTGGCTTTACGTCTTTAGAACTTTAAGCCACACTAGGCTTGCTGGAAATCCATTGCATTGTAATTGTGAGGTAGGTTGGTTGTATGAGTTTTATAAGAACAATTTAAAGATGTTTATGGGGGTTGATCCTCCCTCATGTCGAACACCCTTAAGACTGAGAGCTAAAAATTTCGATCAGCTCACTGCTGAAGATTTCCGATGTCAGTTGCCTGTTTTCAAAAAGGTAGATGCCATTTTTGAAGAATCTGTAGGGAAGCTAAATTGCTTAGCATCTGGGGACCCCGTTCCAACAATTCAATGGATAAAACCGGGAAATGAAGTTGAAACCTTTAGACCAAAGATCAAAGCAGATTCCAGTGACAATTACGGAATTTTATACTTAACTGATCCGCAAGCAACAGAAGATTTGGTGTACCAATGTATTGCGAGTAATCCTGCAGGAAACGTAACATTTTCTTTAAACGTCGTTTGGCCACCGAGATACTCCAGGGATCAAGTCATTATTGATACACCAAAGCCCACTATCCCACCGACGCAACCGCCAACTAAAGCGAAAAGCACTCCAGATCCAAAGATGGCGGAGAAAGAAAAATCAAAGGTTGATGAAAAGTCTGAGAAGACGGAAAAATTAGAAAAACAAAATAATCCTCCCGAAAAACACGATACCGGAGACGGGACAGGGTCAAAACAAAAGGATATTGTAATAAATGCTAGCAGATCTGAAATGAGTATGGAAAAGCAGACAGTGCTTAAAGCAGGATTTTCATTGGCAGACATTGTCGGTGCTGTCATCGGTACATTCTTGCTAACATTATTCGCATGTATTCTTGTTTTCCAAGTCTTCAATCGAAGGTTTAATCACAATCTAATGTACAAATCTCAAAATGGTATTCCTGAAAAACAAACAAACAATCACGTTATTGTAGACTCACGGACAGAAAATATGAAAATGCTTCAGAATAATATTTGATCATAAAAAGGAGTGTAATATTCCTCAGGGAAACAGTGTTTCGTGTTTAACTATAAGGTGCTTTAGATTAAAAGTTAAAATGGTGCCAAATTCTAGTCAGAGGAAAGCACGGAGATATATACAAATGTTAATTCAACTTGATAATATGATGAATTTATATGTGGGGGATTATTAATTTACAACACTTGTGTTGTCATATACAGAGTTTAACAACCGGCTATAAGGCCAAATCGATGTCAGTTTTACTTAATTTGGCCGTAAAACTTGATTGATGACCGGAACGTGCCCCGATATATTTGACAAGGTCTTTGGTGAAGTAAAACAAGAGGATAGTTTCGTATTCTATACGCTTAATTAAGTATGTAAATGTAGGTTAACAATTCTAGTCGTCTGGTTAACATTAAATGTACATTTAGAGATAAAATGTGTACATAGTAAATTGATGTAAATTAGACAAAATTATTGTTGGTATTTGGCTGAATTACCGTACATTCTCACGTTACATTTTTTATTCCCATATGACAAGTGCTTGGAAATGATTTAATGGATGCTTGGATTACAAGCTGTAACATCTTTTCGTAAATTTATTTATGTCCTACTAAGTAAATTTCTTGGAAAATCAATAGAATAATATGTTAATGACTAGCCATTTGATGATTTCCGCAGATTTATGGGAAAATAATAGTTTTATCGCCCAGGGAATCACTGCAGAATGCCAACTCTGTTCATCTGTTGTATGATAATCATGACAAACATCCCGAATACTGAACAAATACGAAATGGTTTTAAGTTTTGATTTAACCGCATCTGTTTCGCTTGGCCAGGCCACACAAATTAGGTATAAATTGTCAAACACAGACCCATAACGGTATTGTTCTTAAAGAAATGAGTTCATCGATTTACTCTTCGAGAATAATTGTCGAAGACGGTATATTAAATTTGTAGCCAATCACGTTTCTCCCCATAACTGTATCAAATGCTCCACTGTCCTCACAAATTGCTTTCCACTGTTTCGCATTTTTTGCCCATGGGGAGTTTCTTTTTCTTCGTTGCAAAGACAAAAAAATGTTATCGATTAAGACGTATCTGTATGACAAAATAATTTCTTTAGCTTTCTATTAGCTTTGATTACCATCACTCCTTGTAGCTTTGTACTCGAGCCGACTAGAAGTCTCCTATAGAAGTGTTGACATTCGGCGAAAACAAGTTTATCAGGCCTGTATGAACAAACAGAATAAGTTATTAAGATATATATCTATCAATATAAGGTCACTTTCAAGGGTAATATTGTTTTTCTCACCTTTTTAAACTAAAGAATTTACTTTTCATTTTTTTCACACTTTAAATATTTTTTCCTTGATGATAGATAACTTTAAATCTGAGACAATTTTTGTTTTTGAATTGTTTTAAATTTGAAAAAAAAATTCTGTAAAAATATTTTAAACTTGTGACGTCTCGTGATGGTCATATTGACATAAATTTTAATTCAAGTCAAGTTTTAATGAGCTTGATCTTTTAATGGAAATATTGTATTCTAAAAAATGTACAATGAAGAAGTTCAGTTTTGGGGATTTTTTTTATAAAATAGAAAAAATTTTAATTTTAAGATTTGATTGCACTTTAATATGAGATCTTCATGTGTTGATTTTGTATATTTTTATTTGCCGTTTTACTAAACATAAAGGACTACAAAATATACATCGCCATTAAAGAAACAAAACTTCACCATTATCAGCTAAGGAGGCAAACTTTTGATTTTCTGCCCCCCCCCCCAAAAATGACCTTGAATCCTGATTTTTTTCCGCGGCATCCATGAACCTGCATTTTTCTATTTTAGCGTGCAAGCCAACTTTTTTTGTCAAAACGATTTTCCATTTTATTATTTGAAACCAGCTGATATTCAATCCTGTCCTCCAAATTTTTGAGCATATTTTTTTAATTAAATTTCGGAGCTTGTCTCTATGTGAAAATGTTTGCCCCCCCCCCCAAAAAAAAAAAAAAAAAAAAGAAAGTTGGATAACTCTTTCATATGTACAGTATGTTTAAACTTTGTACAGTATTAATTTATGTTTTACGTAATTTACAGAATAATTGCTACAAGCAATTTTTATTAACATGTAGATATGTATGTAGATATTGTGATTAATCTCTAGAATTTCGGATCAAAGAGATAGTTAATATGTAGATCTTTCATTATCTAAATACATCATAGGGCTGAATGTAGATAAAGTAAGTTCGTGTTAGAATGAATGGCGAATGGAGGGATGGATGAACACAGAATGCTGGGTGATTGTGTTTGATCGAGATATGGAACGACAGAGAGGCTATACATGGAATCAAGAATGCGTTTGAATGAATGTGCGGTATGGGTGTCTAGTCTGGGAACTATTCCCATGTGTTACAGGTTCATTATTTCGTATTGTGAAAAGAAAGTTCATATTCTAAACACGTATTAGTCTTATGCTGAAGAGGATTTGTACACACAAAGTATTCTATTTATTTCACCATTCAGCATAAAACGAACTATGTGATAAATAAATTATGTTTAAATGACATTTCTGTGTTATGTTTCAGTTCTATATAAATGTCCCTGTGTGAGCTGTTACGGGATGAACAGGTCTCAATAGCTATATATCTCCAATTATTTGTAGATCATTAAAGGCCAGGGGTTCGATATTATTACTTTTAATACAAGATTTTCATGTCGAGTGGTTTATGGAAGGTCTAGCTTGACACATAAGAAAACATTATACGTTTTCTTAGTCTCGGTATGACTGTTTATTAGTTTAAACTTTCTTTGTACTCAGTTTAGGTCCGTTGAAATGTTATTGTATCATGACCTCGAGTTTATAGAAGTGAATTTCTCATATTTACGTTTATAAGTAGAAAAAAATCTATTTGGAAATAAGCACAAGGAGAAAATAATCTTGAATCAAAATTTTACGCATGCGTCAGTCCCGACGTCCAGTTTCCCAGTTTTGTGTATGAAGCTTACTCTAACATTCCCCTTCCCTAGCAAGTTTGAAAATTGTAATGCCAATCCGACCAAATTTCATGCACCGGTTGAAAAGAACCCTTTTGACAAAATATCTTAAGAGTAAAATTACTTGTAAGTCTAATATACTAGAATCAGTATGACTTTAAGAGTAATTTCGATCTTAAGATTTTTTTGTGAAAAGTACTTCGGATTACTCATACGTAAGACTAATTCAAGCGAAGTGTCATCGCGTCTATTGCTGCTGTTAATCAGAGAGTCACACTTAAGTTCTCCATGACTTTATATTCTGTTAATTAAGACGTGGTTAAGGATGAGTAAGAACATGTTTTTTTTGCACAAAAATTCATTTTTTTTCACCAGGACTACTTGTTAAAATATGAAAGTGCCGGATAATTTTTTATTGTCCTGAATTCCTAACCATTTGTCAAATATCATGTTATTGTCATTTCGATGTATGCTATACAATATGATTTAAAACAGATGTTTTGACACAGAAGGTTGAAGTAAAATACTATGGTCAAACTCATCTGGTGTCATAAAGGCATTGTTACTGGCCCACGAGCTGGTTTCTCTGATATCATATGTTAATATTGCGACGAGAGGTCGCCTGGAGATTTCCTTTTCTAAAAGCTACACGAATACATCTGAAGTTTCTAACATTGAAAAATCATTGTACATCTGAGATTGTAACTTGTACACAATGGTGCGATTACCTCTTCAAATCGGTAGGAGAGAAATTCCATTCGTAAATTAGGGAAATTCTCATCAGTAAGGAAATGAAATTTAAGCTAGATTTATAATTAACGTAAACGTAATACTACAAGTGTCACGACCCCATCACAGCCTCAAAGGCGACGGGAAATCGTACAGTATACAATTATACTTATTTATCACTAGCCGATAACATCGACTTCGGTATATGTTTCCTGCTAATTACAGTAAATTGTATATAAATGCTAAATAAGGTTAAATTTCTATTTAAATGCGTTGTTTATCATACTTATAATAGTGAGAAAAAAGGATGGGAAGACTCATTAATTTATACAGAGTTAAGAGCAAACAAACCAGAAATTTTAAATTAAAAAATCATGCTTTATATAAACGGGAAATTATGGGCTTTTATTTCTTAATAATCACGGTATTCTATATCGATTCGAGCTGATAATCAATGTACTTTGAAATATCACAGTTTATACCTCACGAGATGTGAAAGAGTTTCTGATGACAATTTGGAAATCCACATTAAAAATCATTTTTGATAAAAGAATAAAAGTCAGATAATTCAGCCAAAAATAACGGAAGTACAAAATTAACGCTCTGAAAAATGGAGATCCTCATTAGTGTAATAAATGTTAGAAGTTAATTCTTCATTAACATATTGATGCTTTATGTTAACCCATTTAATTTATGAAAATCGTAGAACTGGCTCTCATACCAGTCCATCTTTTAACTCTGAGTAACGTTTGTTATATGTGGGCGGTAACGTGTAACAATTAATAACGGAACGGAACAAAAATCAATTTCAACACTAAATTGTAATTGCTTTAAAGGATAAGAATAAAGAAACCGTGAAATACGTCTGAAGTGGCTTGTTTCCATTGTATCTACAAGAAATTTGATGTAAAATTGATTTAACAACTTCCTTCGAGCTAAAACAATTGAATAACGAATTGGTAGAGAACAAAGACATCTCACGCAAAGGACTTTGTATTGCCCATTTTACGTGTCGTATTTTTTTCTCGTTAGACCGGTTTTGGTTTGAAAAAGGAACAAAGTGGATTTGAAGTTTGCGTACGAGAAAAAAAAATGACCATGTTGACGAAACCTTGGTAACGATTCAGACAGTTTAGATCGTAACAGAATATGTTATTTCAGCATATTATAATGATACTAACACGTTTTGTTCGAACAAAGACCATAGACTCAAAGAGAGGTTTATGTATACAATCTGTGTTGAATCTTTATTCTGGAACGGGTTTGATTTCTTTTTTAATTTTTTTTATGAGAAGTGTGCAGTAAGAGCCTGTTTTGAATTCAGTTTAAAATGCGAGCCATACCCTGTCGATGGAACAAACATGATAATTAAGGGTGCACAATTTTATTTTTATTGGGAGAAGGGGTTAGGAATTATGTTTGGATCTTTTTTTCTCAGCAATTATGATCTTGGATACTTAATACTATTTTATTTCGGGTAATAATCAATCCTGCCCTTTTTTCTACATTATAGTTTTTGAATGAATTTTGGAACCCGCCATTATTTCAATTTTCTTCTTCACCCTTCTAAAAATCAAACGGTTACTTCTAGGATAACTTTGTCCTACTGATTGCACATACTGTGGCACATGTTTTCCTATTTTATGTAAGAGGCACATAGCGGGCGATCATGTAACGAAATCTTTGATTTTTTATCGTGAATGTCCAGTGTACTCATCAACCAAGATGTACAATCGACGTACAATTGTCCAGTTACATCCCACACACCTAACAACTATGAACTCAAACAAAATTTTACAAGTGCAACATTTGTACCTGTCAAGCTGTTGAAATGTTCAGATCATTAACACCTGACCTTGAGTTGACCTTTATAGACCATTGTCCCTACTAATTGTCCGGTATCAAGTACCTTGCTGTTCTCTGTTAGGTATACAATCGGCATTAAATAGATCATTATAATCGACCGCTGGACAGCTGGAATACGTCCATGGATATTTATTAATACAGACATTGGTTAGGTAAATTGTGGGTTTCGATTGTGGAGGAGTTCCGAAAGAATAGGATTCAAAGTGTAGCAGATGTAAACTTGATGTGAATTATTGGCGAGTTCGGAAGAAGGGTATTGTAGTACAGACCGAACAAATCATGTGAATGAAGGAAACGTATGAGGTACCAAACACAAAGTTTGATGCACGATAGGTGCATTTCGAAAAAATCATTTTCTCGGAGTCAAAAACTTGACACCTACTTGGCTTTGTATATAGTATTTCAGTACGAATGAGTCTTTCCTTTGTAATATATAGTTCCGTTTGGCATGAGCAAATCATCTCGATATTTTAATCTTGTAGCTTTTTTTTTTATAGTTCCTTGAATTTTACATTTCATCTGAAAGAATTACTTATTATTTCATGAAAAAATTGGAAATATAAAGTTTCAAGAATCAGTACATTAGAGACTTTGTTTGGAGTTCTTATATTACTTAAACACTTCGTAACTTTATCTGGTTGAAAATCTGAAGTAAATCAACTACATGTACTTAATTAGGGAGTGCCTGTTTTCTTTATTGTGAAATTTCACAAATAAACATCTTGCTGATTCTGTACTTAGCAGCTATGAGGTGCAAATGGTAAAATAAAGTTAATCGGATTACAGCGAACAGACAGTCCATTGAAATAGGAATTTAGGATTCAACACCATTTTACACCGTTTCACCGTATCAAAATAAACAACAAAAAGTATCCCAGGTGTGCGATAGATAGCTATCATAATACTTGACAAGTCTGATAATAAAGATACTTGAAAACCTTTTATGTTCGAATTTAATACCTAAGATAATCTCTTACAGGTGAGAACATCCGAACATCTTCAGGTATCACTGACACATTGCAATCTATTTAGTTCTTTTCCGAGTCATTTTGCGGATGTAATCCTTACAAAAGGCTCTTTTACGTTTGGGATGCATAATTTATGTAAATTTTTGTCAAATATGTTTTAATTTTATTGCATACATGCTATAATTATACGGTTGAATTATTTTAATTGGAAAGAAATTCAAAATGATACAAAAACAAAATTTTAATAGGACGAATTTTACATAGGATCTGTTTACAAACGATACGAAGATGTAAATGAAAAAAAGTAAGGATGGACTTGTTAGCATTTTTCTGTATTCAATGTTTCAGGCACCACTGACTCCGCAGAAGAGACTATTCCATGATTTATAGTTTTGTGGTGTGCGGTTGATTGATTTTCAACTTTCATATCAAGTGTAAAAACCACAGGAAAACCATCTTTCTAATGATACTCGCTAAACAAACAAATTGACACACTGATAAATTTATCTCCCTATCATATTAAATATCTTGTTAGTATTAGATTCGTAAACCTTGTGTAAGCAGTTCAAATCTTAATGTGAATAGAGATCCACTGAATAAATACCGATATATTAATAAATGAATTATCTTTATTTGCATTTTATGCCCATGTGGGTCATGTAAATACAAACAATATAAATAAAATAAAATAAACACATTAACAAATTATAAATAATTATACACAGTACAAAAACAGTTTCTAGTCAGTCATCTAACTACTGTTGATTCTTTATCTCAAAAGTCTTCGACATAACAGGGATTTCGAGATAAAAGAAGTGAATATAATGCAGAATATAATCTTTGGGGCCAAAGAATTGCTTTGATACATCAGAAATTTTGAGAAAGAAGAGTTTTAAATAAAGGTATAACAGGAAATTACTGGATATAATACATTAACAACTGAGTTTTGATTATAATTAAAAATAGCTGAAAACACTTTTTCTGTTGGTATCTACGACCTGTTAAAACTATAAAAATGGACAACAAATGAACTAACAGTCTACATGATAATACCAGCTCTGATGAAGAGGATGTGAAAATTTCTACAAGTATATATGATCGTTTATGAAAGCCCGAAAATTTTTAGAAGTTTTAGAAAAATCTTTCGTTACTGACCTATAACAATTGATATCGTCATCATTGGCATTAACGTTGTACCATTTGAAGTCTATGCAGGGAAAATCCATAAAATTTATTGACAACATGAATAAACCCCTTAAAGGACTGGAATTTATTATCTATTCATTGGTGACGACCGTCTTTCACTTGCAACAGTTTATCTGATAATTTTTGGTGATATTCAATATTGAAACGAAGCACAAAATTAACTTCGTTAAGTTTTAATCTGATGACACAAGTTCTGTATTGTAGCATTTGAAATAAAAACTTTTGGCAAAAATTTCTAAACTCTTGTAAAACTTAAAAACAAAACTGCAGTTATCATGGTTATGATAAGAGATAATTGCGATTATATATGTAAATATAGATATATAAATATAATCATCTTTTCACCTGCATAATCATACATATGTTGACGCATCCATATGTTTTTTACTGAAAACCAGTATACCAAGAGGATATAACACGCTTTGTTAGATTTTTTGGTGCTGTAGTTTCGATTAATGAATCTTAGATCTTTGTCGACCTGTCAGATATAATATAAGTTAATAGGCAAAATAAAGAACGGCAACCATCATCTATAACTAGTATTAATAGTAGAACATTAAGAAATCAATGATAAATATTAAAATGTGTAGAAAACTTGTTTTACGGATCGTTATGCCGACAACTGTTACGTCAAAATGTTTCTTTTGATATGAAAAAAGTCATGATGATTTAAATATTATTCATATCAACTCTACACATATTTTATCTATATCTGAAATAAATAAAGGTGAACACATTAGTATCTTAAAAGTTTCAAGGAACTTCTGTTTTTCACGTAGGTACGACAACAGGCTGCGCGGTCTGCGAAAGCAGTTCCCTGTCGGAATGTATGAATATCCATTGCTGTTAACATCTTGATAATATTTCAGCATTATATTTCGAACTCTTAACAATCCTAATAATTACAGCTTTCATGTTTGTACGTTAGTTCTATTCGTTTAGATCTCGGGCCTCGGTGGCTGAATGGGACAAATTGGGTGAAAGATTTTTATCCGTGTTGAAGTTCTCACGTCATATTTGATTTATAGATCAATAAAAGGATTACTATAAGTCGGGGGGGGGGGGGGGGGAGGGGTGGTGGGTGTGGAGTGGGTTGCACAAGTGCTGTTTAACCCTATTTTAAAGTTTAACTTTTTTCGTGTATATGTAGAGATATCGTGCCAAGAATTAACCAATGCACTACATTCGTTTTTTTTATTTTAGTGAAAATCCAGATGGGTGCATGGATAAAGTAGTATTTCGAAAGGACACGATATTATATGTACTTTGAATATTATTGTTCATAATTTCAAAAATGATACAAGTTTAATTTGTTGTCGCAGTCTAATGTATTGTTATACCATTGTCTTATTTGCCGATCGTGTAATTTGATATTAATTCTGGGTTAATCTCAAGTGATTCTCAGTTCCCATGTTCATGCACAGTTCAGGCATAAAATCTCTCACAGAAATGAGTTTTTCTGACATTTATGGAATCTCATTTTCAATGTAAATAGAGCATGTTCCTATGCCATAGTATGGTGTTCCTCAATCGAAGCCTTAATCCGCTTTTTATAGCCAATAATATGACAACAATCCTCAGCTTACTGGTATTCATCCGCGTCAAATCAGTGCTTTAAGCCAGCTTTAATACTCATTTTAGTCGAAGCTTTGCACACGATAACGATAACCAATATGGAGAAGATATGATGAGCTTTTCGGATCTCCCTAGGGAAGACAGATATAAATAAAATCGATAGCAATTAGTTAAAAAGACCAACATAAGGCACAAATAACCATTGATTATTTTCAATAGCCAGTCTATGAGATTTATTATAGTTTAATAGTCTCTGGTCGGAAACATTGATAAGAAACTGACATAAGTAAATATAATTCAAGTTAAGAGGAAAATTGAAGTTCGTAATAGGTATCGATTTTCTATAAGTGGCTGGAAATCATATTTGAAGCAGATTTCGAACTTCTATTGTCCAATGACCGATTTAATGTTTATGCATTGCCCGTACTTAACTATATAACAAGAGGGTTATCAGACGACATGAAACATTAGTATAGACTCTTAAGTAGTCGATATAGATCAGTTCCAACTATCATCTATTTCCTTATCCACTGTTCTAACCACTTCTCAATCCAAACAATGGAATTGCAAATTTTCCTACTAAAGGTCGGTGTTCTTTCCGGATATTCTGGCTTCGTCCACAAATAAAACACTAGCCGCCAAAATACAACCATTTGCTCTTTAATTGGCGACCCCCCCCCCCCCCCCCCCCCCCCCGAATAAAAAAAAAACTAAACCAATAATAAAGATTTATTATTTTTAGATTAAACATTAATAACTTCAAAATAGCAATAATTCTGGTTATTTTTGGTCATGCAGAATATTTATACACCCACATAGGAGACAATTAATAACTCTTATTACTCTTTTCCGTCGTTAAAGGGTAGTTATAGCAAGAACTATATTATATAATAATTGTTGCTAATTTTCAGCTTTCCATAAAGTAGGCGATGCTTGAAAATCATATTGCAATACTTCTAAAACTCTAACTATCGGCTATTGGATTATATAATAAAGTAGCTCTGGCACGTATAATTGTTTCTATGGAGAAACATAATGGAGTTTCAGGTTACATTTCAAAGCCGTAAAAGGTTTGAATTATTTTAAAAATTGCTTTTAAAGGCTCAAATTTTCAGTTTGGCATAATATTTGCTAGACAACAAAATATCTCCCGATATAAATCGATCATAAAAAGGGATTTTCACATATCGAATATGTAACGGATGTCAAATAGCTGAATAAAAGAATATAACTTTATCAAAAATATCTAATTTTTGTATCAATTTCAGATCGATTTCACAAATAACAGTTTTCTAAATCTAATCGAATGGTTATTTTCTATAAATATGTCACAAGTACAAATGTAATTGACAGCTAGGATAATCAATTTCACTGTATAAAACTCGGTCGTCATATTTTTGCTTTTTTGTTGATTCTCATTTTTTATCACAATTCACGTGAGTATTAGGGAGCAACCATTTGATTTTTATGGGAGGGGGGCTAGGATCAAATGTTTAATCCTATTGCGGCCTAAATTTTTATTTTCGTTTAAACCAAAAAAAATCTTGTCAAGTGATTTTTCACTGAAGGTATAATATATTTATATATCACAGGCGTAGCGTTGCAGCAAAGAATCTTTTATAACCGTTTACAAATGTCTTTTAATCTAATATCTGTTTGCTCGTCAATTGCGTAAAATTGATATGACGTTAAAATGTCATAAAAAGTTACTTTAATATTCCATCCAGATAGCAGCTCTGAAAACAATAGAATTATCTCAAAATTTTGGAATAAATGGTACAAATTAATCTTATGTAGTTTGTTATTTCAGCCATAAAACAAAGTTATTCCGTAAGAAATAATCTTGAAAATGGAAGCAAAAAGAATTAGACAGGACGCTGCACCCGGCACTGATGTTTCCAGAATTAGAAGTGTCAAGTCTTATAAAAGTTGATTCGTCATTATACAGATTGGAAAAAAAAATATCAAGGATCATTACACTTTACAGGCCATCTATTTCAAGTGTTCATTTGTATGGTTCAAGTCTTTGGCACATTTGCTGAGTGTTTCACAAGTACACTTGCCGTTCGGAATCCTCCAATGTTCTTGACATCTGTCGGACTTACAGATACAATTACCAAGGCACCATGCACTTTACTACAGCTATGTACTTTAAAATTTACTATGTTAGACGAATATCAGATCTGCTTCACTAAAAGTGAAGATATTACCCGAATATTATATTGACTTATCACTGCGCATTACTAGATGCGTAAATGTCAGATCTAACCCGAAATGTCAGGTCTCATTTCCGGTTTCGAATAAAGACTTCTTGTAAAACATTTCAACAGCATCTTATTACTTATCTGTATTAGTAACATTAAAAGGTTAGCTATTCTCTCAGGAAATGGACCCGTTACTTCAGTTATGATATGTTAAAAAGCTCTGTGGTTTTCTTTGAAATCCGAGAGATTACAAACGTAGGGTATCGATCTTTACACCTGCACCGAGTTGAAATATTTAATGCAGAATGACACAACTATTCGCAAGTAATTATTACACCTTATTTATTTTTCTTGGTTTATTGGATAGCTCTAAGCATCAACCAGTATAATACCTGAATTTGTATTCCTATACATTGCAGTGACGTAATAAGCTGATAATAATTACCAATAGATCATATTGACGGAGATAATTAAATGTTTGGTTTGGTAATTGTTACTTTAATGAATAAATGATAAACAGAAAATACTATCATAAACCACGTTAACAGGTGTGAAGAAATAATCAATGAAGTCTTCAAGCGCGTGATGATGTATAGGATTTTTGTGAGAAAATACACAGTAACTATTAGCAGATTGTTAATTATGTTCGTCGGTTGTCCAGTTTTGCCAGCAAAATCTTAATTAGTGATTGTATCAAATCGTGATAAGAACGAGAGGATAAATCTTAATTACAGTACGTTTGTCAGCATGCACTGTCAACGTGATTGTATTGACCTGGCCTTATGCAGGTGTTAGTGACATCTTTTTTTATTACAAGCAAGATGTATTCATTACTGTACTTAGATTTGGCTTCTTTACACTAAATTTTCTACAATTTCTATTGAATCACGTCGGGTCCATGTGGTTCGGTGTTGGAAGTAAAGTTAAGAAATACCAAAGGGATATTCGAATATCGAAAACAAGTGACAAACTCCAGAGAACAACGAAGACAAGACCAAAACAATACAAACACTACACTCAAAAACTAAACCGTGGGTAGACTCAGGTACTCCGGAAGAGTAAGCAGTCTCTGCTTCCTGCAGGGTACCCGCCCATGTCAAATCCGGTATGAGGAAGGGACAACACCAATGGAACAGGTCCATTTTCATTCGGGGAACGTTTTTTCATTCCTGTAAACCAAGTCATGATGACGTCCATAAAACTTTAATAAGGATGACTGCAACTTAGGAGCAACATACCCCTGTCTGAGTATCTTTTCCCCTCCTTTGAATATACCTTTGGTATTTTTGGACTTTACTTAGAGCAGAATTGGTGTGTTCTGTTTTTTTCGCAAGGTCTGTTTACCTTGATCCTATTGTCAATCAATGTCACATGTATACCTCTCTAGATTCATACCAGTAAAACCTGGATTCCAAAATGGCTGATGCTGCCGAAAGTGTCGCATAACAAAAGAGAATGAGTTCTAAAACTTTATTACAATTTTAAAGGTAGGATTTCAACTTCCCCAGAAATAAATATAGAAAGGCTATGTTAAATGTGGAAGAACATACTAAAAACTTATGTTATTGTCTCTTCATAAAAAGACTGAAAGTGATAGAGGGGAACACTCAGTTAAAATAATACAGCTAGTAATGATTTACTTCTTAATCACTCTTATAATTAAATATAATATGAGTACATTATGTAAAATAAACATAAACTAAACAAGGTATATAAATAACTTGTTCTATTAAATAGTATATTTGAATAATATATTATGGTAATTAAATAAATATTCCAAATTAATGGAAGCGAAATAATGAAATTCACAAAATCAAACAAGTCGGATATTGTTCAATATTTAATTTTTAATTTTTAAATCTAGTATAATAATTTTATGAGTTAGTTGAAAAACTTGTGTAAATATTCTTAATCTGCCCAAAAACTACATGTAATCATTCCACGATGGTCCTATAAAAAGGACGCTGATATAAAACAAAGGGGAAAAATATAGATGTCCTCAGCCCGACTATATATATACCGATGTATCCGTTTTGAACTTAATAGGTTCTCAACCTGTTTTTTGAATATCCGGCTCTGCATTTTTTGTCATGAACATGCCTTGTAAAAACAGCACTTTGTATACGCATAAAAGTCTGTTTCTAATTTTTTTTGTTGAAATTGAGTGTTTGGTAGAATACAGAAATATATCGATCGCTATTAAACTTTTTCTTTTTGTACACCTGTGTAGTACTTTATTCGTTGAGTACTTGAAGTAATACCCATTAGGTAAATCCAATATTTGTCAAATACAAACTTTACGATGCATTCTTAAATCTAATATCTATAATTTTTAAAAACCTTGTTGATATTATATAATATTTACCCTAAAAGTTTTCCTCTTAAGCTTCAGAAATTCACTCTTTGATGAATTGTGAAAAAAAACTGTTTATCTTTGTTAAGCAAACGCTAAGCATATGGAAGTGTATGGATCTTAACAAATCAGAGTGTTCAAATTGCACTGATTTTGTTTGCACATTTAGCCCAAAAGGAGCTTGACAACAACAGTAAAGTAAGATCAAATCTTTACATGTAGTCAATTTTAAACCCAACAAAGCCTTGTCACTTTTAAGTTTTATTAAATTTTGAGTCTTGAAAGAAAACGTAATATTTGCCAAATACAAACTTAGTAAGGTTGCCGAAAATGTAGTTTTTAAAGCTTTAGAATAGGGTTCTTTGATGGTTTGTAAAATAAAGGCTATTGTATTTTTTTTTAATGTTTTTAAATGAAATGTTTATGTTGTAAGTACAACGTTTTTCTAGTAATTTACAGTTTCTCTGTGACTTATTTTAAAGGAAGCATCAAGTGATTTAAAACACGTAAAATACTGTACAGACAATTTTTAGAACTGCAACTAAACGTTTGAATGAAATATGCATTAACAGAACATATATAAAGTGTGGATATTTTTGTCTTCAGGTAAACAACAAAAATGGATATCAGGAAAGGTCAACAATGAAATACCAATCAATCAAAGCAACCCAGCTGAGAGAACTCTGGACAAAAATAACAAAAAGCACAAAAAACAAACAAAAACACAACAGAGAGTCAGGATATAGTCTGACTTGGTACAGACACTGAACAGTGGTGGGGTTAAATCGTTTTTATGGGTACCCAAACCGCCTCCTTATCTATCATGACACTCTGGTGCATAAAACATACTACAAAAGCCAATACAGTATGATTAACAAGAAGGTGACCGATTGCTAGAACTGAACATTTTTTGTTGGACGGTACATATTTTAGATAGTAGGGTCAGAAAAGCCAATACAGTATGATTAACAAGAAGGTGACCGATTGCTAGAACTGAACATTTTTTGTTGGACGGTACATATTTTAGATAGTAGGGTCAGAAAAGCCAATACAGTATGATTAACAAGAAGGTGACCGATTGCTAGAACTGAACATTTTTTGTTGGACGGTACATATTTTAGAGAGTAGGGTCAGAAAAGCCAATACAGTATGATTAACAAGAAGGTGACCGATTGCTAGAACTGAACATTTTTTGTTGGACGGTACATATTTTAGATAGTAGGGTCAGAAAAGCCAATACAGTATGATTAACAAGAAGGTGACCGATTGCTAGAACTGAACATTTTTTGTTGGACGGTACATATTTTAGATAGTAGGGTCAGAAAAGCCAATACAGTATGATTAACAAGAAGGTGACCGATTGCTAGAACTGAACATTTTTTGTTGGATGGTACATATTTTAGATAGTAGGGTCAGAAAAGCCAATACAGTATGATTAACAAGAAGGTGACCGATTGCTAGAACTGAACATTTTTTGTTGGACGGTACATATTTTAGATAGTAGGGTCAGTAAAGCCAATACAGTATGATTAACAAGAAGGTGACCGATTGCTAGAAATGAACATTTTTTGTTGGATGGTACATATTTTAGATAGTAGGGTCAGAAAAGCCAATACAGTATGATTAACAAGAAGGTGACCGATTGCTAGAACTGAACATTTTTTGTTGGACGGTACATATTTTAGATAGTAGGGTCAGAAAAGCCAATACAGTATGATTAACAAGAAGGTGACCGATTGCTAGAACTGAACATTTGTTGTTGGACGGTACATATTTTAGATAGTAGGGTCAGAAAAGCCAATACAGTATGATTAACAAGAAGGTGACCGATTGCTAGAACTGAACATTTGTTGTTGGACGGTACATATTTTAGATAGTAGGGTCAGAAAAGCCAATACAGTATGATTAACAAGAAGGTGACCGATTGCTAGAACTGAACATTTGTTGATGGACGGTACATATTTTAGATAGTAGGGTCAGAAAAGCCAATACAGTATGATTAACAAGAAGGTGACCGATTGCTAGAACTGAACATTTGTTGTTGGACGGTACATATTTTAGATAGTAGGGTCAGAAAAGCCAATACAGTATGATTAACAAGAAGGTGACCGATTGCTAGAACTGAACATTTTTTGTTGGACGGTACATATTTTAGATAGTAGGGTCAGAAAAGCCAATACAGTATGATTAACAAGAAGGTGACCGATTGCTAGAACTGAACATTTGTTGTTGGACGGTACATATTTTAGATAGTAGGGTCAGAAATGTGTTCGTTTTAACTGTAGAACTAGCTATGGATCTCATATATAGCTGCAGGTCGGATGCATACAAATAGAGCGGCGAAGTGCATGGTGAAAGTGAATTTTAACATACCTATAACTTGTAATAAAACGTATCACAAAATACCAAAATAAATTTGATGCACTGTATGGCCATTTAGTTGATTGACAACTCATCAGCATTGCTCTAGATCAAAATATTGGAAAAACTGGTTAAAGATATAATGATGAATTAATAAGCACAACCATCAAAATCAAAACAATTAAAACAAACAGGTATCCAAACTCAGCTAAGGGTTACTTCTGCATCAAAAGGAAGAGACTTAGAAATTTCTGGTAATTTTTGTCAAATTTTGAACGGAAAATTTAAAGGCATTTGTGTAATGAATCATGCCAGGACAAAAGTTCTGGCTACTGGGCTGACAATGCCCTCGGGGACTAACAGTCCACCAGATGTGACATAGACTCAGTGGTAATAAAACATATCACAAAATACCAAAATAAATTTGATGCAATGTATGGCCATTTAGTTGACTGACAACTCAACAGCAGTGCTCGAAATCAAAATATTGGGAAAACCAGTTAAGATAAACTTTATATAATTTTTGTTTTATTGTTGTGAGAATTGGCATCAGACAGACAGTCATCATGAATCAGCTTTATAAAAGATTACAGGTAGAATGACACAAAATTATAAAAATATAATTGCAATATTTCATGTACTCAAATCCATTAAGCTCAAATAACATTTGTCAGTCCTTAGGCTATTGTTTAATCTATGATTATATCTACATAATCTGATATAAATTGATTTATTATTTATAAACTTATAAAATGATAAGATCGTTAGCCTTTGGCATAATTTTTCAACAGCTTAAAATAGATACAAAGACTTAGACGAATAGAGACGACATTATCCAAATTTGTCTGTTCGGATATTTTCTGTATTCATTGTAAACATTTGACCTGAGGATGATCAATGATCATTCGTTCGTTAAAGCAGATAATTTTGTTTTAACTGTGACCAAATTTATCTTTCCCTTTGATGATTCTTTTTTTTAAAAAGTTTTTATACTTACTTACGTATTAATTACCCCTTTTGATCCGGTTTATAAACTAAACGAAATAAACGAGAAATTGAGAAACCGGAAAATAAATGCTAATTAGCTGGTAAAACGATGAGTTCGTAAGCAACGGTCAGGTAAATGTCCTTGAATACAATATTAAAACGATAGTACACTTCATCCTCCCAAGTCAGGGGTTCTGAGTCCACTTCGTAGGAATGAACGTGGATACAAAAGCCTGACTTGGGAGGATGGTACACTTGAATTTTCAAATTTCTATAAATGTAAACTCTTATGAAGATATATCTGCTTTCAGTCATTCATAAAAATGTTATACGGTTTTTATAGTATTAAAAGTTTGAGATAACAAACCGAAATTTTAATATAAGTTAACAAAAGTAGTTTATTAATGAAAGCACAGTTATACCCAATATGGGTTGAAGGCTTTTAAACATAAAAAAAAACAAAAACAAAACACAATAAACAGGATAAACAGACAAACTAAAACAGACATAATCATCTTATACGGCCTCTTAGTCCGCTTTCTCAGTAACCAAGATTTTTTAATAAAGGGACCAACATAGCGCATAAGATCTTTGTATTTTAAAAGAATATTATTTTTTTTGTTATCATTCAGTTTTTCAAAATCTTAATAATATTGTTTAATCTTCCCTTAACGTTGTTTTTTTAAAGTAAATATCATGTTAATTCCGATCTGAAACTTGTAGAATAAGTATAAATTACCGCCATCTTGAAACAATCGAACTATTTTTATTAAAGGATAAAGAAATATTTCCATAATAATTTCTATCCATCGAAAGATCACCTGTATACAATCGTTTATATAAAGTTAATACGATCACTTGACAGTTGTTCATGAACTCATTGTTCTTGTACGGTAATCTATAAATTTATAAAAATAGCGTTTTCTATGAAAAATGAGGATATAAGGATGTTTCAGATATATATGATACATTCCCCAAAATAACTAGAATAATAAACCTTCTCTAAAGCATTGCGTTAATGGAAAATGAATGAATAAAAAATCATTTTTCGTGCATTTCAGATCCTACACAGCTTTTTAAAGATTTTTAAAGGTCCCACGTCATTACCTTCATGACCATGAATGATCGAGAGATATAAACTGTTTTAAGCAAGTCACAAACCAACATACTCACGACATAATTACGCAACCCCCCCCCCCCAAAAAAAAAAAAAAAAAAAAACAAAAACAAAAACAAAAACAAAAACAGAAAAAAAACAAAGACACAAAACAAAACAGAAAAGATATGCATAAGAACCAGAGATGAGAGTCGAAAACAAAATTAAAACGACGAAATAAATAAAAGAAATATATTTATAACATTGAAATGAACGATTGAATAAATCGTTAGTACTGTTGTAGTTAGTCATCTCTGTTATACGGTAAAATATTTCTTTTAATTTTGGTATTTTACCAACAATTAATTAATATTCAAGGCACAAAATAGATAATATATTCTTACATTACATCACGCGGAAGAGAAATAAGTTTTTTGTGGAGAACCAGGGTACTGATACAAGAATTACACTTGAAATGTAATTACTTCTCTTTTGATATCAATTTATTCTTCTGTTTCATCTATAAATAAATGAGTCACAAACTGTTATATTTTACAATAAAATCACGAAAATATGCATTTTATTTATCATATATATGATGTTCTTGTTGGCAACAATTCAAAATCATGGAAAAGGGTCATATTTATAAACTAAAATTAATAGGCATTTCACTATTGTTTACATTAACATTAATTATTTGTTTATATCCAAAAGATCGTGAACTTTCCTAATAAACTAAATTATTTATATGAAAAACATATGGCATCATAAGGAGAACACTTAACTGTGTGTTCGTTATGTAGAAAGTTTTGCTTGAACATTGGAAAAGATTGTCTGATGTAAAATAGGAAAACTATGTAGCCACTGAATATTTCTATAATAAAAATAAAAGGATATAAGGTATGCGTGAACAAAACTGAGGTGTAAAACAAATAGGAATCACCCTTGATGTGTACAGGTCTTAAGCCAAGATAAATGCCCCGCTAACGCATAGAAATAAACTAAAATCTCATTGTTGCCTAGCTTCAAGACATGGTTTTGTGCTGTGTAATGATTATGGTATAAACCTTATCATTTTAAATAAACATTGAATTTTATTGCAAAATTACACCCGTAATCGTCAAGCAAATACATGCAATATAACAAATAAACACAAAACAACATATATGGTACAGAAATACTGAACACGGTATAATTTATACATAATATGTCATGAACTTGTCTGACAGGGGTCCAATGCCCTCAGTTCTAAAGACTGTTTAATGAAGGCTACAATATTACAAACAAGTTCGGGAGCAAGACTGAGAATGAGAAGTAATTTATTTGTAAAATGATAGAACTTGGTCTTTTAAAAAAGTAAAAAAAATCGGGCGCAAATTTGAATTTGTTCATCATAAGGTCGTCATCTACAAATTAACATTTTTTGCATAATCTTTGTTCTCCGGAAAGTTCATATATCTACCAACTTCAATGCCTCTGGGTGTCTTTTAAAAGAGAACATTATTATTTCACTTGCCCATTAACAGTCTAGGATATCAATTTCGATGCATTGTACAAGCAATATATATATATATATATGTATGTCTAGTCAGCTGTGAATAGGCGAACGTTTGTGAAATGCCTTTAAAATGACCTTCTTATTATTGCCAAAATAAGGAATGAAAGATCCAAAAGAAAAAAGAAAATATCCCTTTGCTTATATAATGGGTTTTTACTTTGTAATTGACTTGCACTTGGAATCAGATTTTCCACTAGTCTCTATATAATGTTTTGTCCATTATATACCCTTTTATATTAAAGTGAAAACAGTGTAAAGGGACCAACAAAAATAGTTTGAGATCATAGGAGTTTGAGATATCAGGAGGAAATATAGCGCAAAGTTTAATCTAAGGACCAAAACATTACTTTGAGATATCAGGAGTTTTGAGATAAAAGAGTTTGAGATAACTAGAGTCAATTGTATTAATATCAAACAGAATACGCATATTGATAGCAATTAAGAAAATGGATAGTGAAATACATTAGTTTTATAAATAGGGGCAAGCGGCAAGTCTAATTTTGATTCAAAAGCAGCACTTTTAGTAATGCATAATTCTTTTGAGAGAAATTCCATCGTCATATACAGAAGAAAAAGAAAATAAAAAATGTTCAACTCTATAGTCTGAAAGACAATTCTACGAGTGACGTTTTACTCTAACGTTATTCCATAAGTTCCGTCGAGTATTCAAACAATCGAATGTTGACTAATGGACTTGATTTAGTGTGATACAATAAAGAACACTTGAGACAGCATTTAAACAAATCGAAAACAGAATATGTTCAGACCATTGTACTTTTATAGAGATTCCCCATTCAAGGCTACCATCTAATCTCTGAAAAATAAGATGAAAAGTACAGACACACTCTGAGCTACTGGAAATCATCTTCAGGGCGTTTTGTCATAATGTCGATTTCTAGTTTATCTTATGATTTGATATTGCGGCAGGTGATTCTCTTCAATGTCGTATAGGTTCGTCTTACTATTGGCCTCATTTCAAGACTAAACTTCTTGCAAATCGTATGCCTGGGATCGCATGAAATGAAGGATATGACGGTATGCCTCCATAATACAACACTCTCCAAAATTTGATATCGTTGTGTGACACTTAGTGAAGCGCAACTGCTATGGAAGAATGTGCCTTATTGTAGGACCAGTTGAATGAACTAAATTTCTTATAAAATAACAAGTACAATTAGCAATTTTTGAAAATTACTCGATTGTCACAAAGAATTTCAAGATGAGGAAAGAAGTGTGATTTTATTAAGTATTTTTTATTTAAGAAATTGAAAGAACCAAATTATGTAGAAAACAGTATAATAGACGGTTTTATACCTTCGCCGAATCTGTTTGCAGTTAATCAAGGATCCAACCAAAACTGCAACTGTTAGGATGTGGGGTGTTTTTGGCTTTTTTTTTTATCATGTTTCATTCGAAAAGTTACTAAAGTATATAGATATTAAATGGTTGTTTTTCGATAATAACGTAAGATAAAATATAAAAGCAAGCATCACAAAAATTGTAAAGAATACTCCTATAATACATTTTTTATCTATCATACAGTCGAAATGCATTAACAGCTTATCTCATAAGTGTACTTAGATTACAAAACTCTAAAAATCCATTACGTACATAAATATTTACGTAGACAATAATACTAATTACCAGGATATAAATACACAAACTTTTCATCAAAGAGCAATTTCTGACGTTTTCCTTCAGAGTTGTTCATGCCTTTGAGTACAATCTGCTGAGCCGTTTCGCTTTGATTAAATCTTATTTAATAAAAAAATAGTAAACACTGGTAGATTTCTACTACAGATCACTGCAAGAAGTAAAGGTATCGCTGTTAAGTTTTAGATGTATGCTGTAATTTTTGAAACAATTCGCTGCCTTGTTGATAATACTTCTACAGTTCTATGGCGGGTCCGTGTGAGTTCTGTTGCTTCTGTCAACTGAAACCGACTATTCTACCGAATTTGGGAGTTTCCTGATTGTTATTTGATGTTGTAAATGATGAAAGCGGCCATTTTTGAAGAGGCTTCGATGCTTACATTATTTTGTTTCCTGGTTTTGATATATGTTTGGCATTTAATGAATAAAAAAATCAATACATAGCAATACTCTACGATTTCCAAAAAGAAAGAAAGAAAGAAGAAAAAATAGGCCATATTCTATAAATATTTGCTTTTTAGTATCGAGGATGCTAAAACCTTTTTTTTTCAAGATATTTCATTTTGTACAACTCATTTCGACTTTCATGTTCGTGATAAAGTTTTATTGGTGAGTTGCAAAAATAATAAACAAATTCTTATACAGACAAACAAGTAACATTATTACATATTTGCCTCAGGATAATCCATAATGATGCTTCTTAGTGATGTGATGTTATTTTGAAAAAGTTCCGTAAAAATCAATATTGGGGTAGATATCACAAACTGTAGATGATGAAAACACGGCAGCCGTACTTTCGATGCATGAGAACAATGGCTTCTTTCTATACAAAGTAAAAGATGTCTTTACAAAAGAAGACAGCAATTATCAACCTACTTGCAATACAGCAATCCTTTCCTATATTTATATTTATATCATATGATAAACGCCTGTTTATCTCTCTCCTGCATAACAATTGATAATATTAAATATTATCATTATGATTTATTATTATTATTATTTAAAGAATCGCTGTAATATTATTTTCTTGATTTGATTAATTCTAGTTATTTAACTACGAGTATAGCTGCAAATAAACTAATTTCCTATCTCTTTCATAGCCAATGTTAGTTCGGAACAAATTTTTCAACCATAATAATATGTATCTAAATGGGTAATACACCATTACACAAATTGGAAATATTTCATCGAATCACATTCCATATATTTCTATGCATATTGTAAAAATTTGACAATAACCAGTTGTTATGAATTAGAGAAATAAGTGGTGCAAAAAGAATGTTACAGATTTCTTAAAAGACCCAATTTCACGTTACTCCTACAGAAAAATCCAACAAATTATACATACCAAAGAGTACCATTACCTAATTATGACTGAAGAATATAAATTTGTAAAGGAAATCAAAGTGTATTTATTAATTAAAAACAGAGCTGTCTGTATCATTGAATATAAAATTTGGGTCAAATATTTTATAGGAAAACCACTAGCAGCAACGAAGCAACAGACTTTCAGCCGGTCTATAGCAATGTTACACGAAGCTAATATCCGGATGAGGCATTGATTAAAACAGAATGAATCCATCAGCTACTGACATGTCTATATTAATATATAAATGTAGTTTATGTTGGCTTCCAGATGGCTGAAATCTATTCTCTAATACGTTTCCAGATGCTACTTTCATTATTGATATACGTTCAGAAATTGGGAATTATATTACCTGTAATTATTGTATACTACTTGAAATCGCTCATTTTTTTAAGTTTATTGCCTAAAGTTCCTGGCATGATAGTCTGCAAAAGAAGTATATTGCCGAAATTATAATGTTCCCTACAGGCTTCGTTGGCTGGGTGCGGCGCCCTCTCATTTTTATTATTCCTTATCCGTTTTTAGTGTAATTAATGGCACCTACTTTTTGTAATCTTATATTCTGTCATTTCATGTTGATTATGTACACAATACTTGAAGCTATGAAATTTAAAAAAAAATATATTCGCTTGACTTTTCATTCACGCGAAAACAAAGATTTTGTTAGTGAGCAAAATATAAGCGAGCCTTATTTTATTCGAAAAGTGGACTGTGAATAAGACAGATCTGGGATTAATTTTGTCGTATAAGTCATTTCCTGTACCATCCGATCGTTATGGTCAATGATTGGGCTTTGACATGATTTAAAAATACATGTGATAAAATTATCAGTTAACAATTCTGTAATTCTGTTTAGCAAAATTGACTTTATTCGAATTTAAAAACAAAAAATTAGGCTCATTTTATTTTCTTGCTATTATACTGCTTTATGATTTTTCACGTTCTTATCTGATAAAAGTTAATCTGTATAAAAGCTTTTGTAGCGCATCTGACATAATTATCCTAATACAGGATCGAATTCTATTTATAATTGATTAATCGTAATGCATTATCTTTTCAGCAGCGATCAAGGCCAATAAATATCGAAAGCCGAAACAATAACCATAAATTTTTAAGCAAAGCCAAAATGACCCCCCCCCCCCCCAAAAAAAAAAAAAAGAAAAAAAAAGAATGCATTAAATAGAAATAGAAACTAAAGTATAATGACTCAAAATCGATAAAAGGACAAAACTGTACCCTAGGACTAAGCGTTACCCCGTAGTTCCCAAAAAAGTTTTTTAAGGGGGTACAGAACACCTTAAATAACAAGTATCAGTTTCAAATACATGTAATATCAATTGCAATTGAATTTGTGATACTCGAGATTTGAATCCAACTATGAGTCCATTCTATGACACAATTTTGCTGTAATTTGGATCTTAATGTTTGTATAATTCGACAAATAATGCTTCATCGGCAGTGAAAAGGCCAAAAATGTTTAAACAATAATCAACAAAACAGTGTTGGATCGACAGAACCAGATTTTCCTTCACCACTTTTTTAGAGCCACACCATGTACAACGCCATAATAACAAGATTTTTCCGTTGGTATGTAAAAACTTATAAAAAGATAAATCCATAAAGATTAATTTATATATTTAATTAAACCAAGAAAGAACTTAAAAATGTGTTATTTGATTCAAGCTGACGTTCAATAAACAGGACATGTATAAATTTTCTAGAGACAGCTCATATGTCAATACATGTCAATAGCAGAGTAATAACATACTACCCTCTGTCAAAGATAAAATGGACAAAAATACCAAGGAAGCAATCCAAAAGAAACATTTGAAAGACAATACAGAGGATAAAAAATGTATAAATACAAAAAAAAAAGAAAAAAAAAATGCTCAAAAACACTTGAAAATGAAAACTATGTGAACCAATCTAACTACTTTATAGCGGGTTATTCATGCAAATGTAAAATTCTCGGATCCAGAAAGTGTACCGAATAATTTTGCGTTTAAAATTTTGGCTGATTGCTTATTTTGCATCGCACGTACGACTCCAAAGGTAATAGAGCGGACTAAATTTTGGGGATTTTTTTTATCGAACCCTTAAGTAAACGAAAATTATAACCCGAAAAAATAACTCGCTACACGGTATATTAAAGCCGCGAGTAAGCCTCTTCATGGTTGAATCTCGGTCAACTCATTCACACTTATGCAGAAAATCACTGATTTATCCAAGACAGCACTCTAAAGTGTTCATTTGTCATTTTTCCGTAGAATTCACCAAAATCGCAAAAATTTCAATGAAAAGACCTGATATATTATTCAAAATCAAAACAGCAACCTGTTAAGATATTAAATACATATCCCCATATGAACCTCGTAATAATATTTTCCGTTCTGTTTTTGATGTGCTATATATTTGGAACAATACTGAAACATGGCCATTATTATACGCGGAGTACTATAAGACTAAAATTTCCATTAAAATTTCCATCTGAGACATATTTGCACAGCAGTAACACAGTAATTTTTATGTTATTTTGTAACATTGTAAAGACACAGAAATATAAAATAAGGATTAGAAATGCATATAACAATAAATTTTTTCGTGTAACTGGGATGATAAAAATCATATAATCTGGAAACAATGTCATTATCATCTTCGTAGTAATAAATTTAAATATGTTTTTCATTAATATTTTATGTAATACTTAAATCGATGGACACAAATAGAAGAGTTATGCATGTCGATAAGAATTTCCATGTGTTATATTTTAGAATTGCATGTAAAAGTATTTGGTGCCTTGTCTTAATTTTCTTTCCACTTATACAATGTTAAGTTACTATTTCTGTTGAACATGCTTACCGCTTCGAAGCACATAAAAACACTATACGGCAGGTAATTGTGACGATTCTTGTTGGAAATTGTCTTGTTTTGTGCTGTCTTGCTCTCTGGATGGATTTGCTCTATGCATGTTTATTTTTCTGTTGAATCTTTGCCTATTTGTACTCGGACTAACGGTTCTTTGTCTTCATTATTTTTTTGTCTTTGAATTCGATTGCTCTGGTTTAAACCTTCGTCATAATTTTATGAATTTGGGTCTAGTTTCACAAATATTCGTAAGACTATACGATTATCCGTAAGTATAATACCGAGTTCCGGTTTTCAGTGCATTTTTTCTAGTGCAAATATCCGACAGAGGCTCCCTACGCTGCATTTGTAAATGTTAATATTGGTTCTATAGGTGACCTAGAACATATGGATCTTGAACCAGTCCTGTTGGTAATCGTATACATATTTTTGAAACTCGGACCAGAGTCTTGAAATCGATACTTATAATAGCGACAACTCTTTGGTAGACTAATAATAATATAATCAATTTTAATAATGAACATTTGACAATCAGCCTCAAACCGGTGATATTGGGTACTATAATGACATTGAGATGGGAGAAATTCTTACTGTTGAAGTCCACTACGACTTTAATATGCAGAACGGCAATAAAAGCTGTTTCCTTTACTTGAACTGTCTTCCATTGACACCAGATGAAGATTGAATATAAAACTTTTCTACAAACGGGATGACTTTGACTTTCCAATCGTCAACTTCCCATTTTAAAGCGGCAATATTCCAGAAGCGCTGGCGTATGGAGTATATATTTCACAACTCATACGTTATTCCAGAGCTTGTGACATATACATTGACTTCCTGGACAGAGCCCGGCTCCTGACAGAAAAGTTGCTCAGACAGGGGTATGTTGCTACTAAGTTGGAGCCATCCTTATTAAAGTTTTATGGACGTCTTCATGACTTGGTTGACAGGTATGAAAAAACCGTTTCCCAAATGAAAATGGTATACCTTGCTCATACCGATTTGACATGGGCAGCATGGCGGATGTCCTGCAGGAAGCAGAGACTGATTACTCTTCCGGAGCACCTTAGTCTACCCCCGGTTTTTTTGGTGGTTTCCATTTTTGTTGATATGTTTTCAGTTTTTAATTGTTATGCATGTATTGTTTTGGTCTTGTCTTCGTTGTTCTCCGGAGTTTGTCAGTTGTTTCGATTTTTCCCTCCTTCGAATATCCCTTTGGTATTTCTTGACTTTACTTTATTCGCCATGTGTATTATTTTCAAGCCAGAACTGACAATAAATTCTGCGTTTCTGTAAATATCAAGTTTGATAAAATGATAGGTATACCTTAACATAATCGTTCATTTACAGAATAAACCCCCGGAATAAATCTCACTTCAGTAAGCAATAAAGATTTGATTGCAGGCTTCTGTTTCAACCTTTTGGCGCCTTGATGAAAAGTAACATTTAGTGAGAAAATCTGATCAAAAAGGTGCCTAATTATCAACAAAATCTACAGCACAGATCAGATACTTTGATTATATATAAGCTGTGGGATTTATCGCAAAGAACGGATCAAAGCAAAAGAGTACATAAGGAGCTTAAATATAAACTTTACGAAGAGGAGGTTTAAAACCTTTGCGCCATTAACTCTTAGTTTTGTTATATGGCTACAGAGGAAAATTATGAAAGACTATCTTCTCTTCACCAAAACACTGACAAAGAGAACATATTTAAATTAATTATAGATTTCCATTTAATATCTTCTTATCTTAATCCTTGCCATAATGCAATTGGTCTTCAGTATGCTGTAAAATTTGTCTGCTGATTATATAAAAAAAATTAGTTTTTTCCGTTCTTCAGCTTTAGATTTCCATTTTCTGTTTTATCTTACAACAACAAAAAAATGAATTTACGAGTTTTGTTTTAGATTTTGAAAACGTTATCTTTGAGTCTTTTTCCACTTTTAACGTTGACTTTGTGAGAATATTTTGTCATCGATCACCTGCACAAACTTCTGTGTAAATTTGTCCTTTCAATATTTGCGTTTCTCTGCGTGTTGATTCTGCAAGAAAACGTGACAATACCGAGATTTGTAAAATTAATTAATGGATTTAACACCGGAATTATTTATATTTTTACGTTGTTTACGTTTTGCACATTTTATGATTTAGCAGATTACTACTCGTCGAAAGTCTTCATTAGAATTCTTCCTGCGGATATAACTTCGATTTATAAATAAGTGCTGCGTTATTGTGCAGGCATGGTCTTACAAATCGTAAAGAATTTGTTTTTGTAACAAAAATAACCCATTCACGTAACGCTGATAATCATTGTAAAAATATAATCCCTCGAGGATAAAAAGACTTTAAGTTTAAACTACACTAGTAGTATGTTTTTATGTAACTTTGCAATAAAAGATAGAAATAAACAAAGAAACGAAAACCAACTGGCAAAGGAATTCTAAGACTTGTTTATACTTCTCAACAATACTATTTTAAAGAGTCTCACAAGGAATAATTTCTTTCTATAAAGTCATACACAGCGGTACAAAAAATGCAGGATCTATTCATTTTCAAGTAATCTTCTCATAAAAGATAATCCCTGTCAGGAATTCAAGTCGTAAATCCGTACAAAATGGCTTTGATTTTCCTGTAAAATAGCATTAATAAAATATTTACACATCTTCAAAAGCAGTGATCTCGATGGTACTTAAATATACACAAAGGTTATTGTCGTGGACAATATGTCTGCAGCTGCATTTTACTATGAACTGACCATTTATGAAAATCTAGCATAAAAGTGGATTAAGCGGGTTTAAAAGAACGGAATTTTAACGACGACGAAAATTCAGATAATTTTTACATTTAAAGATGTGCATATACAATATGACCAGTAACCATGAGATCAGTAGTTAGTATACCTTTGTACTGTGTACTAGTTTTGAACTGTTCCCGTGTAATACTACAAGTCAAAACATATCTGCATGGCTTGAATTTTTCTTCTATTCCCTGAAAATGGGATATAATTGCCGTTTTATTTACATCTTCATGTAATTTGAACATTCTGAATCTTAACTGCACAATGACAAAGATGATATGATAACAGAATACCCTTTGAATACTACTCGCAGTTATAACAAAAATATTTTGTAGACGTTCTGGTAGCTTCAGTTTTATCAAAGTAAAAAAATGGGAAAATAAAAAAAATGGTAGGGACTTGTAGTAAATCTGTGGTTCTTACAAAAGGAAAATAATCATAATATAATATTGAAGTGATTACAATTTTTTTAAAAATGTTTTAACAATAATAACCAAGGAGGCAATTTAAAAGATCAAATGAAAACCAGAATAATGTACTAGAATCAGGAACAGTAACCATTTTGACAATCATGTACAAGAGTAACACTAAAACGAACCAAAAATATCAAATTCATGAATGAGAATCAGAAAAGTGCAAAAAACTGTAACAGTCACAATGTTTACGCCAATAAAAAAAGTTAAGAGTAACATCAGTGACCTTTGTTATGTGCGATATATATATGTTATATGATGGACATATCTTTCAGACATTTAACCATATTAAGCTTTATTCATCAAATCTTGACCAGGTTTTATACGATCTAGCAATATTTAACTACAACCTGAAAAGAGAGAAAACACCCATGCAACATTGGGTTACCGGTGGAAAAACTTGTGACTGTAACAAGAATACAAAGACAATGGACAACATAAAAAGCAAACTCCGAACTAGTATGCATCATTGTTTAGGGGCCAGCTGAAGTCCGCTTCCGGGTGCGGGATTTTCTCGCTGCTTTGAAGATCCATTGGTGGCCTTGGGCCGTTTTCTGCTCTTTGGTCGAGTTGTTTTCTCTTTGACACATTCCCCGTTTCCATACTCTATTCTATTTAAGAAGTTACAGGGAAAATACTACAGCAGCATTCAAATCACACGTATATACGTTTTAAATGGTTCAATGAATGTTTATAGATACTAACATTAGTGTTAGGTGTTTCCTATTTTTAGAGATTTTTCTAATTAATGATTCCGATGAAGGTACATTTAAAACGGTCATATTCTTATTGATATAAATTATTTGATTTTCCTACAAAGACAAGGCAGCGGTCCTTTTGCGCCAATTACTGTGTTTCAGGGGTATCATTTGCGCCAATTTTTTTTTCAAATGTATTAATTGCGCCAATATTCAGAACTCATTTGCGCCAATTTACATGAACACATATTGATCGTACATATTAAAGATTAATATATATTTATTCTTATTTTTGTAGTTAGTATTATATTTTATGTTTTATGTCCCAAGCCCAGATAAAGGAGGAGGGAAGTCATTTTTCTTTTAATTGGCGCAATCGTATATTTTATTTTTGGCGCAAATGAAACGATGTAATTTTAAAACAGGTGGCGCAAACGTAGCATTGGATAAAAAAAGTTGTGGCGCAAAAGGACGCATTTTTGGCGCAAACGGATCTCTCCCAGAGACAAGTGGCTTTATCAGCTGTACTCTTTCTATACACAGATTCTTTAACAGTAGAGAAATCTAATAGATAAGTAATGTTTTGCATTGCCTTCTCCTTTCCCCTTTTAGTAAAGAGTCCCGACATCATAACACAGTTCTCAAATATCAACACATGCAGTCAGTATCTCATAATTTTGAATATAGTTATCTTTGATAAATAGCTCATCTCCGACACAGTTTTGATTGAAATGACATATATTAGTGTCCGACAAACGTCTTAATGGGATACTAGTCATAAACTAGCAATAAATGTAAGATAAAGGAAAAGATTTCAAAAGATGACCAGAAATTAATATACTTGACCAGATGAGAAATGTGTTGTATATCTTTCTCAGTATAGATATCTGTCGAATACGTTATTCTATTTTACAATAACATGTATTCGTTGATCATCTGTTTAATCATGCTGACTAGCATAATAATATCTTCTTATCTACATTTTTTAGATTTGGTTTGAAAGGAATCTTTCATCTTTTAGGTTCGAACCAATGTGGGTAGATCAGCATTTTGTTGGGATTTTGGAATAGGTGTAGAAAAGTTCGACATAAATTCAATAATCCACACTGTACGAATTAAGAGCCATTCGCGGTATTCCCAGACTGATTTTTATACACAACCCAATGAATGGTTGAATTGTTTAAAAAAAACTGTGGATGTTCACACGTGCAGCTGCTTAGTTTCATATGAATATATGTATAAGAAATGTAGAAATGTAATTTTATCATATTAAAATATGTAAAACAAATCTAAACGACTACCTTCTCATTTTTAACTAGTTCAGATTGATCGGAGATAGTGAACGTTCTGTGAAATGGGGAATTATTATGTAATTTTAATGGGAAATTTAAAATTTTATTCTAAATACATTTTATATCACTTTACCCTTGTTAAAAGTGTAGGCCTTGTGATTATAAAGAGCTTTCCCACTTATACGAATTATTCAAAATAGAAGAAATATAACCATGCAATTAAGTTACGTAACATTGTTATTTTTAAACCTTTTGTTCAATGTAAATATCCTCTTCAGAACTCAAAGTTTTACACATGGGGCATTAACGACAATGTGAAGATATGGATTAGCGTTATTGAGAATCCTACAATAATGATTACATCAAGGGTTTGTCGTGTGGCCCTCAACAAAGAGTAGCATCCCCATACAAGACATGTTAGAAGCTATTCGTAATGTGTTGAGTTCTTTCAAATAAATTTGAAAAATCTTGTTTTCATGCGATGGCTCAATCTTAAAAAAATACTTTCATTGACATTTAAAGCATTTGTGTCGTATTTGTACAACGAATAATTAACGACAAATTTGCTCGTGGTTTCATATGTGCATGTGGATCTAGTCTCTGAAAAGTTACTTTTATAAAATTTCCGACAAATTTATGTTGTAAAGCATTCATAAAATTGCAATAAAGACGAAATAAAAAGGGGACTTCAAATGTGAATTGACATTAATATGTTTGTCCAGAGACCATACACATGTAAAACAAAAATATACAATGTGGCCATCTGTCCTTTTTAACTTTGATATTTGTGCTAGCTATTTAGCGTTATATTGTGGTGTGGGCTCTAGCCCAAACAACACCTTTTATTAGCTTTCACCATAATGGTTTAAAGTAATTTTACTTACACTATGAAATTTAAAGTAAATGCAGAGTGAACCGTTAATTGGAATTGTTTGGAGCAGCTGTTTCACACGTTCAAACCGTTAACAGAAAGTATGTTCAGTATCGTATTTATTGTCACCCCATACCTGGAACTGTGAAGTGTTTTTTTTTGCAGAGGCCAGCAAAAGTCTTAATGAACAAGCTTTAACAAAAGACCAATAAATATCCCAAAGCTGTCCATTGTCTGTACCAAGTCAGACTATCCTGAATCTGTATTGTGCTAAAGTTTGTGTTTTGTACTATTTTATGTTATTTTTCTGGGGTTCTGTCTGTTGGGTGGCGTTGATTGATTGGTATGTCATTGTTGTCATTTCTTTTTATTCATTTTGTTGGTTATTAATAAAAGTAACATAAATGTCTGACCCGAAGTCGTTCATGTTTTTGTTAAACGGATGAAAATCCACCGATAAGACAATTACAGTATTTTCTCAATTCGAACAGCGTTTCAATCATATGTCGTAAATCTTGAAGTAATATTTAATATAAGCTTTATTTAAAATTTGACTATGCACATTTATTAGAATACATATACTAGTATGCAATATACGCAATGAATCCATCGCCATGACAGATTGTCTTTAATTTCCAAAAATGAACCACAGTTTTCTAGAAGCTTCGAAAAAAAAAATGTACTTGCAGCCAAGCTAGAAAACTTGAATTTTCCAGCAGAGGCATATACATTAAATGAGATTTCGAGCAAATATCTTTGACATGAAAACCCTGATAGGAATCAGAAATATACAAATGTAAGGCGAGACTGATTGACATGAGGAATTTCCTTGTTTCTGAATGAGAATAGTTGTTTTCATGCGTTCCGGGCAATTTTTTTTTTCATCAAGGAGTTGCGGGCAAAATGACACTTCACAGTGCCAGCATAAGTATTAATGACCAGGTTTTCATAAAATAATATTAAATATCTAAAAAATGAAACAAACGGTTAACCCAAAGAATTCACATTTTAACCAGTCAAATAATACTACAGTTTCAGCTAAAACTTTGTCCATAATTCAATTAATGTGTAAATTTTTTTTTATGTCTTCTGTATATCTTTGTGACCATCTTGATGGCATGAATAGAAATGGTTATTTTATGAGTTCACAACAACACATTAATAGTATATTTTAACATAAAACGATAATAAATTTTGAAAATCACTAATATATTCAGAAGATGATCAGATGTTCAAATTGAAATGTTTGACCTTTGACCATCAAAACATTTCAGAAAATTTGATTTTATACTTAAGAAACTGAGTTATCCCAGGCTGTACTCCATAAATTTATATATAGATTTTAAGAGCATAATTGTAATAAACCTAAACGAAAGTTAATTCATTGTATAGATTAGTTGTTTAACTTTTTTGTTGATCCCGAAAAATAGAATTAATTAAGTAAAAAAAAAAACATGGATAAAGAATTGTAAAATAGAAATACATGTCTCATTTTGTGTAAAAATAAAATGATTGTAGAAAACTAGATTCTCTGACGAAATATTCATTATAATTCGTCCAGAAATCGTTTCATTTCATATAAACAACTATGCATGTATTTGTTATGAGTTATATTGATGTGTATCTTATAGATATGTAAACTTAACAGAGGCAGTTCTAGAATACTTGACACTATCCGTTAAGACAAAAATTTTATAAAATTGTACATAATTAACAAATTTTTGTGATGACCATTGATTTATATGTTATATTGTTAACAAAGGAAACTGGAATGAAAAACGGACACTCGAATACATAGTTTGTTTTATAACATTCAAATAAACTTTATGTTTAGGTATATTGCCAATATACCATCAGTTTTTCATGCTTTTTTTTATTTTCCTTCGTTCCTTTATGGGAAGGTAAGCAAAAAAAAGGTGTCTCAGTTTCATAAGCACAATTGAAATTACCTTGCAGTTCTCACAGTCTGAGGTCATCAGATGGTCACCAACACATTAGTGCGTGCCTTTGCTTGTTTTTTTTTTCCTATAGATGCAATGTAAATGGCTTTCGATATCCGATGTGCCAAAAGACTTTCGGAACCAATCGTCATTAGTTTTTTCTATAATTACCAACTCAAATATTTTACATTAAATATTAAGCTATTTTACGTTAAATATTAAGCGAAATGAGTTTTTTTTATCAAATGCATGAATTGTTAGCAAGAATGATAGTATTAATTTATTTATGTTTAATACTGATTTATTGTGTTTTTATGTTTAATTACTTGTTTATTTTATCATTTGCATGTTTTGGCTTCAGTGCTAAATATATTGTTAACTTGAAATTTGATAAACGAACATGTTCATTATCAGTTAATTTGTTCATTATCAGCTTAATTGCAAGCTTCTTGATATCATTTAATTACTGTGTCTAGGCCACATAAAACATATTTCGATGTTTGAATGTAAAGCAACGATTTTTTTTTCACAAAGAATTCAGTTTCTAAAGGATACTGGGCTGACAGTAATGGATATACATAAACTACAAGACATTATCAATTTTCCAACAATATTTAAAAATAAGACTTGAGGAATCACCATTATGAACATATGCCACTGACAGCGTTTCTTATACACATAGGAACGTGGAAGGTATAACTCTGAACACCAAATCAAGCCATCATCTCGTATAACTATAGGGTTGTAATGGAGTCAATGCGAGTAAAGAGATATCAAAACTTACGAACGAAACTGTAAGCATTTACAGAACTATTCTTAACTAAACGAAGATTTTATGCTGATCCAACAACGGTTTCATTCCATAATTCTATTATCCGAAAGGTCACTGGTCCGAAGGTTCGTCAGTGAACGCTTCTTTTTTTCCTCGTAACAATCTGAGCAGAATGATCTGTCACGAGTTTCGAGAAGGTTTCTGATAGTACTGATCTTCATTTACCTCAGCTAAAATATTCAACGAAAACTAAAAACGTTACAGAGCTGTCATGATCTCAATTCACAATGAGGCGTTAAAATTTGAATATTGTCCAGAGTTATATATAATATTTTATGAGCTATTGTACTTTAAAAGCAACTATACTGAAAAAAACGAAGTGGTGGGTAAAAGGTTTCTGTCAAGTACATGTAAATAGTTTAAAAGCTATAAAATTATACGCTATACGCTCCATTTAGTTTTATGCTAAATTTGAATTTTATAGTAGTAATTTGAAGACGTAAAGTCATGTTTAAAAGTAATTTGTAGAGCATGTATTCCATTTTGCCGTAGAAAACTTCAACGCATTTGATAATTTAATCTGTTCGATAATTGTTAGTGATTTTATTTACATAAAATAACCTATATACAAAAGCGGATTTAGGTGGTACCCCTCACCCCCCCCCCCCCCCAAAAAAAAAAAAAGACAAAAGACAAAAGAAGAAAAAACATTCTTTTTTGTTAAAATCTGCAATAATTTATAAAAATGTTCTAAAAGTAAAGAAGTAAAGAAAAAAGCAAAATCCGTGAGATGTCCTCACATGTTGTATTGGATTATGTAATATTTCTCATATTGTAAATTAGAAATTTCAAATTGTGTCTAAATTACAAATTGTGAAATGTAACAAATATATAACAAAAACGGAATATTAAGAGTATACATTCCATTCAGTTGTAAAATTCTAGATTCCAAGTCATAAATAAAATTATTTCACTCATTTGGTGGCATTAAATTGCACAAATACTGGAATTATATGATCTCAACATTTTAAATCTTTGAAATTTAATTCCAATAAACCACGATGTCCTGTTGTTAACGATGTAAAATGTTGTAAGAGATATCGTTGAAAATGTAGTAAGAAATTTACAGTTTTTGCATTGGTACAACATGTAATTAGTGTTGTTTTATTTTATTATGTTGAAACAGAAAATCTTGCAGAAATAAGGAAGAGTACGACAAGGTTTTGAAACCAAAATTTACCAGTGCAGGAATCTTAAATAGTTATATGTCCAGAGAGAGAGGGGAGCGTTGCTAGAGTAAACAGTTTAAATTGCCATTGTTTAAAATTTCTACATGCATTACTTTTCTGAAAAGGGTACTATTAACAATACACAGCTGCTTATTTATTTCCGCGGGGATATATTTATAACCCGTCTAGAAGCGAACATCGTGATTAAAAAGAAGTACTTAAGAAAATGATATATGTAAATTGTGTTAGTATCCTTGTTAGCTTTGTCATCTACCCAGTGTTATCTATGATGGCCATCTTGAAATGTCCATTTTTATCCAAATGTCAAAATAAATGGACATTTTAATGTTGCCCGCAAAACATGAAACATGGTCAAACGGTTTTCGCCATAAATGTTCAATACCTGCAAAGTTTCGTTAGACATAACGCATGACAAAGATAACAGTTTGATATACGTAGACGTTTTCGTTTCTCCGCCCGTAGATGTTTTTTTTTATTTACCTTTTTGGTCATTTTTTGGCATTTTGAATTATTGTTTTGGTTTCTAACATTTAGGCAAACTAGCACAACTGATAAATGTGCACATCTTGTGAATTAAAATGTATTATCATCGTGGAAGCACAAAGTATCACATAAGTAGACTTGCTACAAGTCCATATGTAATTTTTAGTTTTTACATTAATACCTATATGAAATAGGCAGGACCGTAACAAGGCATCGGAACAAACGAGGCAGGGGTCTGGAGGCCGCTGCGTGCGCCCCAGGTTAATGGAGGGTCCAGGAGGGCGAAATTGTAATATTAGTGTTCGAAATAAATCTTGTTACATCCGTTTTTGTTTCATATTTACCGTATGAAGAACTGCATCAGGCTATCAGAGCTGACAGATAATTGCCTCGAATTTTGTATCATCAAACATGTATCAATTTACAGTAGGATACATGTTTGACAGTATAAAAAGCGGGACAAGTGTGTGTGGTCAATGCTTCATTAAAAATAACAAACATTTTAATAACACTTTAATAAAGCCAAAAGAGTGGAACCTACTCACGGTCTGTAAATGCTAGGCTGGGAAACCAAAATTTCCGATGGTCGAACTTGTTCAAGAGACCTTTTCGCAGGAAATAAATAATTGCAGAACCAAATGCCTGTTTACTGGCGATGGTAATCAGGCAGAGAGTTCGATACCTAACGTAGTTGAAATAAAAGTGCAGAAGCTGCACGTCATCATTAATTACTATTCGAAGTATGCATTACTTAATTCTTGATATGAAAATGCAGGATGTTTTCTACCCCTACATGCCTACTTTTCTCCATTTTCTTTTTTTTTCCTTATTATTATTATTTTGTTTGCCAGAAATTCAGACGAGGCAATTGCCTCGTCTGCCTCAACGGTAGTTACGGCCCTGATAGGCACTTCTCTAACCATACTTATTTACTATCTGTGTACACTGTTTGATAGTAAATAAGTATGGATAGTAGAGGTGCAGTTTGTAACCAAAAAAGTAATTTATAAATGGGACATTTTACACAGAAACTTATGGCAAGTCTATCAAATAAGAAGCTGTGTTTAAAAAGGCAAATATACAGGGATATGAACATATGGTTTTTCTCATGTCCATGTATGTCAATTTCAGTCGGCGGTAGTAAACAGCTTGCAAATTTTGATAATGATCTCACAAGCCAACTTTCTATTCTCCGAGTTGACAAAAAACGGAAGTAGCATAATATATGCGTGTCTGTACACTAAGTCGGAAAAGGTTTTGTATTTGTTTCTAAATAATGAAAAATTAGGGTATCTCGTGACATATGACTTTGGTTACTATTTTACAGATGAAGCATGTAATAGCAGCAGAGTATCAGAAAAAGTAATTTGAAAACTCGATGTTAACTCGGATTCAAACTGCCCTAAGCTGAGAAAACCCAGGGAGTCGTTCCAAATTAAGGAACTTTATGATTGGTTGAATATCCGAGTATAAACCTGGTACTACCCAGGGTGAAAAAAAGATTTCGGCGGCATGCTTATCTTTCCAGAAGTCTCGAGGTAAACTCAGCATAAGAGACTTTTTTATTTAAACGAGAAAATTTTTAACATCTGTACATGGAAAAATAAGCCACATAAGATGTACCTGGAGATATTTGATAATAGCCCAAAAACGTTTTAAAGTAATAAAGTTTTGCTTAAGTAAGCAATAAATGATCCATTTAGCAATTATTTGATAATAAACGGTTTCACCCGAAGCATCATTATGCTGCAAAAAATTACTAGTTTTAAATGTTTTGTGTAAGATATCTACTTTTAATAATTACTGGAAGTAATAAAACGGAATATGATTTGCAAAATTTGTTCTATTCCATTTAACTTTTTCTAAAGATTCATCTTTGACATGGTTTTATATTTTATATACCATTTGATAGTATCAATATGAAATATTCAAACGAGGGACTGTCAGGAGTGCCATCTGAGAAAGTTAATGATAAGACGCGACCTATTAATTACGTTGTTCGTGACATGCATCATTTCACTAAAAATGTATCCATATAGGTTTTTAATGTGAATACCAACTTAAATATCTTTAAAATCAAATAGTTCTGAAAGTCAGAAAATTTAACGTATATATATATATATATATATATATATATATATATATATATATATGAAATTTAGTATCATGCATAGAATGTGAATTACGTTTGGTTGTTTACTCTTCCGGATAACTGTGTTCAAACTTTATCTACGATTTCCTCGCCTCTTAATCCATTTCTTTTTTTAAAGCAAAATATAAGACCAGGTCAGTCAATAATCGTGATGTCGACTATTCTTAGCTTGTCAAATTTGCTAACAAAAACTGTTTGTCCGAGATATCATATTGAGTATTGTTGTTAGGACTTGTCCGTTAAATCAACAAAGAAGGAGACTCCAGTCTATAATCTATAAAATACATGTATAATATTTTGTTATTATATACTATTATGTCGTATTTTCCAATATGATGTTTTATTCGAAGAAACGAATAGAAAAACCCACTGGGATGTGAAGAAATGTAGAGTCTAGACAATAGTTGGCGAGATAAAAGAACGATGAGAGTAATTCATATATATAGTACAAGAGGCTCCAATTGGTCTTTTAAACAACAGAAGTAAAGTTGCGTTAGAATTGCAACTTCTGTTTTGCTATGGTTTGGTGGCCTGGCATCAAGACTGAGCCACATATCGTTCGGATGAGGAAATTTGATATCTATGAATTTCTTTGCCAGATTATTATCCCCTCTCCAAAATTGTTACTTCCCACTAAACGTTACACAGCTCTACATGTCCTGCTTTTTTGAAGTCTTGATATTGAGGTCAGGGGACTAGTCACTTTTTGCTTGTTCTTTGTGTTTATAATGTTTAATATTGTGTATTTGTTAATTTGTTTTTTGTTATTGTCACAAACTGTATGTTTAAGGACAATAAAGTAATTTGAATTTGAATTTGATATTTTCATTCAGTGCCGAGTTTATTATTAATTCAAAGATATTTTCGAGTTTTCAAAATCATTTATGATGCACGTAACAATATATTATCTAATGGCAGTTAATACATTGAACAGTTTGGTCAATCATTTGTTGCAACAACGGACGACGACAAGGATTGAGACCCATATAAACTAGTTTGATCGAACTACATTCTAGGCAAAGTTCTTCATTTTCACGTGGTTGATGTAAGTTTGATTGTGACAACGTAAGTTTATTCCGGACAAAGAGACCGACCAAGCAATAATGTAATTCTTGGATAAGATAACACACTAGAATACAATCAACTGAAAACAAAGCAAGAAAAAGTAGTCCCCACTAAAGTGGACAAACTCAAATGTCCCGAAATGGTACGCAGACAGGTGTTGCTTCATTCTATACAACCACTGAGAGCATGATTATAAAGTGAAGAATTAACCCTATATTCCTATATAACAATGCATGGTAGCCATATCACGAAAATACATCATTGGCACTATTGAAATGAAATGATCATTTTATAATATGTCCTCGGTTCAAAAAGTTTTGAAACCATACATATAGAATTAAAAATAAAAGTGATTAATGTCTGTTTAATATAGTTTTATATGGCTTACGAATATAACTGTGTAAAAATATTCTATATCACATTATGTTAAGACTTAATGAGCATCCAAGGGTTTGAAAAATTCCCCAACTCATTTAATATTTTACAAACTTTCATTTTTTTTGTTAAGTTTATGATACCATTACAACATAAAAAGAAAGAACACTGGAAAGTCTCTTAAATAAAACTGCTACGCCATACTTTATCCAGACAAAGGAAAAATTATTTACTAATTTCATTGCACAATGCATGCTTTATATTGCATGGATAATGTAACATTCCCAATTGCAAAAAAAAAAAAAAAAATTATAAGCTATGATATAACACATTTCATTGAATTTTAAGTAGGACAATTTTCCACTGCATTTATTTCAATTTAGGGTCATTTTAAAATGTAGAAAGAAATTTTACAATTTTTGCATTGGTACAACATGTAATTAGTGTAGTTTTATTTTATTATGTTGAAACAGAAGATCTTGCAGAAATAAGGAAGAGTACGACAAGGTTTTGAAACCAAAATTGACCAGTGCAGGAATCTTAAATAGTTATATCTCCAGAGAGAGAGGGGAGCGTTGCTAGAGTAAACAGTTTAAATTGCCATTGTTTAAAATTTCTACATGCATTACTTTTCTGAAAGGGTACTGTTAACAATACACAGCTGTTTATTTATTTCCGCGGGGGTATATTTATAACCCGTCAAAATCGAACACCGTGATTAAAAAGAAGTACTTAAGAAAATGATACATATAAATTGTGTTAGTATCCTTGTTAGCTTTGTCATCTATCCAATGTTATCTATGATGGCCATCTTGAAATGTCCATTTTTATCCAAATGTCAAAATAAATGGACATTTTAATGTTGCCCGGAAAACATGGTCAAACGGTTTTCGCCATAAATGTTCAATACCTGTAAAGTTTCGTTAGACACAATGCATGACAAAGATACCAGTTTGATATACGTAGACGTTTTCGTTCCCCTGTCCGTAGATGGGTTTTTATTTACCTTTTTAGTCATTTTGGCATTTTTGAATTATTGTTTTGGTGTCTAACATTTAGGCAAACGAGCACATCTGATAAATGTGCACATCTTGTGAATTAAAATACATTATCATCGTGGCAGCACAAAGTATCACATAAGTAGACTTGCTACAAGTCCCGGGGGTGGGGGGGGGGGGGTACTGATTAACCTTTCGGTTATAACTGTGCCGACAGCACTTGCCTGTTCTAACCAGAAAACATTGAAAAACATACCCTGTTCTAAACAGAAATATTTAAAAACATACCCTGTTCTAGACCTTATAAAATAGATGCTGTTCTATACCCGGGTTCTAGACTTATCTTAAACACTTAAATAAGCGATCCTGTTCTAGGCAAATACTTTGTTTAAAAAAGACCCTGTTCTCACCATCAGGGCATGAAAAAGCGACCCTGTTCTAACCAGCAGGACATGAAAAAGCGACCCTCTTTTGCGGCACACTCGTACCACTAAAAATATAGGAAGTAAATCCCCCCGGGCTACAAGTCCATATGTAAAGGTCCCCGGACGAAAGTTTTTAATATTAGAGTTCGAAATAAATCTTGTTACATCCGTTTTTGTTTCATATTTACCGTATGAAGAACTGCATGTCTGTTTAATATAGTTTTATATGGCTTATGAATATAACTGTGTAAAAATATTCTATATTACATTCTGTTAAGACCTAATGAGCATCCAAGGGTTTGAAAAAAATTCCCCAACTCATTTAATATTTTACAAACTTTCATTTTTTTGTTAAGTTTATTATACCATTACAACATAAAAAGAAAGAACACTGGAAAGTCTCTTAAATAAAACTGCTACGCCATACTTTATCCAGACAAAGGAAAAATTATTTACTAATTTCATTCCACACTGCATGCTTTATATTGCATGGATAATGTAACATTCCCAATTGCAAAAAAAATTATAAGCTATGATATAACACATTTCATTGAATTTTAAGTAGGACAATTTTCCACTGCATGCATTTATTTCAATTTAGGGTCATTTTAAAAAAAATCGCCTTTAGCCCTTCAAAATCTCTAGAGATTTGCTAATACTAGTAGTAACTAGCAAATAAGTTACTAAATATTTCTCTACATATACCTGTGTCAATTTTAACACAAATTTGCAAAATTATTGTCTTTAAGACGGTTTTTCAAAATGAAGGACAATCAGAACCAAAATGATTTTTTTTTGTATGTGAGTTTATGTATCTCCTTTCATATGACAGTAGAATGGTTTTAGTTCCGTGAGTTTCCTTCTTGGCAATATTCCAAAAAGCTAACAAATTGACCCAAACCGTGTATCTACATGACATTAATTAAGCATATAATTTTTGTTTATTAAAAAAAATCATTGCATACGATCGTTTACGATAAAAAGTAGGTAAATATTAAAGATTACAAAAACAATGGTTGTGAGTGAAACAAATACAATGAAAGTGGCCCTAATCCTTAGTCAAGCAGGCTTATTTTTTGTTCCGTAACTGAGTATCCTTCCACTGACAAATCTGTGAAACTATTATCCTTGTGCTAAGGGTCATTCGGTACCAGTAAAATGAAAACCGGGAAACAACAGCAATGTTCGATGGTCAACAAATAATATATTATCTTGTCCTAGTCTTCTACGTGTGAGCATGATGTTATGCTGTTTTGTACAATATTTTGTTTCACAAAAATGGCTTTACTACAAAATTACACTGTAAAGGTCTCTTCAGTACAACAATAATGCAATGTTAAGGTAGATTTTGCGCAATGAAAATGTTGTCACCATTTCTGTTTTTGATCTTTATAAAGTGATAATCTTGTTTGTCACCTGTTATTGCCGATGTTTCTGTTTTGATTCAAATGGAGTCACTGTTCACACTGAGAATTATTTGAAGTAAAATAATTTGCGGAAATCCTGTAGGTATTTTTTTATGTTTTCAAAATCGTACAACTGATGCAACGTATCATACGAGTTTGTGTAATTTATAAGCAATCAGAGGGAAAGCTTCCATGAACCGCCATGGAGAGCTAGGTATTCTCGTATTTGATATTTATTAATTTCTGTTAGATTGACTTAATTTCTGTGGCATTACCCCTTTTTCTTGTAAATCGAGCAAGAGTTCTTTAGCCATTATCTGTGTCACGTAACACATTTTCAAAAAACTTTTATGTATATAAATTATCATCTTTAAAGTTTTTAATCTTCATGTTCTCATTTGCATTTCAGAATTTGATAATTGTTTGGATAATTTTATCATATTAAATCATTTCCCAGTAATGAAATATAATTCGTCTGATAGTCCTTCATCTTGGCAGGATGATTTATGAGCCTCTTTCTATCCTCCGTCATTAATGTGACATCCCGTTGCAGGTTCAATTTATTTTTTTTCCTATATGTTTAAACAAAATATATTTTCAAACACAATTAAAACTACGTGACAGTATTTTTCTATTTAGATTAAGTTAGTCTCGGTTATTGTAAAAAGCGTTTTAAACCATTTGTCAACAAAACTATTTTATCAGTGAAAAAAATCTGAACTGTCATATATTTAATACCAGATTTTTTATATGATATCAAACAATCTAACTGGTCCCCTGCTGTTTGTATTGATCATTTTCTATTAACTTTCATACTTTTATTGAAAGATAAATTGAGGTCTGTGTGTGTCCTAAATTAGTTAAAACGACGTATCAGAAGTAACATTTGGAATGTTTATAATGATTTTATTACCACTATTAATTAAATTCTACAAAGAAATAAAGCAGGAAGTCATTAGTAAAATGTGCAGCTTAAAATGGAAAAAGGGGTTAGTTTGGAGTGGTAAGAAGGGAGGTTCCTTCAAAACATGGCTACATTCTGTCAAAAAATTGTCCATTGTCTTTTTAAAAAATAGATATTTGGTTCAAATGTTTTTCCGTATATTTTTTATGAAAGTATAAAAACTCTCTGCTTTGTTATTAGCCAGAACCAGGCTTTGGGGTAGTCAGGTCTATTTCTGGCAGTGACACAGCTACATCATCATCGTGATCATAACAAGTAAAGCTGCCATACACATCTTCATATTGAAAAAAAAATTTAGTGGAGTGATGTGTCTTAATTATTTACCTTCAGTGATCTTTAAAAGATCTACTCCTGTGAAAATGAAATGGAGGAAAATATACATGTCATATCAAATATGGTGCGTGTTTTTTTCTTGCTTCTCATTGGTTTATTAGAGGGCGCGTTCCTTTTCAAATTAAGCCTGACTGTAGAAGAATATTATGTATTTCTATTTTCACAAAAAATATGAAAAAAATTAAAAATAATTTTGATGCATAAGATGAGCACATTTCGTCCATTTACGACTCATCAGTTTTGCTCAGGGCCTTAAATGTTGAAAACCAAAACAAGAATCCAAACAATTGAAGAACAAATGCAAAAATGACCAAAAGGGGCAAACCCAAAACATCTAGGGACAAAGCTATGTAAGAGGGAAATATTCATTAGTTTTCACAAAAATTTTACAATTTTTTAACAGTAAATTTCATGTATCAATTTCGGGCTAGTATCGAAATACTAGCAGCTGAGCTGGGGATACCCTCGGGGACTTTGAGTCCATCAGCAGTGGCATCGACTCAATGGTAAAAATAAAATTCTTTGATACCAATTTTGATGCACAAGATGTTCACATTACGACTTGTCAGTTGTGTATTTGTTTTTATGGGATGTCCATGGTGAAATTCATGATTGTTTTACCCCGTTTTCAGCACATTTGGCTATTTCGCGGAGGCCATTTTTTTATTGGTGGAGGAAGCCGGAGTACCCGGAGAGAACCACCGACCTTCGGTAGGAAAATTGGCAATCCGTGTCAATTTAGATCGGAGTCGAACACACCCCGCCTCTCGTGAGATTCGAACGCACAACCTCAGGCTAGTGATCATTAGTAATCATGACGAACTACCTAGATCACCTCGCCACCGAGGCCCTCTCCTATACATTGAGAATGGGTTTTTCATATAATAAGGTTTGTATGATATATAAACAATAAAGGACTTTTATCTCATTCAATACATTATCTATACACCTTGTTGCGTGATATAAACGTATTGATCTCGATAGAAGTACATAATTGATAAGTATCTGTTCTTCGCAACCCTCCCCTTTCGCATTGCAATGTTTTTTGGATCACTGTGCATGGATATTGTTCTTTTTAATATTCCTATTCACCTCATAGCTCTGGTGTTCTTTGGCCGATTTTTGGATTCCAAGCCAATAAAAATCTGTTTTATATTTCAGTGTATAGAGTTCGTTCATATCTACATCTGTCTGTGAGATGATGTTGTCTTTTCTCAGTTTACGGCTTATCTCTCGTATGTCACGGCACTGTATGTTTTCTGCAAGATCTGATATTTGTAAATAATTTTCATCATTAAAGAGAAACTAACAGCTAAAAGTCTGGCAAAAGGACAAAATAGAAAATATATAGTTGATAAAAATAAATATTTATCAACATTAATAAAACGAGACCAAATTGAGATAAAATGGCTGAATAATTACTCTGTCACTTCTTATTCGCAAGGGGAAGGTCGATTGGCTGATTCTTGCACTGTGTTACTTTATTGGAAAATTTTATGTAAACATTTCAAAATAGAAATTGTAAAAATTTCGAAAAACGCAATTTTCCCTCCAAAATTACAAAACTGTACAAGACTTAAATTCTTTTCGTAATTTTTGTGAATTTCAACTTTAAAATATTAAATTATGTTTAATTTTTTTTTCAGAAACCTCGAGAAAAAAGAATATATAGTGGTTCTTTGCTCAGAAATTGAACTGATTCTTAATACCGATTGCCAAATTAAAAAACTTTGTTTTGAATATCACTAAAGGTTTATTGGTATTGTATGAATTAATATCTGTGGTTACGAGCACCTAAAAAGGGAAAAATATCTTCGAAATACGTACCTCAGATTTGGGTGTCTGATAATCCTTTTGTTCTGCAACTGACTGGAAATTAAGTTTGACAGTGAAAAACAACTTTATATGATTAGAATTAGAATCTTGATGGATGAATTGTACTTCTCATACAGTACTCAAAGGTTTTGTAGTGAATATTTGATTTCAACTTCAAAGATCTGACAACCTATGGTCGTAGTATTATTTCCATTGCTGTCGTTAATTTTACAATGTAATCAACATCATCTTGTATCACACAATCTATAATTAAGGAAGATCAGAATATTGTTTTAGTTATAAAATGTACATGTATTGGAGAAACGAAGAAATGTGCACTTTAAAGTAATGTAGGCGTACAGTCAGAGACTTCAATTGATCCATTAACAAGAAATCAAATTATATAATAATTTGATACGAAAATAAATACTTTGTCTTGTATTAGGATCGAAAAATGCAAGTTTTTTCTCCAACAATGGGCGAAACTGTAAATTAACATTAAAACTATAGCTATTACTGCAATTTTCAGACAAAGATAAATTACATATCAGAATGCATAATCAAGAAGGAATGTCTGTTTCTTTTGTTAGATTTTTTTTAGGGGATTGCATCCTCCAAAGTCAGGGTTTGGCAAGACTTCCTTTTGGCACCCCTTGTGCGTATGTCTATGCTTATTCCGTCAACCAAGGGTGCCAAAAGGAAGTCTTTCCCGATTTTCATTGGTACTTCTCAAAGTCAAAAGAGAATCAATTTGCGTCGTAGGCGGCGACCCGCAAAATATGAATGTGTGATGTCAGGGGTTTGTAGGAACGAACGTGGATACAACACCCTGACTTGGGAGGATGGAAGATTGCAGATTTTATTTTATTTTAGGAAATGCCTTTCGTTGGCTTTTTTTAATGAAACTTTGTAGTATCATTAGCTTGTATAAAATTAGATAGGATTGATCCTTTTGTGTTCTTGGTAATAAGTTAAACTTGTATTGCATTATCTCGACAGAAACACTTAGGGTTAGATCTTATTTCTTTTAATTGTTTATACAACAAAGCTATTTTGCTAAAACGGCCCAGAGTGAGACTAAAATTATAAGCACTACAAAATTTGAAGTAGCAAGTTATTTTCAAACGACGATAAGATAGCAAAATCAAAATTAAGAAACGTATAACGGCTATAAATAAATCAGAACCTAACATCGGTTTTTCCCAGGCAACATTCAAACTTGAACTATTTCCCCTGTTAAAACATGTTTTTTCATACAGTCTGTTTTATTTATGTTGTCTTTTGTTTTCGTCCTTTTCTTCGGTATTGTTTGTATTTTTCACTTTCATTTAAAAAAAAATCATATCACCTGAACTTTTAATCTTCGAGGAAATCGAAAGCTTTTTGACAATGATTTGATTAACAATTCATCGTATTTATAATCGTTCTATTATTGTTGAAGTACATCACCCTAATAATGAATATAATGCTTTGGTAATTATCAAATGATTATTTGGCAGACGAACAAATCCACTTCCGGGCTTGCACGCGCTGCTTCTGAAGACGAACATTGCTAACGAGAACAACATATCCGACAAAGATTTTTACTATACTTACAAAACCAGATTTTAATTTACGCAGCGCTAGGTTAGATTTTGGTAAAAATAAGGAAAACAGAATTAAAGAAGAATCCAGCAATTATTAGTATATCGCAGTTGGAATCTGGCAGCCATGAAGTGCAGCTTAATACCGTAAGTTGCAATCGTTCGTTATTATCAGCGACGATGCATAATTCCCGAATGATGAAACAGAAAGTATTGGGGTATATATTTGAGAAATAAATTAATTAAGACGTTAGCAGAAATATGTATTTTTATATGATGAATAACGCCACGATGTTATCTATGGATTTGGCGATGATGAATTATCTTGTTGGCAGTATATGCTTCATCTAACGCGAACTGTCTGAATACCGTAATCCCAGAACACAAACATTATACAACATATTGCGCAATAGCTTTCATTAATCAGTTTTCATTTACTTCTCTGTTTCTAGCGAAACATTTTAAAGATTCCGTGCTATTTTAGACATAGTACCGATCACCAGACAACGTAGGAAGTTATAATGAAACATTTATAAGCGGTAATTGCAGGAAAAGAATCTTTAAAGAATGCAAGTAAGAGGCATAATTGTCATAATTGTACTTGATTAAGGCAAATAACACAGAGTACTTATCTGTATCTTTATTTTCATAAGTAAATTAAATAATAAATAAAGTCACTCCTGGGTTTTGTGGGAGTTCAAATCACAAGGACCCGACTTCGTGATACTTATTTATTATTATTTGATTTTTTTGTTGTCGTCTTATTTCATCAGTACTTTTAAGAGATGTTTACCATAAAAACGAATATTCTGCGTTTATTATCAATGTGCTATATACTATACACGTCCTTATACAAAAATAAAAAACAAAAACCAAAAAATTGGACCACTTTCCAAAACTGTGCTTTACTTGGCACAATTTTTCTGTCTTTCATAGGAATAAATCAGCAGAAATTTGATATTGATTTCCAACAAATTAACAGCTTAAAATAAACAGTGAGAGAAAACCGATTGGCAAACGTTATCGGATAACTGGAGAGAAAAAGATTAGGAGCAAGGCAAGAAGAGTTAGAATTATAAGCAAAATATAAAAAAAACAGATGAGCTGTACACGACCCTTGTCAAATAAAAAAAAATGTAAACATACAAGCACCGGAAATTAAGCAGTTTCTGAAGAAGACAGTTTGGATTTACCTCGTGTTATGTCAATTTTATGAATGAGAACAGGAATAAATACAAGTTTGAAAAGCAAGCTATGTGATTTTATTTCTTCTCATATATAAGGATAACAGAGAATGACATTCATGGTCTTTTTGCCGAGTAATAACTAACAACATGCATGTGTACACATCATAAACAATAAAGACAAATTATAGCATGTTCATTCAAGAACATGGAATTAATTAGCACAAGTACATGTGCACATGTCTCAAAAAGTATAGCTTATTCAATACTAATCAAGTAACTTGTACTACCGCAATAAAAAAAAAGTTATCCTTCCAAAATTTGTAATTGTCTCCCTTTGGTTGTGGGGGTTAAAGTGGTGATCTCCCCTGAGTAGCCTTGTTTATATAAGGGAGATAACTTACTAATTGATTGAATTCCTTTAATTTTTAGAATTCTGGGAATAAAGTAAAATTCTATATAAAAGTGAATTATGTACATTTGAAAATCGTTTAATAGACTTCTCCGCTCACATGAAATTAGAATTTGAGGTTATTCAAATTTATGGTCGCAAATTTACGCGAAGTCAGTATGACTGAACATGGATTTTTAAATTTCAATTTACTTTATTTAATTTTGAAAGTAACGAGTGAAAGAAATGTTGAAAAATACAAAGACCTATTTGACAAAAATATTTTGCAAGATAAATATAAAGTGCCATGTCTTTGACAGACTTCATTAATTTGGGATATTGAAATTAATTTTCGAAACGTTACTTTCTGATTCTTCTATTGTACCCAATCCATTCGATAGTCTATAAATTAGCTGTGTAATGTCTATTTGTTCAACATTTGTCACTTGAAATTCAAAGATATCTTGTCACTGCAATGTCCTAAAATTATAAACCATTAAATTGTCAATAAAATTAAAATTTACGAGAAACAGAAACACTTCATACAAAAGAGTAATGTCCATGTTTTCCGCATAATCATGCGTTAAACAATATTTTATTGTGGAATGTGACAGAAAATGTATTCGGTTCTGATCAGAAAAGTAGATACATGTTAAAGGGTCATTTACAGCATGACAACACGATTGTTTTTCACCTTGGGGAATTTACAAAATCAAAAAAATTTTATTTGATACATTGGCATACATGTGTATTAACATTTACCATTCCATAACAGATTCGCTTATAATTGTCTGGTGGGTTGCTTTTAATTTGAAATAATACATATATATTCAATGATACCAGTTATGATGCTGTGTATACGCATATGTCAACTAACCATGTTTCATCTGTGATGCACAATGCCAAAAATATGTAATGCTGAAAGTCTTAATATTGCGGAGTAGATTAAAAAAAAGTGGCATAAAAACTCAAAATATTGTTCTTATCTCTAATAAAAAATCACAATGAGATTAACCGAAAAATATTTATGGGCATTAAGCTCATCCTCCCAAGTCAGGGTTTTGTATCCACTTTCGTTCCTACAAACCCCTGACATCACACATTCATATTTTACGGGTCGGAAGTGAACGATTTTCATTGGTTACTTTTCTAGGTCAAAAGAGAATCCATTTGCGTCGTAGGTAGAATTTTCTAGTTCACACAACCAAGCGGCGATACGTTCGACCCGCGAAATATGAATGTGTGATGTCGGGGGTTTGTAGGAACAAACGTGGATACAAAACCCTGACTTGGGAGGATGATTTAGCTATGCCTAAAGGAAATACTCCTTATTATATAAAATAAAATTTTATAATTTTAAAACAATTGTGAATAAAATTGCTAGCTACTAGGCTGGTGGTATCCTTGGGTATGATATATTTACTCAGAAGATAATTATGGTAGGGTCATAGTCAAACCATTTTTTTGAGGATTTAGGATTCATCACATGCAGGGCGAACAAGAGATATTTGTATCCCACAATTAAAAACCTTCGGTTGTTATACGATAATGAGGATGTGGGTATATTCATAGTTCAGAAAATATGGCAGTTTATCCTTCAGCTGACGTAAAATGTCTTTTATTGAAATCCAGTAATAAAATCAGCAAATAACATGTTACATAATATTTGTCTCTTCTGATAAGCTGTCATTTTAAGAATAATGTACTATTCTTGGACAACTATTTATTGGCTTTCTTAGCATTATAAAAGATATGTCATATCTATTTTAATACATCAGATTTGCTTTTCGAATGATTGGTACAATGTTTTTGTCAAATCATCATTGCAAAATAAATATTTTATGCCATCTTGCCAACTAGAGAAAAAAGATTGCTTCGGTGTTATTTGTCCAAGAGAAACCATTCATGCAATAAATGAATAAAACAAAAACAAAAACAAAATGAACATAGCTTGTATTTTACATGCAAATATGGAAGAAAAACTGTACACTGAGCAAGATTAAGACGGCCTTAGCTATAAGCGACACAAACCCATTACCGCATTGCTTACCAATTATACCAATTTATCGTGTTTCCCCATGGCTATATCGACCTGCTGAGGCCGTCAGAATTTCCCGTATTTCGGCACTGTGACGTCGTAAAGAGTTGACCCGACCCTAATATGAGCTGACCCGAATATATCAGCGACGTCATAATGTTTGACCCAACGTTGACCCGAATATATCAGGAAAACATCCGGTTATAGGCAGATGGTCATTGAAAAGTAAGAAATTCCATTAAGATTGCTAGTTAACAATACGATAAATTTATTATCAAGTTTTCTTCAAACAAATATTGTAAAATATAAGCCGCTCGATACAATATGAAGCTTTTTAGCTCGTTCGCTACGCTCACTCGCCGAAAAAGCTTCACATTGTGTCTCGCGGCTGATATTTTACGATATACGTTTGCAGAAAACCTGATAATATGTACATATAAAGGTGTTGTGATATAGCTATTTTAGTGGTTAGCTCATCGGACTACGACGCTTAAGGTCCCTGAATCTATTCCTGTTCGGGCTGAAAATGTCAGGGATCGAATTTGCGAAGCTATATCGACACCATTTGCGAGGACGGTCAGATGGGGACGAAAAATGACTGTCTTGTGTTAAGGTAGAATGTTAAAGACTCCCCTGTAGATGTCGAAAATGCTACTACAGGGGCGGTTCTCGCACCAACCAAGAAGAGAGGGATTAGCAGAAGCTGATATAACTTGTTTCCCAATCCACTATAAATGAATAAGTTTAACCCATAGTCAAAGATATTTGTTTTAGGATTTTATATTCAGCACCAGAATAACTGTAAAACTATTTAGGTATTTAAGTACACTATTTCTTTGCAACAGTTAACTCAATATAACCATTTCCGGTCGTTTGTTATAAGGCAATGATTGCTATATTCGTATTTCTATATGAAAATATTCAGGAAATATGGCCATTTATCCTTCAGTTGACGTAAGCTGTCTGAAATTCAAATCCAGCAATAAAATTAGCACATAACATGTTGCATAATATTTGATGAATTTCTTCTCTAGTTGACATTTTAAGAATTATGTACTATTTTTTGGACAACTATTTATCGGCTTTCTAAGGATTAAAAAAAATTTGTCATATCTATTTTGATACATCAGATTGGCATTTCAACAGATAGATCAATTCTTCACCGCAAATCTGGGAATCTGGTAATGTTTTATGGTTGATATACATTGCTTTCCAGGAATAAAACATAATCCAAGTGAAAATCGCTTCTATGGTACCTTCAAAGATGGACGAATTACTTAAGAGCATCACAGAGACGACCGAAAACTAGGGGCGACACAGACGCATTACTTGCCAATTATCGAAATAAACTGCCAAATTTCCTCTTTAAACACACAGCTAAAAGAAGGACGAATGATTAATGAAGAGGCTAATTAGAAACGATAGATGGATGGATAAATTGTTGTTTAACGTTCAGTGGCAGCCAGGTGCATATCAGGACGAGAACATGTTGATATGATTATGAATATGATCCCTGCTTTGTACTAGACCGACACGCTGAGTCGGATGCTCACGAGGTAACTGTCTGCATGAAGACATATCAACCCAACCCGTAGATCGTTGCTCTTGCTCCTAGATGCCGCATGCTTGGCGGAGAAGCAGCAGATACTAATTTTAATGTCTTTGGTTTGGCCCGGTCGGGGATCGAACCCCCGACCTTTCGCGCTCGAGGCGAGCACGCTACCACGAGAACACCGAGGCGGTTAATTAGATGCATGTAATACTGGAACATTATACATAAAGCAAGTAAACAATCTTCTTTTCCTGTTATTCAGCAATAAGCCAAAAGCCCATACATTACGGTACTAATTGCCATTTACCGATAATCGCTACAAATGTGACGTTTTTTTTACTCTTTGGGAGGGAGCGTATTAATAAATGATGAAGTAACCTCGTACAATCATACTAACTGGTTTCAGTACCCATAAAAAAGATTAACAATGACATACCAATCAATCAAAGCAACCCAACTGATAGAACTCCGGACAAAAAATAACATTAAAGAGCACAAAACACAAACATAAACACAACAGAGAGCCATGTTTTCTTTTTTGTGCTCTTTTATGTTATATTGAGTCCGGTGTTATGTCTGTTGAGTGGAGTTGATTGATTTGTATGTCATTGTCGACCTTCCCTGATATTCATTTTGTTGTTTAAATGAAGCATGAGAAAAATACAGTAGGGAAACGCTGGAATTAAACCAGAGCCTCCATCGAGCCGGAATCGCTCTCCTGGATTTTAGGTGACCACAACTGACAAAGCGCTTCTAGATAAGTTATGTAAAGATTTATTCCAGTGTCCAATGTTAAAAATGTTAAACTAAGTCCAGCTGTGGCAGCTAGCTTGGATTTCGATAGGCACGAAATTATAACTTTTGTAGCAGACATTTATCCAGGGATCTTTATGCAACAAAAACATTTCAATTGGCTTAGTATTATCTGAAAAGAAGACCATTGTACAAATTTCCCAATAGGGTCCAATGTAAAACTAATCTGGATAGGCATAAAAAAACATTACTATTGTAGAGGTTCATGCAATGCTTGTTCATACATAAAAATATTTCAATAGGCTTGGTAGTTTCTGACAAGAAGACTTTTGTACAAATTTCCCTTAGCGTTCAATGTTAAACTAAGTCTGTCTGTGGCGGTCATATTGAATTTCCGATCAGCACAAAAAATATAAGTTTTGTAGAGGTTCATCCAATCCTTGTTCATACATAAAATATTTCAATTGGCTTGGTAGTTTCTGACAAGAGGACCTTTGTACAAATTTTCCATAGGGTTCAATGTTAAACCAAGTCTGGCTGTGGTGGCCATATTGAATTTCCAATCGGCACATAAAAAATAATTTTGTAGTGGTGTATCAAATGATCATTCACACATCAAAACATTTCAATTGGCTTAGTAGTTTCTGACAAGACCTTTGTACAAAATTCCCCATAATCTCCGATGTTAAACTAAGTCGTGGCGGCCATCTTGAATTTCCGATCGGCACAAAAAGCATGCCTTTTGTAGAGGTTCATCCATGCTTGTTCATACATAAAAACATTTCAATTGGCTTGGTGGTTTCTGACAAGAAGACCTTTATACAAATTTCCCCATAGGGTCCAATGTTAAACTAAGTCCGGCTGTGGCGGCCGTCTTGAATTTCTGATCGGCACATAAAACATATATTTTGTAGTGGTCTATCAAATGATCATTCACATATCAAAACATTTCAAATTGCTTGGTAGTTTCTGACAAGAAGACCTTTGTACAAATTTCCCCATAGAGTCCAATGTTGATTTATTCCGGCTGTGGCGGCCATCTTGATTTTCCGATCGGCCCAAAAAACATAATTCAATTGGTTCTGTAGTTTCTGACTAGAAGAGCGTTGAAGATAAGTTCAATCAGAATGAATTATCTGCCTCTGACAGCCATGATGATATCCAATCGGCACAAAAAACATAATTTTGTACAGAACCATCCAATTAACATTCCTGCCAAGTTTGGTTCAATTTTGACAGGCGGTTTCAGAGAAGAAGATGAAATTGTGAAATGTGGACAGACGACGGGCGGACGGACAGACGGACGACGGACGCAAAGTGATGGCAAAAGTTCACATGGCCTTTTAGGCCAGATGAGCTAAAAATAAATGGCTGAATACATACACATTCTCGACGAGAGTGCAGCAAAAATACATGGAAGTGTTTTTAATTCTACACTGCCTAAGAAATAAAATCACTACTGCCCATTTGATTTTAGTATTTATTTGTCCTGCTCATTGTCTTGATAGTTTTACTGGACATGAGTTTCCAATCACATTTGCAAATGTCTATGATACCAGGCCTGGGCGCCCTAAAGAACTATTTTTGCTGAGTAAAGAAAATTTTACTCAAATTCCCATTCTCAGCCAATCACATTCGAGTATCCACATATTTAAGAAAATTCTCAGATTTAAGAATATTCTCAACTTTTATGGTGCCCAGGCCAGTTTTAATATATAAGTAAAGTCCAGAAATACCAAATGGATATTCGAAGAAGGGGAAAATCGAAGCGACTGACAAAACTCCGGAGAACAACAAAGACAAGACCAAAAAAATACAAGCACTACAATTAAAAACTAAAAACATAAGAACATCATGGACCCCACCAAAACACCAGGGGTGGGTTCATGTGCTCCGGGAGTAAGCAGTCTCTGCTTCCAGCAGATATATATGTACATATAATGTCCAAAGATGAAACAATAACCCGGACTGTTGAAGAGATGAGGCTGAGGTCTCACAAAACATGTTTAACCCAGCCGCATTTTTGTGCCTGTCCCAAGTCAAGAACTTCTAGCCTTTGTTAATCTTGTGTGTTTTTCGAATTTTGGTTCATTTGTATGTTTCGGCGTTTAGTGTGGCATCCATTTCGCTGAACTAGTATGCACTATTGTTTAGGGGCCAGCTGAAGCCCGCCTCCGGGTGTGGAATTTTCTTTCTGCGTTGAAGACCCATTGGTAGCTGTTTTCTGCTTTGGTCGGATGTTGTCTCTTCGACACATTCCCCGTTGTCTTTCTCTATTCTATTTTAAATATTTTAAAGATAATTATAGCACAAGTGATAAAATATGCATATGAAAAATTTGAAATGTAAAACTGTTGCGAGGGCATTATGCCTTGGACCTCTAAGCCTTTTCTCGTCACAATTACACTTTAATAACAAATATACAGCAGCTTTTGAATCCTCATGGGCTTTGGGAAAAATGTGCGATGAAGAGTTTAATTGACGTAAAGTTTAAACATTAAATTTTGCTAATGTATTTCAAGAATAATATAATATGTCAAATAATTGCAATGCTTTATTAGTTTCGTATATTTCTATTGTACAAAATCCATTCGATACTCGATAAATTAATTGCAGATTGCATGCGTGTTCACCTTTTGTCGCCTATGGTACAAAGATTTGTAGTCACTGCAGTGTTCCAAAGTTAAGAGTCAAGAAAATATCAATAAAATTAGAATTTATGAGAAAGTGAGAAACTTTATACAAAAGATTAATGTCGAACTTTCTGCAAAATCATTCCGGTAAAACAGCGTTTTATTGTAAAATGTGACTGAAAATGTATAGGTTCATTTAAGAAAGGTACGTAGGCCCTGGTAAGTAGGGTCAATTGCGGTATTTCGGCAAGACATTTTGACAAATGATATAACAAGAAAATTTGGACACTTCAATAAGTCCTAAAATTATCTGATCATCAAAGATATCGTTAATATTCTGATAATTGCTCTCGAAATTTAATCTGTTAGCCTTGGTTAAGGTTAATTTTCAGAAAGAATTGAATAGGTGTTTTATTTATGTTTTCATGCTGTTCATTTGCCTCTTTTTTGTTGTTTTATTCTACTGTTTATTATTTTCTCTGTATTTTTATTTGTTTCTCTTTATGTTTCATTTAAAAATAAGGTACAGCACCTCTATAAATCTCTCTCGAAAACTTGAGTGTAATAAAAACCCAGATCAACAGTCATACCAAAGTTCCTTTTAAGTGCTGCAAGCAAGATGAGAAGTTTATACTTTATAAGCAGAATTTCTCTTTTCTTTTGGATATCTTTGTTGAATTGTAAGGATAATAAAACATTCGTTTAAATCTATGTTTATAAGACTTATGCTAGTTTTAGAGAATTTTCTGCTCAACTCTTGAATCGATTCAACAGTTTTATAGTATCCTTTATTGAATGCATAGTTGTACCCAAAGGTTGAAAGAATACAAACAAATAAATAAACATAAGTGTTAACTACGAAAGCCCATAAGACTTTTAGCATTTAAATCCGTTTAAACCTATGTTTATAAGACTTATGCTAGTCTTAGAAAATTTTCTGTTCAACTCTTGAATCGATTCAATAGTCTTTATAAGTGTTTACTACGAAAGCCCATAAGACTTTTAGCGTCTGTAACTAAAAGACATTGTCACAGCTACCGTCTGCAGGCTAAACAATTCGCAACAAAACATTCTCAATTTATTATAAGAACAATAATGGCTTGGGAATATTTATATATATAACAGACATTGTTATACAGTCATCCATGTTCATCATCACGCACTATATTCCCTAATTATGACAAAGAGAATGTAAACCTATCTTCCTAGAGCTAAATTGATTAAGACAATGGTAAAATTGTGTATCCCTTTTTGATGAATTGCTTGAAGATATTCTCATGATGAATTATGACAGTTAATGTGCCAGGAAAACATGAATTGTCTTAATATTGAAATTCTGTGAGAATGTTGCGTAACAGCCGTTATTAGCAGTGTCTTTGTCGATTCAGGAAGACTGAAGACTGTCACTACATATGCCAGAATCACAGAATGAAGATAATACATGTTTAGCACAGACAAAGGTGTTTTAAGTGAAGAATGTGAACTAATAGACTATATAAACATTATAATCAGACAGAATACGGAAAGAAAATTTCATCGTGGGGAGTGATTTTACCAAAACTATTTCATTTCATTTTCGAAAAAAAAAGTTTGGAAACAAAAATAATCCCTTTCTACATGTAAATAGGTATTTTAGTGCAGATAAATTGAAAAATTGATAGAATAATCGTTCCCGTGCTCGATTATTTGAAGTAGCTCATGTTGTGTCCTCATGAGGACAGTGTTAATGGATGGATGAATTATTGTTTAACGTCCAGTGGCAACAACGTGCATATCAGGACGAGAACATGTTGTTATGATACTGAATATGATCCCTGCTTTGTACAAGACCGACACGCTAAGTCGGATTTTTAATGTGCTAGCTCACGAGGTAACTCTCCGCAGGAAGACATATCTCCGCGTACTTGGCGGGGAAGCAGCAAATACCAATTTTAATGTCTTTGGTTTGACCCGGCCGGGGATCGAACCCGCGACCTTCCGCACTCGGGGCGACGCGGTCTAAGGACAGTGTTGAAAAGAACCATCAAACTCATATGCGACTTTAAAAAGAAATTATATCATTATTTCCCGGTTTTTAAACAGACATTCTCAGATACCAATTTAGATGTATTGTATATGCTTATTTCAACAAATAATTCAAACTCAATTTTTTATAGTCATGTCTTATCAACATCGCTTGCTTTGTAAGAACTCATTGGAAGTATAAAGTGATGTAGCCTGGTTGGGTTGTTAGAATGAAAATATGCAAGACACGTTGTTCCATTCATTCATGATAGCAAAGAGGGATTGATATTGCAAATGATGTCTAAAAAATTGACAGTTATGCTGCCATTAAATATGTAATTCTTTATTTTCAATTAGAAATTGAAGAAATCGTGTTTGAAAATCAAGTTAAACTAAATCAATAAAGACAATGTTAGAAACAAATTTATTTTTGTTTTGGTTAATTACATAAAAATATATACATTGGTAATTGATTTTGTCAAATGACATGTATTAATGCTGAAATCCTGCTCAGAAATAATTGATAGAAAAATTTGCGTAAAAGCCGTTATCATCAGTTTCTTTGCTCCTAATAAGGCATTTTAATGATTTCATGCTATTTTAGATATCACGTATGGCTTCAAAAAAGATGTTTACTTCGAGAACACTGAACCTTGCCATTACATCTGCTAAAAGTACAGCAGTATGATTACAAAACATTTTAGACGCTTTATTTTGTACATTTTGATATTCATGAAAAATTTATCACGAGCAGCTATGAGAGCCGTAGCTAGCTTTATAATTAAAAGGAGCACATCCCGATCCTGCTATTTAAATTATGAACCGTCAACCTTTATTTGTAGATGGTCAGAATATCTTAACTCTGTTGAGTTTATGTTTGTTGCTCTCTTATGTTATTTTTGGTCCGGAGATCTGTCTTATGGATGGCGTTGATTGTTAGGTATGTTATTGTTGGCCATTCCATTCTGTTATTTAAAACGACTATGAATTGAAACAGCGCTATCTAAGCAAATATTCCAATTCAAACCATAGCAAACCCATCCAACTCAAATTCTAAAATAGGAAATATATTAGTATTTGAGGATCATCAGAGAAGTTTAATAAAATCTTCCCTTAGTTGTTTAATTTGGTCTTCTAGATCTAAGTAAAAAAGAACAACTATTGGACTACAATAAGACTGTTAGAAAGGGTGATGTACTAGTATGTCAAACCTCGTTCTTCGCGTTGAATCGATAAATCTTTCACAGCCGAAGTGCCGTCATCTTGTTATATCTGATTTGACTCGTATTTTTCTTTTATTTTTTGTGATTATACATATGTGGCGAGTACACCTTGTTCACAAACTACGCAAACGAATTTGGTAGATGACACAGGTCTGTTTGTTCGTGTTATTGCGTTCTGTTTTTTTTTTTTTAAATTTTTTTTATCATAAAACCGATCACCTTTATATAGGATGGGTGCAAAAATCACTGCCACAGATTCAACAAATATTCATTTCAGTTTTAAACTGCATCTGTTACGAAGTTATATAAAAATTTACCAAACAATATACATTTCTTTATATTTTCATCATTTCGTCTATGATTTAAAAATTGTAGCCAATAAATTTATCGATAAATTCAGGACAATATGAATTGCAGATTATCACAACACTTTCTGCATGATCATGCTTTTCACCACTTTTCATTAAAATTCGTGACAAAAATGAAATATTACTCTGATACGAAAGATATTTATCGAATAGGATCGTTCCTTTAGGTCAGAGGTCAGAGCACTCCGTTTTGACAAATTGTTGAACAAAACCATATACAGAAGTTGGTAATTGGTGGTACAGAATTACCACACGGAGATCAGACACATTTATCAGGTGACGGCAGAACATAGTAACACCACGGTACCATCTTAAAAAAGTGTATTAAATAATAGTCACTGGGTACCTCATTTTCTACTAGAACTTATTATTACTGTTATTTAGTGAAATTTATTATCTCGACGGTAATGGATTAAAATAGTCAAAGTCACAAATTTTAAACTTAAAGCACTTGGACATAAATATTTTTTGGCAACCATTCATAGATAATACGAGTAAACTATACAGTTTACTTTCATTCCTCTTTATCTACGAAATGGTTTCTCATACAAAGACTTGCATTGTTCTGGATTATTTATACTTAACGCTTTTTATTTATCTTTAAGCAATCTTAAGACGTGTTTGACAAATATCAATATTCTGATCTTGTGTATAAAAACAATGGCACTTGGATTTTTGTTTTGTTTATTCCCTTACCTGTACCAATTTGTAACATAAAACATTAATTAGCGAGTAACAATTTAATTTTAGGGGGAGGAGGAATGGAGTGTTATTAGACCAAGATTTCTTTCGCAGCATCCATGAGCCTGTATTTTTGTTCACAATATACTACTAATACCAGCTTAAATGTCATTTCATTCCTGAATTTTCAACAGATTTTTAGCCTGTATTTTTTCAAAATATTTGGGAGTCTGCCTTTTTGCAATTCCTCTGCTTGTGCCTCTCTAAAAATCAAATGGTTTATGTTTGGATATGCGAATTTCAATTTTTAAGACTTTTTACTTAGGAACTAAAACAATTCATGTTAGCAGCGATTGCCCTGTTATTGAGCTTAATAGATTCCTGCAAATGATAAGGAATGCTTTCTCTCCCTGTGTCCTGCTTTCAAAATACCTTCAATTCGGTTGTGCATTCAAACACATGTAAATATAAATATTTGCTATTAAATAATATTTTTTTCAGAAATTATATTTTGTCCATAATTCTAATCATTAAACCACAACAAGAAGATCATGCACCTGGGACGATGCCTCTGCATGGTGGACCTTAGGTCCCCGAGGGTATTCGCCAACCCAGTCGTGAGACTTATCTGACATGATTATTCATTGATTTGTTACAGAAATTACCAGTATTTAGCAAAATTCAAAACTAATAGAAATACTAAGGGTTCATTCCTTGTATTGCACATGGTAGATCTCCTTGGCTAAAATTTGGCTTCCGATTTCGGTATTTTTGGTTATGAGTACTTCTTGTTTCAAATAAGTTTGGTTTTTGGTCTTCCAAATGTTTCGGTTTTAATGCTGCTGATGATAGTTAACTCCTTGAAATGCGTTGTATACAGCATAGTATAAATTTACTATATCTAATATTAGTATCTTTGTATTGTTATTTTATTTTTTTAACAACAACAACAAAGCAAAACAAAACAAAAACAAAAAATCCAGGCTCATGGCTGCCACGAAAAAAATTCAGGATCCAAGAACACTTTCTGTCTTCAAGTTAAAATTAACAATGAAACGCAGCAATCGGAGATTGCACATCCCCCCGCTCCCAGCAAAGTCGGAATGCACAAAGTCTGAACCCCTCATAATTTCAAATTGCATTAGAGATAACTTGTAATTTTCTAAATAAGTGGGGTGGGGCCGACCCCCGGGATGACCATTAAACTGGTCTTGTCATGCCCACTAAGAATATATATGGTTTAGGGGTGGGGATCTCAACTGTTTTTGAGATAACTTGTAATTTTGTAAATGAGGGGGGTGGGGCCGACCCCCGGGGATGACCATTCAACTGGTCTTGTCATGCCCACTAAGAATATATATGGTTTAGGGGTGGGGATCTCAACTGTTTTTGAGATAACTTGTAATTTTGTAAATGAGGGGGGTGGGGTCGACCCCCCGGGGATGACCATTAAACTGGTCTTGTCATGCCCACTAAGAATATATATGGTTTAGGGGTGGGGATCTCAACTGTTTTAGAGATAACTTGTAATTTTCTAAATTAGGGGGGTGGGGCCGACCCCCGGGGATGACCATTAAACTTGTCTTGTCATGCCCACTAAGAATATATATGGTTTAGGGGTGGGGATCTTAACTGTTTTTGAGATATCTTGTAATTTTCCAAATGAGGGGGGTGGGGCTGACCCCCGGGGGTGACCATGTAACTCGTCTTTAAATGTGGAATAAAAATATATATGGTTAAGGGGTGGGGATATGAACTGATCTTACCATATTTTGAGATTTTACATATTAGGGTGTAGCCCCACCCCCCGGGCAAAAATCAAAATTCCGAAACCTTTGGCACAGACAACTCTTCAAGTGTTACTAGTGTACCTAATTTCATGTTTCTATCTTCTGCGGTGTAGGAGGAGTTCTTGGACAATCGTTTTTAGACATTTTTTAACTCCTTAGGGCATTGCCCCTAGGGGCGGGACCAAAATTTTGATACCCTCTTTCAACTTGGGAAAGGCAATATAAGTAGTGACATAAGTTCCAATATCCTAGCTTTAACACTTTTGGAGATATCTCCATTTATTGGATATCGCGAAATTCGTTTTTCGCTCATAATTTGGCCCCAAGGGGTCGAATTCCAATTTTAAGGGGTCTATTCCCTAGTGGGTCATATACTCTTCCATGATGCCAAATTTCAAGTTTCTATCTTTTACCGTTTCAGAGATATGCCTTGCCACTACAGACGTACGTACGTACGTACGGACGCACTGTATTACATGATCCCCCCGCTTTCGCTAAGCGGGGGGATAATAATAGTTTATTGTCATATAAACTAAAACGAACAGCTTGTGATAAATTTTAAACACAAAAACATAAATATGATCATAAAATAATGAATTAACAAAATCACGACGCTGTGTCACACAAGTCTCCTGTCCTCAATTCAATTGACTGTTTTAAAAAGGAAGACAGCTCAAGTATTTGCCGCGAGTTTGTTGGATTTAATATGAAATTGTTGCTCTGTAGAGACAATACAAGATCGATGCTACATTTATATTTATATAACGTTAGTTAGATATCGTTTTCTTGAATTTATGTGTAAATATGTGATTTTCAATTTTTTAGACTTTGCACTTATAAAAATACATTCATGTTGGTAGCAGTGATACTGAATATCATAGAAGAATATTAATTACTATAATTATTTGTACATTATGAAAATTACAGTTGAACTATAGGTTGTAATCGATTGGTGGGGTACTCATATGTTTTGTTACCATGGTAGATAACAGAAATGTTTGGAAGTCTTTTTTTTTCTTTTTATCTCAAATCAGAAAAGTCATTGTCGGATTATTCTATTATACATTAAAATAGGTAAAGAGAGTAATAGAAACGTACCCTGTCATAAATTATTACATAATAAGGGTCGTACCTGATAGTAGTACAAAGGAAATTTTACTTTTAAAAATACAATTTAAATATCTAAAAACTAGACTTTAAATTTAGAAAAATGATACAGCATTTAACCGTTATTATTTATAAAATGGGGAGCAGATACACCTTGATAACAAACAAAAATTTTACAAATTAATCTGAACACGTTATTTGGTCCATCAAATCTGGGAAAACTTCATAGCGACTAAATTTCATAATTAACGTGCCAAGCGTTTCAGAATCTTTTTCAGTCTGTAATGACAATGTAAAACTCAGAGAGTCTTCTTAACGTAATTTGGCGGGAATTTCAAGAGCATTTAACCACCGTGTGGTCATATCAGAATTTATCAAACGGGTCAAGAGATGTGTAGATGTGTATGGAATTATAGAAAAAGAAATATCCAATTTAGAACAAAAATTGTGTTCTGTCGTTGTGCGTGTCCAATCGGATCAAAATTAGGTTTCATACGAACACTTTTCGAATTAATTTGACCAAGCGGTTATCATACACGAGATTTGAAAGATTTCTTTGTCTTCTTATCAACGCATGTTCATTTGTCTAAGAGAATACATACGACTCTTTTAGTCAGATAACTAAATGATTATTTCCAAGGACAGCCATTTTAGATATAAATATGTACTCTTGTATACAATTATAACCCAAAAAACCATCCACTAATCCCGACACAATGCAAATAATATTTCAAGAAATTAGTACCAATAAGATCCAATTGTCGAAAAACACAGTAGATGTGCCTCATAACTCATAATTTGATCATAAAATTTATGGGGATAATTGATAGGGATTACCAGTTTTACATCGCGAGATTAATCTAAGCCAACCAGTTATATTTTATAAAAGTACCAACTAATAACATTTTTGTATATACAATGTTGAACGAACATTCTATATTTACATTCTTATAAAATAATATATTTGATACGATTTTTCAAGAAAATATTCGCTGAATTGGGATGTATTTCTGTCCTTTGTCATCTCAGATAAGTGAGAATGTACTTTTTCTGTTCGTCGAATTACATGTTCTTTTTTTTTGACGTATTTTTATCATTTCGTTTTTTTTAAATGACACAATCCATTTAGATAAGAGAATTAGAATATGTAAATATCTGTTACTAAGATGCATGTATATGCGTGTACTTAGGTTTTGTCATAGATGTCTCAACGGAAGCAAGTTAGTTTACATGTTCGTGCAACGCAAACTAAGTAATGCGTCATTCATTTCAAAGCTAATAACCAAAGTACTTCATGGAACTAATTTTATCATGAAAAATTGTCTGAACCAATAAATCTCGCAAAGACGAGATTTGATTGGACGAGATTGAGTCATCGTGTCAACGTTTAATTTACATTCTCATTCAGAATATTGATACGACAGGTAAAGAATATCAGGATTCCAGGCGCCATAAGCTTAGTCATTTTCAGGAATCAATTTACCTGTCCAGATTGTCGGAATTAAATTTCAATGGTCGCTGACTCAGATAATAGAATTATGCCAAGTTGACATGTTTTTTCAAGTATTTTGTCATTTTATAGATGACACTTTAATGGAATTCAGAAAAAAACAATCCAATCTGTTTTGATTAAACTAAAGCTGATTAAAATTATCCTGTATAATACAATCAACAATTTAAATGAATTTTAATAAACACCATTTTCTCATATTTCTATGATAGTATATTGAGGTTTCCTATTTGATCAAGAGTTTTTATTGTTTTGTGTCAGAATGTATGTCAACTGAATGCCAATGGAACAATGTTATTTTTGAATTAATGGTGAATTTTGTTGTATAATGAACACTAAATGTATTTTTAAAAGCAGTTAGTGTTTTCCTCTGATATTGTCTTTTGCTTGTAATTATGTTTGGTCTAGCGCGGTGTTCTCTCACTGACGCATACCCCATATCTTTTCACTTGCAACCCACAAATATATTTGTTGTTGTTTCTGTATATTCTGTAATAGAATATAATAAAGGGGCATTGTCCAATCCATTTGATATACATTTATCAATAAAATAGTTTGAAATCGAAAAAGTGGCATTAACTTAATTTTTTTTCTAATATGAAACTCCCAAGAATACAAAAAGAGGGCATTAGAACATTGACTTCTTAAATTAAGACGCCGTGGTCTCGTGATGGTGTCTGAATCAGTAGTAAAACACAAGAAAAACTATACGTTCGACCAGTCAAAAAGATGTCGGCAATGGCACCCTAACTGAGATTTTTTAAGTATAGTTAAAAATCCCAAATAAATGTAACAAACGCATTCTTACTGTGTACAATGTATGTTTATTGAATATCTTCTTGAAACGTTGAAGTCGAAAGTTTTGCGTTGTCAAAAAATTAAACCTCAATTCCAATCACCCCCAAACCCTAATTATATCATTAAAGATTCCTCTATCTCACGCACAACTTATGTTTAAAGACTTGTGTTCAAATATAATATAATATAATCTAGTACCTGCCACTTCGAAAGGGAAAATTAGGTTAATTAAATAAAGTCTATTTCATAGAAGTGAATGCGAAAATACCTTATCGTTATTTGTTCATTTCCAAAATATTGTTAATATTTAAATAATAATAATAATGTTTTCGTACCATTTAAACTTTATGATAATTATTATTAATTGTGTTAGGATTAATATTATTTTCTTTTTTTTTCGCTTCAAATTTTTAATTTTGAGAGCACATATAATTAAGTTAGTAGAAAATAAAAATTTATGCTTATTATTATTTATTAATGAATATTATTTCCTTTTATTTTTTTCGCGTGGAATGTTTAATTTTGAGAGTACATGTAATTATTTTAGTAAACAATCGAAAGGTAAAAGTGTGATTGAACCTGATTTACTCACTTTCACTTTAATCTAATTAGTACTCACTCAAATCATTTAAAGTAATCAAAGCGTGTCGCTGATATAAATGTTGAACAAATTCGGTTTGATCGTCAACTTGTAAAATTGAGATAGAAAAATGAACAGTTACAAGACTTTTGTGGACTTATCGAGAGATTGCTCGTTCGATGTTAATGGTCTGCCAGAATATGCAGATGAATCTTATTACAATGACAACCAGAGGATCAGAACTTTGAGAATAATTCCTATCTGTGATGTAAATTCTGCTGTTCTTGCACAAGATATAAGGAAACCGGAAATAAAGTGTTTCAAATGCCAGGAAGAAGGACACATTGCTAAAAAATGCAAAAAACCAACGAAGAAATCTGCAAAGAAACGAAATAGAGACGCTGAGAGACAGAAACATTTTATTTTGAAGAAAATATTTATGTCGAAGGAAAGAAAAAATGCCCACCTTCAGGAAAAACAAGACAAAGAAGATATAAATGATCCATTAGAGATTTTAGAGACCGGTCTAGTTGATCAGCAACAAGAAATTAAAAGATTTAAAGATGCAGGTGGGGTTTATAAATGTTTACACAAAAGATTTGGGGCTTCTTCTACAATTAACATTAACGTAGAAAGCTCAACAGAGGAAGAAGAAAGTTTTAGAGGTAAACAAATGAAAAAGACGAAAAGGAAACGCAGCAAATCTTTATCAAGATTTGAGCGAGAAGTTAAAGGTTTGTTCAGACTTAAGAAGAGAAAACAATCATATGATGTATCCAACCGGAGTTTGGTGTCACGTGGAAAATCGTCATTGGAGATGGACATTGATGGTGTTGAAATATTAGATGAAAGTGACATTGTACCTGAAATAAGATACAATGCATTTAACTTACAAAACAATATTCAATTTTCAAAACCTATTAGCTTTATAAAAAGATCTCCCAGTGTACGGAACGTTTGTTGTACATCGGAAGATAGTCGTCCAGACTCCAACCGAACAGTTACTGAAGAAGAACAAGCTACAATCGTACAATTACAAAAAGAAGTGTCAGTGCTTTTCAGAGAAATTGAAGAAATGGTAAATAGTGCATAAAAGGACTTTGAAATTGTGCTTTTCAGAACACGTTAATAATTAGTTAAAATTGCAGAAGTCTTATTTTTCTTTCAAAATTTGGATTTGTGCTGTTGTTTTGTACATTTTATTTAAATAAAACTTTTATTTATTCGAAAAAGTTTGTTTCATACCTGTGAAAAGAGAGATTAGGCAAACTTTAAAGTTGGGATTTTTTTCGTACAGTGTTGAGTTATCGCTCTTTGTATTTGTCAATCCATTCTTAGGGTTAAATGTTTGTTTTGTGTAATTTAAATCATTGCAGACAATTTTGGCGTTACAGAAAAGAAAAAAACACGTTTTTGTATGACACAATAACAATTTCCTCGGACATCACCCTTCAGACTTTCGTAAAAAAGAAATCTGTAACCCATTGGTGGATTTGACACACATTTATATGTGTTTTTTTTTGGATACAAGTAAACAAGAAATACCAAAGGGATATTCGAAGGAGAGAAAAATCGTAACAACTGGCAAACCCCGGAGAACAACGAAGACAAGACCAAAACAATACATGAACTACAATTAAAAACTAAAAACATATGAACAACATGGACCCCACCAAAAAACCGGGGGTAGACTCAGGTGCTCCGGAAGAGTAAGCAGTGTCCTAGTAAGTCTAGAATGTCAATAGTGTTTCAAAGGGTCAACACCATTTTATTTTTATTTTTCACATGCTCGTGATCAAGACCATATTGGTCGAAACGTTGGGTATTTTTAACTTTTTAGTTTGTTGTTGTTTTTTTTACGATTTTATATTTGGTTTTGTTCGACTTGTGTATTTCATACATTTTAGTCGTTTTATGCCCCTTTTGGCAGCTCACCATTTCCATTTATTTTTCTTGTTATCTATTGTCGCATGAGCTGTTTCGCAACATACTTAGTTTAAATTGATATCCATGTGTTCCTGAAAGGTATTTCATAAAAAGCGAAAGATACATCAGGTGTTTCCAGAAAGGTATTTAATAAAAAGCGAAAAGGATATTCAGGTTTTCGGCCTGAAAGTTATTTCATAAAAATAGAAAGTAACTCTATCCTGCTCCACAGATACCATTCAACAAAAACACTTAAGTCATTGGTCAATATAAATATAAGTAATATTCCAGAAAAATACAAAATTCATTAGCAACAAATATATTTTAATCATCAAAAATAACATTGCATAACATTACGCGGGAAGAGGTGGTGAATCCTCACCGGTTGTTGTTGACTCGGTTGAGGCAGTCGTAGTTTGTGGTGGCGTAGGTCGAGGTCTGTTACATTTAGATTTACATTTTACACGCAAACCTAGTCTGCGTCGAAAATATTCTGCCGTGTACTGTACGTCCATATCACCAGCCGCCAAAGAATTTGTATTGCTCAACACAAATATTCTCTTATCCCTTGAATGCTTTACTGCAAATCCTTCTACCTATAAAACAAATATCATTCAATATGAGGTTCTCGGTGGGGTTTATAGAATATAGAATAATACACCTAAACATAAATGAATACAGAATAATTGTCTTAAAAAATAAAGAATTACCTAAAACATTTCACGCTTACAATATTTTACAGAATTAGCAGATTTTTTTAACTGAATAAAGAAAAATGGAACTGAAATTCACTGAAAACGGAATATGCCCCCCCCCCATCCAGACAACAAAAAGAATTAAGTCAAAAACTTAGAATTGAGGAGTTGTAGCTCTTCTTATTTAGAGGATGTAGTAAGGCAGCTTTATACCTGCTTAGGAGTTAGCTTCAGGGTCCAGTTGTTCAAAAGTTAATCACCGTTTTCACTTTCCATTAATTCGATTGTTGAGTAATATTTCTGTACAAAATTTTGCATAGACACACAAAGTCATATGATTAACCCATCAGAAAATTTTCAGTCCTTAGGCATAATCAAAGAAGCGAAAGTTTGAAACTGTAAATTGTAGTTAACTTTTGAACAACTGGACCCAGATGGTAAAATACCGAATAATGTGCTAATATCCATAGCTGCCATTATTGAAGTAGCCATTTTGCCAGTCATTTCCATCTAAAATGATTTTGATAATCATATGCGTCGAAAATATCTAACAGATTACCTTAATTAGTTGAAACGCGAAGAAAAATCAAGACCTTCAGTAGGGTTGCTTCTCTTCATAAGAAATTTTAAAGATTAACATATTTAAGTATAATCAGATAAAAATTGAACTTTTGCATATATTTTTATTCACCGAAGTTTTTAGAAAAACAGAACCAGACGTGCTATAAGAAACTACAGGTTTACATTAGCTTAAATTAACTTAAAGGAGAGTGAAATAATATATTTCTAATGAAGACACAGAACAATAAAATTAATGATGATGATAAATAATAATAATTATGGAAACAGATAGTTCTTAATTTAAGAATTAGAAGTCGCTTAGAGTAGCTACAATAAAGCTATGTATGTTGTAAGAACTTCAGTTAAAGGTATAAGTGCAGCACTGGCAGAAACATCTTTTGTAAAAAACGAACCTGGTACCCAATTATCCTATATAGTAATGTGATAAATAATTACGGACTCAGACGAAAAACAACTTCCTGAAAAACAGCACAACCTGACTTTAGCTGAACTGACTATATATATTGTATATACATTTGTAGAACATACGTTTAAGGTCTGTATAGGTTGGCTGAATTTTAGATAAACTTGTAATTCTTCCTCCTCAACCTCCTCGGGTATTCTTATAAAGCAGTCCCCATCAAAACTGATAAGAGTGGGCACAGGAGGTATCTCTTCACTGCCTGGTTTTGGTCCTGGCCTTGGTCTTAGTCTCCCTTCACCGGAACGTCCACCACTGGATCGACCACCGCCTCTTCTAGCGTCACAAGTCAACGTTGCTGTAATAAGCAGGATAGTTGCTATGGACTTCCACATTCTGAAATTGAAATTTTCGGAAATAAAAAATTGACTTTATTACTTTTTATCAATTACAAATAAAATAAATATAAAAATACATGAAATGAAATTACAGAGAAAAAGGATGTCATACACCTCTGAAAAGCTTTAAGAAAATCGATATTAATAGATATATAGACCTACCTAGTTTCATGCAATATTTTTTATAAAGAGGGCTACATATCAGTCATATAATTTATTTATTTTCTGTTCAAAACGAGTTTTGCCACGTAGAATTAATATAAAGATTGACAAATCACAGAAAAGCTAGACTATCAACATCCCTAAGTCGATTGGCAAGTTTATCAACAGAAAATAATGCATGAGTGACTGTTAAAATATTAAATTGATCTTAGCAGTGAATTTTTAAATCCCAACAGAAATTATTTGAAAACAAATGTAAATTCATTTTTGTAATAATATTTATGCCATTTCAATTAAGTATATATCATCATTGCAAGAGTAAATGTTAGTCTTAAATTTGAAATATAATAATGAAAAATTAAAAAATATAAAATTTATTTGAGTCTTACCTTCTTGCAGGCTAGTAACTGGACTGAATATCTATTCTATACTGACCATTATATAGTACTAGAGGCCTGGGAATGAGGACAATTCCTCGGGGTGAACATGTGCAGACACAGTGGTCAGTCAAATCGTGATCATCACAATTAATTTCATCAAAAACGTACAATGACTTTTCTATCAAATCGATTAAAAATTGTTTGTGTTAAATAGAAACTGATAATTTGGTTGTCACGTATATAAATTTTGTTTTTATTAAATCGGGACGTTTTTATAATTTTTCAAGATTAAAATACCATCATGAAAATATGTAAATATTTGTAGTTATAAATATACTTGCTATAATTAAAAGAAACCTGATCATAATATGTAAGTAAATTGTAAGTATTTTTTTTTAAGAATTAAACATATGCATCCTGATGGGCGTTAACCCGATGGAAAATATCTGATTTAAAATCGACGCAAATTGGTGATTAAATAATTCAGAAATATTTTTTTTCTTCAATATTATGGTCTTTATCGATTGTAAAGTATGGTAGATAGCAATGTGACTGATTTTTACCTTACCATGGTTTAAGGAATTCTATTTCTTTATTACACTATTGTAAAATTGTTAGTTTTTAGGAAATAAAGGAGTATCATACATGTTCTTTAGGTGGATTGCAGCATTACCCTTTTTGATCACCTTGGCCTTTGAACCTGCCTTAAACACTGCGTTTTTGTTTCGGTTTTCAACAATTTTTGGCCCAGAGTACAACTGATGAATCTCAAATCTACTAAGCAATGTTACAAAAGATGTACGAAATTTAACGCACTTTGAATTTTGTTTTTGGTTTGTAACAATGCATATCTTGTGCATTAAAATTAATATCATATTATGTATCTCAAACAGTCAATTGATACATTGATACAGTGGCAACAAACAGTCAATTGATACATTGATACAGTGGCAACAAACAGTCAATTGATACATTGATACAGTGGCAACAAACAGTCAATTGATACATTGGTACAGTTGGCAACAAACAGTCAATTGATACATTGGTACAGTGGCAACAAACAATCAATTGATACATTAGTATAAAGGGAACAAACAATCAATTGATACACTGGTACAGAGGCAACAAACAATCAATTGATACATTGGTACAGAGACAACAAACATTCAATTGATACATTGGTACAGAGGCAACAAACAATCAATTGCTACATTGGTACAGAGGGAACAAACAACCAATTGATACACTGGTACAGAGGCAACAAACAATCAATTGATACATTGTTACAGTGGCAACAAACAATCAATTGATACATTGGTACAGAGGCAACAAACAATCAATTGATACATTGGTACAGAGGCAACAAACAATCAATTGATACACTGGTACAGAGGCAACAAACAATCAATTGATACACTGGTACAGAGGCAACAAACAATCAATTGATACATTGGTACAGAGGTAACAAAGAATCAATTGATACACTGGTACAGTGGCAACATACAGTCAATTAATACATTGGTACAGAGGCAACAAACAATCAATTGATACACTGGTACAGTGGCAACATACAGTCAATTAATACATTGGTACAGAGGCAACAAACAATCAATTGATACACTGGTACAGAGGCAACAAACAATCAATTGATACATTGGTACAGTGGCAACAAACAATCAATTGATACATTGGTACAGAGGCAATAAACAATCAATTGATACAGTGGTACAGAGGCAACAAACAATCAATTGATACACTGGTACAGAGGCAACAAACAATCAATTGATACACTGGTACAGAGGCAACAAACAATCAATTGATACATTGGTACAGAGGCAACAAACAATCAATTGATACATTGGTACAGTGGCAACATACAGTCAATTGATACATTGGTACAGAGGCAACAAACAATCAATTGATACATTAGTACAGAGGCAACATACAGTCCATTGATACACTGGTACAGAGGCAACAAACAAGAGCCGAAAAAACCTTTGTGGTGCTTATATATAACTGGTAAAGGAGGCCTGAATTGCAAATGGGGTTTGTAACGGACTTAAATTAGTAAATTTTATTGAAAATCTAAACTATGGACTAACTTCAATTACAATACAGGAAAAAAAACAATTTAGATACGAAAGAGCTTGGTACAAGTACAGGACTTTTTTTGACACATTTTACTTCTTTATGTTGAATTGTTGGGGGTTTACAATGAAAATCGTAAAGTCCATATTTTAATAGAAAATCCCAAAACCACTCTGATAAAAAAAAATAAAGTAGGAGATGCACACCGGCATAAACTACTCAAGATTTTCTTTATTTTAATGTTTCACTTAAATCAGGGGCGGCTATAATATTTTCGCCGAGCATATCGAGGCGCGACATTTTAAGTATTTTATTACTCTTTTCTAGTAGAAAGCCTAGGCTGCGCTCCCGTGGGAATTCATTCATCGGTTTAGAAGAGGACGACGAAAGGCGACGGATAATGATTCCTATCAAGTTTCGACATTATGAGCACTACACAGGCGGCAAAATATGCTTTTCTTATCTATGGCCGGTGGCCATTGGTCCCCCGACCCCAAGGTTATATCGTAAGTCATACGTTTAATTTTGAAACAACTGCATGTAAACTAGGAGTAGGTTATTAGGAAACTTTTGCTGCTTGATGCCAAATTATAACTCAATTTATCTTATATTGTACTGAATTTTTGGAAGTCAAAATGACCATGGTCTTCTGGTGTCACTATCACGTTAAAAAGTTCATCGGTATGAAATCCACATATTTGGGAAAACTTATCACGAATTAAACAAGTTTGCCCGTAAGATCATGTTTGCAGCAACAACAAGGCTATATAGTTTGAAGTACAAAAATGGGAGTTACTCTGGTGACATTTGACCTACAATTTCAAACCTATCATCTGGAAACGAAAAAATTAGCCATTTAGAAGCACAAAAAGGGTCATAACTCTGGTAAGAATTGTCGAAAAATCTTCATTATCAAACTTGACCTAGATATTAATGAGATACACTTTCACACCAAACCTAGTTTTAATCTGACTTTTTGTACACAAGTTATCATCAACATTTTGAAGTACAAAAAGGGGCATAACTCTGGTAAGAATTGTCAAAATATCGTCATTATCGAACTTGACCTAGATATTCATTAGATACATTTACATATCAAACCAATTTTCAATCTGACTTTTTGTTCACAAGTTATCGTGCAATTTTGAAGTACAAAAGGGAAGTTAATTCTAGTAAGAATCGTCGAAAAATCGTCATTATCGAACTTGACCTAGATACTCGCATACTATGCCTAGCTTCAATCTGACTTTTCATTCTTTCATCATTCACAAGTTATCATCTGGAAACAGATTTGGGACAAACGGAGGTACGGACGACACCCATTTCTATAGTCCCCTTCGACGACGCGTCGAAGGACAAAAACAGGAGGAAATGGATACACAGAAGTATATATATATATATATATATATATATATATATCATTATATATATATATATATATATATATATATATATATATATATATATATATATATATATATATATATATATATATATAGTATTTAGCCGAATGCACACGTACTCATGATACATTTACTAAACTTACATGCTTTTTTTTTTAAAAAAAATTTGCTATCTTTTAACTCCAATTGAATCAAACAAAAACGACTAAATGCAATTACATATATAACAAACATACTTTATAAATTTGTTTTTATACATAGTACGCATTAGGTTTTATAATATCCTATTTCAAAACGGAAATCTCAGCCCTAAAAATATGAAAGGTCCGCATTGAGTCTTTAGCTCTAGACAGGAATCTAATATGCTAAATTTATACATGTACATACATCGTCATTCAGTTTGTTATTCTTGATTGGGTACTAAAACTTTTAGTTTATATATAATGCAAAAATATTTCGTAAACCCTCCTTCTTTGTACACTATTAATAAAATATAAAAGGATACGGTGGATCAACTCTTGACAAATAATATCACACGTGACAAAGTTTTGCGCAAATATCTTTATTGCTGTCATCCATCTTAAAGACACACCGATGCCTTTAACACGTATAAAATGATGGTCGCACTTATGCAAGTTCAAAGCTGCACCGATTTGGGCGGAATTCTTTGGTGACTGTCAATTAAATCATCGGTACATTGAAGGACACACATATGTAAGGGGTCGTCCATAATTTTCAACATTTTTCATAAGTTTACAAAGAGCACTCTTTTTGACCCCCCCCCCCCCACCCTCCCTCAAAAAGTGTAAATCAACATTTTATGTACATTATTGCAGTCCAGAGCATGAATTACTATGTTAACATGCCCAAGTGATTTGTCGTTTGTTGGTTTTTTCCACCTTATATACAGTTCAGAACCTTGTCAGCATCATGAATTCTACGCTAAAAATGTTGAATTTGAACCCCCCCCCCCATTTTGCTAGGAGAAAACTTGAACTAATTAATAAAAGATTAAGTATGAAATTTTAGTCTGTTAACATTGAAATGCATTGCATACAATCGTTTACGATAAATAGTAGGTAAGTAATTAAATTTTACGAGTGAAACAAACACAGGGGAAAGTGTATGGCAAGCGTTTTTTTTATTTATTCAATTTCAAGATAACTTATAAAGTTAATAAGTATATAAGATATCTTGTAATGTTTATAAGATAAGATTTAATTTGAAGTTAATAAGATATCTTATTAACTTTACAAGAAAAGATATCTTTTAAACAAATATTTTATGAGATATGCTGTACAGTTTATAGGATATGTTTAAAAGTATATAAGATATATCTTATTTACTTTACAAGATATCTTATTAAATATATGAGATATCTTATAAGCTATACAAGATATCTTATATGATTGATTTATCAGATGTCTTATTTAGTAAATAAGATATCTTAATTAGTTTATTAAGATATCTCAATTAGTTTATAAGATATCTAATTAAACTTTATAAGATATTTTGAAAGTGGAATAAATATAAAAACGGCTTGCCATAAAAGTGGCCTACTCTCTTGAGGTCACAAGTGAGCATACCGTGGAAGATTAATCTAGAATGACCAAATGCTTAATTATAGTTAGTTAGTTTGATTTTTCTAATTCTTAATACTGTGATTTTTTCTAATTCTTAAAACTGTTATTATTGAATCCCATATCATTAAGGACATAGGACTTGCATTGATCGAGAAGTGAATACAAAATATGACGAAAATTTATGGGTCAATTGAATTGGTTTTAAAATTCCCAATAGATTAAAAATGTAAATAGCATCTGGAGTCGAGGACAAAATGAAGAATCCCAATGGATATTCTTCAATGGGACGGGCGAACATAATGGAACGGAGAGTGGCATGGACACAGTGGAACAGGCGTACAAAATGAAACCAAATCTGCGGACTTAATGGAATGAAATCGGATGTAACAACTGCTAGTCGAATATTTCCAGCAGCAGACAATATATGGAAAGCACGTGTACAATTGGTAGCGATGGAAAAACGGCACACAATATTATTTCTACTTGAAAGATACATATAACCAGAACAAGTTTTGGTGCAATCGGATCTACAGCTTGGATTTTTGAGAAAATTGTTTTTCTAATACGTGTTCATATAAAAATATGCAATTTGTTTAATAACCCTTAAGTATCCAATTGCGCTAAATTGTATCCTAATAGAAAGTAGCAAAATTGAAAAATTATCCAGTCTTTCCGGTGGTTCCAATCGTAAACTTTGTAGATTTTAGTATAATAGATAACAAGAAAAAAAATCATATTGAACAAGTTGATTTTTAATCAAAATATACCATGCAGCACCTTCAGGCATCCTAACAAGTCATGGGTTCCGTCTCCTAGTGCAACAGTGGAACTACGTACAAGGATACGAGACCTCTGACTGGTGAGGATACACTTCTATGTACTGGGACAAAATAGTAGTAATCGTATCGGTGAATATTATTTAATTTCAAATTTGAAGAGAAAACATTTGTAAAAAGTTGAAATATTTGAATTTTATATAAAGTAAGCTAAATGTAATAATCTTTCAATTCAAACTACGTGGGTAATCGCATCCTTCTAAGTCAGAGTTTTGTATCCACGTTCGTCCCTACAGACGAACGTGGATGCAAAACCTTGACCTGGGAGGATGGGGTGATCGGGACTTTTCAAAGATAAATTTCTATCTAAGAATCGCATCAGATCAGGTAAGACCAGAACAGTGTCTCTGTCATTTCTACAAGATCGTGCATGACAACAACCCGTAGGGAAATAAACTTTAAAAATAAAAGATTTTAGATATGTCGAATCGATACAAAATCTATTTTACTGTTAAAATTTGAAATAATATTAAGTGACTTTAATTACTTCAGCTTGAGGGGAAATAGCATTTCATTCATTAACCAACTGCTTTTCATATTTAATAATTAATCCTTAAAACTGTGGTCAGTTTTTGTAATTCTTTGTTATGCCTAACGATTTTTTTTCTTATGTAACTTTATAAAAAAAACTTTATTCTTGGCTCTGCGGTGATAATTTTCTTCTGTGAAACCATTTTTAGATGCTTTCACATCAACTGATTATTTTTCCAAAAGATAATCTTAACTTTATCATATTTGTGCAGACTAAAATAAATTTTGAGGTTTTTGTATATTTGGTGTATTATAATAGCCAGACACCCCCCCCCCCCCCCTATACAAAAAATATTGGTGTTATTGTTCGTGTTGTCTGAATTATTTCAAGAAGACTGGCTATTTAAGAACCTGAATTTGAATACAGCTATCGAATATAATATCAACACACGTGATATTTATAGAATGATAATAACTGAAGTTGGGGCTAGGGTTATGAAAGATTACCAGCGCCGTTGCTAATAATTTTAATCCTTTGATCATGTGAAATCAGTCTACGTTTGTTTGCTGCGCCTTGTTTTTGTTGAGCAACATGTTTATAAAGTTTATATTTTCTTATGCAAATTACCTAATTACCAATGAAATATATATTTCCCCGGATATAATTATTTTCTCATTTTCCATCTGTAATTTGATAATTTTGGAAAAAATCTACTTCTGTGATTGACTTTTAAGGCTGGTAGACTGAATTCATGGTAAAAAAAGTACATTTAATTTGTGATCAACCTACATATTTTCTAAAACCACGCTTTTTAAATTTGTGCAGTTTTGGAACAAATTGCGTGACAGGGACAGCAACATTAATTTTAGCAAGATGCATATTGTGAATCGCTTGTATCATTTTACTAATATAGCAATTTTTATGCATATGCAATGTTGAAAGGATAATTTGAGGAGACAATTTACCACATGTAATGTTAAAAAGAAAGTTGAATAAATATTAGGAATTTTTAAAGAGCTAATTAGGCATAAAATTGATTTTTTTCCCTTGATTTAAGCGGCAGCTGTTTTGCCGCCATTTGCAATTTGTAAACAAAGCCAATCGCCAAGTTTATGTTAATTTTTATTATGCTCTGATTTTAATACCCTAACCATGTACATAAAACAGGTAAATCGGAGACGAAAATTTATTAATTTAATTTTGGTGTCATAAATGTTAATGCATAAACCGATTTTTAAACTTGTCCCATGCAATCCAATAAAATTTAATCGCATTTTTTATGCGAGCGCACAAACGCCAAATTTCACAACAGGCATTGTGTCTGTGAAATAATATGTACATATCGGCATTATAATAAAGTTATCTTAGTCTTTTATAATTCCTACAAACATAGATTGAAACTTGCCAAGAAAAAAAAATTGCAGTTGCAAGGCTAAAGACATAAAACAAAACAGGGTAGTATATCCAGTTCCCACTGTATCATGCTATTCACATGCTTTTTCAATGTGTATTAACGTTGTAAAGTAGCACAATATAGTGAGATACCAGTATATGAATTTATAGCAACTTCAGTTAACTCTATGTGCAGCACTGGACTGAAACATCGATTGTAAATATTATGTACCAAAAGCGTCTATAGATAGGTGATAAATATCTTTTAGCCCATTTTTTTTTAAAATAACTTATGGAAAACAGCTCTGCTTTGTGTTAGTTCAAGTTGCTATACTTAAACAACATTTATTTTTGCAATAACCATTGTTTGGGGTTTGCTGCATGAGATCACTGAACAATGCCTGCACAGGCATTATAGTGCCCATTTTACAATAGCAAACTCTGTGCAAGACCATAATTAAGTCATCCTCCCAAGTCAGGGTTTTGTACAAACGTAAACCCCGGATAACACTTATTCATATTTAGTGGGCCGAGCATATCGCCCTCTGGTGTGTTACCTAAATATTACTCCCTACGATGCAAATAGATTATCGTATGACCTTGAGAAGCAACCAATGATAATCTTTCATTTCCGACCAGTCACCCGTAAAATATGAATGAATGTTGTCGGGGGTTTGTAGAAACGAACGTCAAGGACTAAAGAGAAGTTATTTTGCTTTTTTTCAAAATGACAAAATATGACTTTTAAAACTGATTGTTTGTGTATACATGTATCATTGCATATCTTAATATTAACTTCTAAAATCAATTTGTTTACATAGCTTTGCAGTTGCTAACCATATTCCATTTTATTTGACAGGTTATAATCCAGGGTTTTAGAAGTTACAGGGATCAGACAGTCGTAGAGCCATTTAGTTCCAAGCATAATGTCATTGGTTAGTAGAAAATATTTTTGAAGAAATTAAGTCATTAATCATATGAAGTTTAACAGAATATGCAATTTTGTCCTTTAAGAACAACATATGTTGTTAGATTTAGACGACACTAGATGTATTATGAAAAAAATCAACAATACCGATTAAAAGTCTCATTCTGATGTCTGCATGTTTGAGTGTGAGTAAAAGTAGTAAATCTATAATAGTACGAAGTATGTTTAGTGGAATGTAAGATTTCATTACCTAGGAAATTTTGGCAGTTCATTGGAAGGAATATGGAATCTGTTTTTAATTGAACAAAACTTTTATTTTCAGTTGGAAGAAATGGATCAGGAAAAAGTAACTTTTTCTATGGTAAGTTTATTTTTATTAATACTATGAAAAATTAGAAGAGGATATTGGAGTTGTCTCCCATATGCAAGAGTTAATTTTCCTGACAGAAGGTGTCTTGTATTCAGCCTGATGGACAAATATAATTTTTTCTGAAAATATTGAATTAGGGAAGGCTTTCATCAGACATCGAAAAATGTAGGAAGATATATATCAAAAACGTATCACTTTTGTATATGTAGGATACTGTTAGGAAGAAAAAATATTTTGCAGGAAAATGACAATTTGTATGGGAGACACCTCCAAAGAGCAGAAAACTCTGTAAATGGGAGATAACTCACATGTACTGAAAATGGGGAATAGTTTGTAAATGTCCCTTGATAAGTATTACAATAATTTAAACTTGTATTATTGATTTTCCCTAGTGACATAATACATGTACTACAAAGCATGGAATCACATTAATTACTCATTTAATAATCGCTGTTGATTTTCCAATTTTTTTGTATAATACTTGCATGCAACAATTTTGAACTTTTACGTATATGAATAAACAATAATTGGGCAATTATGGACATTTGAAAATGTTGACTACTTTATATTAACAGCTATCCAATTTGTGCTTTCTGACGAGTTCAGCCATCTCAGACCAGAGCAGCGACAAGCCTTATTACACGAAGGAACTGGGCCAAGGGTTATATCAGCTTTTGTGGAAATTATATTCGATAATTCAGATAACAGAATTCCTGTTAGTATAAAATTTATTTTCTGTTGTAAATTTTGCAGGAAGAAAGCATGACTGTATGTCATCTTACATCTAAAATGTAAAATTTGATTAAGTTTGATATACAGAGTTACAACCAAACCTTCTTTAATTGGCACCTCTATAGCAAATCACTTTTGATCAATAGAATGAAAACCAAACCTTTAATTGGTAACTATATAGCAAATCACTGTTGATAAACAGAGTGACAACCACACCTCCTTTAATTTGCACCTCTATAGCAAATCACTGCTATAGAGGTGCAAATTAAAGAAGGTTTGCTGATAAATGACCATGTTAAATGTCTCCACCATGAAAAAAGGTTGTAAAATTAACCTCTATATACATGTAAAGGACACCTTTTCTCTTCCCTTTAGTGTCTTTTATATATATGTAGGTTTGACTATTTAGTATATTCATTTTCATGGTTCGCACTTTGAATTTCACTTTGGTCATTGAAAGTCATTGAGAAGTTAGTAGAGTTCTTGAAAGTCATGGAATTTAAGGCTTTGTCATTGAAATGTGCTTGAATTTCTTGTTTTTCCTAACAGTACAAGTATGTGTGAACTTTGAAATTAAAATCTTAATTTGCACATTTGTTATTTCTAAAGTGAATTATTTTTCACTGTCATTGATAGTGCCAACATTTTGTTTAGGATTTCCAGATCCGTTCGTTATTTGGTGCATTAGTCATCAGTGCACATTAAACTGTATCTGTTAAAGATAAGCATAAAAGTAATCCTTCAAATCAATTGAAAATATGTCATATTAGGTGCATATTGAACAATTGAGTAATTCTTAGGTCCAGCCTTATAAGACATTTATTCTGTTTCAGATTGAAAAAGAAGAAGTGGTATTACGGAGAGTTATTGGGTCAAAGAAAGATCAATATTTTCTTGATAAGAAAATGGTCACGTAAGTTCAAATTTAATTCCAAACAAAAACATGAATTGAAATAATTTACAGCAAAATTTTATTGCCTTAAAATTATCCTTTTGGGCAATTATTTTTGAAGTAAAAATAATCTTCCATTTAATAAAAAATTAAGAAACAAATATCAAATTAAATTATAAAGAAATAACCACTTAAATTCTGAGATACTTTTAATACATGTTATATGTAACAACAAGAAGTATTAAGATAGAGAAAAAATGGTAAATTAAAAGATAAAATATTCATTACAAATCTGTGTAAAATTTCTACCACAATGCTGTTAAAAATATCGGGGGATGGGTGAATTATTGAATTATGAATTAGCGTCCATTGGCAACCATTAAGTGCATATCAGGACGACAACATATTGAAACGATATGAAAATGAACTGTGCTTTGTACTATACCGACACTAAAAGTCAGATTTTTAACGTGCTAGCTCACAAGGTAACAACAGTCCACAGGAAGACATATTACTCCACCCTCACACATTATAATGACTCTTGGCTGACCAATACTATGCTCTTACTCCTAGATGCTGTGTGCTTGGAGGAGATGCGGCAAATACCAATTTTAATGTCTTGGTTTGACCCCGTCTGGGATCGAACCCACGACCTTCTGTAATGAGGGGCAAGCACGTTACCACTAGACCACCGAAGCGGTCAAAATATCTGGGGCGAAAACTGCTGAGTATAGTAAGTAGGAAGGAACTGTTTATCGAAGTCAACTTTGCATTAAAGAAAGCAGGAAGAATATGAATGACAGATGGTATAATAAATGTATAAATTTATGCAAAATTAATGGTAATAATTAACTCACTATCAAATAACTTATATTTTCAGGAAAGGAGATGTCATGAATTTGTTAGAAAGTGCAGGATTCTCAAGAAGTAATCCATATTATATTGTTAAACAAGGAAAGGTATTGCTATGCTAATATTCTTTATATTTATCGTCTTTTCAATTTTGCCTAGATCTAAATTATAATTCTTCTTTTTGGTGGTTCTTGATGTGCTAGCAACGTAAATGTCACAGAGAACCATTACAGTATACAGCATGAATAAATCATTCACTGTATACTTTGTTTTATTTGACATTAAGAGTTATTTTAAGAATTAGTAAAAAAAAGCCATTTTGTAAAATTTGCAGATTAACCAAATGGCAACAGCACCTGATTCACAGAGATTAAAACTCTTGCGTGAAGTAGCAGGAACTAAAGTTTATGATGAAAGGAAAGAGGAAAGTAAAGTTATTTTAAGGGAAACAGGTAAGTGTCATAAATCTAAAGGTTTATATTCAAATTGATCTGAGATAAATTATCAAATGGCAGAAATAGGACAATCTTTTTTTGTGAAAGCCTCAACTTATTAAAGAATTTACTATTAGCACTGAGTTGATGCTGCTGGTGGTGGAGAGTATCCCCAGCTCAGTTGCTAGTATTTTGATGTCAGCCCGAAATTGATACTTTAAATTTATTCTTACATATTTCTGTCCTTAGATGGTTTTGGGTTTATTCTTATGGTCAATTTGGAATTTTTGAATTTGCTCTTCGAATTTTTGGATTATTGTTTTTTTCCCAACATTTTAGGCCTTGCGCACAACTGATGAGTCATAAATCAACGAAATGTGCACATCTTGTACATCAAAATTGTTATCAAGGAATTTATTATTTTGTTGCAGTATGTGGAAGTTGAAAATTAAGGCATGTTTTTATTGTGTCAAAATGACTATACATGTATCTCAAATCATATTTTTAGGCTGCTTTAAAAGATAAATATGTTTTTTTTTTCAAAAATAAACTCAAACAGAACCTGTTAGAGGTTTTTGGCAGAGAAAATGTGTGATTTTGGTAAAATCCATATACATTTTATGCCATAGGTATTACTTTGAATTCTGTTGAATCATGTTTCACTTTCTTCCTTATTTAGAGGGTAAAAGAGAAAAGATAAACGATCTGTTAAAATACATTGAGGAAAGACTTGCTACATTAGAGGAGGAAAAGGAAGAACTGAAGGAATATCAAAAGTGGGATAAAATGAGAAGGTATTTGTAAAGTGAATAAGAAATTTAGAGTTTAGTCTTTTTAGCTAGCCGGGTCCATAAGGCATAAATATCATTGCTGCCAGGTTCAAGTCTAGTTTGCAGCAATTATATATATCCTATGATGAAAACTGTAAACTAAGATGGCCAACAATGCCTAATATACGATTGGATGGTTAATGATTTTATGGCCGTTGATTGGCAGATTGAATCCAGGTGAGCTATCTAGTCTCATGGGAGCCTATAGTTTCCTGTGATGATTTCAAAATTGTAGTTTCTCTACATTATTGTGTGAAAATGTATGTATATTATTGTCAAATTTATACAAATGTTGGGGCCTCAGTGGCCGAGTGGTCTAGGTAGTTCATCATGACTTCCAATGATCAATAGCCTGTCAACACTAAGGTTGTGAGTTCGAATCTCACCTGTGGCAGGGTGTGTTCGACTCCAATCTAAATTGACAAGGATTGCCAATTTTCCTACTGAAGGTCGGTGGTTCTCTCCAGGTACTCCGGCTTCCTCCACCAATAAAAACTGGCTGCAGCGAAATAGACAAATGTGCTGAAAAAGTCGTAAAACCCCAACTATATAAACAAAAATATACAAATGTTTTCAGTATATAAATTTTTAAAAAATGAATAATGTCTGAAATAGAATAGGCCTTTTATAAAGGAATGAGTTTTATAGCTTTTTAGATCTTCTGCAGACATTTCTATTTAAAAAATTTTGTTCTATACATAAGAATTAAAATTATATTAAAAATCATGATGATTTTTTTCCAGATCCTTAGAATACACTATTCATGACCATGAGCTCCGTGACACAAGAAAGAAATTGGATGAGGTAATGATTTAGAATACAAAAAGCCTTGCTATAGAAAAATATACAATGTATTGACTTTTTGTTATAACCGAGTGTTACGCGTACTTCAGAATCTGATTTCAGGGTGAAAAAGTAGCAATCAGGTTTGTTTTCAGAGTTGAAAAGGATCAAACTTTACCAAACTTGAATGTGTGCAGTAAAGTGTTTTGTGGTAACATTGTATTTTGCACAAAAATCAGTGAATCAAATGGAGAAAATAGAAAATCTGCCTTTGAGGAAATTTGTGCATTTAAGAATTTTGGAAAAGGCATTATGTAGTAGAAAACTAAAAGGAGATAAGTAACAGTTAAGACATTTTTCATAAAATAAGTTTATGTGGAACACACACAGTAGTTAATTAGTTCTACCCAATCTTTTGTTGATATTTAAAAAAAAGAGAGAATTTTTATATTCTTATATACGTGAATGCTGTGTATTGTATGTGGGGGAATTCCAGCTGTGTATATTATATATATAGATGATTAAAAGGAATTGTTATGCAATACAATTTTCATAATAATGTACTCATGTGTAGTTTCTGTATTGTCATAATGTCAGAAAGTCAAGGTACTATGAATTTAGAATTATTTTTGGCTTTTCGAAATATTTTTTGAATTAGATAGTGTCATGTTTAATTGGTACTCAATGGCCATTATAATGTTACAGTTTTGATGAGATGTTGTTTCATTGATGTATGTCCTATGTTCTGTTTTTTTACATGCTTCATGCGGCATGGTCAATCCAAAGAAATTACATTTGGTATTTGCTGATTCTTGGCCAAGCACGCGGCTTATAGGAGTAAGAGTAAAGGACTGGTCGGCTCAGAGTCATTATAATGTTAAAAAACTGGCTCAGGGTGTTGGTCTAGTACAAAGCAGGGATCATATTCATAACATATCAACATGTTCTCATCCTGTTATGCACTTAATGGTTGCCATTGGACATTAAACAATAATTCATTCATTCTTCCATCCATTACATGCCTCATGCTAAAATTTTGCTCAAAAGTACACATTCTAAATGAAGAATTTTTTTGTATTTCTTACAGCTACAAGACAAAAGGGAAAACAGTGGAACACATACACAGAAAATAAGAGACTTGCAACAATCTTCAACAGATAAAGTCAAGGTAAGTCAGAATTACAACAATCTTCAATAGATAAAGTCGAGGTAAGTCAGACTTTCAACAATCTTCAACAGATAAAGTCAAGGTTAGTCATTTAAGTCTAATGAATTTATGAAAATGGCAGCTTTTATGTTACAGAAGTCTTTCTGTTCATGTTGCATCAATTATAAGTTATCTTGCCTAAGTGCTGCTTTATTTAAGTCTAAATTACTGCATATTGATTTGTTAGGAATCCGTTTTTGAGGTTTAGTGAAAATTTATTGATTTAAGATCATGAATTATGTTGGTTTGCAATTTTCTTGTTATAATGGCAATATGAAATAAACAACAAAATTGATAACAGGAACGGTCATACGGTGACATACCATACCAATCAACACGACCCAACAGAGAAAACCTATGACAAAAAAAACATAAAAGAGCATAAAACATAAACACATCATAGAGTCAGGATAGACTTTCTTGGTACAGACACTGAACAGTTGTCAAGTTGAATCGGTTTTTTTGGGTACCTATACCACCGCCTTATCTATCCTGACACTCTATTGTATAAAAAAATACTATAAAAACCAATACAGTGTGAGGGCTATTACATTAAAATGTTTTTTTTTGGGGGGGACGGGGTAGGAAGGGAAGTTTTATTATAGGACATGGGTCCTGGGTCATTTTAATGTGTGCCTGTGAGATAAAAGTAAAGTTATATAAAAATTTCTTGTCTGGGGGTGGGGGGGGGGGGGGGGTTGACATTTTGAAATCCCTGCCTTACCTCCCACATTCATTTTAATGGAATAGCCCTGATCACCAACAACTGCAAAAATTTGTTGGACAATGCATAATTTAGATGGATCAAAATATGTATTTTTTAAGTTGCTTAAATTAGTGGCTTCACATCACAAACCAAAACTATAAAAGTTTTATGTAATTAATATTGAATTCACAGTAGAGAAAATTATGTTAGCTCTGTTCTGATTAAACATGCATGAGCATTAATTCAGATAACATTTTGAAAAGAGCAGACTGCTTGTTACAAAGTTCCATGTTTTATTTAGCATTGGAATAGAATATAGCCACTACAAAATGGCTCCAGTTTGTGTAGCCTATCATTTCATAAAATGCTCCAATGTTAGTCATCCTTGACAAGAGACCACTGTTTTTTTTTATTCTAATAGTTTTTGAGGCTTTTTTGTCTTAATTTTAGGCAATTAACAAAGATTTACGAGAATTGAAATCCAGAATGCAGACAATTCATGATGAAAAAGAACAACTGACATCAGAAAATCAAGATTTAACGAAGAAAAAGGCCAAGTTAGAACTGAACATTAAAGATATACAGGATGAATTGGAAGGAGATAAATCAGCAAGGGTAATTGGAAGAAATTGCTTATCTTACAATATTTATTTTCAGAATTTTTATTTCTTAGCTTAACTGTATAAAGTTTTAATTACATGTAATAGATAATTTTTTAGAAAAAATACATTTTTATTAGGAAAATTTATTTTGAATATATACAAGAAATAGCATTCCTGATATATAATTAATTCCAGGCAATTTTTTCTTGAAAGTGTCTTGGGTAATATTCCGGAATATTTAAAAAAAATTAACTACATCTAAATTCATATTACAGCATTAAAAAAACAAAGGAAAATATTTTTTTTGATGTAAAAATGTGAAAAATAAATTTTTGAAGATGCAAAATGAAATTAAAATGGTACACAATACTTGCATATTTAATTTAGAATATTGTGCAAAAGGTAAACAAACTTTGTTATATACTGTAGTCATAAAATTATTTCTTTACCTCCATAATTCTATGCCTAGATATTGCAGTTCATCTAAGTATGTAGTTTCATGCCTTGTATATAAAATTTTATGTACATATCCAGTTATTTTTATTTAGTTTAATGCACTTTCAGAAAAAAGCTGAAGAAGAATTAAAGAAAGTGAATGATAAGATACTAAAAACACAGAATCAGTTAGAAGAGATCACGCCTAAATATGATGCTCAACAGAGGAAGGAGGAAGAATGTACCAGACAGTGAGTAGTTTGTTAATAATCTGAAAATTTAGGCTTCATAGAATCCTGTCTTCAAATTAAAATCAAGCCCTTGTAATATTAACTGTGTTTCTCACATCATTCAACAGTTTATTTCTTGATGAAAAACCATGTCTTTACTAATATTTTATACATTTAACATAATAATAAATTATGTGGTAAATTTCAATATGATTTAAATATTTGGAAATGAAACATAAACCTAACCACAGCATCATATTTGATTTTTGTGACATTAATTTTTAAGCAAAAATTCATGAGTAGCACGCAGAAAATTGACAATTTAGGCATTTAAGCATTAGAAATGTCTATAATTAATTATGTCTGATCAAAAGAATATCTAAAAGTTTACAGTTGATAAAGGCTGTGAAGAATAGTTCAGGTTCTTGTATTTAGGAAGCATCTAAACAATGAAATTTATCTCATATCATAAATTTCTGAAACCATAAATTTCCCGTGATACAATGTAGCTTCATTTAAACTGCTATTGCTGTCAAAAAATATTTCAGTAAACAGTGATAAGTCTGGAAGCGGGTAGTCTGACATATTATTTAACATGTTTATTTTTTACAGATTGTCCATGGCAGAACAGAGAAGAAAAGAACTATATGCCAAACAAGGCAGAGGGAACCAGTTCACATCTCGAGATGACCGGGATGCCTGGATCAAGAAAGAATTGAAATCACTTAACAGAGCAATCAGGGATAAAGAAGAACAGGTAGGTGATAATGGTATCCCTTTGTCTGTCTGTCTGTCTGTTAGTTAGTTACAGATTATATCACTTTAATGAGCAACAACAAAATATAAGTTCTGAACATTTGATATGTAGTATTAGTTTACTGTAAGACACATTGTCAATATTAAATCATTTTGGAACTTGATCTACATTTTTCTTATGTGAATGATTGAAAAGATAAGTATGAAGGTATTGTGGATATACATGTACATGTATTAGTTAAGAGATGTTTTTGAAGAAATCAGATGAAATGAATTTATTTAAAAAGCTTTTCACCATAGCTGAATGAAAACCATCATGTTGCATATACAATGGTAAGAAAAATCTGTTTGGTAATCCATAACAAACATGTAAATGTATGTGGGAAAGCATTATTCAGTAGAACCTTGATTTTCTGAAAATGCAACAAAACCCAACCTAACCCACGAATAGCTGTTTCTTTATCTGAAGTTGTATTGAAATGAAAACCTCCCCCAAAGATCTTTAAACATAGTTTTAATTAGCAATGGTCCTTGAATGTTTAGCTTCAAGTGACCAAAAGTTTTGTCATGAATCTTGACTTAAGCTGTAAGAACTGTTTGTATGAAACATGTTCATGTGGATTTGAGGAAATGTTTTGATATGTTTTAAAGCTATTTTGAGTGAAATAAGTTGGGTTTTAAAGCTATTTTGAGTGAAATAAATGCATGTAATTTAAGAAACAAACAGACTAGAAGACATTTTGTGTTTGTGTTGCAGATCAAGAGATTAAGAGAAGATCTTGTAAATGATGACAAGAGAGCAGAACATCTTAGGACACAAATTCAGGTATGTTGGTTAAAGACTATGAAAGAAATTAAATACTGTGGATTCATTATTTTTTGTTGTAGACCAATTTTCGTGGTTTTCATGGGTCCCAGTAAACCACGAATTTAAATATCAAACGAAAAATAATATTTTTACTTTAGCTTAAATGCACTGTTCAAAGTTTGAAACCATGGAGTTTTGATGTACCTATGAATAATTGCATTTTTACAGCATGTACTTGGATACTGACATATTATGAGTCAGCTATATCAACACACGATACAGTGTTTCATGTAATTTTGTCTTTGGTAACATATAACACGCTCAAACAATTTTCTTTAAAAATATTTCGACTGTGAAAATTGTTGCCGAATGAGGCTTTATTTAAAATATGCTTCTCAATGAAGAGAATGAGAGTTCGGCCGGTTTTTTAGAGGTGTATTTTACAGGAATATATATGTTTAGGACCGCAAATTATCTCCGGAATTCAGAGGAGCCGGTTTTTGGAGGATTTTTTTTACTTGAAAATATAGGTGAAAATTCAGGACCAGAATAAAATGTTCGGTTCGCGGAGGAATCCGGTTTTCAGAGGGTCCAGTTTAGTGGAGTTCCACTGTATTATTTCTGAAAGCACACACATACAGTACAAGTACAGCTTTACAATTCCTTGTTTTATATGGCAGTGCTTTTTAAAGGCTTTGGATGTAATTGGTCATTATTGTTAAGTTTAAATATGGAATTTAAAAAAAAAGTTCTTTGTTAAAATCAGAGAATCAATAACAATGACTTAACAGATCATAAATATAATTTATTTGTTTTATCTACAGGAAGTGTCAGGTAAAATAGACCAAAATAAAGATATTATAGGACAGAATGACAAAAACAGTATTGAAATGAAAAGAGAAAGGGATAACATGATGAATGAAAGGAAGTAAGTAACATTGAAAGTAAATTTGAACAGACATGAATTTTTTCAGCATTTAGACTTTCAATGGAAAAAATCAAATTTCTTAATTTATAAATTTTCATGGGTTAAACATATAGGTATATTGTATATGTAAGCTTTTAAAGATCAATACATTTTTCTGTAATTTGCTTACAATAATTCATTCTTTTAATCTGAAAGTTGTGATGTGAAAAGCAATTTTAATCTTTTTATGTTGACAGAAAAAAGAAAATGATTGTATGAATTAGTTTAATATTTTCATAATTAATTTAGTGCTTTATGGAAACAAGAGAACACATTACAACAGAAGATACAGTCTACTAGAGAAGAACTAAGTAAAAAGGAACAAGCTCTCAGATCCATGACAGGAAAGGTATTACTTCTTCAAAAGGGCATGAAAATTATTTTCTTCTGTTTTTACATGGTATCTTATACTTTTCAGAAATTAAATAATATTTACATTTTATACGAGGATGAAAAAATTAAGTTGTTCAAACAACCAGGAACACAAAGTGAAAGGTGTTTAAGCAGTTACATGAGTCTGGCATGATATAAATAATTTATAATTTGACACTATGCATTAATGAAAAATTTAAATATGCTTTATCGATATTTTATAAAAAAAAAATTTAGATCCTATTGAAAATTTCAGTTGATTATTGTATATATTCCATTGTTCCATTGTTCCAGTCCACTTACTCTCATATTTCAAGGGGCCTCGGTGGCTGAGTGGTCTAGGTAGTTTGTCATGACTACTAATGATCACTAGCCTGTCAATGCTGGGGTTGAGTTCGAATTTCACCTGCGGCGGGGTGTGTTCGACTCCGATCTAAATTTAAAAGGATTGCCAATTTTCCTACCGAAGGTCAGTGGTTCTTTCCAGGTACTCCGGCTTTCTCCACCAATAAAAACTGGCTGCTGCGAAATAGCCAAATGTGCTGAAAACGATGTAAAACCCCTACTAAACAAACAAACAAACTCATATTTCAAAAGAGAAAAAAGAAAAGAAGTGAGGCAACATGTTTTCCTGTTACAACATTGGTTAACCAATCTTTAGAGTTATCAAGGGAGATTATTTTGGCCCTTATGACCGAAAGAGAAAAAAGTATGATTTTTTTCCTACCTGAATGAAGAAAGATTTTAAGACTTAAAAAGACAGTAAAATATCATTTAAACTAGTGAATAATTTTATTTTCACCTATTATTTGCAGGAAAATAAAAATTTTATTTTAATTCTGTAATTTCAGGGTATTCTCAATGGTATAGACAGTGTGAAGAAAGTTTTACAATCATTTACTGACAAAGGAATATTTGCAGATGTTGTGAGTGGGTACAAAGGCATACTTATAGAAAACTTAGATACAGAAAAAACTTTCTTTACATGTGTTGAAGTTACAGCTGGAAGCAGGTACATGTTATGGAATATATTTCACATTTTTTAAACGAGTTGTTTTGAAATCAGAATTGTTTAATGATTACCACACTATTCTCAAGCTTAAAACTATGCAAATTCTTATATGAAATCGCCTCAGCAAAATAGCAAAGGAACTTTTTTCCTGCCTTCAGTATTCTTGTACTTATCTGTAACTCAGATAATAGGATTCTCTCTATACTTATGAAGAGATGCTCAATGGTTGGTAGGTCAGCATCCATGCAAAATTATGTTAGTCTAACCTATATCATATGCTTTATAGAATTTGGTTAGACACTGAATACATGTACATTGTACATAATAATCTTAACATATGTAGAACCAACATGTGATGAAAGTTCTCGTAATCAAAGCAAGTGACAGTTAAAAAGGTGCATTGGGAAACTTTCTCTTTCGACTGTATAAAATTGAAAACCAGCATTACTTATGGCAGTATGTAAATAAATATCACAGAAGAATTTTGGAGGAATCATTTATGAATATCTGATCAAAACCCAAACTTTATTTTTACACACATATACATGTAGGTTTAATTTTAATGTTTTATTTGTATAGGTTGTTTCACCATGTGGTAGACACAGACAAAACGGGTACAAAAATATTGACAGAAATGAACAGATTACGTTTACCAGGGGAGGTAACCTTTATGCCACTCAATCGACTTGACGCAAGAGATACCAATTACCCTGATACTAACGTAAGTAAATTATTGTAAATTCATCTGAAATTATTTTTTGGGAGATAAAATTATTTTGAAATTTGATTTCAATTAGTCTTATTTTGTAAAAATTTTGGCTTAGGTCACAAGTGAAAGGTATTAGATCATATAAAACATTTCTCAATAAATAATTTTAATTTCACAAAATATCATAAGATGAATTAGTTGTGTAAGCTTTAAATAACCTCTGCTAGGTCAAACACAAACTGGAAATGTTCTCATTGTACGTTCCTTTCAAAATATCAAATAAGAAATCTTGAATATTTCTGTTTTATTATACCCCCGCAAACAAAGTTTGGGGGGTATATAGGAATCAGCCTGTCTGTCTGTCTGTCCAGAATTTTTTTATACCCGCAGTTTCTCAAACATGCCTTATCAGAGGTTAATGAAACTTTGCATACTGTTAGATCCTAGTACATTTGTTTGTAGATGTGCGCATGTGAAGTATGTCCTGGTCCAATACTTTTTCCAATAATTTTATACCCAATTGGACTTAGAAATTCTGTCTATCCCCCAATTTTTAGCTCACCTGGCTATGGCCAGGGTGAGCTTTTGCCATCACTTTGCGTCCGTCGTCCGTCCGTCGTTAGCTTTTCATTCAAACATCTTCTCCTCAGAAACCATTTGGCCAATTCCAACCAAACTTTGCATGAGTGGTGTATGGAAGGTCCTCAACAAAGTTTCCTCATTTAGTTTTGATTGGTCAAGAAACATGGCCACCAGAGGCATTTCTTGTTTCTGATTGGCTGATTTTCAAAAATCTTCTCCTCTGAAACCACTGGGCCGATTGGTTTGAAACTTAATAGGAATGATCTATGACATGTCCTCTACAAACGATCCTCAATTTATTTTGATCTGACATAAAACATGGCCGTCGTAGCTAAAAATAGAATATAGGGGTGCATGTGTTGTTTTTGGCTTATAACTTAAAAACCGTTACAGATATCAAAAATCTGACGTGGGTAAAATTGATCAGCATGACAAGATCTACCTACCCTGAAATTTTGAAGGAAATCCCAAAACCCATTTAGGAGTTATTGCCCTTTTTTCGTCAAATTTTCAAAATTTAACAGTTTTCGTCATTTATCTCCAAAACTATTTGAGATAGAAGTGAAATGTAAATTTGAAAAATGTTTGCCATGTTGAGGTCTACATACCCTGAAATTTTAAAGGAAATCCCAAAACCCATTTAGGAGTTGTTGCCCTTTTTTGTCAAATTTTCAAAATTTTTTCATTCAAAAATCTTCTCCTCTGAAACCGCTGGGGCAATTGGTTTGAAACTTGATAGGAATGATCTATGACATATCCTCTACAATCGATCCTCAATTTATTTTGATCTGACATAAAACATGGCTGTCGTAGCTAAAAATAGAATATAGGGGTGCATGTGTTGTTTTTGGCTTATAACTTAAAAACCGTTACAGATATCAAAAATCTGACAGGGGTAAAATTGATCAGCATGACAAGATCTACCTACCCTGAAATTTTGAAGGAAATCCAAAAACCTATTTAGGAGTTATTGCCCTTTTTTCGTCAAATTTTCAAAATTTAACAGTTTTCGTCATTTATCTCCAAAACTATTTGAGATAGAAGTGAAATGTAAATCTGAAAAATATTTGCCATGTTGAGGTCTACCTACCCTGAAATTTTAAAGGAAATCCCAAAACCCATTTCGGAGTTATTGCCCTTTTTTGTCAAATAAATTTTCCCTGAACAATTGAACCAATTGCAACAAACTTGGTCAAATAGTTGATTAATTGTCCAATGAAAACCAGACTCCAGGTGAGCGATACAGGCTCTGGTGAGCCTCTAGTTTTTTGTACCAGCAGTTTCTCAAACTTGCCTTATCAAAGGTTAATTAAACTTTGCATACTGTTAGATCCTAGTACGTAGATGTGCGCATGCGAAGTTTGTCCTGGTCTAATACTTTTTCCCATAATTTTTTTCCCTTTTGTTGCCTCAGTTATACCCAGTTGGACTTAGAAATTGTGAGACAATTCATGATAAGGATGCCCTAGTCCATTAAATTAACAGCAGCAGTGGGTATGGTTTGTGAGGTCCCCCCACAATTCTAGTTTGATTTTAAACTACTCTTTATCTGTATCTTTGCACATTATGAAAAAAGAAACCCATCCAAGTTATTTGGAGATATCAGATGAATTCTGTTTTCCTGTTTTCGTCATGTGCATGGAACTTTTGTTATAAATTAAAGAAGATAGCCAAGATTCAAATTAATTTATATATATATTTTGTTTTTCAAGCTTATGTCTTGTGTAAGTTGCAACATTTATTTCATGTTATACTGGTCTGTTTCAGGATGCTATTCCAATGATTTCCAAACTGAAATATGACAGAGAATATGATCGTGCCATAAAACATGTCTTCGGTAAAACATTAATTTGTCGGAACATGGAAACAGCCACACAGATTGCTAGAACACAGAACTTAGATTGTATTACATTAGATGGTAATAATTTTTAGTGTAATTTGTAAACGATAGAATTTTGGTGATCATTGTAGAAATTTTGTAACTTTTTTTTTGAGAGGGGGGCTTTTCTTGTTTTATTAGTCCAGCACTGGTGGTTTTGATAAAAACTGGCCGTGCTGGAGTATTGTTAACACGACGATCTGTTGAGCCAAAGTACCCCCAATCTGCAAATAGTTCCTATGAACTCAATACAATTTTAAATTAAGGTACAATGCATAGGGTTGCATGCAGTTATTCACCTGAAAAATAGCATATATAGAAAGATAACTCTATTGAATAACAAATGTGTGTTGGAGAAAACTGTTTTGAATCGAACAAACTTTAGCGTGTGATTATGACAAAAATACAGAAGTGCGAAAGCGAGGGAAATTCAATTTAATTTACAACCAAGATTGTCTGTAATATTGTTATTGGCTGGTGACAGTCGGTAATTTTAATATTTTTAGTAAGTTAATTACTTTTAGTCCTCATCGAGTGTTAATTTCGTCATTCTAAACCATTTCAACCATTTACTGTATTAAAAATAGTTGTAATGAGAACGATTTTAAAATATTTTTATTGATTTGTTTTCTACCTGGAAGTTATCTTTCGAAAAGAAATACGAAACAAGTTCGGAATGGACTTGTGTATTCACGTTTCTCAAAGGAATATATTCGAAACATTTAAATGAAATGATTTTTTTTTAGAAAACAAATTCTCTGATTAGATATAAAAAGGTTATGGTTATATAAATACTAACAAGACGAATGTGAACAAACGTTGAACACGTGTAGTAAAAATGATTTGTGAGATGGTCCAAAACTTTTGGTCATGTGTTACGAATTTGTCAACAGTATGGTGGGTCGATTAGTGTTTGCTGCCGTTTTCGACTTTGACATTAAAACAGCTATTTGAAGGAACAAAAAAGATAATTTTTTGAAAGCAAAATAAAATAACTATGCCGAAAGTATGACGTATTATTATGTTTTCCTATTCTTAACATGCATACGCCAGGTCGATCTTGTGCCAAAATTGTGGAGTCAAAAATGAGGACGGAACGAACAAATTCTATTTTTTGGACGATTTTCCAATTATACTAAACATTGTTGTGTTTTGATTTAAAAAATATTAAGATGACTATACATGTAGGTATGTACATGTATTGTAAAAGTCCAAATTGATGGTCAGCTGTCCTATTTATCCACCCTCTCAAACCCCTTGACATTCAAATAACTATGAAATGGTTGATATCTCAACTCTAAACGTATTTTGTTTCTCCTTATAACAGGACGCACATTCATTGGTGTATGAAGGGTACCTAGGGTTTGTCTTTATATATTTGAAAACATTGAAATTCCTACTCTATAATTATATCTCAATTTTGAGTTTCAGTACTTTTAGTATCTTCTTAAAGTTATGCAAAATGGTAGAGAATTTTTTTTTTATAAAGGACCGAGTGAACAATTATACATCTGTTTGTAGTAATTCAAAATTAATTGCTAATAAGTATGTCTGAAATAATTCATTTACATCCATTTTTTTAAATTCATTTACATCCATTTTTTTTTAATATGGTTACATCTGTTTGTAGTAATTCAAAATTAATTGCTAATAAGTATGTCTGAAATAATTCAATTACATCCATTTTTTTTAATTCGCGAAAAAGAAATTGATTCCTCCTTTTAAAAATCCTTTTTACAAATCAAGTAAATATTAATGCCTGTTACAGTGGGATGTTAGCATCAGTGCTGGACAAAAGCACTTAATGCTAGGTTTGGTTATTATACCCCACGCAACGAGTTGCGGAGGGTATAATGTTTTTGACCCGTCCGTCCGTCCGTCTGTCCGTCAGTCCGTCTGTCGTGCCGTCCGTCCGTCAGTCCATCAGTCCTGTTTCTTGTCATCGCAACTCCTCTCAAACCACACGACAGAATTTCACGAAACGTTTTTAGATAATAAGGACATACTATGTAGTTGTGCATATCGACAGGAAATTGCGATTCAATTTTTTTTCTAGGAGTTACGCCCCTTTGAAGTTATTTACTTTAATGTACTACTGCAACAGTTTGTCATTGCAACTCCTCTCAAACCAGACAACAGAATTTCATGAAACCTTTTCAGATAATAAGGACATACTACGTAGATGTGCATATCGACAGGAAATTGCGATTCAATTTTTTGTCCCCCGACGCAACGCGATGCGGGGGATATGGTAATGCCGGGCATCCGTCCGTCCGTCCGTCCACCTTGTAAGCGCTCTAGCAAATTTATTTCTGGACCGATTTGGATAATATTTATACAGTAGCTTTAACTCAATGATGCTTTAAGGGAGTTCGAAGATGAGTCATGTCGAAATATTTTTGTAGGAGTTATGCCCCTTAATAACTTAGAAAATTGACAAAATTTTCATGTAAGCGCTCTAGCAAATTTATTTCTTCACCGATTTTGATAATATTTATACAGTAGCTTTAACTCAATGATACCTCAAGGGAGTTCGAAGATGAGTCATGTTGAAATATTTTTGTAGGAGTTATGACCCTTAATAACTTAGAAAATTGACAAAATTTTCATGTAAGCACTCTAGCAAATTTATTTCTTGACCGATTTGGATAATATTTATACAGTAGCTTTAACTCAATGATACCTCAAGGGAGTTCGAAGATGAGTCATGTCGAAATATTTTTGTAGGAGTTATGCCCCTTAATAACTTAGAAAATTGACAAAATTTTCATGTAAGCGCTCTAGCAAATTTATTTCTTGATCGATTTGGATAATATTTATACAGTAGCTTTAACTCAATGATACCTCAAAGGAGTTCGAAGATGAGTCATGTCGAAATATTTTTGTAGGAGTTATGCCCCTTAATAACTTAGAAAATTGACAAAATGTTCATCTAAGTGTTCTAGAAAATTTATATTCTCCTTGCATTGGAATAATATTTATACACTTGGACCTAAAGGGAGGTTTTATACATAAACTCCTATCGAAACTTATAAAATTGAAAAATACTGTCTTTAAGAAAAGGAGTAAATGTACATTTTTATAAATTCTCAATACACATGGTAAAATAAGATTTCAACACTATACCCATATTGTATAAATGTCTTCATACCACTCATTAACTTGTAAAAAACTTTAGCAATAACCACAAATTGTTTGTCCTTCTATTCTCTCTTTGAGAAAATTTTGTTATGTTTCACTTGTCCAAGGGTTTCTGATGCTCTAGCGGCGGGGGACTTTGGAACGCTGTTCGATTTTTTTCTATGAGTTAAGCCCCTTTGAACTGATTCACTTTAATGTACTACTGCAACAGTTTGTCATCGCAACTCCTCTCAAACCACACAACAGAATTTCATGAAACCTTTTCAGATAATAAGGACATACTACGTAGATGTGCATATCGACAGGAAATTGCGATTCAGTTTTATTTCTAGGAGTTACGCCCCTTTGAACTTATTTACTTTAATGTACTACTGCAACAGTTTGTCATCGCAACTCCTCTCAAACCACACAACAGAATTTCATGAAACCTTTTCAGATAATAAGGACATACTACGTAGATGTGCATATCGACAGGAAATTGCGATTCAATTTTATTTCTAGGAGTTACGCCCCTTTGAACTTATTTACTTTAATGAACTACTTTAACAGTTTGTCATTTGATTGTGTTCATTTTACTTGTAAAGTGAGGTTTTGTTTCTCCAGTGACAATGTGAAGACGTGGGGTATGTGAGCGTGCTCACAAAGGTTCTTTAATTACTTATTGTTAAAGACTGTATAATATTGAGAGTTTTCTAAATTTTTCAAAGTTTCATGGAATAGATATTGAAAATCATATTTTGAAACTTGTTTACTTAAGATTTATGTTTTTATTTGCTTTCTCTGATATCAAATATTTCTGTTTTGACCATAAATGATATGTAAGTTCTCCATTTATTAATGTAATATAACTGATTCTTTGATGCTCGACTGATGTACATGAAATGCATTTGTTAAGAATCAGATAATAAAATTTGATAAGCATTTATGCATATAATATTTTCAGATTGACAGATTGTATAAAATTTCTGAAATTTTAAAAAAATGCTATGAAAACTCACATCATTTAACTTTACAGGTGACCAAGTCAGTAGGAGGGGCGCTTTAACAGGAGGATTTTATGACACAAGACGATCTCGTTTAGACCTTCAGAAAGGTAAATTAGAACTTACCGAGAAATTAGACGAACAAGAGAAGGAGTACGCCGAACATAAATCAAAATTAGAAACTTTAGAAGCCAAAATGAACAATATTGTTAGTGAAATGCAGAAAACAGAAACAAGGAATAGTAAAAATAAGTAAGTTTTATTAAGCTAGCTGAAATGAATATTTCCCCTCATTCCCTTATCCCCCAGGATTTTTAAAATAATGTTTAGAAAAATTGTGAATTTAATAGGAATATAAAGTGCATCAACTTGCAGAGAAGAAAAAGAGAACATACTTAAGAAATAATGATAAATTCCCAAATTAATCCAAAGCTGGATGAGAAGCTAGGTAGTTTAAATTGATTTATGTCACTATGATGAGAAGAATAATGTATTAAAAAATTGACGTATTTCTTATGGAGCAATATTTAATTATATCCCCCGAAAACGAAGTTTAGGGGGGTATATAGGTTTCAGTCTGTCTGTCTGTCTGACTGTCTGTCCGTCTGTCCGTCCGTCCGAACTACGTGTATATGCTTTGTGTTATCAATTCCCGTTACAGCTTATTCGGACCTGTTTACCGCTATGATTTTAGCGTTATCACTACGATAAGTGCAATAACTTATGAACTGTTCAACCAAAGCTTTTCAAATTTTAATATGTTGTTACTGATGACAAAATGGAGGTCAATTTCGATATTGACGATTTTCACTTTCACCGTTCAAGAGTTATGGTTCTTGAAAGATTGAAAAATGTCTTTTCCAGTGGTGTCCGTGTGATAACTTATGAACTGTTCAACCAAAGCTTTTCAAATTTTAATATGTTGTTACTGATGCCAAAATGGAGGTCAAGTTCGATATTGACGATTTTCACTTTCACCGTTCAGGAGTTATGGTTCTTGAAAGATTAAAAAATGGCTTTCCCAGTGGTGTCCGTGTGATAACTTATGAACTGTTCAACCAAAGCTTTTCAAATTTTAATATGTTGTTACTGATGACAAAATGGAGGTCAATTTCGATATTGACGATTTTCACTTTCACCGTTCAGGAGTTATGGTTCTTGAAAGATTGAAAAATGGCTTTTCCAGTGGTGTCCTTGTGATAACTTATGAACTGTTCAACCAAAGCTTTTCAAATTTTAATATGTTGTTACTGATGACAAAATGGAGGTCAAGTTCGATATTGACGATTTCCACTTTCACCATTCCGATATTGACGATTTTCACTTTCACCGTTGAGGAGTTATGGTTCTAAAAAATTGGCGTATTTCTTTCATAATTGACTTCATGATTTCTGCCTACCAACCCCTGCTTAACAAATGTGTGTGTACTTATATACTCTCAAAAATTCCAATATTTGTCACTATAAATAGGAGATCAAGATTGATTTTTGCCTTTCCATTTCTGAACCCTACAAAACCCTAAAAAAATTCATTTATATTTCTTTACTTCATCCTGTTTGGGAATCCAGATTTGCAAACATCATTTCCATGCAGGAAAATCCGGTTTTCTGTCATTCGACAGCCTCTTGTATCAGCTATCAACAGAAAAACACTTTCTCACAAAGACAAGTAAGATTTCATTAGGATAAATGAAATTTGTCCCAGCTTGTCTTTCACTCTCTCTCTTAATTCCCTCTATTATGGTCTGGGTGATGGGAAGGGGGGTAAAAAAGCATATTTTCTAGGAGCCACTATGCCCAATTTTTTTTCAAGTTTGGACTTAGTTTTTATTCAGCGAATGTCTCCCCCCACCCCCCCTTTAAGAACTTTGACTTATCCTCACGGCACTTCGACTGATGGTAGAACTTTCGACTTTGCAAATGCCCATAGATTTTGACTTGGCATGTTTTACAATCTAATCAAATCCTCTTACAGCCTTAAATCAATGGTCTGAAACTTTGCAGGGTGTTTCATCTACTCCTCTTACAGCTTTTACTTTCTAAAGTGCAGAGGGCTCAACAGATGCATGATCCGGGGGTATCAATTGTCTGTTAAGGACAGATTATGTGGAAAGGTTTACAAAGCAGTTGGCGTGGGGGGTATTTGTGGGCCAATAGACCACAGTAACTCTAGTTGTACCTGTTAAACAGTTGAGTTTAATTTTTTTTATTCATTTTTTTTTTTTTGAGATTGCTTTTCTATAAGCTTAATTATAACAAATCTGGAAGGCTTATTTTCAATCAGAAATACAGTTTTTATTTATTTTTATTTCAGAGACACATTTGATAAAATGAGGGCAGATTTACGGTTAATGACGGAAGAATTAAATTCTATAGAAAAGTCAAAGTCTCCAAAGGTATTTGTGACCACAGAACAAACACCATACTTGGATAATTTTTTTTATTTTGACAACAATATGTAAAATGTATTTTACACACTGCAAGCTAGTATCAGTAATACTTTTGTGGCTTTTTAAGTATATTTTCTTTTATTATTTTTACCTTACAATGAATTCAGGTCCCATGACCTGAATTAATTATTATCTGAATAGACCTGAAACCTTTTAAATTAACATTGTCAAAAAAATTTGAGTCCAGAATATTTATAGAGGATTCATTTTGAAACCAGTTTGTCCTTCGTGAGTTTTATCAATGTATACATACATTTATTACAAATAAAATAACAAAACGAAATAAAATAAAAATTAAAGCTTTGAATAAAACCAGACATTGATGAATTATACCTCTCATTTACATGTTAATTTCACGATTTAAAAAGGGCCTCGGTGGCTGAGTGGTCTAGGTAGTTCATCATGACTACTAATGTCACTAGCCTGTCAACACTGAGGTTGTGAGTTCGAATCTCACCTGTTGCGGGGTGTGTTCGACTCCGATCTAAATTGACAAGGATTGCCAATTTTCCTACCGAAGGTCAGTGGTTCTCTCCAGGTACTCCGGCTTCCTCCACCAATAAAAACTGGCTGCGAAATAGCCAAATGTGCTGAAAATGGCGTAAAACCCCAACTAAAGAAACAAACATGATTTTAAAAAAAAATTCTTTTGATTGTTCATATTTTCCATGTATAATGCTTACCTCTTCCTGCTCTTTAGGAAAAAAGTGTGGCCAGTTTACAGTCTAGTTTAGAAACCATGCAGGGTTCAGCTGCCTCACTTAATGAAGAGTTAGGATCAGATTTATTGTCACAACTCAGTGTCGAAGATCAGATGGAAGTCGACAAACTTAATGATACAATTAAACAGCTGACTCATCAGAATAAAGAAGCATTAACAGAGAGAATTAGGGTAGGTTAGATAACGTATGAATTGGAGTAAAAGGCCTTAATTTACTTTTGTAACTCCTGCTATGACAAGTGCAAAAACAAATTTTGATATTTAGAACTGTGTCGCTGATTATTTATCCTAATATACTTACAGAGGTGTTTACTTTTACAGAATTTCTGTAATTGTCCAGGATTTTAGATTAAAAATACTCCAGGAAATTATGCTTTCCGGTTTTGTACCAAAATTTTTTTTTTTATTCTCGGTTGTGTAAATGCTTTGTAATTGCACTTTATTTTCCAGTTATGAAAAGTGTTTTAATGACATTGATCATGAATACTCGGATTGTTTCTAGACTTAACACAATATAAGATGCTTTGATGGTGGGTCATCGTGTTTCTCTATAGTAGTTTTCATGCTGAAATTTGAGTTTACTGACAAATGACCCAAATTACTGACAAAAAATCATTGACATTACTGAAAACACAAGAAAGGGGTAAACACCTCTGTACATAGCTCATTGTCAAATGAAAAGTGTTTCTTGTATGAATCATTATATGCCTATTCCTGTTATCAATAGGTGTGATATATTATAGAGAATTTGAGAATAAATTTATGAAATAGCAAGAAATTAAATTCTTTTGAAAGTTCTCTTGAATGCAGAGCAATTTATTTGGCTTTGATATATATTTTTCAGCTTGAAGGTGACAAGAACAAATTAGAAAATTTACTGTACAATAATTTAATGAAGAAGAGAGACAGATTAACTAATGATTTACAAGAAGTGTCAGTAGAAGATAGAAAAAACCGTTTAGAATCTCTGTCTCAGGAATTACAGACTGTTGACAATAGGGTACAAGAAATAAAATTACAAATGAAAGGTAAAATATATATGTATCAACAGGGTGTTAATATGATCAGTTTTGTTGAAATATGAAAGAGGTAGTAAGGTCACACAATGATAATTTTTAGATTCTCATTTCAAAGCTGTCCCCTCTGTACCAACTGGATAAAAATTTATTACGTTTGTGAAAATACTGGATTCATGCCAAATTTTCTTTGTTTAATAGAAAGCATTTTACCTTAGCATTATAAAATGAATTATAAATTCCACATGTTCTTCATTGAGTCAAAAGTGAGATTTGTAATTTTACACAATTTTATTTCCGTTATAGATTTAGATGGGGAACTAGAAAAAATGAACAAAGAACAGAAGAGCTTACAGAACAATATGGAACATTGGAAGGTACAAATTTTCAATTTATACAATTGACTCTTTTATCCATATTAGAATAGAGAATGGAAATGGGGAATGTGTCAAAGAGACAACAACCCGACCAAAGAGCAGAAAACAGCTCAAGGCTACCAATTGGTCGTCAACGCAGCTTATTATACCCCCACAAACAAAATTTGGGGGGTATATAGGTTTCAGACTGTCTGTCTGCCCGAATAACGTTGTCCGCAACTCCTCCTAGATTACTTGCATGATTCTCATGAAACTTAATGGAGTGTTCAAATACTATATGGAGATGTGCATATTGTCAGGAATTTCTGTTTGGGCAAGTAATTTGAAAAATATGATTTGAACTTTGTGTATTCTTCAAAACAGACATGTTGCTGTGGGGGGTATTAGTCCCTTTCAGGACAGTTCTAGTTTATGCTAGTAGTTATGATAACATAAACAACGTTAATGCATTCTTCCACCCTCAATAGTAAAGTCAAAAGATTTTTCTCTGGACAACGATTAAGTTTATATAAAACAGAACAGTCCATAGGACATGGAGTAAATGATCATATTACAACCCTTTAAATTAAGTCCAGATATTCTTGTGGGTTTGTAATAAATATAATAAAATGTGATTCCGTTTAAATTTTTAGCTCACTTGGCTATGGCCAGGGTGAGCTTTTGTCATCACTTGGCGTCCGTCGTCCGTCCGTCGTCCGTCCGTCGTTAGCTTTTCATTCAAACATCTTCTCCTCAGAAACCATTTGGCCAATTCCAACCAAACTTTGCACGAGTGGTGTATGGAAGGTCCTCAACAAAGTTTCCTCATTTAGTTCTGATTGGTCAAGAAACATGGCCACCAGAGGCAATTCTTGTTTCTGATTGGCTGATTTTCAAAAATCTTCTCCTCTGAAACCGCTGGGCCGATTGGTTTGAAACTTAATAGGAATGATCTATGACATGTCCTCTACAAACGATCCTCAATTTATTTTGATCTGACATAAAACATGGCCGTCGTAGCTAAAAATAGAATATAGGGGTGCATGTGTTGTTTTTATACGACCGCAAAATTTTTGCGGTCGTATATTGGTATGACGTTGGCGTCGTCGTCGTCGTCCGTCGTCTGCGTCGTCGTCCGAAGACATTTGGTTTTCGCACTATAACTTTAGTATAAGTTAATAGAAATCTATGAAATTTAAACACAAGGTTTATGACCACAAAAGGAAGGTTGGGATTGATTTGGGAGTTTTTGTCCCAACAGTTTAAGAATTGGGGGCCAAAAAAGGGCCCAATAAGCATTTTTCTTGGTTTTCGCACAATAACTCTAGTATAAGTAAATAGAAATCTATGAAATTTTAACACAAGGTTTATGACCACAAAAGGAAGGTTGGGATTGTTTTGGGGAGTTTTGGTCCCAACAGTTTAGGAATTAGGGGCTAAAAAAGGGCCCAAATAAGCATTTTTCTTGGTTTTTGCACAATAACTTTAGTATAAGTAAATAGAAATCTATGAAATTTAAACACAAGGTTTATGACCACAAAAGGAAGGCTGGGATTGATTTTTGGAGTTTTGGTCCCAACAGTTTAGGAATTAGGGGCCAAAAGGGTCCAAAATTAAACTTTGTTTGATTTCATCGAAAATTGACCTATTGGGGTTCATTGATATGCCGAATCTAACCGTGCATTTAGATTCTTAATTTTTGGTCCCGTTTTCAAATTGTTCTACATTAAGGTCCAAAGGGTCCAAAATTAAACTTAGTTTGATTTTAACAAAAATTGAATTCTTTGGGTTCTTTTATATGCTGAATCTAAACATGTACTTAGTTTTTTTATTATGGGCCCAGTTTTCAAGTTGGTCCAAATCGAGGTCCAAAATTAAACTTTGTTTGATTTCATCGAAAATTGAACTATTGGGGTTCTTTGATATGCCGAATCTAACCGTGCATTTAGATTCTTAATTTTTGGTCCCGTTTTCAAATTGGTCTACATTAAGGTCCAAAGGGTCCAAAATTAAACTTAGTTTGATTTTAACAAAAATTGAATTCTTGGGGTTCTTTGATATGCTGAATCTAAACATATACTTAGTTTTTTTATTATGGGCCCAGTTTTCAAGTTGGTCCAAATCGGGGTCCAAAATTAAAGCTAAAAAAGGGGTAAATTATTTTTTTTGGGGGGGGGGGGGGCAATTCTCCACAGCATATTGTATTGCACAAGAAGCAAAAAATTGAACATAAATTCAAATCATATGACCAATTCTAAGTTCTTTATTTCAGTTATTCTGTGTCAGAAACCTATTATGTGTCAAATATTTGAAGAAATTTTCAATTACACAGTATTGTGCAATAGCAAGAAATTGATATGTGTGGCCTGTTATCAAAACCTTATTATTAACAAATTCCATGACTATGATGTCTTTTTCTATTTTAATATGTTATGGTGTATTTAAATGGGCTGTTATGGTTGCAAAGTATAAAGAAATGGGGGGGGGGGGGGGGGGGGTTGAAAACAAAATTTAGAGGGGGGGAGGTAAATGAGAAATTGGGGAGGGGGTAATTTTTTTCTCATTTCATATTTCATAAATTAAAAAGAAAATTTCAAATTTTTTTAGCAAAAAAAGGGGGGGGGGGGGGGTTTCAATAAATTTTATTGTTTTTTGTTTTTTTTTTTGGGGAGGGTGGGTCAATGTGCAACTTCATTGTGTATTGCACAAAAGCTAAAAAAAGGGGTAAATTATTATTATTTTTTTTTTGGGGGGGGGGGGGGAATTCTCCACAGCATATTGTATTGCACAAGAAGCAAAAAATTGAATATAAATTCAAATCATATGACCAATTCTAAGTTCTTTGATTTCAGTTATTCTGTGTCAGAAACCTATTATGTGTCATATATTTGAAGAAATTTTCAATTGCACAGTATTGTGCAATAGCAAGAAATTGATATGTGTGCCCTGTTATCAAAACCTTATTATTAACAAATTCCATGACTATGATGTCATTTTCTATTTTAATATGTTATGGTGTATTTAAATGGGCTGTTATGGTTGCAAAGTATAAAGAAATGGGGGGGGGGGGGGGGGGGGGGGTTGAAAACAAAATTTAGAGGGGGGGGGGATAAATGAGAAATTGGGGAGGGGGTAATTTTTTTCTCATTTCATATTTCATAAATTAAAAAGAAAATTTCAAATTTTTTTAGCAAAAAAAGGAGGGGTTACAATAAATTTTATTGTTTTTTGGTTTTTTTTTTTGGGAGGGGGGGGGTCAATGTGCAACTTCATAGTGTATTGCACAAAAGCTAAAAAAAGGGGTAAATTATTATTTTTTTTTGGGGGGGGGCAATTCTCCACAGCATATTGTATTGCACAAGAAGCAGAAAATTGAATATAAATTCAAATCATATGACCAATTCTAAGTTCTTTGATTTCAGTTATTCTGTGTCAGAAACCTATTATGTGTCAAATATTTGAAGAAATTTTCAATTGCACAGTATTGTGCAATAGCAAGAAATTGATATGTGTGCCCAATTTTAAATTTTAAATTGGTTATTTCTGATTTATATATAAAAACAAATAATACTGATATGGTTTGAATAGGTAAATTAAAAAATTTTAAGTTCTTAGACAACATTCATTCTGTGTCAGAAACCTATGCTGTGTCAAATATTTATTCACAATCCAAATTCAGTATTGTATCAAGCTTGAATGTTGTGTTCATAATTGCCCCAACTATTCAGGGTTCGACATCTGCGGTCGTATCTAGCTGCGCCCAGCGGAGCATTTTATTAGCTTATAACTTAAAAACCGTTACAGATATCAAAAATCTGACGAGGGTAAAATTGATCAGTATGACAAGATCTACCTACCCTGAAATTTTGAAGGAAATCCCAAAACCCATTTAGGAGTTATTGCCCTTTTTTCGTCAAATTTTCAAAATTTAACATTTTTCGTCATTTATCTCCAAAACTATTTGAGATAGAAGTGAAATGTAAATTTGAAAAATGTTTGCCATGTTGAGGTCTACATATTCTGAAATTTTAAAGGAAATCCCAAAACCGATTTTGGAGTTGTTGCCTTTTTTTGTTAAATTTTCAAAATTTTTTCATTCAAAAATCTTCTCCTCTGAAACTGCTGGGGCGATTGGTTTGAAACTTGATAGGAATGATCTATGACATATCCTCTACAAACGATCCTCAATTTATTTTGATCTGACATAAAACATGGCTGTCGTAGCTAAAAATAGAATATAGGGGTGCATGTATTGTTTTTGGCTTATAACTTAAAAACCGTTATAGATATCAAAAATCTGACTAAGGTAAAATTGATCAGCATGACAAGATCTACCTACCCTGAACTTTTGAAGAAAATCCCAAAACCCATTTAGGAGTTATTGCCCTTTTTTCGTCAAATTTTCAAAATTTAACAGTTTTCGTCATTTATCTCCAAAACTATTTGAGATAGAAGTGAAATGTAAATCTGAAAAATATTTGCCATGTTGAGGTCTACCTACCCTGAAATTTTAAAGGAAATCCCAAAACCCATTTCGGAGTTATTGCCCTTTTTTGTCAAATAAATTTTCCCTGAACAATTGAACCAATTGCAACAAACTTGGTCAAATAGTTGATTAATTGTCCAATGAAAACCAGACTCCAGGTGAGCGATACAGGCTCTGGTGAGCCTCTAGTTGTGTTTAAAGTATAAATTAGAGAACTCTCAGGGGTTACTAAGGACGAACTTCTGTAACCATGTCACTTTTGAATTCAGATTTTGTTAATCAGACTGTAACTTTTAATTAAGATTATAAGAAAAAGTAAGAATAACAGTACTATTGTGAAAGTCCAGGCATTGTGCAAGACCAGATAATGAGTATGGTAATTAACCAACCATTCTTTTTGTTTTGTAGTCTTGAGTACTGTAATTAACCGTCCATTCCTTTTTGTTTTGCGGGCTGAGTAGGGTAATTAACCGTCTATTCTTTTTATTTTGCAGGCTCAAGAAAAGGAATTCCAAGATAAAATTAGTGACGATGCTAAAGAACTTGATAAAATGACAAACAAACAAAGTCTGTTGTTGAAAAAGGTAATGTCCATGGCATTTTCATAATTTTACAAATGTATATAAAATTTAGAAATGCATGGAAGCCTGTAAGGGACATATATATGTAGTTAAAATAAATTTGCCATTGGAGATTTTATGTACATGTATTATCCACATCTAAAATGTTTTCTTTTTACATTTGATTGAGAACTAAATTTGTAAAAGTAGAAAGCTGATGTTTCAGAAGTGGAAATTCCATGATTTTTTAAATCAAAATTTGAACGAATAAGAAGCTTTTAAGATTTACAGAATCAAATATTTTTCTGTTTATTTTTCTTTCAGAGAGATGAGTGTATGAGAAAAATAAGAGAATTAGGATCTCTTCCCAGTGATGCCTTTGAAAAGTACCAAAATCTCAGTTCTAAACAGGTATGTTAATCATGCAGTTTAATTTGGTACATGGAAATAATGGATATCTTGTATGTATCAGTGAAACAAAATTCCTTCAGATTGTAAACATGAGGAATTGTCTTATGTTTTTGAAAAATGAGCAGCAGCCTCACTGTATGACCCCTGCAAACACTGGTAAAGTAGTAAATGTGGTTTTTATGTTTGTATGTTGTTTTTTTTGGAATTGGTAAAAGGAATGCAAGTTTTGAATAACAATGTGAAATAACAAGTGTTACTGTATACTTTACATAGTATAATTGTAATAAGACAATTTTGATGTTTTCTGAAAAATTGTGAGGACAGGCGACAAATGTTATATCCCATGGCGGGAAATTACCTTCATTTGTTCCGAAATTCCCCACCAAAACTTATGCGATTGTAGTGATATGGCCTTTGTGTTTGACATCACAATTGTTACTATGGAGAAAAAGTCTCCTTTTGGGCTTAAACTATTGCAAAACTACACAGTAACACAACAAATTGAAACTTGGTTTTATCATCAATGTACTGTAGTTTTGGTATAATAAAACAATTATTGCCTCCTTCTGAGGTAGACATAACAATTGTCCACCCTTGAGATGTTGTCTTCCGAGGGCTTTAACCCAAGGAGAGAAAACATTTCTCAGGCGGAGAATTGTGATGTCTACCTCAGAAGGAGGCAATAATTGTATACTGTAAATTCGGAAATTATTTTGCGAAAAATGTGACATTGTTGTAATCGCAATAATTTAAACTCGCAGTTTGGAATTTTTAATATAAATGAAGTGGTATTTTTCTCAATATCGCAAAAATTAAAATTGTGTTTGGACTAAAATGATAAAATAGCAATAATAATTGCAAGCAATAATTTCTGAATTTACAGTATTATTGAATGAATCATTCAGTCCTTTTGTTTTTGAGAGTAGAACTAGATATATTTGATATATTTGTACTTGTACATGTATGTGCTGTAGTTTTACATGAATTACCTTGACCATGTACATAAATAAGCATTATTTGATTTCCTTTCAGTTATTTAAAAAATTGGAGCACTGCAATACAGAGTTAAAGAGATACAGTCACGTTAACAAGAAAGCTTTGGATCAGTTTGTAAACTTCTCTGATCAGAAAGAAAAACTTATTAAAAGAAAAGAGGAACTTGATAGTGCACATAAGGTATGCTAATGTTTGAAAATTGGAAAATCTTTAATTTTTGAATTGGTTTGTTTTTTAGGAAATAATAATTCTTCACAGGTTTAAATACCAGATGAAAATAATGAATTTTTAGGAAAGGTTGTCCTTAGGTTATAATGATGATATTGATGGAATATTAAATAAACTTAAAAACTTATGAGAAATAACAGCAGTTATTGAAGAAAGAGTGTAATATCATTAACTCACAAACAGTGCAAGTTTAATGAAGTTGTCTAAATTTTGTATGGTCAGTGTACATAGAGTTATACACCTTTGAAATCTGTTAATAGATTTTTGTCTAGAAAATCAGTCGTGGAAAGGAACTTGCAAAAATAAATCAATTAATGTTCTAAGGGCCACCTGTCAAAAAATAGTATCAGTTTTTGTAATTTTTACTGCAATTATCAGCTGTATTGCATGTCATCCAGTGTCAAGCTTCAAAGATTTAATCATTCTGTGTAAAAGATAATAGATTATTTCTTTTATATGGGTATATACAGTCACACTTCGGTATCTGGAACTCAGATCACTTGAACACCACCGATTGCTGAAACCGTTTTGAAAGTCCCATCAATTTTCTCTTTATTTTCCTGTTTAAAAAGCCCTGGATTCTCTAACACCGATTTTTCGAAATGTCAAACAAAAACTTTGGTGTGTGTCTATCGATCACAGACGTGATAAAAATAGATTAGTCTGACAGGTAAATGTTTGCAGTTCTATGTAATAAAGATATGGTGATTACTGTTAATTAGTGATTAACCTGTTTAATTTAAAATTTTAAAATACCTTATGGTAATGTTCAGTTTTACCAACTCATATTAGATATGGCAATAGAAATTTTCTGTACTGGAACAAATTTCAGTAACTCGAACTACTGATAATTCGAACAGATTTGACGGTCCCTTGGAGTTTGAGCCATTGAAGTTCTACTATGAAAAGCTTTATTCAGTATTGTGTACGTTTTATATTTCAGTCCATTTTAGATTTGATGAATGCTTTAGATCATAGGAAATATGAAGCTATACAGCTCACATTCAAACAGGTTTGTTTACTTGGTAGTTTTATTTGTAACTTTTTTAATCTCTACTAGCCTGAGATTGGTAATTTGAATCCAACTTTTGGTGAGGTGTATTCTACCATGATCTTAATTGAAAAGGATTGTTGGTTTTCTTGCATAAGAATTAGTTGTTCTGTCTTGGGGAGAAAGGATTCACCGATGCATCTATAGTATTATTGCGCAGTCCAACGATGCACATATCGTATTGTTACTTATGAATCCTGCACTACAAAAACTGGCTGCATGGTATAGCAGTTGCTCCGAAAATGGCTTAAAACCTTAATACAGTAAAAATTACATTTTGATTAAATATGTAACAATTAATTACTCTGAGTAAAAATCATTGATGTAAAGATGTTAAGGTGAAGATTAAACTGTTGGTGAGATGAAAAACAGCTTTATGAATTGTTAAAAAATCATGTGATGAATTTATGTGGCAGACTCAGATGCATGTACATTGTAAATAATGAATTTTCTTTTGTTTTTGCAGGTCTCTAAATATTTCAGTGAAATCTTTAAAAAATTAGCTCCTCAGGGTCATGCTGTGTTGGTGATGAAGAAAGGGGATATGGATCAAATTGTAAGTTTGATTTCTGAACTTTTACACATGAATTTGGTAGTGAGGATGTTACATACAGTTAAATCATTTCCATACCAAAGGAAAAGCTCATTTAAACTAGTCAGGAACTTAAAGGGTACAGTACACTCAAGTTTAAAATCTTAATGCAGGATCAAAACTTATAACATTACATTGCAATGGATACCATGAAAATGAATTTCCAATTTACATGTATAATGAGAAAACAGTGTTGTAAATGGTGAAAAAAAATAAAAACAACATCTTCAGTAAACTTATTATATCATACTTTATGTAAAAGTCTTGATTTCTCATTGGTTGACAGAGATGTGGTATTTCAATCCACCTTGGAAATAGGCTACACCCCTCTTGACAGGAATACTGGAAATGAGTTTTACCCTCTCCGTTTCAGCATTCAGTATAGTATAACACTGCCTTCAGTTGAGGGTGGTATTCCAGATTACCACACTCAAAACGAAATATCCTCGACCAACTCTCGGCCAATATTTTGCCTTCGTGTGATAATATGGCGTACCACCCTCAACTGAAGGCAGTATGCGTATAAGATTAGTCTTATTATCTTTTTTAGTATAAAAAATAAAAAGCTATATTCAAATATGACAAGACAATTTTAGCAAGAAATTTTCAGTCAGCTTCATTGTCATTGAGTTCCCTTTCCCTTAAGCTTTGAATATATTTTGGTATTAAAGAATATTTCAAATAACTTTTCAGGGTGATGATGAAGAAGGATCCTCCCAATCACAAGAGGTACCATTAGTGGAGCAGTTTACTGGTGTGGGTATCAAGGTATCGTTTACTGGTAACAAAGCCGAGATGAGAGACATGCAGCAGTTATCTGGAGGACAGAAATCTCTTGTAGCATTGACTTTAATCTTTGCCATTCAGAAATGTGATCCAGCACCATTCTACCTGTTTGATGAAATAGATCAGGCACTGGATTCTAACCATAGAAAGGCTGTAGCAGGTAATTAAACAGATTAAACCATTTTATATTGAAGTAGGGTTGAAATTTGTGAAGTCACGCCATACATTGAATATTTTTGTCAGATGTTTCATAAATTTTTAATATTAATAATTAATTTTTAGATTTTCATACACCTTTGGAAAACCTATTTTATGATGGGAATATTATTAGTTTTAGAACATATATTGTCTTACAAAGGGTACATGTATATAGGAATCCATGAAAAAAATAGCCTTGTAAATCAGTCCTGAAGGTAGGATATCAAATTTTGTTTAGTGATGGTGTATTTGTCTCTAGCCAGAGCATGATATGGTATCGCCTTTGAGTTCTCTTAGCCTGCCAGAAACCAGATAATTTTTTATTTTTTATCTATCTTTCATTTAACCTTGTCAGAGCTCAAATAATGAAAACCATATTGACATGTGAAAGTTTGTCATTAAAAAAAAGTCCTTGCTGTCCAGTGTGTAATAGTCTCTTTCCACCACAAAATAATAAAATGCTCTAGTCATCCAATTAAATATGATTTCTATTTCAGATATGATTAATGAGTTGTCAGCAGATGCCCAATTTATCACAACTACTTTCAGACCAGAATTATTGGAGCATGCAGATAAATTCTATGGAGTCAAGTTTAGAAACAAGGTACACATTATTTTTGAACTTTTGTTAAATAGAAATTTTTATTTTATGGAATCAAAACAGAAACTTTAGCAATATTCATAACTGGTGATAAACAAGAACTACGATTTGGCTCTATTGTTGTGAGAGAGCTATCAAAAAAGACATTATGATAAGAAGCAAGAAGCTGCCTGATTGACAGGAAACCAGATCACCTTCATTACTGTTTGGAAACGCCCACCCGCATGACTACCTGTCTGTCATACACTAGCAAAAATCCTGTAAAAGTTATACATGTAGTAGTCTCTGCACAGTGGGAATCGCACAGTGGGAATCTTATTAATCATTGGTTGCTGCTTTAAAAAAAAAAAATGAATTGTTTATACAAAAATTGTACAAAAAATATAACTTTGCCTTTACATTTCAAAATGTTTTTGGACACAAGTTAAATGGGTGTAGATACATGTAATTCAACAATTTTATGTCATTTTCTAGTTCAGAAAAAAAGAAAAACATTTTGATCAGTAAAGCTTTTTTAATTTTTTTTTTTTACAAAAAATCAATTCCATATCTGTTTCACTTCATATTCATATATTTCGAGTCATATTTTAAAAGTTCTTTGGAAATTTTGCTGATTTTTTAAAAAATAAATTCTGTGTAAAGTAATTGTAAAAAAATTAATCGATGTATTTACAAACTCGGAGGTTAAATGTCAAATGAAATTTTATTTGTTGAATTTTCTTATACATGTATATTGATATATACCAATCAGATATTCTTTTGAATAATGTATAATTGATTTGTTATTTTATAGGTTAGCCATGTTGAATGTGTAAGCCGAGAAGAAGCTGAAGACTTTGTTGAGGATGACACCACTCATGGCTGAAAATAATGACAAACAAATATCTCTAAAAGAACGTGCTAAACCACTGCCAGTAAAATGTCATTTTCTGAACAAAGTTTACATATGTATTAACTGAATTATTAGTCCCCTACCGGTAATGCCGAGGGTACTATAGGTTTGCACACCATCAGTCACCCTACAGTTTTCCGGACGTTTTTTTGAAACTGTTGAACCAAATGATCTTATTTTTGGTATGTCACTTTATAATGATGAGTTACAGATCAAGTTTGAGTTTTATGCTGATCGGATAATTATTGTGAGAGTTACTGCCCATGGAAATAGGAATTATTGCCAAAATAATATTTTTCTGGACTTTTTTTTCAATCCCTTTTACCAACTGAATTATTTTTGGTATGTGAGCTTATAATGATGAGGTACACATGAAGTTTGAGTTTCATGCTGATTGGATAATTATTCTGAGAGTTATTGCCCTTGGAAATGGGAATTTTCCCAAAATAATAGTTTTCTGGACTTTTTTTCAGAAACCGTTAAACCAACTGATCTTATATTTGATATTTGGGCTTATAATGATTAGTTACAGATCAAGTTTAAGTTTTATGCTGATGGAATAATTATTGTGAGAGTAATTGCCCTAGGAAATAAGAAGAATTGCCAAATTAATAGTTTTCCAGACATTTTTCAGAAACTATTTTACCAATTGATTTTATTTTTGGTATATTAGCTTATAATAATGAGTTACAGAAAGTTTGACTTTCACTCTGTGCATATGTCTGCGTCCAATTCGCATAGTCAAGGAGCATTTGGTGTGTTCTGTCACAGCTCAAGCCGGTAGGAGACATTGTATTGATCAGCAATACTCTCAGAATGCTTGTTCATTCATGTGAACATGTACTTTGAGGTTTTCTGAAAATGCAAAATTTTTAATCTAGGGAAATTTTCAATTTTTTGAAATTTCTGTGTTTTTCGTCCCTGATTAACATCTCGTATATTGTAAATTCAGATTTGTTAATATAGATCTATTAAAATTTACTCAAATGAAGAATTAAGTAATTAATAAGTAATGTTAACTTAATATTCATTGTCCAAACAAAACTGGAAATCTTTATATTTAGATGTGAACTGAGCCACATTCTTGCATTTATAAAAACGTCCAATAAATTTCTGATAATACACAGTATCCATGAAAAAAAAACTCATAACTTGCATATTTAGGAGAATTTCACATCATTATTATAAAAAATCATAAAAATTTTAAGCAGAATTATATGAAGATTGGGTGTAAGTAAATTTGTCATTATTTCTTAATACCTAGATCTAAGTGGTTAAGAAAATATAAAACTGAAAACTTAAAAAAAAAAAAAAATAATATGCATTTGAAAATTGCCAAATGCTAAAGATTATTGTATGTTAATAAATCTCTTTGTTGATTTTAAAAAAATCCTGTTTATAAGAGTTTTAATCGAGTGCCCAGTGTTTATGACATCTCCAGTTACAAAAATATAGTGCTTTTTTTGTAAGTATGTAGTAAATAAATGCATTTCACATTATGTAAATAAAATAGTTGTTCTCATATGTACATACAATTTCATTTATCAGGAAAGTCACTGTTTAGACTTTTAGTATGAAAATAAAGAGGTATGGAGATTATGTGATGGACAAAACAGTCATCTGAATATTCATTTTCAAGTTTAAAGAAAATGTAAAATCGCAGAAATTTGTGCAAATTATTATTAAATTGTATTTCAGAAACTTGTATATTGAGAATTATTGAATAAATGCATAGCATATTAAAAAAAAATCATGTTAATTCCTTCAGAACCTTGTAATAAAGCCGAGATGCTATGAAAATGTTACGAGAAAAATAAAATATCAGTCAGTCAAAAAATTACGCAAATTCAAATATTTAGATTTTTTTTTCATATTTTAGTGTCTTGATAAGATAAATTTCTGATAGGAATTAATAATTATGTAGACACATTCAAAATATTTTGTAAATAAAGCAGCTTCATTCTTCATTTTTTCACACTCAGAAAAACATCAGGTAGATGTAAATTTATTGTTTATTCAATTGTAAATTATTTTCATGTTCATTGAGTGTTTATGTTGTATGATAATTCATTGTAAAGAACATTGTATCGTTCATCATTTACTGTTCATGTTTACAGCCATTGTTAAAAACAATACTTAATAAATAAATGTGTAAAAGTGTTTAAATTTTTATTAGTCCTAACAAGCATTTCTGGGCAAGACCCGAATCCTTTCTTTTATTGATGAAAGAAATTGGGCTATTTTCCCATGCATTTATTTCACTTCTAGGGCATATTTAGCCTATCGGGATGTATTCTGTTAAGATGGCTAATAACTAACAAGTAAGTTACTAGAAATTTTTTCTATATACGTGAATATTGCTTTGGGAGACAGTTAGTAACTGTAAGACAGTTTTTCAAAGCGAAGGATACTCAGAACAAAAACAAATTTTTTTTACCGTCTATCATCTCTTATACATGATTGTTGGGGGTAGAAAACTTAAACTTATTAATGATTAAGCAAAAAAATTTTTTGTTAAGATAAAAATGAATTGCATACAATCGATTATGGTAAAATGTATGTAAATATTTGACATAAAAAATTAATGATTTTGAGTGAAACAAATAAAGGGGAAAGTGGCCCTACTGTTTTCTGTGTAATACAATGGATTAACTTGTGACCTTAAATCCATACATATAATATGGAACAAAATTATAAGCAAACGAAAGTTTCTGCTATTGCTGTTCTTTATCTTAAAGTGATATTGAGGCCTTCAACAAAGAGAAATCTTTCACACTACCAAATTTTGAAAATGGCCCCTTGTACCAGTGTCAGTAGAATTCTTTGTTCATGTCACACCTGTGTTATAGAAGGACATGACTACAAGGTTCATCAACAAATCACACACAATAAAACAGCCATAGAAATCTAACAAGGAATGTCATAATTTGGCTGACAATATAAGGAGAACGTGAAGACGCATGTTTAGTAACTTGGCAGTTATTTATCTGAATTGGGCAAATAACAATATGGATGTGCTCTGAACAATTGTTTAAACACTGATCTGTATGTAAAAGGTTGTAAGTCATGATAAAAATATTTTCTTGACTGCATAAAATAACGTTTAAATCAGGTAACATGTCTTGTGGATTATTTTTTCCCAGGGTTGACAAATTCTAATAATACTAGACATTGAACCCGCGCGAGCGTGGGAAAATAAGCATTTTTTTTTAATTTTTATTTTTTTTTTTTTGTGGTGGCCATATTGACTATAAAAAGTTGTTGCGGCCATGTCATTGATGGAACAGGAACTCCATATGGATGTTGTGGCAGGCTTCCCATAAACTTTCCTGTCAAGTAGGTGGTTTCAACTGATAGTTTCATGTCTATATATGATGTAGTATTCCAGAATTGGATGTTAATGCAAACTTTAACCAAGTCAATGAAGTGTGAAATGTAGGTCAACGTGACCCAATTGTCACATGGGTGTTCGTTAAGTTACTACCGAAGATGGAAACACTGATGAAGTAGACTATATGCCACGTAGAATTACCAAAATGGACCTTAAGGTTCCATCAAAGTCAAAATCTATGACGAAAACACAACCACATAGATTGTCAATATTTTTATTGTTACAATTAATTCTGAACTGGAACTTGATGAAAAGCTTTCATTAAATACACATTTCATAATGCATAACCTTTTTCCTTCAGAATAAATATGAAAATGAAATTGTAGATGTAAACATTTCCTTAGTGACGGATGAATTTTTCAAACGATGCCGTGAGTTCCGTAGAGCATATTTTTGGAAAATAATTGTTCCAATTGTTCCATTGTCATTATGAGCAGGGCAAGCGAGGCTTAATTTCACAAATATATCCAATAATCAGACGATAAAAGCATTTTTAGTGTGTGGCTGCATGTGATGTCCACGTTTATATATTTATCAAAAATGTCCGAGATAAATTTCGTCATTAATGATAAAGATGACCATTTGTTAAACATATTTTTATCTAGGGCTTACAGAAGGCACACCACTAAATCGAGCCCCCATTTACTTCAATGTTAAATTCGTCATTTTCAAAAATTAGGGAAAAATATAAAATGAATTTTCCCAAGTCGGGCAATATGTTGACATGTTTTTCAAATAAAAGCTGTCTTAGAAAATTGTACTTGAACAGTACATTGTTTACCAAATAAGAAATTTTTTCTCGTTTCAAATTTCCCGGTGAAAATTTGCCCCATCACTTCAAACTGAATACCGGAAATTACAGGCGCATTAATATGTCCAGTTCTCGAAACTTTTAAGGGTTATTGACATGCCGTAAAGTGTATTTCGTAGGGTATTCATTCCTTTCCAGAATAAATTCACTTGTTTATGCTTTAGATTGTGGCATTAGTTGTGACAGATCGACGCCGAAACCCATAGGAATTATTTTGTACTACTTTCGTACGAAATTGCGCCAGCTATTTACTGTAGTGCCCCCTACAGGGAATTGTATGGTAGAGATATATTTAGACAGGTCACATTACAAATGATGTAAAAATAGATAATGGTTGGTGTTATCACTTTGTGCAAGGTAAACATCCGAGCAATCCAAAAAACACTAAGTTAGGAATTCCTTTGAACTTTACCTTATTTCTTCATAATCTTCAAAGTTCATAACCTTTACAGTTAGGAAAAATTGCGTTATTGTTGAAAAACAATCCTGAATACATGAAGCGGAAACGTCCCACTTGAAGGGGAATGTTTTTAATTTTTTTATTCTTCTTCCGTAATTTCAAACAGAAATACATTTAAAATAAGTGCATACTTGTTTATTTAAATCAATTTGTTAAAATGATGCATTCGAGAACCTTCTAAGGTATGTGTTGGGAGAATTCATATCGGAAAGTGCATACAAATTCCATTTGCACATAAACAAAACTGTAGTTTAAATTTATAAATGCAGATTGTCAAATCCGATAATAACCGTTATAATCTGAACCATACATCGTTTATTTTGAACCACGCGTTTTGCCGCCTATTCGGCTAATTCGTAAATTTAGTATTATAGATAGATTACTTTAAAGGTAGATAACCAGTTATATTGATAAAATCAGTCTTAGTCATGATATAATGTGTAGGCTTATAGTAACTTTAAAGATAAACAACTCTAGGTGTGGTAGATCATGGGACCTCAATCCACAGAGTCTAACAGTTCTCGGGTGGTGGATAGGGGAGATATTATATAATTCCATGAGTCCACCAGGGATCTTTCAGTTGCAGTCAAAATCAGTTCCCCATTGTGTCCACCATCTTCCATTTCTGGATTATTTGGTATATTGTTGAACTGGTCCTTGTTCTGAAAATGTATGAATATTTTTGCCACCGGACGTCAAGCAACAAACGGTCAATATTATCAAGATTAAAACGAATGGAATTTTACATGATATGCCCAACGTTTGAAATAAGATAAATATTTTGGATAAAAGATATGTGAACGTCTCAAGAGATCAAATGATTTGTTCCGTGTGTTCTATAGATGACGAGTAACACTTCTTTCTATACTGTAATAAAAATGAACTAGTTTTATATATAAGAAACACAATTTCAGATTTTGTTTGTTATATATGTAATGAACCAAATCTTTTTCCCTAAGTAAAAAGAAATTTGTCTCTTCAATAAATAGTCACTAGAACTGAGGACTTTTTTAGTTTTATACCAGTGCATTTTCCGAGTTTAAAATTTATTATTATAATTTTCTCTTAATTTATTTTCCTTTATTGGCTGTTTATATGGCAAGTGAATTATGCAATGAATCAGATAGGTGGACTTAGTATGTTTAATAGCGCGACAATATCCGACCAGTAGCTATGACAGCCTTAGAAAGTTATACTTAGAAAGAACCCTTATATCTAAATTATGTAAATTCTAAGCAAATTTTGCAGTTCTAGCAAGTGGTCGTCTTGTTGTTAATCAGACTGTGTTGGCTTTTATAGTATGTTTTATACACCAATGTCAGGATAAAGGGGCGGGGGGTACCCATAAAATCGGATTAACCCCACCCCTGTTAAATTTCTGTACCAAGTCAGACTATCTTGACTCTCCATTGTGTAAGTGTTTGTGTTTAGTGCTCTTTTGTGTTATTTTATCCTGGTTTTTGTCTGTTGCGTGACATTTTTTGATCGGTACGTCATTTTTGACAATTGCTGTTATCCATTTTGTTGTTTGTTTAACGCTATTTATATCCTGGTACGTGCCTATTAGTCTATTATTGGGAAAAAATTGTGACGATGTGATTCGTTTAAAGGGAAAATGACCAATAAGAATTGGTTATAGCTAATAGCCTGTATTGATCATACAAATTAGGCCTCAAAGAAGCCCCAGAGAAGACCTTCCGATCGTAAGACCTGAATTTTATCGAAAATTGTTCAAAACATTTCATTTATGGTTAAAAATATTTGAAACTAGTCCATTAGCAACATCGTGTCAAAGTACACTTATCTATAAACAATAATAATACTTCAAACACGTCTTTGAAATATTTCTTTTTAACATGTTAAACCTTGTTTTCTTCTCACAGGGATCATAAAATACTATCATATACAGTTCCTGCTTCTCATAAAAAGTGGGGAATGATTCTTACGTACCACGACGAGTTTATTTTATATATGCAAAGATTGAGATAAAATCGTTTTATTTGAAAGTATCCAATTAGTGCTACATGTTTAATCATTTAGAAAATCAAAGTTTCATGCTTCGAAGATTCTATAAATTAAAATAAATATTGTCAACTAATTTTATAGAATTGTGTCATCTCTAAATCGAGGATCTTTGACAAAAAATTGTTTACTAAACGTGATCATTCGGAAACCAGATATTGAATTAATTAAAACAAACATGCAACCAACCATCTTTTGTTCAATTTCAGTCTGAATATTTACCCAGTGATTTGAAATTAATGAACACATTAACACATCCGTTTGCTTCGTACTTAGACGACAAACATTGATTAAAATTAAAGTTTCATTAAAAAATATATAATTTTTAACTTTCCTGCCGTGCAAAACTTATATTTGTAAGTAACTTTTGTTACATAAGCTTCTGGTGTTCATGATCAGCGTTTGTTAATAGCATCACCCCCAGAATTTTACGGAACATCCACGATTTGAATGCCCGTTACGAATTTTTATGTCAGATAAATAAAATAGAAACTGCATGTAGTTAGATTTCACTTCTTGCTGGATTTGACACATCAACGGATGTTACAAACCTGGGACTATTATAACTAGTCCCAGTACAAACTTGCAATTTGACGGTTGCCGTTTACGCAAAAGAAAAATTTTCTCATATGAACTCCGTTTTCCGGACTTTTTTGTTCGTGTTTATTTGTGAAGTGCTTTAGTTTTGGGCTATCTTGTTTGTTGTTCATGTTTTTAGTTTGCTCTGAGTCTTTCAATTCAATTTTGGAAATTAAATGGTTAGCCTAAGTCTTGTGACATTAATAGTTATTATTATGCATGGTTGCTAGATAATTTCCAAAAAAATGAAGATCTTATAGTCTTTCAGGAAATTTACCAAAATTGGAGTTATTATTTTTTTTTTTGAAATCCAAATATTCCATTTAATTTTGGAAATTTAATTATTCCCTATACAGCTGTTGCTTTTTTTGTAAACAAATATGTATGGTTGCTAGGTACTTTTAAAAAAAATTCAGATCTTAGAGTCTTTCAGGAAATTAACCAAATTTGGAATTCCATTTTTGGAAATTGAATAATGTAAATAAACTTTAACTGTTATGATATTAATGGTTATTAATACGCATGGTTGCTAGATACATTTCCAAAAAATGAAGGTCCTAGAGTCTTTCAGGAAATATACCAAAGTTGGAATTTCATTTTTGGAAATTGAATGGTTACCTTAACTCTTAAGACATAAATGGTTATTAATATGCATGGTTGCTAGATACATTTCCAAAAATGAAGGTCTTAGAATCTATCAGGAAATTTACCAAAGTTGGAATTATTTTTTTTTAAATCAAAAATATTCCATTTAACAGCTATTATTCTGCTAGTGTCTGATAGTATGGTTGATTGGTAATTTTAGAAAATTAATAAGTCTGAGACTCTTCCAGAAAATGTTTTCTGCTCCAAGGGCAAATTTCAAAATTCCGAAACCTTCGACACAGACATCTTTTAAAGTGCTAGTTATGCACCAATTTTTATGTTTCTACCGCTTAGGGTGTACAATCGATTTTGGGATTTTTTAACTCTCTTGTTGCTATGCCCAAGGGTTTTCAGAAAAATTCTCATTCCACTTTTGAATTTGCCATATGTAATACTAGTCATGGTTTCAGTTTCAGCATTATAGTCCAAATAGTTTAGAAGATTTCACTATTTACTGGATATCGCGAAAACCGTTTTTTTGCTCATAATTATGCCCTAAAGGCAAATTCCAAAATTCCGAAACCTTCGGCACAATCTACATCAACAATGCTAACAATGATTAAAAGTTTCAGTTTTCTATCTCTTATGGTTCCTGAGATAATCCTGGACATAACGTACACACGTACGTACGTACGTAGGTACAGCGAACAGCAAAACATTATCCCCGCCGCTTCGCTAGCGCGGGTATAATTAATACAACTAAAAAATAAAATAAGTTCTAATCCTAAGTAACCACATGACTGAGTTCTATTAATTGACAATGTCAACTATATATTTAAACGGTTCGTTTCTTTACAAATTTACAAGACAGAATGAAACTATCTCAGGCGGCTAAATATAGGATAATATGTACATTTCATACAAGTACAGACGAACCCCCTCTATAACATTTCTACCCAAAACAACCAAGGTAACCGTCTTAACCATGCGTAAAAAGTCTGGGTATAAAAATACATGTAATCCAAATAATAGCTACTATTTAAAATTTCTCATTAGAATGAAAGTGTCATTTCATTTTTCGGTTTTTGTTTCCATCATTTGCGTGTGTACCAGTTACAGCAGGCGTTTAGAAAGTAAGTTTCGTATTTTATTTTAAATCTGAGAAATTGTAAAAATTCTCCATTATAATTTCATGTTTATGATTATTAATTTAATTACCCATGAAAACAGCAGAAATTGACGCTAAAAAGAAACAATGTATGTTCTCTTAAGACACTATTAATTAAATCAAAATTTACCATTTATTGGGAATAATCCAGCTAAGTAGTCAACTGTTTTAATGACATTTTATTGTAAATAAGAAGAAATAAGAAGAAAAAGAAACAATGACCATAAGAGCTTGTGATTAAACTGATGATTAATATCATAAATTTATATTTATATATTAAGAATTTTAAAGTATGTTCGCCTTAGCTTTATATGTTTCGATTTTGTCCATACTTTTGTTCTTGGGTGCTGCTGATGACATGTGCATGTTTGCTGCATCAAAATTTGTTTTATGAAAACGTCTGGTGTGTCAGAAGTGTAGGTAGGATTTAATGAGGAGAAAGTTTTTATCAGATTGAAATTTCAATGAGAATTCTGAATTACTTTTGAGGCATTCGTAATTTAAGATTATTCTAAAGTAGTTCCTTCCTCAAGCAATAAGAAACTCATCGCGACTTTGCTATTAAGTCAGTAATGGACACATCAAATAGTAAAAGCTTAATATTAGTGAAAATAATCTTTAAAGCAAGGCGAATACACAGAAAGGAGTCTTAAAATGCCTCTTTCGTAAGTACATGTGTAGTATTTATAATAAATTAGATATAAAATTCAAATATTTAATAAGAATCAAATATAGACTAAAATATTAAAATTGCTAGGAAATTATTGAGAACTGACAGCCCCTCAAAGCCCTATCATCATTCAACATGGGAGAGAAAAGAGAAAATTCAATTTTCTTGGCCTCTAACCCCCCCCCCCCCCAATAGAATCCGTTTGAAACAAATAGATCATTCCCGATTGACGATTTCGTTTGCATGCTGGCCAGTAATTTCATACCTAACACGAAAAACATACAAAAATATAAATATTGAAATTTAATTTACTTTGTTTACACGTCGCAATGCATATATTGCAAACGTATATTACCATTTTGCAATCAGGGACAAAAATGACAAAGGTGCGATTTAAAACTGAATTAAAACCGTAAACGAAAACTTGTATAACGTCTTTGTTATAGATTGCATGTAAAATCTGATAAATGCGTGATCTTGCGACCTACAAAATTCAACAAATCAAATAAAACAAAATTTAATTTTAAAATAAATAAATAAATAAAAGTGTGAAAGTGATATTTCCTTGTGTTACGTGCCCACTTTTGTTACAACATAAACTGAGAAATTTTTCCAAATAACTTACTTCATATGAGCAGGGTTTACTTCATTGAATTGAATCTTAACTTTATGCACACAATTTTGCTTCACCAACATTGACTATAATCATGTCGCACCATTAGGAAGTGTTGCGACTGATTCAATTATTTTAATGGACAGTCTGTTGATTCTTTCAACCCGATTTAGCGTATTAGCTTACTTTTAATAAATGCCAACGTTCAGTTCATACATCTTTGCCCTTGGTCGTAAATGGGATGGGAGGGTGGGATGTGGGGGGGGGGGGGAGGGGCGCAAAAAAGCAGTTACAATGTAACCAAATTGCATAATAATTGGGCATGTCCCAAGTCAGAAATATTAAAAAAAGAAAAACACACACACCCGTTACAAAAAGTACAATACAAAAATATAAACATGAATTGGATTCAGAAACAAGCAAATAAATGCTTATATAAATCTGTCTCCCGTGTCAAAAAATAAAACCAATATTTGTATATTATCCATCAACAATGGTTTAGATAATTTGTTTGTTTTTAGAATGGATATATATATATATATATATATATATATATATATATATATATATATATATACCTGCCTCAGCACATATTGGCATTACTGCTAGACTACTCGATGAGAAGCACTGACATAAAAATTTACTCAACACTAAAAAAAATCTTTTGGTTTCTCAACCTTTTTTGATGAACATTGTTTGAACTGATTTATACACTGTGTTATTTTGACGGGACCATTTAAGTATGGGCAGCCATTCGGGCAAAAATTAACAAAAAATTAAAAACAGACGATAAACTAAAAACAGACGCAAAATCACAAAAAACAGACACAAATTTGAAAAACAGACAAAAAATACAAAAACAGACATACATTTTACTAACAGACAGACGATCGGGCAAAAATTAACAAAAAATTAAAAACAGACGCAAAATCACAAAAACAGACACAAATTTGAAAAACAGACAAAAAATACAAAAACAGACATAAATTTTACTAACAGACAGACGATTCAGTAAAACAGACAAAATATGAAAACAGACACAAATTTTACAAACAGACGTAAACTTAAAAAACAGACACCAAATTCAAAAACAGACGTTTTTAAGTGTTATATATATTTAATACTTCTATATATAATTATTAAATTTTTTTTCTCACCTTTTTGCTAATATAAAATGAACCAATTAAGCTGTTAGAATATTAACAAACATCTATACAAATAAATACAATCTGGTTTAATAAATCAAACATTTTCATAGTAATTAACTTGGACACACAATAATTTTGATTCTGGTTCATTTGACAGGGGAGATAATAAAAAAAAACTTTTTAATTTAATACTCAAGACAGGGTTTTATCCTAAAACTTGGAACACAACAAGTCCTTGTGAACAAACGACCATTGTTTATTTAGAGGAGGGGAGAAGGTCCCTGTGATCAAACTTCGTAATCAATTTCTTATTTCTTTGTTTGACCGTGTTAGATAATTACTTTTGTATTTTTATAAAAGAAAGGTGAGATTGCTCAATGCTCTACTATTTATATTATCATATTTATTTTTAAAAAGATTCTTAATCTCTAGTTTCAGGGATTTGACATTATTTCATAGTTTTACAGGGGGAAATGTTTTCCTCTGGGACATGATCGTGTGATGAAACATCCTTTATAGACTGCATACCGATATTAAGAGCATGTTTCAACATGCATTTATAAAGGATGTTTCATCACACGATCATGTCCCAGAGGAAAACATTTCCCCCTGTAAAACTATGAAATAATGTCAAATCCCTGAAACTAGAGATTAAGAATCTTTTTAAAAATAAATATGATAATATAAATAGTAGAGCATTGAGCAATCTCACCTTTCTTTTATAAAAATACAAAAGTAATTATCTAACACGGTCAAACAAAGAAATAAGAAATTGATTACGAAGTTTGATCACAGGGACCTTCTCCCCTCCTCTAAATAAACAATGGTCGTTTGTTCCACAGGGGCCCGACTTCTAGATATTTATTTCTTTTTTGTTTTATTTTTTTTGTTGTTGTCTTATTTCATGAGTACTTTTTAATAAACATTTACTATAACAACGCGAATTATGCGTTTATTATCAATGTGCTATACACTATCCACGTCCTTATACTAAAAAATCCTAGGTTTTTTTAGTATAAGGACGTGGATAGTGTATAGCATATTGATAATAAACGCAGAATATTCGTTGTTACAGTGAATATTTATTAAAAGTACTCATGAAATAAGACAACAACAAAAAAAAATAAAAAATAAATAAATTTCCAGAAGTCGGGCCCCTGTGGTTTGTTCACAAGGACTTGTTGTGTTCCAAGTTTTAGGATAAAAACCTGTCTTGAGTATTAAATTAAAAAGTTTTTTTTTATTATCTCCCCTGTCAAATGAACCAGAATCAAAATTATTGTGTGTCCAAGTTAATTACTATGAAAATGTTTGATTTATTAAACCAGATTGTATTTATTTGTATAGATGTTTGTTAAAATTCTAACAGCTTAATTGGTTCATATTATATTAGCAAAAAGGTAAGAAAAAAAATTTAATAATTAACTTTTATATATAGAAGTATTAAATATATATAAAACTTAAAAACGTCTGTTTTTGAATTTGGTGTCTGTTTTTTAAGTTTACGTCTGTTTGTAAAATTTGTGTCTGTTTTCATATTTTGTCTGTTTTACTGAATCGTCTGTCTGTTAGTAAAAGTTATGTCTGTTTTTGTATTTTTTGTCTGTTTTTCAAATTTGTGTCAGTTTTTTGTGATTTTGCGTCTGTTTTTAGTTTATCGTCTGTTTTTAATTTTTTGTTAATTTTTGCCCGATCGTCTGTCTGTTAGTAAAATGTATGTCTGTTTTTGTATTTTTTGTCTGTTTTTCAAATTTGTGTCTGTTTTTTTGTGATTTTGCGTCTGTTTTTAGTTTATCGTCTGTTTTTAATTTTTTGTTAATTTTTGCCCGAATGGCTGCCCATATTTAAGGCTTGCCACTCACTGAAGATCTTTTGGTGACTATAAAATATATGTTTTTGACCTGTTCAATTCGGAAATTCGATGTTGTCTTAATTCTTGACCCAAAATGCCCGTTTTTTTTTTCTCTTACTGAGTAATTAGGTCCATGAGGTTTAGGTATCCCAGAAGAGAAGAATAGGTGACCCAAAGGAGAGGGATAAAATGTCCAAAATGGTATGATAAGATAATTTATTCGGAACAAGAAAAAAAAAAGAAGCTTATATGAAAGAATTCGCAATTAAGGGCGAAATATTTTACCGTTTTTTTTGGGGGGGGGGTGGGGCATTTTATTAAAATTTTGATGCTCGAAGGTAAAAAATGTGACAAGTCTATTTTTACCGTTAAAGATATGCGTCTCTCCCCATAAACTTTAAATTAGATTGATTTTTTGATTGTTGTTTGTTTAACGTCCAGTGGCACTGAAATATTTCATGCTTCTTCAGGACGAGAACCAGTTCAACAATTTATCAAACACAATTCAAATGGGGTGGGACGGGACACTAATGGGAACCGATTTTGACTGCCAATGTAGAAGGGTGGATGGTTTGGTAGGGTCAAATAAATTAGCCTTCTCTATTTCGAAAACTACAGATGTGGTCTTTAGCGTGCATGGAGCGTTGTGGTCTCCAAACACGTTACCCGCTATGGTTCGCGGTCAGCCTTTCAGTATTATGAACTGACAAGCCTCCAACGAGAAAATCACCGCTAGCCGCCACCTAGGTATGCGCTAGGCAGCTCTGTGGGTTGATTAAATAATATCAAATAATAATAATAATAATAATAATAATAATAATAATTTTATTTGCAAAGTTACACCCATATGGGTCAAATAAACACAAAACAAAACACATAAGAATATAATATTACATAAAATACAATAACATAATACATCTAGATGAAGTGGAGAACTTTGACTGACACGGACATTATTTTAGCAATTCTATAGATTGCTTTATAAAGTCACCTATTTTCGGTAAAAGTTCAATATTTGGATTCAGAAGCGTTTTCAGTCGATTGAGTGGCTGATCTCTATTAAATGATGGAACTGTATTAGATATCGTAGAAAACAGTTGGTCTCTTAGTATTACCTTTTGTTTACATTCAATAAAAAAATGAAACTCATCATCGATTTTATTGCAAAAAGTGGATAATCTATTTTCTCTTGGAACATTTTTATAACGACCTGTTTCAATTGACAGGGGATGGTCACTAACCCTAAATTTGGTATAAATTGTCTTATTTTAAAACTTGGTTTAAGCAAAAGGTAATTCTCTAATTTAAATTCTACTTTAAGTTTACTATAAAGAAATAGCTTTGAACTATCAGTAAAAGATATTAATTTATTTAAAAAATAGATTTGTAGTGACCTTTTTGAATTTATTTTTTAATGAAAATTTTATACTTTTAAAAGACTTATCAAAATTACCGAAATCTGATATATCCAAACCAGCTTCTTTAAAAACATTTGAGGCAAGGCTATATCAAGTGTATAAACCTTGGCTGCCCAAAAATTATTCAGCTGAAAAGCCTCGTTTAGCAAAGGATTTTTAATTTCAGTGGTATTAAGTCTACAAAAATATAGCATGCGTTTTGATAAAAGATGTCAAAGGAAATCTGCCAAGCTCTAACTTTGCAGCCATGTTACATGTAGTTCTCTTCAATCCTAAAAAAGATTATATTGTGGTATCTGTTACGAACAATTTCAAAACTAGATTTGTCTACTAAAGATAAAATATCACAATTAGAGCCATGTTGCTCTGCAATTTGATCATAGAGTGATAATTTATCCCTTAATATTTTACTTTCAAACAAAAAAGTGTAAATAATTTTTTAATTCTTAATTTTCAAAATAGATATTTATATTAGTGTGTATGCTTGAATGTCGTCATAAAATTTATCCTAAAATATTATTACATGACTTCTATTGATTGTTAATTTGAAAATTGCACGTCAGTCACGAATCAACAATTAAACGTACACACCATTTTGACTGCCACTGTAAAAGGGTGGATGGTTTGGTAGGGTCAAATAATTTAGCCTTCTCTATTTCGAAAACTACAGAAGTGGTCTTTAGAGTGCAGGGAGCCTTGTGGTCTCCAAACACGTTACCCGCTATGGTTCGCGGTCAGCCTTTCAGTATTATGAACTGACAAGCCTCCAACGAGAAAATCACAGGGAAAGAAAGGGAAGTTCACAATTGGAAAGTTAATATCATCACGTTTGTCGCAAAGTTTTAATTTCAATGGCGTTTAATGAATTTGAAGTTTTATATCGCCAAAGTTTAATTTTAAGGTGATGATTTTTTTTTCTCAAAATTATGGTTCCGAATAACTAAATAGGATAAAGCGGTCCGGAGCAGGAAGTTCTCTGATAAATTATGCAGAAATAAGAAGTCTTAAAGTAAATTCTTTTTAAAACTGTTTACAATTTTTCAGTTCCTTATCAGAATAAAAACTGCAAATAAAAATATCCAAATTTGTCCAAAAGGTTTAGACTTCATTTGCTCTTAATATGAGAGGGACTGTTGTGTTTAACACACAAAAGCACACACACTTATAAATTGCCAGTCACTTGCCAGCAACGATTTAGCGGGTTCAATCCTTTAAACTTTATCTTTACAAAACATCCCGAAGATGTGTTTTTTAATCATGTTTCATCTAATAATAAATAACTAAATTGAAATAAATAAAATTAAATAGATAAAATTAATATAAGAAAACAATTAGGTAATGATTGTGATGGGGATGAAAGTCCAGTATCATGTCAATGAATCTACCTTTTTAATTGAAAAGTACGCTTGATTTAGTGAAATAGAATGGATGAATATAAGAAAATATAAATCCAAATTAATCGTAGGCTAATGTTGTAGTTTGACGCAAATATTGTATTTAAATGTACTAAAAATTAAAATAGTACTCTAGTATTTTTTAAATTGTGTGTACCATGCAATCAAAATAAGAAGCCATTTACAACATCTTATTAACAAAGTAACTACACGAACTATGTACTTACTTCAAAATAAATTTTACTGCGGCTTCCAGTAAATGAAGTACTATATTTCTAAGGTACAGTCACCACTGTTAAAAAACTTTTCTTCAAAAAGATTACTAAAATAACAATTTTACTTTTGGAGAATATGAAGTTATTTTGAATGTAAAGTAATGAATTAAACATTTTATTTATATAAGGATCAATGACGAAATCTTCGATTCTTGAATTTTTTCGCTGATTTCATAAGCTTGCCTTTTCCCAAAATATATTAATATTTGACTCAAGATGATGTTCGGCGTTGCCTTTTTTCATCATATTTATTTGAGTCTGCGTTTTTCCACCAAAGTTTGGAGCCTGTATTTTTTTTAAAATCCCTTGCATTACCCATTTCCCTATGAAATTAAAATGATTGCTCCCTATACTACGTTCTACAAAAGTTACTGTCACGTAAACTTCTAAGAATAGGTCTTGTTCAGACTATAATAAGAAGTTTATATCTCACAAATGAGAGTTAGATTTCACGTCATACTGGAATTAACTCACCCCTGTATTTAACACGCGTACGGTATCACATTTTCCTCACTTGTAAAGCCGGGGTGCCAGTAACGGAGGAGGACATGCTAATCCTTCTTGAGAACCCGATGTCACTCCTTTTTTGTGGTAGGTTTACATTGCAAGCGCTTTAGTTTTTGTGCTGTCTTTTTCTGATTCTCTTTGGGTTGCTATGTGTTTTACTCATTTGGTTGTGTCGTTGTGGTATTTTAAATATTTGTAGTGTAAATTTTGTCACGAATTCGTCTTGTCTTTGAATTTTGGTCAGTATTCTTTTTCAGATATTTGTTACATTTATAATTTTTAAGTAATAATAAATACAATAGATGTATACTCGACAGTTTGTAGGAATACCAATTGGCACTGCGTTCCTTTTAATGCTGCTCCTTTCCTCATGTGTTATTATTAACATTTTTTGTCAACGTAACATAAGGATTCTTCAATTTGTTATATTTCATTTCACTTAAATAGTTTTCTTGCATAATTTAAGTTACAAATAAACAATCAAATGGATAAAAGGAAAAATCAACAATGACAAACCAATCAATCAAAGCCACCAACAGACAGAACTCCGGACAAAAACATAACATCAAAAAGCATAAAACAAAACACAAACACAAAGACAACATAGAGTAAAGATAATCTGACTTTTTACAGACACTGAACATTGGTAGGGTTAAACTGGTTTTATGATTACCCAAACCTCTCCCTTATATATGCGCACAATCTGGTGTCGCAAAGTCACAAATAACTCTCCCATAAAGGGTTTAATGCTGTCTCCTCATGGAGTTCAGTAGAAATCGGTAGTATTCGTGAGAGGCCAGTATAAATTTAAATCATTGAAGACATTGTGAGATACAGCAATTTTTATAGAATTGCACAAACTTTTCATATTTTTAGCTAATCTGCATTTAAAACTGCGTCCGCCATAAAGAATCTAGAAAGATATAACTCAAGCATAACAATTTTGATTGTAAAACAGCTTTTTATGAAGATGATCCGAATACCAATAAATATTAAGTCTGTGGATTTTAGTATATCATTCATAAATATCTTTTTAGACGAAAAAGATAAAACAGCATAAACTTAGACATAGAAATTTAACATTTTTTTCAATTCCTTTAATTTTGTTTATTTTGCAATAAACCTAATATATAAAAAACCCTGCAAAATTACTTTTAATATTTAATACATGTATGTTGATTTTAACATGTTTTTTTTATCATCATCGTAAATAAGTAGTTACATTTGATTAAGGATGGTTTTATTCATTATTCTTTCGACATTACCGAAAGACTATTTATCGGTGAATAGCTTCCGGTACTATTCACCGGTCACTATTTACCGGAGAACAGTTCTGGAAACTATTCACCGGTAAGTAGTTTTATGGTTAGAAATAGACAAAAGAGTAAAAATTATTGTCTTGATTATTTATATAAAAAAACATACTGAGGTTTAATAAAAATCATTTTTGTATATATGGAGGTTTAAAAAAAAATGATTAGAATTATCATACTGATTGCATAATTTTAAATTAAAATAAACTGTCGAATTTCAGTAGCATACTGCCTTGTGTTGAACGTTTTTGACATCTATTGTCCTATAAGACGAATTTCTTATTCAGTTATCGTGTATGTTTACCTCTGAAAGTTTTTTTCTCATAAATTCATTCAGGCCAGGTGCTTTCGTGACGTATTTAGTTTCCTACGACTAGATGTTGGGTGACTCAGGTCACACAAAATTTCATTTCATTTAAATACAGTTTAAAAAATGCAAGGACGATCCATGTAGTTGGGTTTTCAATTAATTATATAATTTTGCCTTCTGAATTAAAAATTCACTTTTAACAGTGTTTTAAGACTTAATATTCTTAACCCTCATAAAAGCTTATAAAAAGATATGGAAAATAAAGGCGTAATATTTTGTCAGAGAGTTAAAAAAACTTAATAAAAGTATATTATGAAACATTTATAAAAGAAACGGTAACTAAGGCGTACTATTTTAATAGACAGAAAATAGTCAATGCACTCATTTAACTCACAACTTTATTTGATTATATTTTCAAATCGAAGGTTGAAAACTGTAGTCTTTAGAAATAAAAAAAAAGAAGAAAAAAAAGAATATATATAAATATCTTTTCAGATAAAAAGTATGAAGAAGTTGATCAGCAGATTAGATCCTTACTTCATGAATTGAGAAACCAAGTGAGATGTTTTTTTCAGTACTATGTAATGTACAAATACTTCTTTCGCAAACTCAGAAAAAAATAATATGTAAATAGTTATTTATTGTCAAGGAGTTTACCTGTATAGAATGGGTAGCTACTCACACTTGTTTAAACATCACAGTTGGAGAATACAACCCCACCACATTCTATTTTTTTCCTGTATTTCAAGTGCATTGCAGTCTCTTATTTACTTATTATACTTATTTATAATATCGATTAATGTGTTTATTTTGGACTTGTAGTTACTTTTGTTTAATTTTTGACACCATTGAATCCTGGAATTTAAGCACTTGTAGTGTGATCCCAACGTGGCTTGCTATATGCTCCTTGTCGGTGACTCCCAAATGTCATCGTTTTTTTGTTCTTTTTCAACCCCATGTAAATGTTATTTCATTGATTCTTACTTCATATCCTCACATTTTCATAAGACATCAGATTCTTGCTCGAAAAGTATATACATATATATTATAACTTTCAAAGCGCAAAGAATTTTCGTATTATTTTATTGTGTTCTCACATGATATAATGAAGATCCGAATGTGAGATTGGAACGAGTTTAATATGAATAGAATTATTGAGATCTTTTGCTCGAAATCAAGTGTAATATTTTTGGAAATGACGCATCATGCTGAACCTTTTCTGTTTTCAAGTTCAATCTTTTGTTTCCGTGTAAGGTTTGTGTAACGCTTAAAAAATTCGGCCATTCTCGAGAATTAACTTGAAAGAAAGAATGAAAATGTATGTGTTTTGAAATTATGCATTTGTTTTTAATTATATTGCGTTATGTCAATAATATACGAATTTTACATTTTCTGCGTTTGATCAAGGACGTATAACTAACAACTACTATTGAAATCCTTGGTTTGATTTTGAAAACTTTTCACCCATCTTACAAATTTTAAATATTAATTCAACACAGTGATCCCTTGTTCCTATAATCAAACAATTACTTTCTCTGAATATTTTGTTGTTGTCAAAAATGACCACCTACTAAATATAACCATGACACACTGTACATCTTACGACAAAATAACGTTCTGTACGGTTAGAAACATAAACCTACATTGTCACCAAGCAAACCATGTACATTCATATTTTATTTATTTTTTAACTATATGAAAAAGGTGAAATGATACTTTTTAGTATTTTAATAGAACATTGAAATAAATTTTTTTTCGCAAAGGATATTTACATATTTGAAGTAGTTTTTATCTAAAATAGATCAACCGCGGTCGATTAACCAATACATATGACGAACAAGAAAACGGTTGTAGTTGTTATCCAGCAACATGCAAAATAGTCTTATCTAAAAATTGTTTTCACGTTTAAATCATGCAATGGATGGTAATGCTTTGTTTTTCATAGCAAAAAAAGTACTTTATTTCTAGACATATTGAATTATATGCAGTGTTTCATTTTTATATACAGTAGATCTAACATTTAAATGACAAAGATTCTCACTCTCATAGATCTTTACAACAATACAATTGACGGCATAGGAATGGTTTAAATACGAGATACAATGGATAAGCGTTAATTCTTTAAAATTAACACTCCGCCTGCGACGTCGTGGCTTATTTTTCTGGAATCAACGCTTATCCATTGTTTAAGAATTTACCGAATTTATTTCAGAAGGGAAGAACAATAGATGATAGAAGGAATTCGAATTCCTTGCATCAGAAGGAAAGCACAGCAAATGATGAAAAAATATCAAAGGAGCATATCGACGCCATAGAAAATCAGGTAGAGTATTGAAATTATATTCATAATGACAATTTTAAATCCAGGCAGCGAAATGTAAATGGGCCAACTTACAAGTGGGATTTTCGAAAATATGAATGGCCCATTTTCATCAGAACAAGTAAATCTAATCATACGAAATCTGAAAGTGAATCATTACAAATGGCATACAAACATGGATAGTATAAGTAAAATGGAAATAAATTTCATTATTATACTTTATGTAAATTTCTCTACTTTTAATGAATTTTCATTGGTTTACAAGAATATGGTATTTTACTCATCACCCGCTGGAAAATAAACAGCGGGTGACAATTTTTATACTGTAAAGAGCACGTGTAAGTATTGTCGTACAATATTTACTGCTATAAATTATTTGAATTATTGTTATCAAATTGATATATATTAGAGTAACCTCCATCAGTAGTTTGTGCATCCAAGTTTGTCCATTAAAAATGCAGTTTTAGCAGTTAGTAATGATACAATGTCATGAGTCTGTTTTGTCGCCACTTATTGTCAGTAATGCTGTTATTTCTTAAATGTCTCGTGTTCTGATCTGCATAAAAAATTCAAGACATTCAGTATAATAAAATAATTAACAAATTTCTAACAGGGTGACGGAGTATATTGTAACCCCTATGAAAACATTGTCAACCGAGGCTTTATATAATGTCACATTGCTTTGCAAAATAAATTATCTGCTAATCACAATGGGCGAAAAAGAAATATTGTGCAGAATCCATTTGTACAAAAGATGGCAGTTCGTTTTATTTCTCAGTCAAAACTACGTTTAATAAGAATACAATATATCTGCTTTTCAAAGACATTACAGCTGTTACCAAAACATTCACGAAGTATATTTTCCAAAACTTTCAACAAATTTTAGGATAAAATGCGTTCATAGATGTATAAATATATTACAGAATGTTGATCCAGATTCAAAATATATGGAACTCATTGAAAGTTTCCAAGTTCTACAGCGAGGAAAAAAGCTTAAGGTAAAATAACTAGAATTGTCAACACTAGATTTTTCATATTTTACTATAAAAACAATTTTTTTAAGTTTAAGATATGTGTATATAATATAATATTATTAATTAAGTAATTTCTGCTAATTTGATTCGTTAGAATTGTATCACATGATCTCCTGTCTGTTTGCAGATTGACTTTGGATATTGCACGGTTTCTAAAAATAGTTGGAAACATTTCGTAACTATCAGTGCTGAATAGTGAATAATCATATGTTTTTTTTTGGTTGTTCATTTTATATGTGTCGATTTATTAGATGTTTCTGATGTTAATGATACATGTATGTGAATACAGGTTAGCCCGTAAAGGTGCCAGTTAATAATATAGCAAATGTTGACCTCGGTCGGTATGTTTCTCTCAGGTCGACATTACCTTGCATCGACTTTCAATAAAGGCTATATATGTATAATTTAATCAGGCAAAATGCGAATATGTGATAAAAGTAAACGAGAAAAAAAATAAGCACAATTAGAGCAACAATTTTATTCTTGTTCTTCATCTTCAAATTTCCTCTATGGTATTCAACAATGAAAATCAACAAAAGTTAATACCTTACAGGAAGACCACGACGCCCTCTATCATCTACTTAAGCGGTATACTCCCTTCTCATGATACTCACATGCTTTTTAACGTAAATTCGAACTACCAGTAGACTGAGTACTGATCTGATCCTCCAGGAGCAGAAATATAAACACGATAGTAGAAAATAACATGCACTATGTTCACGGAATGATTCCAGATGCGTTGACAGAGTATTCATCTCCCCTAAAACCTTCGTTGCGAAACTTTTTTGTCAAGGAGTAGGAGAAATATCTTGTCAGTCATTTCTTGTTGTAAGGGAGCCGGAGTACCAGGAGAGAACCAAAGACCTAACGCAGGCAAACTGGCAATCCTTGACAGGAAATATCGGGGTCAAATCTCACTGCGCGTTGGATTCGAACTCATAATCTCATAGTATTATATTTTCTGTGCTGTCTTGTTATAATTCTGTTTAGTTATGCGTGTATTATTGCGGAATTTGTTTGTTGTGTTCCATTCTCATGAGTTTGTCTTGCCTTTTGATTTCTATCTTACGAATTTTTCCCACTGTTTAGTCGCTCTCTGTATTCTTTTGCCGATATTTGATTGTCCCTTTAACTTTAATTTCAAATTATACTCAAATACTCTTATACATTGCACTGTATCATTAGTATTGTAGTAATGAAATTCGATAAAAAATATTGTATATTTGACGCAGCCAATTGACATTCACCCTGAAGAAAGTAAACATGTGAAAGCAGAGGCTGTTGATAAGCATCCATTGAGGCATGAACAACGAGTGCAACTAGGACTGGAGTCAGAAAGGGTATGTTTTTTGTCAAAAAATTTTATACACATTTATTTTTCTCCAAAGTTTTGAAGATGAATCATCTTATTTATAATAAAAGAAATGCAACTAAGAATTTTTAAACTTGGCAGCAATGGTCCTTGAAGAATTGTATCCGTTGACCCCGCCTGCCATCAAAGCCGAACATAGTTTAACATATGACCCTGTGGGAAATATACTTAAAGATCTTCTTGTCTGAAACAGCATGGCCAATTGGGACAAAACTTGGCAGTAATGGTCCTTAGGTGGTCCTCTTTTAGACCTATATCCCATGACCCCGTCTACCATCCAAGATGGCCACCAGAGCAAAACATAGTTTAACATAGGACTCTTTTGTGTTTACTTGAAGATCTTCTTGACTGAAATCAGTTGGCCAATTGGAACAACACTTGGCAGAAATGATACTTAAAGAATTGTATCTGATGATCCCGTCCACAATCCAAGATGGTCGCCAAAGCCGAACATAGTTTAACATAATACCCGATGCGAAATTTACTCAAAGATCTTCTAGTCTGAAACTTTAAAGCCAATCTGAACAAAAGTTGGCAGCAATGGTCCTTAGGTGGTCCTCTATCAGAAATATATCCAATCCAGCATCCAAAATGACTGCCAAGCCGAACATAGTTTAACATAGGACCTTATGGGAAATTTACATAAAGATCTTCTTATTTAAACCTCTTTGCCAATTTGGAACAAAATTTGGCAGCAATGGTCTTCTTTCAATATTTTATCTGATGAGCCTGCCCACCGTCCAAGATAGTCGATGGAGCCAAACATAGTTTAACATAGGACACAACTGGAAATTTACTCAAAGATCTTCTTGTCTGAAACTTCAAAGTCAATCGGAACAAAACTTGGCAGTAATGGTCCTTAGTTCGTCCTCTTTTTGAAGTATAGCCGATGACCCAGAGCCAAACATAGTTTAACATAGGACCTTACGGGAAATTTCACCAAAGAACAATTTGGCAAAACCAGTGAACCAATTTGAACTTGACAGCAATGTTCCAGACTGCCAGCCAAGATAGATATAGTCGGACAATTTATTTGTAAATGATTTCCAGGTGAGCGATACTGGTTCCTGGGAGCGTCTAGTTTATCTATTCGGTAAGCCAATCATTTTGTGTGAAGAGATGAATTAATTGCATATGAAGAAAGACAGAGGTAAAAAACCAGTATCAATAATTATACAAGACATCTGAAGACTAAAGTAACAAAACATCATAAATAAAATTGAATTTAGAATCATGGTTTTTTTCTAGCCTGGTGAACGTGATACAAGTAATAATGGTATTGGCAAGAGGGGCTTTACAACTGGTCGTTTATGGAACAAGGGTATAGTACCATACGAAATTGACCAATCACTTGGTAAGATATTATGCACGGATATAACCAATAAACATATCTTTTGTAAAAGGTTTAAAGTGAAAAAGGCAGGATTCACAATTGTTGAAATAAAATGCAGGCTAAAAATATGGTTATTGCAGGATTTTGTTCAGCCGGAATTAAATGGTAGTATATTTCCGAAATTTTTTTTTGGATACATTTGTAGCAGAAAAAGGAAGGCCAAAATATAGCGTGAAAAACATTTAAAGGATCATCGAAGATCACGTCATTGTCGTCATAACAGCCAAATGGTTTCACCATTATTATTAAAAAAAATAAACTCATTTATTTGGCTCAAGGTAATTATTAAATAAAAAAGTAATGATTTTTTTGTATCTTGCACAGATTATCCCGAGGCTAGGGATGTTATACAGAAAGCAATAGATATTTATGACAGTCTTACTTGTGTTCGTTGGAGACCCCATACGGAAATCTTAGAGACAGAGGTTGGGCATGCGTCTTATGTTAATTTCTTTAGCGGCAGGTAAATACTTTAAAAATTAGAATCGACAGTATTTCAGCCCCACCCCCCTATAATAAGTTTGGAAAATTACCCAAATTAAGAAATCTAAAATCTTATTGCCGATTTAAAGATGTTATACAATCATTCTTTAAAGAAATTAAATAACTAAATCCAATGAAAAATGAAAAAAAAAAAAAGATTTTGACACAAGTTTAGAAATTCATCATTGCATTTTTGAAATTCTTCCAGATGGGCCCCAAATTTTTAAAATCAGAAGTCTAAAACCTTACTGCACAGATGAATATGGTATATAACAATAGTGTAAAAAAAATAAGATGCACACATTGAAAAATGAAAGAGGACTTTAGGTCAGAAGCATAAAATCCCACAAGAAATAAAGGCATTAAATGAAACATATAAGAGGAGTGTAGGTCAAAAGCTTAAATTCGGGTTAAATTCCCAATTTTCGAAATTCCGCCACAGTCTTGAAAATCAAAACTCTAAATCTTATTGCGCATCTACATACAGTTTGTGAAATAAAATGCATAAAATGAAAAATTGAGGGGAATTTAGGTATAAACTTAAATTTCCAATTTTCGAAATTCTAACCCGTTGGACCACAGGCACTTGTTTCTATCAATGGGAAGGTCGACTATCAATGGGAAGATCGACTATCCATGTATAATAGAAACAAGTGCCTGTGCGTTGGACCCCAATTTTAGAAATTATAATTCTATAACCTTATTTTGCATCTATATTTGGTGCACGACAAGTAAAATGCATCGTCACGAGATTAAATTTTCAACCATTCCAGATAGAAATTATATTCCTAAACCTAAAAGTGAAGAAGGAGTTGATGTCACAATAAAGTGTGTGACGGATGGACGGAGGGACGGAGACAATCGAAATATTACCGAACTTTCTTCATGCAGTAATTGGAATTTCAAACTTTTTACAGTTTATTCGATTGCTTCATAGGTATATTTGTCCTTTTTTTCAGTTTATTTGAAAGCATTTGTAGTTATAGTAATTAAATTTTATTAAATTTTTAAATACTTTAGCCAGGGGAATACGTGTCTCTGATAAAAGTTAATTTTCGCAGTAAATCTATTTAATTTTTACAGTGGCTGTTGGTCTAGTATAGGTCGATCATCAAATGGTAAACAAAGCCTTAGTCTCAAGTCACCTGGATGTGTCGGGGTATGTTACGATTCTAATTCAACATTCTTATCTATATCAATGCCGAACTAATATAAACTGTCTCACACGGTGATGTTTTGATTGATTGCAAGGTTTTTTCAAAATGTTGTCTTACAATTATTAATAGAAAAATTATTTTAGAAAAGATACTAACAGCCGAAGTCCAGTATGGCTAGCCAAGGACCAATAACTAAGCCAATATGCGCAATTATACCTTTATTGACTAACCAGTCCAATATGTCATATTGACTAGTCCAATACGGCACATTGGACGTGTATGTGTCGTTTTTGCGTACTTCGTCATTTTGTATTGTATTCACAGGTTTTATCATATTAAGGCTTATATTCTGTTGTTAGTCAATAATTTACTTTATTGTCATTTTTTTCTTGTTTCTACATATTTTATAATAACACACTTCTAGAAGATAACGTCATTATTTAATTTTTTTATTAATACGAAGGGACTTAGCAATGGCCAGACCTCCCCTTAATTTGTCCCTTCTTTTTGCAAAAGCAGTTTTGGGAATAAAGTTTCGTATCAGTAAAATTTACGCGAATCTATGTTCTGCATGAAGTTTCTTTTTATTTCAGGTAGGAATTGCTCTTCACGAGATGCTTCATGCTATGGGGCAATGGCACGAACAAAGCCGAACTGATAGAGACTTTCATGTATACATCCAGTATGCGTTATTAGGAGTACAGCCGGGGAATGCTAATTACGGAAGATTTGAAAGTAGAGATCAAAATCCTTATGATTATGAATCCATTGAACACTACTCCTTGTCAGTAAGTATAACCGGTGTCAAATTAAAACTGAAATGATAAACAAGATGCTCTCAAGAGCGTGAATCGCTCACCTGGCAAACAATGCACTATAAACTAAATTAATATATTAATGTTTGTTGTAAATTAAACTGAGTATTAAAGGTCATGTAAAATGCTGAAAATACCTTTAAAAGCCTTTCAAGAACCTCTGGAAAGAAATGGGCATGAGATCTCTCTACGCTTGATTAAGATACAGTCATGGTCAATCTGATGATTCACAATACAAAATACAAGCTTTAATTCATCTTCAAATACAAGTATAAATCTTTTGGTCTATATGTTGTCTTCGTTTTTAAAATGTTTGAAAGAAGTTATGTAAAAATTGTGGGTTAAGGCTTTTTATTGTACTTGAAAAGGAAATATTGCAGGAACAATCATGCTAAGTTTCATCCAAATCCCCCTAGTAGTTTCAGAGGAGAAGATGTTTGAAAATTTGTTAACAACGATGATGACGGACACTAAGTGATGACAATTAAGCGTTCACATATTATGAAGTTTAATCATTGTTATACAAAATTCTCATCATCACTATTCACTAAGGATACAATGTTTACTTTAAAAACCAAATATTGTTGAAATCCGAGCAAGTGTAAAAAAATGGCGGGAAAATGGCAGCCATTTTAAAAATGGCCGTCCAAAACAAACTTTCATCATCACCATTCAACTCGGGATACCATGTTTACCTTGAAAGTAGCTTTCATCTTCATTTTCTTTCTATAATTTAGGAAAAAATAGCAAAAAACAGCATTTTGACCCCTATGTTCTATTTTTAGTAAGGGCGGACCTGTTTTTCGACCAATCAAAAATCCAAGCATTAACTTTTTGCAGGATACCCTAAGGAACAACATTACCAAGTTTTATTTGATTTTGATTAGTAGTTTCAGAGAAGAAGATTTTTGAAATAATAACATAAAAAAAGCCAAAAATGTCAAAAAAGGGCAATAACTCTAACATCAGTTGACAGATTTTCACGAAAATCAGCAAATAGGTAGCTCTCATCATGTTGAACACTTTCAACCTGCCAGAATTTGCCGTAATCTAATGATTTTTGAGATATTTGCGAAAAACTGTTGTTTGACCCCTATGTTCTATTTTTAGGCCAGGTGAGCTAAAAATGGAAAAATTGATTTAGTTTTCACTTTTACTATTCCTAAAACCAATAGCTAAAAGCAAAAAATCTAATCAAATACTTTTGCAGCATAATAATAAAACTGATAAAAATTTTGGTAGAAGCACAATCACATATTGAAATATTTTTTGCTGTTGTATGTTTTTCTTCTTGGGTGTATTGACATTCACTTTTTCTTGCTGAATTGATTTTTGTTTTTTTACAGAAAGGATTTGAAGCACTACAACCAGAACTAGGTTTCCTTACTTCATACGGTTCTGGCTTATCTTTCTATGATATAGCAGACATAACTGATGCCTACAGGTGCACAGGTATGTATTAACATTTTGTTTGTAATCTAGAAAAGACAAAAATGTTCTTAAATAAATTATTGTATGCATTGTGTATTAGTGGTTTACTTATAGAAATCGAAATATTGATCTCAGATTCAGTCAATATTTATACTGTTTATAACGTTTGATAACAGGTTATCATGCACTCTATGTGAACATTTCAATTAGAAATGGTCCATAGTAGTGCTGCAAGCCGAAAATTAGTAAATGCCAAACAATAATACAGATCGTAGTGGGCTCAAATACCAAAACCAGGAAGGCTAAAATGCAAATTTGAAGTTTTGTGACATTACCTTACTTTATATATCATCGTGTGGACTATGTTTTGGAAAATCCTTTCCTGGGCTTTCGTTGTTTTGCCTTTTCCCTGATTTTCAGTGTTTTGGGTTATTAATTTTTCCCTTTTAGTTGATCGTTTCGTCTTTCAACATTTTTGGGCTTCAGCACAACTGATGAGTTGTAAAACGATGAAATATATTTTACATGTACATCAGAATTTGGTAAATACTGTACTTTGGAAACTGATTTCTTAATGAAAATATTCGAACTTTATTACAGTTCTGTACAATTAAAATAAAGATTAGGTATATCCTAAAAATCAGCATGGATCACATATTTGGAAACACATCCAAATATGTGATTCATATCATCACATTTTTGTGGTGATGTCATATTTCATGCACAAATCTATGAATTTGCACACAAAAATGGAAAATTTCTTTTCCTAAAATATTTGACGCATTTCATCTGTGGAAAAGACAGTAAGAAATTACGACTATAGGAAACAACATTTTTATACTTTCATTTTAAAGGAACATTTGTGATATTGCTGAAAAACGACTTGCAGTGTTCTATAACACAGCAGTGTTTCGTTAATTTCAGATGGATGTTCAAACCCGTTAGAATGTAAAAATGGTGGATTTCTAAATTTCAAGTGTAAATGTTACTGTCCTTATGGATTAACAGGAGAAACTTGCGAAACCGTTATTAACAGCGAAGGTGAGTTGTGTTTATATTACTTCTTAAGGGGTTATATTTTATTTCAAACCCAAACCAACAAGCAAAACTTTGATAAGAGGAGTCTAATGAATTAAACTCGATTCGTTTCATGTCAATCGTCAAATCTGAGGAAGTTTTCGCATGCCAGTCTTTTATGTCTACTATTTGTTCAAATCGCACATAGGAGATAAGGCTTAACAGATGGTAGTTACAAATAAATGTCGTAGGATAACAGGAAAGGGAAAAATACGTAGCAGTCGTGCCCGTTTTGGAAAGGGTAATTGAAACTCGATGGCCGTGACGAAACCGTGGCACTCTTTCTGTTATAAAATTGTAAAATTTGTTAAAACTAAGGAGCATGTATCTCGTACATAGCTCTGTCCTTAGATGGTTTTGGCTTTATCCCTTTTGGTCATTTTGGCATTTCTGAACTTGCTCTTCAACATTTTGGGCCTTGAGCACAACTGACGAGTCGTAAATCGACGAAATGTGCACATCTTGTGCATCAAAATGGTTATCAAAGAATTTTATTTCTACATTGAAATAAACCCTGTAGTCAGTCCATTGTCATCACCTACTTAAATATAATCTTCAGACAGAAACAAAGCGCAAAATTGCAATATAAAGGAAAGTTAAACTGTAAACAGTTTGATTGAAAACAACTGTCTCTCGTAAACATCCGAAATGCTTATTGTAGAGTAATTCCACTAGATGCACCAAGAATGCACCGAAGTTAATTCTATAATTGTAAGCTTTTACTATGAAATGAAAAAAAAATCATATATAATACATCCTCATCAGCTGTGTATTCTATTAATATTTTGTAGAATGCGGTGGCATAATAGAACTAATTCCAGGAGAGGAAACTGCCATTACGTCCCCCAATTTTCCTAATAATTATGATGTCAATTCAGAATGTGTGTGGCTTTTGAAGGTAATTACTTAACGGTTGTGAATATTGCTAATGTTTTTATATTGATTCTACAATGCGACAATGTAAGACTTTTTGAAATTAAAGAATACCTTCCTTACTCACATCTCTGCCTTTAAATGATTTTGGCCATATCTTTTCTGTCATTCTGAATGATAGTTTTACCATTGTTTCACTAAATTATATAGGCTCCACCAAATCTCCACGTGCGGGTTGAAGCAGACGTATTCCATCTGCCATATGACTCGGAAAATAATAGATGTTATCATTGGGTAGAAGTAAAATACAATTTGGTGGGACAGACAGGTATAAGGTAATATATATTTTTATCTTTAGACATGACTTTTTCTATTCATATCAAATTTTGAAGATATTTCGAAATTATGTTTTTGTAATCAGTACAAGGACTACAGTAAATTGAAAAAAAACTTAATGTATTCATCAATGGACACGTTCACTGAAACAAGTACAGTTTAAACATATCTTAAATTTTTAATTTTGAAGAAATCACCATCTTTTAAAAATTAGGATCATCGTTCTTATTATGTGTAGAAAGTGAATTCGTCGTAGCCATAATAAAGTCATTGATATCAATTGAATCTGACGAAAAAAGAATTTGTAGATGCAGATTTATGATTTTGGTTTTAACCTTTTTTCTGCAAATAACAAAATGGATAACAGGAAAGAATCAATAATGACATAACAATCAATAACAAACCACCCAACAGACAGAACCCTATAAGAAAAATAACATAAAAGAGCACAAAACACAAACATAAACACAACATAGTGTCAAGTTAATCTGAGTTGGCACAGACACTGAACAGAGGTGGTGTTAAAGCACACAACTGAATGAAAAGAAAAATAATTCAAAGTGGTACAACGATTCTTTCATTTAAATAACTTATCCATATAGAAATATATTGGTTTTCGTCTTTTTGTATGTATACACTATGTGATGAAAATAACTTTAATGGGTATAATTTTCTTGACAGCATAAATATCATTGTAAGGTCGAAGGCGACAATACAACCCTACGAAACGTTTTCCCTCCTTAAGCTCACGAGAAGCTTTTAATGACACCTGGGTAAAATATTTTAAGAAATATAGTCCATTGTAAAATTAATACTACAAGATACACAATACAAACAAGAACAGACAGACACCGGCAACTGGCTGTTCTGGACCTTAAAACATATGTGGGACGTCTATCCGAAGTTGTGTGTAATGTCTATATAACTTAACAGAGAATGTGGAGACTCAAGTGGTGATGTTTGGACAACCTCTCCATGGGGAGAAAAGAACCTTATGTTACTGATATTTGATAGTATTTTTGGAAAACGACATTTCCCTGAAAAAGGATTTTCTCTGAGAGCTTGGACAGTTACAGATGGTAGGTAGAATGGAACAATGAAATAAAACAGATTTACTAATTTTGATGTTGAAATTCAAATAACTCAATAGAACAAGTCACTGTTTTTTTTACGTTTGTTATCATGATTGAAGAGCTTATTTACTGTTTCATTAAATAAAAGTGAATTTATTATGTTTTTTTTTGTAAACCTGGGGCTCAATTTAGGAGTTTTCGTCTGAGTAAAAATTATGAAAATATAAGCTATATGGAAAAATTTGATTTGTTAAATGTTGGAAGAGAATGAATATTTATTCCCTATCTTGTCCATGTTTTTCTCGTCATTTTCCGTTTTAGGCTGTATACCAGATCCATGTATCTATGGTGTGTGTAAAGACTGTGATGGTCAGGCATATCGATGTGAATGCGATCCTGGATTTGAAGGACATAATTGTGATCAGTTACAAGGTATATTTTTTAACTTGTGTGTATTTGTGAATAAAATAATGTCCAGTTTTCTTGCTTTCAGTGAATGACCCCTGTTTTTGGAATGGCAAAATAAATGTAAAATCTTCGATGCTTTTTAAAAAAAGAAACTTAGTAGTCAGTTTCTGTTTGAGTGTCATCACGCAATGGAAGTATACATTTGAGGTAATGTGAAGAAACTTGCCCTGATTGTTCCCAATAGAGGAATGTATTAAAGACGGAACCAAAAACAAAGAAAAAATTCGCCTTGGCATTTAACAGGATACTGCATGTAAAAAACAATACTTGAATCGTTTTGATATTTTGCTCAAATTCAGAAGTTTTCAATTTTGTTCACTTGTTTTATCAAACTGAATGTTTTAGTCTAGGTTAAAATATTTTCTGATGTAATTTCCAAAAAATATTTAATGAGCTACATGTATATTGCCTCTTTAAGTATCAGTTTTTTCCATCAGAATAACCTTTTTTCCAAACTTGCCTTAAGTATTTCTCGAGCAGATGAAAAGATATTATATAAGTTACTAATTTCTCTTTACAGCTTCGTCGACTGTAGAGTGTACCTTTGAAAAAGGAAGGGAATGTTTCTTGACAAATATTAAAACTGATGAATTTGATTGGAAAATGTACTCGGTATGTTTGTATGGGTAGTCAAATGGGCAATAATTACATTGCAGTTTTGGAAAATATCATGGCTCGACGCAATGAATGGCGAGCAAACGGTGGTCATTCTGATAAAACATACTGATTATCTCATGTCAACTGCAACTGATTTTCTGAAATATTATAAAAATTTAGTTTAAAATATCAATAAAACTGTTATTGTATCTTTTGTTTCCTTTAGTCGAAATTAATTAATTTCAATACTGAAATGCATCAACTATTCTGTTTTTATTGTTATTTGGTATAACTTAATGTCACCACTTACAAATATAATGTCGACCATAAACGGAGGGATATCGAAAGGCGTTTTATTTCAATTTATTTCTGCTAAAATGCTATATTCTTTATATAACTATATTGTAAAAAAGAGGCCGACTGTAGTCTTTTATGGAAATTTTGTACTGAAAATAAGCCACTTTAAATTGGAAAAAGAGAGTAATGACACCTAGAGGTATAACAACTGAACGTCAGATGTGAAGTTGTTGAAAAACCGACAAATGAAAATAAATTGAAATTACAAAGCCCTCCATATAGGGTAATTACAAGACAGAATAATGAGAGGAATTACAGAATTGAGTGGAGTAACAAAACCATCTTATTTGGAGTAGGGCACGAAAAATGTTTTTGTAGAACAATTGCTTTATATTTATAATTAATAAATAAATAAATATTGTAGGGTCCAACGGTATCAGATCTAACTGGACCTGAAGGTGCAATAGAAGGCGAGAATTACATGTATGCTGAAGCCTCTTCTCCAAGAGTGTCTGGGGACACTGCAGTTTTAGAGTCCGATATAACTTTTCCTGGTAACTGCTTTAACTGATGGTTTTGATGAAAGTTTATAAATATTTTATGATACCCCTGTTAATGCAGAATATACACATATTACATCAAATTACTACTTATCAATTGTTGCAAAGTATAGTTGCAAATTGAAATATTTTTTCTCACTCTTTTTTCAACTGTATTTGTCTTACAAATATTTAGCTATTTGAATTATAAATGGCAATATTATATTTTTTTAGTCCTAGTCCATGCAAGCTTAAGCAAGGAAAATTCTCTTTTGCGTTTTCTGTTAAATCTCTTTTGTTGAATTCAGTAGGTTCTTTAAAAAAAAATTGATCCTAGGATTTTGTTCACAGCAGTAAATATGCAGTCACATGGGTAATGGGTGGAGGATAACCTTTCTTTTTTCTGCAGCTCAGGACCGATGTCTGACATTCTACTACAGTATGTTCGGTTTAGGTATTGGAACATTCCGTGTTAAATCAGGATCAAATGAATTATGGTCAAAATCTGGAGGTCAGGGATATGGGTGGCGTTATGCTAGCGTAGATGTTCTGGCGACATCCAATTTAAAGGTACGTCGTATATCCTCTGATGCTACAAACCAACTTAGACAAAATTGTTATAGCGCTCGTGTTGTTTTCAACAGCAGACAATCTGCTTGAAAATGATAAACTACTGTGACATTAACATTTAAAATATTCGAGGTTCACTTTTAAAGGTTTGATCTGGCTAGTCCTGTCTTATGACAACTCAAAATTAAAAAAAGATGTCAGCTATTGGAAAAAATACATACAAAGTGAGTTAATATTACCACCAAAATCCATACAATTAGTAAAGTATGTGTAAATATATCAAAACCTAATCTACTGATCTATGCCATATCGGAATAAAAACTAACTGAAAAATACATATGTAAATGTCAGGATAGTAATTTAGCTAAATCTAGCTGAAAAACTGGGGCATTATGAGATTTTTTTTTATCTTGTTATTAGATTACCATTGAAGCTGTCCGTGGAAGTGATTGGGAAGGGGATATTGCTATTGATGACATAAAACTATCACCAGGACTGTGTAGTAAGTTATTATTGCTGTTAGAATTAAAACCTCTAACTACTGACAATCTAAAGAAACGCAGAGACCTTAAGATTTATTAATGAAATTTCATGTAATTTTGTAAAAATCTTTCAAGGCTTTTAATGTTTATGATGTTTGATTGTTATAAAATCAGCTGTAATTTTGAACGAGTCAAATCACACGGCGGCATCGCTAAAAACAGTCACAAATATAAAATGTCTGATTTCAATTCTTCAAGAATGATGTCATTTTAAATGAATAAACATAGCACTAAAGTGCTGATCTGCAGCGCTGCTGCTAAATTTTTCGCACTAACCTCATTTTCCTATGCCTTATTGTTATTTTGAGTCTTAACATGGTTTCTTATACTGCAATAACATATAATACATTTACTTCAAATGTACCATTGTGCAATAGAATGATTGATCATTGGACAAATTTGGAGACATTTACACTTTGTTGAACGGATATATTTAACTAGAAATTTAACTAATGGATAAGCTGAATAGTTGATTAAAAATCAACACAATCCATGAATAACTAGAACTGTGAGTGACCTCACCGAGTGATACCCCATTTGCAATACTAGGAGTTTACGCTTACAAACTTCAAACCCATAAGTTGGATTATCTCCCCTTGCAAGCATCTTACGATAATTGTCTTCTATCATATATATCTACATATGTTGCCCAACCTTCATATAACGTTTCATCAAAATTCATTGAAGGTTAAGGAGGAATTACACTGACAAGCTTTAAATTTGTAAAACACTTAAGTTTGATTATCTCCCTTTTCAAGCATCCAGTGATAATTATCTTGCTTCATACACATCTACGTATGATGCCCAACTCCATATAAAGTTTCATCAAAATGAATTGAACAGTTTAGGAGGAGTTGCGCTTACAAGCTTTAAACATGTAAAACACTTAAGGTGAATTATCTCCCTTTGCAAGGATCCGGTGATAATTATATTGCTTCATGCACATCTACATATGATGCCCAACCTTCACATAAAGTTTCATCAAAATCAATTGAACTGTTTAGGAGGAGTTGCGCTTACAATGTATATGGACAAAATACTAGCAACTGAGCTGGACTCCAATAGTAACAAGAGAGCTGTCTGAATGACAGCAAACCGGGTTTTCCTTCTATTTCAATTTCACTGAGTAACTTTTCTCCAACAAAGAAGTCAAGGGTCAAGGTCAGATGTCAACATCTTTAGTACACGACACATCATCTTGAGGTACACTACCCACACATCAAAGATCTTAGATCTAGGTTTTAAGACAAAAAAGTTACAGGCTGGACATGATTAGCAATTAATTGACCTTGAGGTCAAAGTTCAAGGTCAACATCCTTAATATGCGACACATCATCTTGAGGAAACCTACGTACACAACAAGTATCCAAGGCCTAGGTCTTAAGGCAAAAAAGTTTCAAAAATGACCAATTTATTGACCTTGAGGTCAAGGATCAAGGTCAAAATTCTCAGAATGTGAAACATCGTCTCGAGGTAACATACCTACACACCAAAGATCCAAGGCCTAGGTCTTTAGACAAACAAGTTACAAAAATGACCTATTTATTGACCTTGAGGTCCACGGTCAAGGTCAGTATTCTTGGTACTCGACATATCATCTTGAAATAACCTACCTACACACCAAAAATCCAAAGACTAGGTTTTAAGACAAAAAAGTTACAGGCCGGACACGAAGATGATCTAAAATGACCTATTTATTCACCCTAAGGTCAAGGGTCAAGGTCATAGGTCAAAATTTTTGAAACATGACACATCTTCTTGTGGTGACATATCCACATACCATAGATCTAAGGTCTAAGTCTAAGACAAGAAAGTTATAGGCCGGACACGATTGGCAGCCGCCCAAAAATGTCCTATTTATTGACCTTGAGGTCAACAGTCAAGGTCAATATTCTTGGTACGCGACACATTATCTTGAGATAACCTACCTACAAACCAAAAATCCAAGGCCTAGGTCTTTAGACAAAACAGTTACAGGCCAGATACGAAGATGATCTAAAATGACCTATTTATTCACCCTAAGGTCAAGGGTCAAGGTCATAGGTCAACATTTTTTTAAACATGACACACCGTCTTGAGGTGACATATCCAACATACCACAGATCTAAGGTCTAGGTCCTAAGACAAGAAAGTTATAGGCCGCACACAATTGGCAGCCGCCCGCCCAACTTCACCAATTCAATAACCGGATTTTTCCAGAGGAAAACCCGGTTAAAAATACAATTCTTTGATACACAAGATGAGCACATTTCATCGATTTAAATCACATTAGTTGTATTCAAGGCTTAAAATGTTGAAATCCAATACAATAATCCAAAATGTTGAAGAGCAATTCAAAATCACCAAAATGACCAAAAGGGGTTATGCCAAAACCACCAAAGGGCAGATCACTGCACAAGGGAGATACTCTAATGAAAAGAGTTCATGTAAAACAAAGAATTAACATATTAACACATCATTAAAATGATTAAAAAAAAATTACAGTTGTATATTTGTTCTGTGTTTACAAAGCTAAAGTTAAAGATAGTACCAGAAAGTGGCATCCAAAACATCGCATGTGCAAGTAAATAAACCAGAGGCTCCAAGGAGCCTGTATCGCTCATCTGATATTTCCATTTGTTCATCGATAAGGGACCCTGAGATTAACATCCATTCCATGTTTGGTTTCAATCTATTCAGATATTTTCAAGAAGAAGCCGTCTGTATGTACTTTTCATAGGGTCCTAAGTAAAACTAAGTCTTCCACAGAAGGTCATCACGGATGACAGATCGGCACCAAAGTAACAATACTTGGCCAGAACGTCATAAGGAACATTCATACTATGTTTCGTTTCAATCCATTCAGTGGTTTTCCAGATGAAGATTTTTGTATGAAATTTCCCGTAGGAGCAATCGGAATAGGTATAATGAACCGAGCAATGCCCGAGTGTTTTCAGAATTGCCCACAAACTATCCTATCCACGTTGGATGGTTATAGACTTCGTTGAACGTGGGCATTCTTTATCTGGTGAAACTTCGTTTTGACTGTAGAAAAACACGGTGGATGGTCAGCAGATGGATATAATAAAAGGGTTAAAAATTAACGTTATGGTTTCTTATTGATTTAATTCCAATCCTTTTCATAATTTTATAATTCTTCCGTTTGATACAAAGGTAACTCTTAGCTGAGTATAGATACCTGTTTGTTTTAATTGTTTTGATTTTATTAATTCATCATAATATCTGTAACCGGTTTTCCAATATTTTGATCGCGAGCACTGTTGAGTTGTCAGTCAACGAAATGGCTATATAGTGCATCAAATTTATTTCGGTATTTTGTGATACGTTTTATTCGTATACACTCGGGAGTTTTTTTACCTTCGTAATAACAGATTTGTCCAACATCGGTGTCAGCATAAATAAATGGGTCAGCTGTAGACCAGATAATGATTGACGTTAATCTTGACCGCCGTATATTGTGTTTTGAACTTGATTGTGTAACATGAATTGACAAGACCGCAAAAATCTCTTGCAAAAACTGGCGGATACGACGGTGTGATAATATCTTCAATCAATACAATTTGGAAAAATAACTTGTGTATGCCATAAAAAGGCAGACTTACGCATGTTCGGGACAAATATTGAATTTGATTATATCGTCAACGGGAGAATTTGATATGACCTATATTGCAGACCGACCAAGAACGAATGAAATGGATAAAAGATAAATTTTCAATTGTTTTGTTGTGTTTGTATCTGAGTAAAATTCCCAGCACAGGAAACTTTACATTTTGTAAACAGACGGCGAAATTTTATTTCATCTAAGAACGAAATAAAGGTTAATCAATGACATTTAATTCCGTTATGTACAAAATGTATGTAGTATAGGAAGCATCTAAAATGTTGTTATCATTACATTTTTTCAAAAGATAACATTTTTAAGAACCAAATACATGTACGTGCAATTTGACTCTCTGCATTAAGAAAAAAAGTACTACAGATCAAACAAAAAAAAAAAAAAAAATAAATATCAATTGATGACATTTATTTCGTAATAAATTGTAATCCAATTTGAAGAAAATAACGAATTAAAAGACAGACAGACAGCGTTAAAGAGTTAAACGGAGAAATTTGAGAAACAGTATATAAGAGTTTCAGAGATACACGGGGATATTTAAGGAACAGTATATAAGACAGTTTCAGATTTCTAAAGATTCCGAATGCATTTTTGAAATATCCCCGTATTGGGAGTGGACGGGGAAAATTGACGATATAGCCTATTTTGTTTTTGCCGAGAAAAGTGAGAACGAAATTTGATAAAAATGTAACCAGAGACATGTTTTATATATCTCTGACGTAACGTCATTCCAAAATAATACTTTCAAAAACGATTGATAAGTTTTGTTCTTGGATATATATCGTCATCCAAAACCACCCCATCGAGTCAAATGGTCGCTCCATACTGAGGAATTTCCCGTGTTGCCAGATTGTCGATATTACGACCAAACACTGTTTAGATAATTTATATGCTCTACCTATTGTCGAAAATAGCCGAACGATCTTCGTGAGAGTCCTGTATGGAATCAACAAAAATAAATTGGGTCAATAAATAATTATAAAAATAATACATGCGTTCTATTATTAATCCTTGTGCTCTCGTTAACCTTAATTGTTGTTTCTTTTATTCCATTCCGTATAAACAGTGTACCTTTCTAAAATAAGAATGTACTGCACATTTCGCATATTTTTTTTCCTTCATATAATGAGAATTTATATTTAGACATTCTTCGTGAACTGCGTACTTAATACTTCTGAGCATGCGCGATGAATTGTCCGCGATCTGATTAGAATGCACGCCTGCAAACTCCGTCTTAAAGGCTAATTTGTTTATAATTATTTAATATAAACAATATTTTATTCATAAAAGTTATCATGAATAATATTGGTCAGCAGGCTAAACCTATATAAGCCCTCTCCGAAAAACACTAAATAGTCTAGAAAGATGTGTACGAACCTGATAATTGATACCGCCCGGTTTGGGAAAACAAACAATTATTTACTTTTTGGTCATACCCAAAAATATTCATGAAAATATTACGGTATCAATAACTCAAACTCACACATGAGCGTGGGAATTTATATCTTTTAGGTGACGACCGATATTGACAATGAACTTGTTTAAATTTTCAACTGACCGATGTGGCGTAGCATCGAATCGTATTAATAGATTAGGTGATGGACTTAACCTATCTTTGAGACACGCTTTGTGGATTGTATAAACATCGAAATTAAAGGCTTACAACGAGTCGCATTTTACAAGAATTAAGTTATTAAATCTATTAAAAAACGAAAGAGATCAAAATGTCCCCAGATAATGCACAAGCCTACAACTGAGACTGGTTCAGGTTGAACGGGGCCCTGATAATGGAGACTGCACTACTTTCAAACATTGTATCAATACGCAAACAGGAAAGAGGTTAGATGGCTCAATACAAAGTTATTGCCAGCGTGCTAACAATCTTACGCGCAGCGTCAGCTAGATAAGCTAAAGCTGAAGCTTATCTTCGCTGCAGCAGCGCTGCAGAAAAATAGTATTATGATACAAAAAAGAAGTTAACGACTTTACATTTTATCAAACAGAACCACCTGTCAAGTCTGATTGCCTCACGACAGCTAAAGGTACAGAATATATGGGGACTACAAATATCACGAAAGGGGGGCTTTCGTGTCAGCGATGGGAATTGAACAGTCCACATAGCCATACTTACAACGAGTATAATGACTTTGATAATTACTGTCGAAACACTCTTGGTGACGAACCAGCTCCTTGGTGTTACACAACTGATCCCGAAAAAAGATGGGACTTCTGTTCTATTCCTCATTGTCGTAAGTTAATCTTAAATTGTAATTTCACCGTTGAATTATCTGTTGCACACACTCTAACATAATATTAAACAACATGAACGAATAACGAACAATGTACGAACGATGCACGAACGCTTTATGTATGATGTATTAAAAAATTTACGTAAAAAAAACACATGATGTGTACATCGTTTTATGTCTTATCTATTGGTATACTTTTGTTAAGTTTAAGGGTTTCAAGATAATTAATATAGCCAATAAGTGCTAGGTACAACTGAAAGACTCAACACTTCATGCACTTAAAAGAAAAGGCTGATCTCTTTTTACGAAAGATGATAAAAATTGAGGCAATATTTAAAAAATCTTTTAGTGTTCTATTTACTGATCATTGCATTCTGGATTAAGATAAGAAAGTATGTTGACTATGAAACAAATAAATAAATAAATATTAATCATTATCATTATAGTAATGAAAAATAAAAAGGACAAATATACCTAAGGAGCAATAAAAAAAACGTAATCTATTGGACAGACAAACCCGGGAAGACAAATGAACAACCACAAGCACAACAAATAAACACAGAAAACTGAAAAACAATGAACAACACGAACTACTATAAAAGCCAGGGGTGAACCCAGATGCTCCGAAAGGGTAAGCACTTCATGCTCCGTATACGGCACCCGTCGTGAAGTAGTCCTTTAGCTTTAAGGTTGTTCTTCTTTTAATATTCATTTAGACAGGAGTTTTTTGAAATTCAAACATCTATTGCAAACATTATATTTAAAAAAGAAATATTTTTTCCAATTATTAAATTAATTCTTGTAACTTCTGTAAAGATACCGAAGAGTGTATCCGAGCCAAGAATGGATATGATTATATGGGTACAAAAGCTACTACTACCCAGGGGAAGACGTGTGAAGACAACAAATTGTGTCGAAGCAGTGGAAATGATCCCGCCCCATGGTGTTACACCTCAGATCCAAATACAAGATGGGATACATGTGACATTCCAAAGTGTTGTAAGTAAACTCTTTGGATGTAGATAATAACATGAAAACCTTCAACCCAGAAGGATGAACATCCCTGAATATACTGAACTCACCCCTGGAGTTATAAAATACTTGATATTCGCGGTATTGATTAAAGTATGGCAATTTCTCCTGAGTTTTTTTCTTTGGCTGTTTTTTCAAAATGTGGTAAGATATGGCCTGCTGTACATCATCTTAATATTTACTAATTATACCTTCTTATTTAAGTTACTATAATACCCAACATATCGTAATATTGCTTGGGACGACACAGAATTGCCATTTCGGTGGCTTTAAGCTGTTCAGCGTAAAGCACACTTGGAACGAAATCCATTTTTTTTGCTGTACGTGACTACATGTATCACCTTTGACATTTTCTAAATCAAAATGATTTTCGTTCTGAGTGCCCTTCATTGCTTTACTCCAAACGATGATGCAGAATTCTTGACAATTGAACAAAACCGCCTCTGACCAAGATCTTTACGGGCGGAAAACACGAAAGTCATGATGATTAAGCATTTAATTTATGTTTGAAAACGGATAGATATTTGTAAATATTAAATTTTTTAAAATTACTATTAATGAGTTAAGGAAATACAGGGGAAAGTGACCATATTCCTTTTATTACTTTTTAATACATTTTTTCAAAGTTTTTATATATAGCACTTTACAACTTCCATGGAGAGGAACATATGAAAGTGATAAAGAGTATTAAAAAAATTTGCTTTTGTTGTGATGGTCCTAAAATAGCTATATCGTATATAAATGAAGATCCTTTTAGACCGCGTTGAGGCAAATTTTGGAAATGGAATTGTCTGATGAAAAACACTATCAAAGTACCAAATAATGACCTCGTAGTTTAGAAAATATTTTTTTTTCAAATTACGTACAAAACATTACAATAATGTAACATTTACAAGGTCAAGTTTACAAAAGTAATGCAAAAGTTAAAACTGTTGATGGTAATTTATACCAATCGTCTAAATAAAATAAAAATTTTGATTGTAATTTATGTCAGTCAACTAAAAAAAATAATAAAGAAATATTTTTTTCATGGTTAATAGCGATCTAGAAAATCTATATCACGAGGTAAGGTTTTTAACCTCTTTTGGAATACGTCCATGGAGTTTGGAAATTTAAATGGAAAAATCAACTAAACCGAACAGAACGATTTTTGTTCTAGAAAAAGGAGAAACATACGTGAAATTGTTTGTAAAGAAATGACAAATCCAGGTTTTTTAAACCTGTAAAAACTGTTTCATATTTTTAGCGAGTGAACCAAAGGAGTGTCTTTTGACACCAAAGGGTAGAGATTATTTTGGGACAAAAAGTACGACAAGGTCTGGATCTGCATGTCAGAGATGGGACAGCCAATCGCCCAATCAGCACGACTACTGGTATTTAGAAGACCAGGAGAATTTTTGCAGAAATTCAGACGATATGGAGGGCCCATGGTGCTTTTCTGCGGATCCCACTGGTGGATGGGAATATTGTGACTTACCATATTGCGGTATTTATTATTAAAGAAATAAAAAGTGTTTGGTTTTTTGACAATACTGTAAGAAATCTATTGACTCATTTAAAGAATTAACAATGACAAAGTTATTATACCCCCACTATACGGAGTGGGTGGTATACTGGATTCACCTTGTCCGTCCGTCCGTCCATCCGTCCGTTTAAACTAAAATTTTTCGTCACACTTATCTCGGCTTCTGTGCAACGGAATGTTTTGATATTTGGCCTGTAGCTTTATGACCATGAGTTGTATCGCCTCTCCTATTTTCAGGTCTGTCAAAGAACCACTTCCTGTTTGCCGATACTTACAAATTATACAATACCTAATGTTTATATGAAATTTTTGGTCCAACTTTTCAAGTCTGTTTACCCAATTTTCAAAATTAAAAAAGAGTGGGGATATATTTTAAACGATAACACTTGCAACCTCATGTTAAAGCTAAATCACATCGGACACATTTATATATGATGTACCCGCAAGTTATTTTACTAAATGTATATTTACATGCATCTCTAAGCGTAAAAAATGATTGTCGATATTTAAACAAATCTTCTTTTGTAAATCAGTAAATAATATTGATTTTCTTTTGTTTATGATTTTTTTGAGGATCAGGAAGAACAGCAATATTCATCTATGCAAACTATGTATCAAATTTTGTTTAGTATAAGTAAATATATAATACATCTAATGGGTTTATTGTAGATGAACTTGGATGCCATTCAGAGCCATGTTTTAACGGAGGAACGTGCCAAAACACGGAAAATGGTGGCTTCAAGTGTCAGTGCAGATTTGGTTTTGAAGGAGAAAAATGTGGCACCAGAGGTAACTTATTTCTATGAATATCAATAATGACGGAGTGTTTTTCGCAATGAGACAACATCCTGTTAGATTAAAAACGGTATAATGTTTTGTTTTGGTAAGAATGAAAGTCTAGTGTTGCCGCTGCTAAAACTTTGTGTCATTCGACCAAAAACTTTGAATTCTTAGAAACTTTGTTGGAATTAATTGTGGCTGATTAACGTAGTTATCACTTCTGAACATAAATTTGGTAAACTTCATTATAAATGTACATGTATAGTCTAAAAGTATTGGTCGACACCGTTATTAAAATTCGAAGGTTTGGCAATATCATTTGAACCCTATTTCCCTTCAAGTTGCCTGGCTTATCTGGACAAAACTATTTTGAAACGACCCCCTTCCGTCATTTTTCAACTTGTTGTCATGTTGCACTATGCTGTATACTACATGCAATACTATGCAGTGTATACCTGATATTTAAATTGTCTTTTGTTTCAGTTGATCAAGAACAGGAAGACTGCAAAAGATCTACGACTGGATACGAATACCAAGGATTTATAAACACAACAATCAACAACCGAACTTGCCAAGAATGGGCATCGGATGAACCTCACGGTCACGATTTAAACGGACTTCCGGAAAATTATTGCCGTAATCCCGACAAAGAACCTACTCCCTGGTGTTACACTACTGACCCATATACGAGATGGGAGAAATGCGATATTCCATTTTGCAGTGAGTACATAATAAGCCAGAAGTTAATTGGCGAAAAAAGAGAAAAAAATGTTTACCGAACTATTTTCAGCAGTCGCAGTGAAATTCAGTTTTGAAGGCAAGATAACCTGAATATTTTGTATTTCTGATTGTGTGTACATGTTTTTCAAAAAACTTTGTAGGTTTGGATATGGTATTTTTATATATTTTGGCATCCACTTTGGACTTGATGGTTGCGCAAATTTTATGCCAGCAAATATTAAAATACAATACAGTTATATCCATTCAATAAAAGTGAAAGGAATTAAAACTAAATCACAATGTATCCCTTTGCACATAATCTACGTCATCAAATGAAAATCAACGTGTGACAATCAACGTTACAATCAACGTTGCATTAGAATTACGTTTTAAATTCGTATATAAACGTATAGCCTCCCTTATTGATAGACAATATTTCAAAGTCCCCTTAATTAGTTAAATAGTCATTTCATTAAATACAATGCTCATTATATAACAGCTACTAGCACAGGTCGTTTTGATTTGTCTCTTAAAATTTTAGTGCATTTCTATTTCACACTGAATCATAATAAACTACTTCTTAAAATTTTCAGCTACGCCTGCAAGAGAATGTCTAGAATCAGACAAAGGTTCGGACTACTTCGGAACTGTTCGTCATACAAAACAAGGAATTGAATGCCAAAAGTGGAGCGAGCAATCACCACAATCGCACTCTTATGCCTTCATTGGAGACCAGGACAATTACTGTAGAAACCCGTATGGGGATGAGCCACTGCCATGGTGTTACACCTCTGATCCAAATACCAGATGGGATTTTTGTGATATACCCCATTGTTAACAGTAAAAATGGACACAAAATTGTTGAAAAAAAAAATTGAGATGTAAATTACAATAAATGCGTTATCGACATATTCAACTAATAACATCTGAAGTCGGCACAATTTTTAATTTCTTGTAGATAAACTATGACGCAATCGGATCAAGAGGATAATTGTAAACTGTACATCTTTCCGACACATTTATGCACCGACCGTTTCCTCAAACATTTTAACCCAGCATTAATATTTCTTAAATTATATTCTTTTAATGTTTTTTTTCTCAACGACTGAAATTTCTGATGATACCTGCACAAATATTAACAGGAAAGAGCACAAAACACAAAATAAACACAACAGAGGGTCTGTATAGTCTGACTTGGTACAGGAATAGTGGTGGGGTTAAATCGTTTTATGGGTACCCAAACCTATTTAGGTACATTAGAGATGAACTTTGTAAAGTGATTCCTCTAGATTCGAGTGCTCTTTATTCTGTCCTTGCGGAAAGTAGTATTGTGCCATACGTTTAATTCAAATTTAAAATTTGATTCACAACTTTGTGAAACTTTACAGAAATATTGAACATCATAGGTATATGGAATAATTGTTGCCATCAAAGTTGATGTTATACGAGTTTGGTGTTCCTATGTAGGATCCTTTAGTTCCGTTTTCAACAATTATTCCAGATAAACTTGGGTAAATATGAGTGAACCAAAATCACGTTCACAATAAAAATAACTCTACCAAAGATACAGTCCATAGTGTTAACACACCTATTCATTGTCTTGTAAGTTAAGTTAACCCTTGTGTGAATAAGCCCTCAGGCTGTATCTGATCTAGGTTAATCCCCTCAAGTGTACATGTTTAAAATTTGGTTTCTTCAGTCGAATTACGTGACTGAATGTATGGAAAATGCTTCTCTGACTAACTTTTCTCGGTTAATTTTCTGTCATTTCACTTCTTGACAGAAGATGTCAGTTTTTACTACTTCCTTAGCAAAATAAGGGAAGAGGATAGGAGCGCCAAACATCGCACTTGTAGCTTTGATGCAAGACTGCATTGCCCCAGCATTACATTTCTATGATAGAATAGAGAATGGAAACGGGGAAAGTGTCAAAAGGACAACAACCCGATCAAGGTACACTAGTTTTGATACACAAGATATGCATATTTTGTCGAATCATCCTTCCTGCTGAAGACCAAAAATGTTGAAAGCCGAAACAATAACATGAATTCCTGAAGACCATATTCAAATGCTGAAGTAAGCAAGTACAAAAACTTACGTATGAGGGAGATATTCCTTAGTTCTCATTGACATTGACTTTTAAATTACTGGTTTTGCCCCACTTTATTTCTCTGAATTTTGAACTTGGGTAAAAATTCGATTCTTACTAATCTCTTTATTACATCTGTATTTGAGATCAGTATTCAACTTTCTGACTCCAGTGTGATTCGATGTTTAAGTCAAATTTGATTTAAAATTGATACAAAATAGTTATATTTTTTTATTCACTGCATGGTTAAAATATAATTCTTTAATGCCAATTTTGATGTACAAGATGTGCACATTTCGTCGATATACGAAAAAAAAAACAAGGTCAAATAATGTGCTTTTTTAGGCTACCCAACCGATCCAAATTTTGGATTTTTGTCCGGGCTCTGTCTGTTGGATAGCTTTGATTGATGGGTACAATGTATTGCATTGTTGACCTTTCCTGTTACCCATTTTGTTTGTTTACATAAACGAGCTTGTATTTTTTTAAGGTGGCAAGCTCTTGTAACTAGAGTATGTACTTGCAAAACATAACAAACACTCAGTTTACCATTATTTAACTTAATATTGTCAGAATTTCGGATGACGCTATTACCTCATTTGCCTCAATGCTTGTTATGGCCCTGTAAAGATGCCGTCTGGTTTTCAAAAAGTAGGCAAATGGCTGCTACAGAAGGATAACAATTCGTCCCTAACCAACCATCCACCCTTTTCCAATGGCAGTCAAAATGGGTCCCCCTATGTGTCCGAATCATTCCAATTTATGAATTACTTGATACATGCATTACTGACAGAAAAAACTCTAACTTTGCCTATTATTTCAATTTTTATAATTTAAACTTTAGCAACAAATAACCAAGCTGGAAAAAAATCGGTTGTTGTCACATATATATGAATCTCGCATGACGCCGGTTATACTTACTGACAGTGGGTAGTGTTAAACATGTTAAATGAATTCTTATTCATAACGATTTGGATCTATAGTGTCAGATTTTCCGTACTTAGCATTCCCTGGCTCTACTCCAAACAGTTCATACTGAATATATACACGAAAGTCTCTATCAGTTCGGCTTCGCTCATGCCATTGTCTCATAGTATGAAGCCTTTCGCGAAGAGTAATTCCTGTCTGAAATGAAAAAGAACAATTTTATGAATACCAAAGATTCGAGGAAATTCACCGATACAAAACCTTTTTCAAAAAAAAACTGCATAGGCAGAAAAGAAGGGACTGATTTAAGAGAGGAAGTCCCTTCCCAATAAAACATACGAAACATTATTTTTTACGAGACATAGATTTTTCTCAAATCTGATATTCACACCTTGGTTTAGACGTCCCGAAAATACTAGTAGAATGTTTAAATCTGTAAAGATGACCAACAGCTTTTTTCATGACATTTTATAAAGGTAGAACCTTGTTATTTGTAAAAGTCTTTTGAGGCAAATTTGTCCAACACCATGGCAACGAAGATTTGAAATATAATATCTATTAATTATTATTATATTATATTAATTATTCTATACACAATTCCATTATTGATAAAGACTATAGTTGTGAACTTCGATTTAAAAATATAATGAAATGAGGTTTTGAGTTAAGTGCATGGACTTTTTTCTATCTAACAAAAGAGTACGCCTTAGTTTCCTTCTTTGATGTTTTATAATATACCTTTAGTAAGTTCGGTACTGTAAAAATATTGATTTTTGTTCTGTCCAAATAGTGCGCGTTAGTTTCTATATCAATTTATAAATGTTTTATTATAACAGATATATTCCAATGCATCCAAAACATATGTTATGAATGCAAAACAGGTATATTAAAAATGCGCATATGTGCAATCACATTTTGGAAAGTTAGGGACAACTGCCGTTTGCCAATCAAACATACCAAAATTAGTTGACAGATTGTAGAATTAGATATTCGATTCTTCATTATAAGGCATCAAATGGAACCCAGTCGTAAGGACTAATTCCTGCCAACCACAATTTGCCATGGAAACGGCGCAAAAAATGTGAAATTCATTTAAGTATACTGGACTGTATAGAAACATTAATCAATGTATGATGGTGTATGTTCAGTGGTTAGCAATTGTTTGAAATCGAGGTTGCCATGGACACTTGAGAGATTTTTTTATCAGCTCACTTATCAGGATTTCTTGTTCACATTGCTTCTGCTTTTGTTTCTGCGTTTTCTCGCATTTTAGTTCACAAATGTGCACTATATATTTTAAGACTTTAAAGGGTCAGAAGGGTTGATAGGTTGTATGTTTAAGTATATGTTGTCTACATGCCCTTGCCCTTATATCCATGTTTAGTCTGATATCCGTTTTGTTTTCTCATCGGAATCTGGCAGTCCTATTTGTAACGAAGTTTTGATGATAACGTCATGTAACAAATTGACACCTATCATCCACCCATCCCTATTGTTCGATGGACCCGACACTAATTTAGTGTTTCGGCAGCTTGAAACAAATATGAACGGATGGCTTGATATGTATTGATATATTTTACAAAAAAGGTATTCTAGGTAACTTTATTTCGCACTCTAGCTCTTGTGAGAATTTCAACTAGGTTTCAATGTCTTAGTTTAGTTTAAACATATTTATTCATAATAAGCATACAGTGTGAAATAATACATACAATTGAACAACAAACAGAACGGATTCGGAAACAAGCTATATACAGCTTATGACACTCCGTCTCCCTTTTGCTGCCCATAAATAATATTTTGACGATAACGGTGCATACACGTGGATGATTATCAAATACGAATGATTTATCTTGGGGGAAAAAATGAAATATATATAAACAAAAGAAAAAAGTTTTTGGATTTGGATAATGTCTTTTGTACGCTATAATAGGCATATTATTACCCATGTGTTTACCATTATTTCTGTTTGTTGTCTCATCTATAATCTGCTAGTCCAATTTGAAACAAATCGTGGAAAAAACATTCAGTGCAGTTATTGCCATATATTTCATCACAGTGTAACCTTTGTAGACAATACAAGCTCCTAACAGAGGTTTATTTACACAAAGAATCGTATGTCCTGTCAATTAACACTTCAGGGGCAGAGGTAAACTTATTATAAGACCATTAGATATTATGATACAAGTTTAAAAATTTTAGACTCAAGTTTATCATATTTTCACACCTAAAAGTCTGAAGAAATGCTAGTTATTGTCGAACTTATTGGACTCATTTTCAAACAACCTTGGAAGAATTTTTTTAAGTAGTAAGACGTTTTGTTGATCCCATATTTTCTATCACCAATCACATAATTTAATATGTATATGTGCATTAAAAGCATAATAAATCAAATTTTACTATATGTTTGTGATGACAATCAAGCAGATATCTAAAAATCAACGCATGTGATATAACTAGTTTCGTAAAATTTGTCACTTTCAGTTTGTTTTTCAAGTTAATTTCATTGCAACATAAAATAAATTTGTAAATATTCTATGCTATCGAAGATTATCCTTGTTTATCATCTTTTTCATGGACAAAGATACATATGAATTGAAAGTAAAATTCACTGATGTAATCTTTATTATTAATCCTTTCGGATCATTTTCATACAAAAATATTTTACGATCAAAATTATTATGCTTGACCTACTGTATATGCAGATTCTAAGTGTTAGTGGAATTTGATTGGTGTAACTTAAAATATGCAAGAAAAAATATTGAGGCACAAGCAAGTGTTTAATTTTTTTTTATGTCGACATCAATATTAATTGATAACAACTGTATTAATAAAGACCATTTCTAGTAGGGACATAACACAAATTACACAGGGGAACATATTGTTTTTACCTGGCTTCTTATTATTATTATGTCCCCCAAACTAAGTTGGAGAGGAAATATTGTTTTTACTTGGTTTCTTCTTCTTCTTCTTCTTCTTATTATTATTATTCTTTCGTCTTGCGGCCAACTCGTTCAAAGCATCTCATAAGAAACGGCTCAGTCGATTTGTATGAAACTTTTTGATTATGGTCTGAAAATGTGAAACTATTTTAGAATTTTCAGAATTGACGCCGTCCAAGTTGAGGTCTTTTGTTTTCCGAGAAATCGAAAAGTGCATGAGATCCCGTGGCAATTGGAGCGTGAGAGGAACATCTGTTTCGGTATCCCAAACAATCAGTAGAAATATTTTTATTTAATCTAGATTTGACAAGTTATCATAATTACTATAAATCGAATTTAAATGAAGAAACAAACTGTTCTTATATAATCTGCAATGTAGAAAGAAATGGCATTCATCATCAATTTTATTATTATTATAACATTATCTTTCTTTTCGGAGTAATATATACCTATTTTAAATAACAATGTATGATCACTTATTCTGAAAATTAACAACACGTAAGGAAATGAATAGAAATCAGAGACCGGAATTGTATTTATTATTATTGAAAATCTTAATGGACATGAGACCAATGGCCACATAGCTGGATGGCCAATTGCCATCATAACGTTGACACATATTAGACATTGGGCTTGTTCATGCGGCCGAAACAAAATTTTAGAAACTTTGCAAAATTCCTTCCATAGATGCATAAAATGGATCAAACAAGATTTCTATTCAGAGCAGAAGACTAGAATGGTCAATTTTATGGACGTGCGACAACGACGACGGACGCTAAGTGATGGAAATATCTCACAAACATTTGGTCAACGTTAGCTAAAAAGATTTGTTATTGCAATTGAAAAGTTCTTTTTATTGATTAAATTAGTCATCATAACGTTGACAAATATTAGACATTGGGCCTGTTCATGTTTCTGTGGACCATAATTTTGGGGGCAACCATTCAAAGAAGAAAGGCTCTATAATTTGGTGGAAAAATGTAGACTCAAAATGTGGTGAAAAATGGCAGAGCTAAATAACAACTTGAGTCAAATAACAGTATATTTTGGAAAAGGCACGCTCGTGACTTTGTAACGTATCAGACTTATCATATGATCGATAATTTTGCAGCAGCAAAAAACAGAAATGAGCACGTGAATATACTAGTAGTCATGAGCAAAAAAAGAGCAGTGAAGAGTAGAGAAAAAAAATAGGGAAAAAAAAGAACAGAAAAAAGAAAGAAAAAAAGAAAGAAGAGAAAACACATGGAGGGTGGTTTATGTAGCAGCAGCAGCACTACTAAAAACAGAAATGCGCAATTGAGTATAGCCTGAGGAGCAGCATGATTAAAGACTTTAACAGTGACAAGGACTACGAACCAAACCATTCCTAAATGCACAGACTCCAGCTGGATCAAATGACCGTTCGGTAACAGTATCAATTATGATAGACTCCTTTACCATCGAAAGGCCCAGAAAAGACAGATAATAAAAAGCGCTGGAAAAGCTGAAGATAAACCTATCACGCAATTTTGTCGACCCTTTTAGCAGTGAAAACCCTATAGACTTCATTAGGAGTTCACAACCCTTTAAATTACCACGAAATAACCCAGATACAACGCTGATTGAAAAAGTACGGGAAAGGGGGAGATAATCTAATCCAGTCAAATCTGTTGGCTCTTGACCTCAACACGAGAAATTAAACCTTTACTCTTGGAAGAGAGATTATGTTTATCTACTCACATGGAAAACAAACAGAACATCCAAAAAGAAAAAAAAACACGGGAAAGGGGAAATAATTCAATCCAGGCAACGGAATAGACCTTCCAGCAATAGGTCCGAGCCTTAACACCTCTAAGAGATGAGAATTTATCCCTATACAGTCCAAGGAAAGCTAGACAAAAAAAAAAAAAGAAACAAAAAGCGGGAAAGGAGGAGGATAACAATATCACGCCATTGTTTCAGTCCTTTAGCAGTAACAGGATTAACCTGGATTTGTTTTAGTTCCCCATATCTATGATCATAACAGTTTTTGCCTAGAGATGCCTTGAGGGCAATATCACAATGTTGCCCCATTCACATTGATCTAATTTGGGTGAGCAAACCTATGTTTAAAAACTACCCACCTTTTGAAATGTTGGACAGATAATTTTGCTCCATGTCTTACGTTTCAGTGAATAGTTTTAGAAGGTTTAGAAGAAGTTTCGCTAACAATTGCAATACCTATGATAAATCAAGTCTTATTATCTTCTCTTCAAAATATATATAATTATTTTTCCTCACGAACATCTTCATATGGTGCACTGAAATTTCACTTAATTCCATTAAATGATTCTGATGAGTTGCGCTTACAAGATTCATGGACAGACAACAGACAGCAAACTGACAGTGGGGTAACTCCTGTATACTCACAAACTCTTGTTAGTTAGTCATCACTCTACCTCCAAAATGCACAGTTCAGTTAAGCTTGTAATGATAACTATGTACTATTTTGAACAATTTATGTTAAACGCAAAAAGTATTATTTTTACAACCTGAAGTAATGATAAATACTTTACAGACCATTTAAATTCTTCTAGCTGTTTTACTCGGCTTCTATAGAACCTATATCACAATATCCTAATGGGATGGAAATAAAGAAACATGCCTCTTTTGACGACTGGTAGTTTACCTGCTTATAAAAGTACATGAGTTTTTTAACAAACATGATTAATATCTCTTTTATCAAGCTTTGATGACGGTGCTTCTTAAATTTATTGTTAGAAATGTTGACTTTAGAATTGAATATGTAAAAAACGGTAATACATTTGAAGGTGTTCTCTAAGTTATCTAGAAGGCAATTCATTTTTATACCTTAAAACCAAATTTTACAGAATTATTTTGCCCATGAAATAAATGAAATTACTTGCGAACAAAGAACATACCATTTATCTTACTGTATAGGTGCTTGTATGTGTACTGTACGGGTGCTTGCGAATGGTTTATACTGTCACTTTTTGCAATATACCCCAACAAAACTTAGCTTTTCGACCAAAAGAATGATCAATTATGGCACACAAATCTTTGCCATTTGTTTGAAACTACATGTAGCAGTTTAAACACGAATAAAACACTTTGGGATCCATCATTTACATCTGAAGAATAATTTTAAAAATCTTTAATAATTATTATATGCCATAATTCGCATAATACGCAATCGTTATAGGAAATATTATTGTATAGCAATGTAATACTAGTATTCCGTTTTAAACGTTACAAACATTTCCGCCAATATTCGCAGTTATTTCGATATATTGCAACAAGTGACTGTACAAACCATTCGCAAGCACCCGTACAGTACACATACAAGCACCTATACAGTAAGAGAAATGGTATGTTCTTTGTTCGCAAGTAATTTAATTTATTTTTAGGGCAAAATAATTCTGTAAAATTTTGTTTTAAGGTATAAAAATGAATTACCTTCAAGATAACCAAGAGAACCCCTTCAAATGTATTACCGTTTTTTTACGTATTCAGTTCTAAAGTCAACATTTCTAACAGTAAATTTAAGAAGCATCGTGATCAAAAGAGATATTAATGATGTTTGTTAAAAAAAAAATCATGTACTTTTATATGCATGTAAACGACCAAGCGTCAAAAGACGCATACATATCTTAACTTTCCATTAAATATGTGTAAAATACAAAAATAGGGTAGCAGCGATCTTCGTAGTAAGTGACTGATTCGCCGCTATACAAATCGCAACTAAACAAGTGACCAAAAAATATTCATTTCCGCTCCCACACTGTGTCAAACTATTTTTTGGGGTAAATTTATAACAACTTCTATCTTATTCCAAAGAATAAAGATTAAAAAGAAAGTAATTGATACAATTGAACGATAAATAAGTATAAGTAGAAAGATACAGATACAGATCTTTTATTTTTCCAATCACTGGGCATGACAATCAAATATAATCAATGTTGAACAAAATACAAATGAAGATTTAACAAGGATAATGAATGTTTTTTGTAAACTATTAATATGATTGAACATTGTAAATAAAAGGAAATAATAACTAAAGAAAACTTACATATATCAGTACATTACAACATATATACATGAACGCACTGTGATCCAGATCAAGCCCGCAAATCAGACCCTGACTTAAGTTCATTTCTTATGTTTCATAATTAAAGTAACTTTTGAATAATCTATAAGTTCTAAGTTTATTTCCCATATCTGCTTTTTTCTTGTCATCAAATAACCTATTTTTCCATATGTTCACAATTTTTTATTTTAAAACTGATTTTACTTTATTTATAATTTAACATGTTTTAGCATTGTTATTATTATTTAGGAAATATTCTAAAGTTAAGTATTTTAAGATTTCTTGAATACAACAATACCATGACTCTTTTTTATCTTGAGCCATTGATTTAGACAATTGAAAAGTTTCTGATAATAGAGTATCACCAGATCCACCTTTTACTAGATGACACCAATACCTTATAATACTTATAAAAACTGATTAGATGATAGGTAGGCTACCTAATTCACCTTTACATGAATCATTAGATGCTTTACTTCTTAAAGAATCAATTTCTTTGGTAATATACTTTTCTATATTGCCCCAAAATTTCAGACCTATATAACAAAATAGGCTGAATTGTATGGTAAAATATGTGCATTAATATGTTTGCATCAGGAATTGGGTGATTAAATATATTTCTTAATTTAAAAAATGCTTTTGTACCTTTATTATATAATTCTCGTTTAGCAGCTGAGAAACTTCCAGAAGATGTAAAAATGATTCCCAAATATTTATACTGTTGTGCATTCTCAATCAGATTATTTTCAAATTTTATTCTTAAATCCATTTTTCTGTCAGTTTTATTAAATACGAAAACTTTTGTTTTCTTTAAATTAACTGTCATTTTCCAATCTTTTGAAAAATTGGCTAGTTTATTTACACAGTTTTGTAGACCCTTTTCAGATGTAGATGATAGGACTACATCACATGAATGAGTTATAATAATTGACTATGTTAACTATATCTTAAACGGTTCGTTTCTTTACAAATTTACAAGACCGAATGAAACTGTCTCCGGGGGCTAAATTAATATAGGACAATATGTAAATTTCACACATGTGCGGAAAAACTTACTCGAGCACTTTCCCACTCCCACCTTTCTACCTAAAACAACCAAGGTAACCGTTGTAACCATGCGTAAAAAGTCTGGGTATAAATAATCCAAATAACTGTTATTATTTAGAATTTCTCCTCAGAATGAAAGTGTCATTTTATTATGCGGTTTTTATTTTTACCATTTATCTGTGTACCATTAGCAGCAGGCGTATAGAAAGTAAGTTTCGACTTTTATTTAAAATTTGGAAAATTTAAAATATCTGCCGTTTTATTTCATTAAAAAAATATTTATGATTTATGATATAAGTATTTATTTGATATTAAAAAAAGGTCTCATACTATGGGACCAAATCCGTTTGAAAAATATTTGATATATCCCAATTACGCTTGCATAACAATTATTGGTTTTAAATATTCTAATTGTTATATTTTATTTTACAAATCAAAGAATGTGATTCGCTGTTTTAATATATCCTTAGTGTTTAATTCTAGTTAATTACATGCGAGCCAAATCAGCTCTGAACTAGTTTCAATCTCTTGCATAGCTAATATTAGTTCGGAGCAGATTTTTCAACCATAAATGTTTGTATCTAAATGAGGTTATATACACACACCAAACTGGAACTATTTCATCGAATTCTATTCCCCATTTTAAAATTACTACACATGTTGTAAAATTTTGACAATAACCAAGTGTTATGAATTTGGAAGATAGGTGCGCGTGACAACATACCAATTCATATGTCACGATTTCCAGTCATTTACTAATATCATGAATATGCAAAATAAAAATATTTATTTTGCTTTATTTACACGCAATCATTGCATCGCATCTTTAAGTACAATGCACTGCAAACGTAAAAACCAGAGACAAACATGCGATTTAAAACGGACTTAAGGCCGTCAACGAACAGATTGTAAGGGAATTTGGACAAATTTGCGATTTAGCGACTTACAAAATTTCAACAAAACCAGAAAACTCAGTAAAAATTGTATGTTTTAAATTCGGTTTAAGTGTCAATTTTGCCGCCCAATGTTTGTCTACTGAGATACAGTTAGATAAATTTTGCTAATTTAACCATTTTCTACATCCACACTTCTTTCATTTCTTGAAATATCAGAAATATTTTGTCATATATCTAAATTCTTTGGTTTCTAAACCTTACTTGATGACTGGATGTAGTGTTGTTTCCACCTCTTTACTGGTAATACACTGTGTTATTTTGTCGGACATTATATGTTGTCTTGATTCCTGACCCCCATATCCGTTCTTTCTCATATTTAGTAGGCTTGTGAAGTCAAGGGCAGATAAGTCGGATAAGAAGTTTTAAAGGGTATGATAGAATAATGTATTCAGAACAAGAAAGAAGAAAAAGAAAAAGAGATAGAGAGAGAAAAAAAGCTCATACGACGGAATTAGCAATTAAGGCCGAAAATTGATTTTAATTTCAATAACAAAAAGGAAATTAAAAAAATCGAAAAATAAAAGATGCGCCATTTCAGAATAGTCTAAACCTATTTAAAGATCTTAAATAGAAAGATTTAGTTTATTCACGTTATATACGTGATAAGTGTCTATCTACTGTGCACTAAAATCATCTTTCAGTTCCATTAGAGTACTGGGCCCAGACAAGTACTTTAAAGAGTCTATATGTACAAAATAATTTTCTTGATTGTGCTACGCACTACATATACACTATTACTTGAAAGTTATTTTCTCAAATAAGGCAGAAATTCATATGGAGATAATATTTTGCAAACATTTATCGCTTGATATTCAAGTATCCCCGAAATTTGTAAGGATAAAAAAGTTTTTTTCCCTTTTTTGGAAGGATGTACCATTTGTAATTAAATTTTAGGCACTCAAAGGTTATGATAGAAAGGTTTCTTTTTTGCCGTGTAACATATGTTTCTCCGTAGCAAGAATACGAGTTTTGCTTATCCGACGTTTGTTTATTCGGCTTTTTGGCAAAGGTCTATAAAATAATATTTCGAATTTTCATCTACACACCTGACTCACAATTAACAAGAAAAATATACCCATGCATACAGTCATGATTTCAAAGGATGAGAACATTCTATAACAGAAGCACACTTAAATATTTTCTCTTCCCATAAAAGTTAAGTAAGATCAAACAATTATGATAAATATCGAATGCGAAAAACACTATTTATGCCTGAACGTTTACCTTCAAACAAAAAAGTATAAATATATTTTGCTTTTAAATTTCAAAATGGATTTTTTTTTATGAGTGTGAATGCTTGAATGTGGTCATAAAACTTATCATAAAATTTTATTACAAATATGTCTAATATTTCGATTTATTGTTGATTTGAAAGTTAATAATATCTAAAAATGTATTGAAACTACTGTAAGCACTTTGGTCCTTTTATAACATGTACAATTTTTGGTGGAGGAAGGTCATATTGATAAGGAAGAGCCATGCACTATACAGTTTTCATATAGAAACACAAAATTCGAAAATACATGGAAAAACTGAATAAAAAATACAAATAAAACAGATATTGGCAAAAGAATACCGAAACGGTAATGCAGGGGAAAAAGTTCACAAGACCGTAATCCAAAGATAAGGCAAACACAGGAAAATGTAATATAACAAACAAACAACACTAGGACACATGTATAACTAAGTGAATAAGAAAGGTAACCTTTTCCTGTCCTGTTAACGACAGTCGTCACATTGCAAACGGGAACACCCATTACGAAACAGACACACATTCGAAAGAAATAAAAAAACACAATAAACTAAAACAAATATATCAAAACAATGAAAATGCCAAAACACAAGCAATGTGAACCCCACAAAAAAAACCGAGAGTAACATCGAGTGGTTCTGAAGAGTGATCTTGTCCTGCTCCGTTAAAGGCACCCGTCACATTACCAATCAGTATCTTACGGTGAAGTTTCAAGTCCAGTGATGAGTCAATTATATACCTTCTTCATGCCGGATTTGAGATGGGCAGCATGGTGGGTGTCCTGAAAAGGAAGCAGAGACTGCTTACTCTTCCGGAGCACCTGAGTCTACCCCGGTTCTTTGGTGGGGTCCATGTTGTTCATACGTTTTTAGTTTTTAATTGTGATGCATGTATTCTTTTGGTCTCGTCTTCGATGTTTTCCGGAGTTTGTCAGTTGTTTCTATTTTTCCATCCTTCGAATATGCCTTTGGTATTTCTTGACTTTACTGACAGGAAAACACACACACACACACACACACACACACACACACACACACACACACACACACACATATATATATATATATATATATATATATATATATATATATATATATATATATATATATATATATATATATATATATATATATATATATATATAACGAGATAGAAACTTCAATTTTTGATTGGAATGATGATATCAACATGGATTTGACATAGCCCTGTATTATAATTTTATTTGACAGTAATTTCGCTCTGCCAAGAAAGTAGTTGTAGATATCACAGGCAGTAACGAATCAACTGTGAAATGTATACACCATAGGATGGATACTTTCATATGTTACTGCTTAGGAAAGGGAATTTCACAAATGGAAAGTCAAAATCACCCCTTTTTCGTAAAATTTTAATTTCAATCGAATTTAAACAAACTTAAGTTTTATATCGCCAAACTTTGATTTTAATTGTTTGAATTTTTGGGGAAAAAAATGACCATGACAACTAAAAAGGATAAAGAATAGTAGATCATTCTGTGCTCAAATACGTCAGAAGGAAGATCTTTTGAATTCTTAAAATTAAATTTGTTTAAAAACTGTTTGCACTCTCAGCAGTTCCTTATCACAAAAACCATATTGAAAGGAAAAATATTACAATTTTTTTTATAATTTGTAGATTTCATTTGCTCTTCATCTGAAAGGGACTAGTGTATTTCACACACATATACATGCACACACACATATATAAATTGCTAGTCTTAGTATTCGGATGTTCGGAATTTCTGGTTGTCACTTGCCTGTAACGATTTAGAGGGTTCAATCCTTTTAACATTAATTTTACCAAACATCCCGCAGATGTATGTTTGTAATAATCTTTCAATTAAGATAAACTCTAGATAAACGTACAAAATAAATAAGATTAAATTGGTATCAAAGAATTATATTAATGTAAGAAAACAACTAGATAAAAGCTGTTATGAGGATAAAAGTCCAATATCACATTAGTGAAACTATCTTGTTAGAAAAGTACGTTTGATTTAATCATATTAAATGGATGAATGTACGAAAACATCAATCCAAATTAAGTATAGGCTAATGTTGTAGTTTGGTGCAAATATGGTATTTAAAAGTACTAAAAATGAAAAAATATTACTCTTAATGGTATGTTCTAATTGTGATTACTATTCAATTAAAATAAGAAACCATTCAGATCATATAATTAAAAAATTAACAACCTTAACGATGTTCTTACTTCAAAATAAATTTTATTGAGTCTCCCAATAAATACTGTCACAACCATAAAAGAAGTTTTCTTCAAAAAGCGTGCTAAAGTAACACTTTCAATTATTGTTGGAGAATATAAAATTCCTTGTAAGTTTAGAAAAGCTAGTAACTTTTTGAATTTGATAGGAATGGAAGAAGTGGACTTCGATTCTGTATATATTTCACGCATCCATGAACCTGCCAAAAAATTTAAACCTGTCTTCTCTTTCCCGATCTCCAAATCAAAATCAAATGATTGCTCCCTTTACTACGTTCTACAGAAGTAACTGTTACCTAACCTTCTAAGACTAGGTTATGTTCAGACTCTGTTTAAAGTATCACCCTAAAATTTTTTACAATCGACTTGAAAGACTAATACAAAATTTCTATGTCATAAATGAAAATTAAAAATTACATTTCGTAGATTTTACGTCCTACTGGAATTGACTCATCGCCGTATTTAACACTATATGATTTTCCTCACTTGTTACGCGTTACGGACAGGACATGCTTACCCTTTCGGGGCACCTGATGTTACTCCTAGTTTGTGTGGTTGTTTACATTACAAGTTCTTTAGTTTTTGTTTTGTCTTGTATTTTTACGCCTTTGGTTTTGTCTTTATAGTATTCATTTGTTATGTAAGTGTTATCACGAATTCGCCTTGTCCTCGAATTTTGTCTATTTTGTGACGTTGATTGATTGGTATGTCATTGTTAACATTTCTATTGCTATGGCGTTCTTTTCCCGGTATTTGTTACAGTTAGAACTTGTCAGTAATAATGAATTAAATAGATATATGACCGACAGGTTGTAGGAATACCAATGGTCACAAAATGCGCTCCTCTCAGATATCCCTTTTCGTAGGTTTTAATTATTAATTATAGCTGATGTCAACGTGACATTCCAAAAATTAAAGCAACTTTTATAACATTTGTTTGTACTTTAATATTTTCTCTTGAATATTTTAAGTTACAGATTACCAATAAAAATTACGTCAGTGAATTGTAGTTTAACTAGTTCATAGGTATGATCGACAAAAAATATAAACAAGGATAAACTTAGGTTACACAGAATAATAATATATCCTTTTATGTTGCTATAAAACTTATTTGAAAGAATAACTGCAATATGACAAATTTTATAACGTGTTGATTTGTAGATGTATGTTTGATTATCAGCGTAAACATGTACTATAATTTGATTAATGATGCTTTTAATGCACGTATGAATATCAAATGATGTGATTTTAGTGATAGAAAAGAAGGGATCAACAATACACGTTTAACATAAGTATCATAGACGAAAAATATAAACAAGGATAAACATAGGTTGCATAGAATAATAATATATCCTTTTATGTTGCTATAAAACTGATTTGAAAGAATAACTGCAATATGACAAATTTTATAATTTGTTATATCTCATATGTTGATTTGTAGATGTATGTTTGATTATCATCGTAAACACGTAGTATACTTTGATTAATGATGCTTTATCGCACGTATGAATATTAAATGATGTGATTTTAGTAATAAAAAAGAAGGGATCAACAATACACGTTTAGTCCAAGGTTTGTTAGAAAATGGGTTCTATTTTGTTATTTCAACGTGTCATTTCTTCGAGAAGCCTATGTTTTAAAACCATTTTTGCAGAATTTTAGATGGAAATGTATGACAAAATTTGAGTTTGAACTTTTTAATCCTGTAACATAATGGCTAATGGTCTATGGTACGTTTACTTTTATTATATACCCGAGACGGAGTCGAGGGTGATATTTTTTCTTCTTGTAGTAATCTACCATAACACCCTAAACTAAAGGCAGTATGTTTATATTAGTTATTACTGCTTAGACTATGTTCCGATTGAGGCCTTATCATGAAGGTCACAATGTCGAATATCTAATAATCTGTCAAATAATTTGAGTATGGTTCGTCGGAAGCAGCAAATTAAATTTTCAAAACTTGATTGCACATATTTGCATATTTGTTCGTATATAAGTTTTAGATACACTGGAATTGTTATAAAAAATATTAAATAATATAGAATAACAGTAATGTATTTCCTAACGTCGGTATCATGGTGTTGGAAAAATTTGCTTCAAGAAACTTTTACAAATAACAAGGTTCTGCCTTTATAAAATGTCATGAAAAAAGTGGTTGGTCATCTTTTTTTTTTTTGATCTTATGTTTATTCTTATATAATTATATGTATGTTTATAAATTATAAATATCTTTCCAGATACTAGGTATGACGAAGTGGATCAAGAGATTAGATCATTACTTCATGAATTAAGAAACCAAGTGAGATATTTTTTAGTACAATGTTATGTACATAAACTGCTTTTGCAAACTCAGAAATATAACATGTAATTAGTTATATTACACTTTTACATTTTCACTACTCTATTTATCTATGTTATCTAAGCCGGTCCATATAATGCTATATGGACCGGCTGTACATTATATGGACCGCCTCGTTTTGGCAAAATCGATTAAATTCGATTAAATCCCAGAAAAGTATAATATAACAATTAGTTCATGACACTTTGGGTCAAATGTCAGTATATGGACCGGTCGGTCGCCCTCCAAAAATTATATGGACCTAAGCTTCGCTTCGGTCCGTATAATTTTTGTCGGGCGACCAACCGTTCCATATACTGCCATATGACCCTCAATGTCATGAACTATTTGTTAAATATATATTTCAAGGCGTGAAGGTGTATAAAATCAATAACTATTCAAACCTGTTAAGAAAAATACCATTAATACACCCCCTTCTATATTAGCCGACTCCCGAAGAAATGATACTAAATTTTCGGCAATGGCAGTCTCGTGTTATTTGTTTATTGCATCGAATAATGTATTTATATTGGGAATTCGATAAATTTTGTTTAATATTTGACGCCATACCTTTCTGTATTGTTTACTGATATCGTGTAGGGGGGAACTGTTGCTGTCTGTTGAAGGAAATACGGTGATTCCTACATTTAATTATTTTATTTTCCTATGGTATGATATCACATTGACGCCAACTAATATCCTCACAGTTTCATATGGCATTAGACTCGCTGTAAAAAAAGATATGTTTGTAAAATAAATGTCCATTAAGAGTAATATTTTTTTCATTTGATTTTGTTGTGTTATCTTATGTGTTAATGGAGACTCTAGCGACGTTACGAACAGAAGTAAAAAAAATATGTTTTAAATGGTTATAATTTACTCTCACTAGATAAATCATTAGTAAAAGGAACTCCTTAAAACAGTCGTTCAAATCATATTTTAAAAGGAAAAATATTCACACAATTATTGAGAGAAGGTTTAGATATGGTTTTTGCAACGCTTAAAAATTTATTGATTTATCTCGTCAAGCACGACCACTTTTATAATTTATAGAAATTTTTCTCTTCTTTTTCCAGTATCTAGAGAGAAAACCTGAAGGAAAGAATGAAAAAGTATGTAAAAATGTTATTTTCAAATAATTTTTTTTAATCATAGTGTTACGATTCTCTGCAAGAAGTTTATGGAATGATCAAGTTCAACAGTATATATCAAATAGAACATCGAAACTTACTAAAAAGTATGTGGGGTTAAACTTAAAAAGGGCACCATTTAAAAATCGGAAGCCGTCTAGCATTCTTCAAATATGGCGCAAATTTTGGTCCGCGGTGAGATCATCCATGACAAAAAAAATCCAACAGATTATCCAATTAAGATCTTGCCAACTACCAATATTTAACACAAAAAGTTTGTAATTATTCCTATATGCAATCCATGATTCCAAAGGAATGCATATGTTTTACACAGTATGAATACAGAGAGTTCAACAATACTATAGCAACCGATCAAAATCATCAAATACCCAAGACAACAATAGCTACAAATAGCTTAAAACACAAACATAAAACTTAGGCAATTGGAGCCAAACTTGACAGCAATATTATATACTGCTCTTACCTGGTACAGACAAGTTGGGTTAAACGGAGTTATAGATACTAAACCTTTCCTCTTTTTCCTCCAAGAATATTTGAAAAAAGCACATAAAACTGAAGCCGTATAATCATTGTCTTTTTGTCTTTTATCTCAAGCACTCTAATAATAATAAACCCCCATATTTCCCCCGTAGAATTAATTATATTGATAATATGATATACATATGCATGTAACATAAAAGAAAATATGACAAAATTTTTATTATTACCACTTATTGATCTGCTTTTCGACTTCAACCTCCCCCTCCTTAGGGGGAGGTCGAAGTCGAAAATAGAAGCATCTCGAACTCAGGTGCAATTATTTCGATACTAGCGTGAAACTGGCACTATAGAATATATTGTTATGAAATTATCAACTTTATTGAAACTAAGAAATATGTACTTCGTGCATAGCCCTGCCCTTAGAAACAGACGACTTGCTCAAAGACTTAGAAGAAAAAACGCCCTGTTCACATCAATTACTTGCTTTGTGCCTAGCATCCGATGTAAGTAGTACATTTTTGCAAAAGCGGGGAGCAATTCCTTGTAGTTCTTAGATTGTTTGGTTTTACCATTTCGCTGATTCGAATCTGCTTCAATATTTTGGTTTTATGCTTTGGATTTCAACAATAACGTTCATGGGTGCAATTGATTGTTAGAAATTCGACAACATGTAAATATCCTGTTGATGATTATTGGTTTAACAAAATATTCGACCGGATTGACTTTGTTGAACTTTACGATGGGTGCCGTATACGGAGCAGGAAATGCTTACCCTTCCGGAGCACCTTGGTAAACTCCTGATTTTCATAGGAGTTCGTGTTGTTCATTGTTTTTTTAGTTTTCAGTGTTTATTTGTTGTGATTATGGTTGTTCATTTGTCTTCCCGGGTTTGTCTGTCCAATGGATTACGTTTTTTGATTGCTCCTTAGGTATTTTTCTCCTCTTTATTAAATCTTAATATATTTCAGAATGACAGAACCGCAGATGATGAAACTAATTCGAATTCCTTGCATCAGAAGAAAAGCACAGCAGATGATGGGTCGAATTCAAAGGAACATATCGACGCAATAGAAAATCAGGTAAATTACTGAAATTATGATCCTAAAGACCATTTTAAATCTAGGCAGTGGAAAGAGCAATGGAGAGTGTGGTCAGTTTGTCAGTGGGATTTTCGATTTATAAGAATAAATATGGCATATAAAGTTTTGGAAGTTGTTTAAGTAATATGGAAAATAATTTCAATGTTGCATTGCCTTAAGAAATGTCTTGTCTTGTTATCGCAACATCCGAAATAAAACTTTGTGCAAAATCATCGTGTGTGGCCAGTAACGCCGGAAAGGATGGCTGATTATTTTTATATCACAGTGAAAGATACTTAAACAAGGATAAAATATAATGCATTCGGATCTAGAGGAATGACTCCTCACAAGAAATCTCAGATGTTAATGGGAGAGACTCTGTTTGTTTCAAACATTCACGATGTGTACTTTACAACTATTGAAAATATGTTTGAATGTATTTAGAAATTTCTGGAAAAATACACATATTGATATATAAATATATTACAGAATGTTGATCCAGATTCAAAATATATGGAACTCATTGAAAGTTTCCAAGTTCTACAGAGAGGAAAAAAGCTTAAGGTAAAATAACTAGGATTGTCAACACTGTAGGTATTTTATATCTACTTTGTGTCACTTTTATTTTCAAGTTCAGATACATTGTACATGTATTTAATATAACAATAATATGGAATAAAATTCTTTGATACCAATTTTGATTCACAAGATGTTCACATTTAGTCGATTTACAACCCATCAGTTGTGCTCAAGGCCTAAAATGTTGAAAACTAAAACAACAATCCAAAAAGTTGAAAAGACGAATATAAGATTAATATGTATTGAAGAAAAAAAAAGCCAATTTAATCTTGAAGATTATACAAAAAGTAATAGAACAGCGTTTGTTTTGCTCTTCTTTATCTTGAAAGTTGCCGTATGATCTTCAAAAATGAAAATCTACAAAATTTCATACTTTTCAGAAAGATTAAGACGCCCCTATCATCGACGTTAGCAGTATACTCCTTCTCATAATACGGGCTATTCATATGCTTCTTAACGAAGATTCGTCATCTTAATTTTGTCATCGTTAAGTACCGCAATATAGTGAAGTAGCAGTATACTTCTTGATAATCCGTACATGGGATGCAACAATGGAGCATGATTTTCACCTAAAATTTTGCCGTAGCCACATAGGCTCGCACCCGGAATATTTCACACCGCAGTCCACCAGTCTACCAAACGAGCTTAAAAGAACTTCACTAGCACAGTTTAATGGCGGATAGTCATTCATACGATCGTAAACAACGGATGACCGTTTACATGTGCCACTTTATTTTGACAGAAGTATATTATAATTTAAGCAGAATACAATCAGAAATATAAGCACGATATTAGAAAATCACACGAACTCTGTTCAGGTGCATCGACATGATATGCAATTTGAAATGGTTGTCATAGACTAGGAAAACCTATAGTAAATTTTATTTTGGTTTGATTAATTGTTCAAAAATGGCGCTCCTTGTCTCATCGCGATTCGAACTCACAATCTCAGTGTTGACAGGAAACTGTCACTGGTAATTATAACAAACAAACCTAGAAAGTTCAGCCAATGCAGTTCCAACAGTAAATTGTAAAATAATGAACCCTGACAATGTAAACGGATTTTTATGCCCTTTGATATCTTTGTACTATTGTTCTCCAAATCCTTATTACCGATATCCCAATTTTTTTGGCAGTGAATTCAACTTTAAATGTATAATAATCTGGAAAATAGCACTGCATTACAAATTGTAAAGTTTCATAAAAGTACATATATTTGACACAGGCAATTGATATTCACCCTGAAGATAGTAAGCACGTGAAAGCAGAAGCTGTCGAAAAGTATCCAATGACGCATGAACAACGGGTGCAACTAGGACTGGAGTCAGAAAGGGTATGTTTTTTCTCCCCAGGAATTTAAAACGAATTAAAAAAAATCAAATTATATTATGATAATGGCTACTAAGTTTTTTTTTGGAATTGCTCACAATATATTTCTATGTGAAGAAATTAACTATATATTCAGGTAAGTGTTGTTTATAAAGCTATACCTAAGAAAAAGAACTATCTTTAAAGATATATCCAACGCATTTGCAATATACATATTCTCGTTCATTTGTTTCCTTACTTACTTTAAAACCCCGACAAAGTCCCTCATTAATTAACCAGTGCATCATTGACGTATACATTTCACATAATAGTTGGTGTTAAAAATTATATAATTGTCCCCTAGCAGGAAGTATTTTTGTAGATGGAAATAGCCATTCATCTGATCACAAACTTTGTTTTTAATAGCTGTATTGTTATACATGAATTTTAATTTTCATCTACTGAACATAGGAAGATTAACCGAAGACGTTTTTCCGAACATAACAAATAACATCATTTCGTCCAATCACAGAACAGATGATTGACAACGCCCATGTGGTTAACATAGTCAAGCGTCTTTAAGGGCATGGCACAAAAATCGAAACCATACAATGTTAACCGGCTGCGTCGGAAAAAGTCATAAAGAATAATAGTAGAATACGTGTGAAGACTGGATAAACCAAAACATCTTAAAGAAAAATTAAAATTTTCAATCATGTTTTTTTTTTCTAGCCTGGTGAACGTGATGCAAGTAACTCTGGCATTAGTAAGAGAGGCTTTAAAACTGGTCGGTTGTGGGAAAATGGTATAATACCATACGAGATTGACCAATCTCTTGGTAAGATAGTATGCACGAATATAACTAATACCTATGTCATTTGCGTTCGAGAAGGAAATAAACAAAGTCTGCCTTAAAATGTGGTGATTTGTAGGATTGAATATCATCTAGAATCAAATTGTAATATAGTTAAATTATAAAAGAATTGGGGCCGCAGAAAGACACGCTCAGAAGTCTGGTTTTGAAATTTGTTTCTCCCCTTTCTATAAAGAAAAAGATACGCATTTTTTGTTAATATAATGAGAAACCAGAGTGAGTTATATTTTCCTAACCAATGTAGTAGGCTTTTTACTTGACGTTTGTCATTTAGTGAAGGGTAAACTTCATTAAATTAAAACACAAAATAGGAGTTGAAGCTATATGTTTAGCATTGATTAGCAGTTGACCATTAAAAGATACTTATCTTAACAAAGTATGTTTCAAATTTTAACAAGATATATTGAGCACATCGAAGTCTACACGATTTTTAATTTACCCAAAAATAGTTAATTTTGTGATTTTTCGTGCACATTTGATTTTTTTACGGACAAGGCGACATAACTCCAGAACAACATCTGACTTTAATACGGTAACAGTATAGACATGATAGAGGAGCTTAAGGAAATTTCAGTCTAGTGAGTCTTTTTAGCAACTTCAAACTTTGATCACAGATACAAAGAACTTGGCAATATTTTGTAACCATTTTTGCACCATTTTAGTAAGGATGATTTAAGTTTTTTAGAATAATTATGAATATTTACCCTGGAAACAATAAGAAAAAATGTGTTCATGTACTTATTAATAAAGTTTCATTTTTTTAAGTAGAAAGGCTAAATGTAGGTAAGGGAGATAATAAATTTGTCTCCCTTTTAGCCTCAGGACAAAAGGAAGAGAATTTAATTATCTCCCTTACCTACATTGGTTAGGAAAAGATAACTCACTCTGGTTCCTCAATTTATCTAAAAAATATTTGAAATTGCTATTTAATGTTTTACAGATTATCCTGAGGCTAGAGATGTTATACAGAATGCAATAGATATAATTGATAGTCTTACGTGTGTACGTTGGAGGCCCCATAATGATACCTCAGAGACAGAGGTTGGACATGAGTCTTATGTTAATTTCTTTAGCGGCAGGTAATTTCTTAATAAAAATATGCATTAATGGTTATTTCAAACGTTGTACTCAGTATAGTTCAACACTGTTTGTAGCAGCAGCATTTGACTTCTTTTAGCTTTTTTAGGCTTTCAAATATTTTTCTAAATAAACACATATACCCGACGAACGTTAATCCAGAAATAAAACGGAATTTAGGGATTTAACGATAATCCTCAATCGTTTTAATTCTTTCAGTGGATGTTGGTCTGGTGTAGGTCGATCATCAAATGGTAAACAAAGCCTCAGTCTCAGCTCACCTGGATGTGTCGGGGTATGTAGATTCTAATGGAACATTCTTATCTATTTGTATCTTTACAGAACTAATATAAACTGCCATGTTTTGATTGACACGGGATTTTTATCACAATTTTTAAACTGATGTCTTACAATTATTTAAAATTAGAAGAAAATGAAGACTGACAAAAAAAATTTATTCTTGCTACATATTTACCTGATATAAGGTTCCTGTGACGGTTATATACGAAATATTTACCAGGTATGAGTGACATATTACCCGACGCGAAGCATATAACCTTATAGACCTTGATATTATGATTATTATACTGAATGCCATTTATTTAAGATCATTAATGAAATATATATAACCAATTAATTTCAACAACCTTTTTATATTGCCCGCGTATGAAAAGGCATTTTATCACATTGCTCTATTGGAGATATCTAACGCAATATTGACTACAATTTTTACCATTGTGACGTAATTACAGACTTGTATGCCGGTTTTGATATCACCAACGTTCATATGTAAAATATTACAGTAATCAATATCATTAACAAGAATATGGTAATACTTAATTTGCTATTCTGATTTTCCATTACAAATCTGATGCAGGTACATGCAATATGCAATTTCAAGTGTCCAAAAAAAAAAAAAAAAAAAAAAAAAAAAAAATCAAAAAATCGTTTATAGCCTGATTATGGGAATGTTCTTGGACTTTCAGCGTTAATGCCACGTAGATTATGTGATACTTGAGATACAGATTACAGAATGCACTAGTATTTTCCTGGTGTCTAACAAGAGTGAAAATTAGATTTGGGAACTGTTCTGTATATGCATTTTTGGGAAATAGGTTACGTATCAGTGAATTTCCTCAAATCTGTGATAGTCAAGAATATGTTCTTTTTATTTCAGGTAGGAATTACTCTTCACGAGATGCTTCATGCTATGGGACTATGGCATGAACAAAGTCGAACTGATAGAGACTTTCATGTATACATCCAGTATGCGTTATTAGGAGTACAGCCAGGGAATGGTAATTACGGAAAATTTGACACTAGAGATCTAAATCCTTATGATTATGAATCGATTGAACACTACTCGCTGTCAGTAAGTATAACCGGTATCATGCGAGAATCACATCTTTGTGACAACAAACAATTCCTTTTCCTGTTTGGTTATTTGTTGCTGAAGTTGAAATTATAAAACTTGAAATAATATGTAAATTCAGAGCATGATCTTTAAAAAATTATAATGAAATACATGCAGAAAAATGTTGCAAAAAGAATCACATGGTTTGAGTAAATAAAGTCTGAAAAATATCATTCATGATTACATATAATTAAAAGCAATCAAACAATTGTAAATTAAAAAATAATAGAATTACTAAGGGTTCATTCGTTGTATTGCACATGGTAGATCTCCTTAGCTGAAATTTGGCTTCCTATTTCGGTATTTTTGGTTATGAGTACTTCTTGTTTTAAAATAAGTTTGGTTTTTGGTCTTCCAAATGTTTCGGTTTTAATGCTGCTGATAAGAGGTAACTCCTTAAAATGCGTCGTATACAGCATAGTATAAATTTATTATATCTAATATTAGTATCTTTGGATTGTTATTTGATTAAAGAATGCAATGAGCCTATGTCATAAACACAGAAATTTAATACTCTGTGAAATGAATGTTTCAAGATCTAAACATGAACAAGTAAAAGTATACATTGTACTACTTGTGGTTTGCACAAATTCAGTCCTACCAAATACCGACTAAAATAAAGCTAGTAGAAAAACCTAAACTTCATAGTATCGAGACTAAGAGTAGAATGAAATGTTTTAATGAACGAAAGTCATGAATAAATTTTGATGCACAAGATGTGCACATTTCTTCAGTTTATGACTCATCGGTTTTACTCGGGGACTTGAAATTTGAAAACAAAAATTTTGGTTTTTACAGAAAGGATTTGAAGCACTACAACCAGAACTAGGTTTCCTTACTTCATACGGTTCCGGCTTATCTTTCTATGATATAGCAGACATAACTGATGCCTACAGGTGTACATGTATGTACTAATATTCTTATTTTGTAAATACTATATAAGCATTTTTAAAATAAAATTGTTCTTAAGGATGATCGCTAGTCCAATAGGAAATAAATAGGATTTGAAATGGGTGTTTTAGTTTGAGAGAACATATGAATAGTAAACAAATAAGCAAGAAAAAAAATATAGGTTCATGCGTTCATTTTAGACCTATAAGGCCTTAAAAAATTTGCAGGAAATAGGTTTTCTCTGGATTTTACATTGTCTTTGCATTGACAACTTCAGTCTCTCAAAGATTTTTGAAAAAATAAAATTATTTCATAAAATGTTGTCAAATACCATTTTAAGGTATATATGATTGAATTATAAAAGAAAAAGTGGGGGTTCATGGGCAAAAAAATTTCATGTTTAAGAAATGGATAAAACCTGAGGATTCCGAAAATCTGACAAAAAGACCAAAACATGACCAGCGAGCATCCTTGAAAGATAATTGTAAATTATGCATAATTTTATTCGAAATTAGCGATAGAACCTTTTCAGTATAGTGCCGGTTCGGATTCAGTCAATATTCATACAGTTTATCTAGAATATTTTATAACCAGTTATTAAACATTGCATATAACATTGCAATAATTAATGGCCTATCAGTATCACAGAGGCCCGACTTCTGGAAATTTATTTCTTTTTTATTTTATTTTTTTTTGTTATCTTATTTCATTAGTACTTTTAATAAATATTCACTGTAACAACGAATATTCTGCGTTTATTATCAATATGCTATACACTATCCACGGCCTTATACTAAAAAGGACGTGGATAGTGTATAGCACATTGATAATAAACGCATAATTTGCGTTGTTATAGTAAATATTTATTAAAAAGTAATTATGAAATAAGACAACAAAAAAATAAAATAAAAAAGAAATAAATATCCAGAAGTCGGGCCCCCGTGGTAAATACTAGACTTGTCCCATTTCTATTAATATTCAGATGGATGTTCAAACCAATTAGAATGTAAAAATGGTGGATTTCTAAACTTCAAGTGTAAATGTTACTGTCCATACGGATTAACAGGCGAAACCTGTGAAACTGTTATTAACAGCAAAGGTGAGGTTTTGTTTGAATGGCCCTTTTTAAGGGACTATATTTTAATGCTTTCAAAATTGATGAAACTGTTATTAACAGCAAAGGTGAGGTTTTGTTTGAATGGCCCTTTTTAAGGGACTATATTTTAATGCTTTAAAAATTGATCCAACAAGCAAAACCTTAGTAGGAGGAGACAAAAAATCCATAATTTTCGTGAATCAACTAATACTAGGACTTCTCGCACGACAGAGTGCTATTGGTTCAAATCCCATATACATTGTTGGGGATATATCTTTACATTTAACAGACATTAGAAGCCTGTTACAAAGTTAAGCAACCCAAACAATTTGTCGATTGCACATTAAATTTATGAACTTAGAGTAGCAGGATTATAGCAGTACGTGTACAATTTAATAGTAGTGGACTATTGTCTTCCAGATTCCCTTGCTGTCCATTTCTGTATGTAATGCCTTTCTTCTGCCACGTTCTAACTCAAACAAGAACTTCACACAAAAAAGAGCAAAATTGGATTGTGAACACTAGTCATACTGTAAATAAATTAAAATGTTTGAAACAAATGATTATACATCCCTTAAACATGCCAGTTGCAGTTTGAAGAATAATTCCACTAAATGCACCAAATTTAATTCTTTTACATATATATTACTGTGTGTTCTATTTATATTTTATAGATTGCGGGGGTATAATTGAACTTGTTCCAGGAGAAGAAACTGTCATTACGTCCCCCAATTTTCCTAATAATTACGATGTTAATTCAGAATGTGTTTGGCTTTTGAAGGTAATTACTTATATCGGTTGTCACTGGTTATGAATTTTGCTACTGTTTATATTTTCACTCTACTATTTCAAAATGTAGACCTTTATGAAATTAAAGATCATCTTCCTTATTCACATCTCTGTCTCTGAACCTTTTCTGTCATCTTGACAAAGGATTTTATTATTTTAAATATATAGGCTCCACCAAATTTCCGCGTGCGGGCTGAAGCAGACGTATTACACTTGCCATATGACACGGAAAATAATAGATGTTATCATTGGTTAGAAGTAAGATACAATTTGGTTGGACAGACAGGCATAAGGTAATACACCGTTTATCTTTAGACATGACGTTTTTTTTATTTCATATCAAAATTTTCAAAACATTCCGTTCTTGTGAATTTAAAGAAAAACGTATTGCATTTTATGTGGAAGGGTCCATGCACTGAAAATTTTACAGTTTTAAAACAAAAGGAATTTTTTAACTTTCAAGAAATGAAATCTTTCTGGTTTTTAAAAAAAAATTATCACCTAAGTCTGATTTGTTTTTACAAAGAATCTTTGATAATCCTCTCTAAATGGATAAAGAACTTGGAGATACAGATTTTTCAAAACCAAGATTTGGAATTATACAAGAAAATACACAATACCCACATGCAAAATAGCAATTGACACGTACCTCTCCATAAGCCTTAAAAATAAATATATTGGACAGCTTACTGATTGTTTTATGTAATGTTTGTCCAACTTAACAGAGAATGTGGAGACTCAAGTGGTGATGTTTGGACAACTTCACCGTGGGGAGAAAAGAACCTTATGTTACTGATATTTGATAGCATTTTTGGAAAACTACACTTTCCTGAAAAGGGATTTTCACTAAGAGCTTGGACAGTTACAGATGGTAGGTAGAAAGAGTACAACGAATAAATAATCAAAATTCATTTACTTATTTTAATTTTTAAATTCAAATTATTCAAATTTTCACTGAATTGATATTTATGATTCATTAATAAATGAAACAAAAAATAAATTTATTAATTTTTTTTGATAATCTGGAGTTAGAAGTTTTCGTCTCAAAAGTATAATTTATTAATATGTACAAGCTATTAATTAATACATACGAGAATATTTTGGTCTCTTAAGAGATGGCAAAGGAGAACGAATATTTTTGTCCATTTTATTCGTGTTTTGATTTTTATCCTCTGTTAAAGGCTGTATACCAGATCCATGTGTCTATGGTGTGTGTAAAGACTGTGACGGTCAGGCATATCGATGTCAATGTGATCCTGGTTTTGAAGGACAAAACTGTGACCAGTTGCAAGGTATATATATTTTTTAATTTGTGCCACTTTGTGAAAAAAAAAAATAATGTCCGTCTTATAGTTGTGTTAGTCATCCCTGTTTTGAAACGGCAATATTGATGTAACATCAGAATCATTTTTCTACAAAGTAATCAGTCTCTCATGTGTGAGTTTCATAACAGTCATTATATTTAGTTTGCATTCTGAATTTGTAAAGGAAGAACAACCTTTAAGGATGCTCGCTGGTCATGTTTTGGTATTTTTGTCAGATTTTCGGAATCCTCAGGTTTTATCCATTTCTTAAACATGAAATTTTTTTCCCATGAACCCCCACTTTTTATTTTATAATTCAAACATATATACCTTAAAATGGTATTTGACAAACTTTTTTGAAATCCTTTTTATTTTTTCATACATTTTGAGAGACTGAAGTTGTCAATGCAAAGACAATGAAAATCCAGAGAAAACCCATTTCCTGCAAATTTTCAAGGCTTTATAGCTCTAAAATGAGCACACGAACCTATATTTTTTTCTTGCTTATTTGTTTACTATTCATATGTTCTCTCAAACTAAAACACCTATTTCAAATCCTATTTATTTCCTATTAGACCGGCGATCATCCTTAAAACGAAGTCAAAATAATATATACCGCCTTAGCATTTGACGGGATACTGCATGAAAAAGACAAATATGTAAATACTGACTTGTTTTGTTTTTTTAGTTAAATTCAACTGTTATTAAATTTCATCATTTGTATGATTTAACACGATGGTTAAGTCTTTTTAAAATAATTCATTTTGTTTGTTGATTACTCGTGTTTTTACGAACAAAATCTACATGGTTGTAAAGCCTCTTTAAGTTCGTTATCATCTAAGTACGATCAAAATAATCTTTTTCCTCAAAATTTGCCTTAATTACATGGTTGTATTTAGAAGATGGAAATATATTATACTATACAATTTCTACACCATGTTCTTTTCTTTGCAGCATCATCGACTTTAGAGTGCACATTTGAGAAAGGAAGCAAATGTTTCATGAAAAACATTGAAACCGATAATTTTGATTGGAAAATGTACTCGGTATGTTTGTAAGTGCAGTCAGATGGGCAATACTTACATTGCTGTTTTGAACGATAATTATAGAAAGACAAACAGTTGTCTTTTTGATAAAAGATATTGACTTTTTCTCCTATGAACTGAAATTGATTTTTCAAAAATATCTCAAGAATTTGTTAAAAATATCAATAAAACTTACTATAACTTTTGTTGCATGTAATTGACATTAGTTATAGCCATATAAAATACTGAAATGCATCAATGTGTGGTCATTGATTTGTACTTAACTCGACATCGACACCTAAAACAAATGTGATCTTGTACCTACTTTTTATATAGTAAGGTTTCGTGTGCCATATGTTACATTCATGTTCATTTAAAAAAAATTGAATTGTTGTTATAAGTTTGTCACCAGTTGCAGATATATGCATAACAAGCAGTAGCGTTTTTTCAGTCAATATACATTTACTCATAACAAACACTCCTACTATAAATTTATATTTATAAGACCAATCGTCAACAAATCTGTCTGATAATCCGAGGCGACTTTTATTCAGAATAGTTTCTCTTTGAAATGTGTTCACTGCTTTCATGAAATTGAGTGTAATTTGGCAAACCACTTCACTATTGGTAGCTTGTTTTGAGAGTTATGATTATGAACAATTTTCTTGTTCAATCGTATATTCATGAACTATGATTGTTTAAATTAAATACAATGGTCTTGTAAAACGTTGCCGATTGTATTCATTTTATGGAAATCTCTTATTAAACTCAGCCACTTTAAATGCAAAAAGGGAGTACTTGTCGTGATGCATGAAAAAAAATTGAAAAATGATAATGCTCTCCATCCATAATAAAGTGTACCTCTTCATTAGAAGATAGAAAAAATGATAAAAAAATACAATAAGTACATTAACAATTTATAGACGTTTGCACATAGTGCAGAAGCAGTTTCTACAAAGTTCACCAGTAGTTTATAATTGAGTTTTTGAAATGGCTGATACTTTTAAAATTTTTTATTTGTATTTGTCAGTTTAGAGAAGAATTTATTTCGGACGGAATTTAGTATACATCTAAGGAAAAATTTATACTCATAATTTGCTTCTTTAAAAAAACGTTATTATCTTCATCTTTAAAAAAAATGATATTCATCATCTACGTTCTTATTACAAAGTGTACAAATTATATCCTATCTAGATAAGTTTGGATATCGACATTTAAATTTTGATCACTATAAAAGAAAATATAGAATTGAACGGAATAACGAAACTACCTTAGTTTGGGGAAGAGCTGGAAAGAAGATACATTTTAAAAGATCTCGTTATAATTTTAACTTTTCACTCAAGCAATATTGTAGGGTCCAACTGTATCAGATCTAACTGGGCCTGAAGGTGCAATAGAAGGCGAGAATTACATGTATGCTGAAGCCTCTTCTCCAAGAGTGTCTGGCGATACAGCAGTTTTAGTGTCCGATATAACATTTCCAGGTATCTGCTTTAACTGATATTGTAGGTCAAAGTTTAAAATATTTTATTATACCTTATTTAATGCAGATTTTATTTATATTTTGTCTAATTACAAGTAGTTCTCTTTGTTGTATACTTTATACAATACACAGGTAGTTACCAATAAACTGCAGTCTTAAATCTCAATTTTAAACCAACTGTATTTATCAAACAACATATTTAGGTTATAGCTGGCAACGTTAGAATATTGTATTGCTAGTCCATTAGACATTTCAGTGTAGTTTTCTGTATAATCTATCTTTTTGTCCCGATACTAAAATCACAGTTTATATTACAATTTATATTGAAATAGAATCAGAAAAAAATCACCAGTTTAAACTTTCTCATGTGCAAAGTATACTTGCTTCCTGTCAAATATCAAAATTAAAATGTCAAGATATTGGCAAACAATGTCCTGGGGAAGCGGAATTCCTGTTGCCAGCAGCCGACAACCTACGTAGTGACACTTTTGCATCCAATCAAATCTCCAATTTTACTTCAAACTTTTTCAAACATTAACTTTGATTATTTTACCATGAATTGTTGACAAAAAACATCTAAGAACACCTTTATAACATGTATAATCTTTTATGTACATGTCTATGAATAAAGGATAAATTTTGTACATAGCAATGAATATGCAACCATATGGATATCACCGCAGAATAAATGTTGTTCATAGCAATGAATATGCAACCGTAAGGATATCACTACAGGATACATTTTTAGCTCACCTGGCCTAAAAGGCCATGTGAGCTTTTCTCATCACTTGGCGTCCGTCGTCGTCTGTCGTCGTCTGTCGTCGTTAACAATTTTTCAAACATCTTCTCCTCTGAAACTACTGAATGAATTTGGATAAAACTTAGCATGATTGTTCCTTAGGGTATCCTGCACAAAGTTTATGCTTCGATTTTTGATCCGTCGAAAAACATGGCCACTGTTACTAAAAATAGAACATAGGGGTCAAACAGTTTTTCGCAAGTATTTCAAAAATCATTAGGTTACGGCAAATTCTGGCACGTTGAAAGTGTTGAGCATGATGAGAGCTACCTGTGTGCTGATTTTCGTGAAAATCTGTGAACTGATGTTAGAGTTATTGCCCTTTTTTGACATTTTTGGCTTTTTTTAATGTTATTATTTCAAAAATCTTCTCCTCTGAAACTACTGCATGGATTTGGATAAAACTTAGCATGATTGTTCCTTAGGGTATCCTGCACAAAGTTTATGATTCGATTTTTGATCCGTCGAAAAACATGGCCACTGTTACTATAAATAGAACATAGGGGTCAAACAACTGTTTTTTGCAAACATCTCAAAAATCATTAGGTTATGGCAAATTCTGGCAGGTTGAAAGTGATCAGCATGATGAGAGCTACTTGTGTGCTTAATTTTGTGAAAATCTGTGAACTGATGTTAGAGTTATTGCCCTTTTTTGACATTTTTGGCTTTTTTTTTATGTTATTATTTCAAAAATCTTCTCCTCTGAAACTACTGACTGGATTTGGATAAAACTTAGCATGATTGTTCCTTAGGGTATCCTGCACAAAGTTTATGCTTCGATTTTTGATCCATATAAAAACATGGCCACTGTTACTAAAAATAGAACATAGGGGTCAAACAACAGTTTTTCGCAAGTATCTCAAAAATCATTAGGTCACGGCAAATTCTGGCAGGTTGAAAGTGTTCAGCATTATGAGAGCTACCTGTGTGCTGATTTTCGTGAAAATCTGTGAACTGATGTTAGAGTTATTGCCCTTTTTTGACATTATTGGCTTTTTTTATGTTATTATTTCAAAAATCTTCTCCTCTGAAACTACTGAATGGATTTGGATAAAACTTAGCATGATTGTTCCTTAGGGTATCCTGCACAAAGTTATGCTTCGATTTTTGATCCGTCGAAAAACATGGCCACTGTTACTAAAAATAGAACATAGGGGACAAACAACAGGTTTTCGCAAATATCTCAAAAATCATTAGGTTATAGCAAATTCTGGCACGTTGAAAGTGATCAGCATGATGAGAGCTACCTGTGTGCTTATTTTCGTGAAAATCTGTGAACTTATGTTAGAGTTATTGCCCTTTTTTGACATTTTTGGCTTTTTTTAATTATTTTTTTTTATTGTTATTATTTCAAAAATCTTCTCCTCTGAAACTACTGCATGGATTTGGATAAAACTTAGCATGATTGTTCCTTAGGGTATCCTGCATAAAGTTTATGCTTCGATTTTTGATCCGTCGAAAAACATGGCCACTGTTACTAAAAATAGAACATAGGGGTCAAACAACTGGTTTTCGCAAGTATCTCAAAATTCATTAGGTTACGGCAAATTCTGGCACGTTGAAAGTGTTCAGCATGATGAGAGCTACCTGTGTGCTGATTTTCGTGAAAATCTGTGAACTGATGTTAGAGTTATTGCTCTTTTTTGACATTTTTGGCTTTTTTTATGTTATTATTTCAAAAATCTTCTTCTCTGAAACTGCTATTTAAAATCAAATGAAACTTGGTAAGATTGTTCCTTAGGGTATCCTACAAAAAGTGAATGCTTGGATTTTTGATTGGTCGAAAAACATGTCCGCCCTTACAAAAAATAGAACATAGAGGTCAAAATGCTGTTTTTTGCTATTTTTTCCTGTATAGAAATAAAATGAAGATGAAAGCTACTTTCAAGGCAAACATGGTATCCCGAGTTGAATGGTGATGATGAAAGTTTGTTTTGGACGGCCATTTTCCCGCCATTTTTTACACTTGCTCGGATTTCAACAATATTTGGTTTTTAAAGTAAACATGGTATCCTTAGTGAATGGTGTATAACAATGATTAAACTTCATAATATGTGGGATTTTAATATGCCATCACTTGGTGTCTGTCATCATCGTTAACAAATTTTCAAACATCATCTCCTCTGAAACTACTGGGGGGATTTGGATGAAACTTAGCATGATTGTTCCTGCAATATTTCCTTTTCAAGTACAATAAAAAGCCTTAACCCACAATTTTTACATAATTTCTTTCAAACATTTTAAAAACGAAGACAACATATAGACCAAAAGATTTATACTTGTATTTGAAGATGAATTAAAGCTTGTATTTTGTATTGTGAATCATCAGATTGACCATGACTGTATCTTAATCAAGCGTAGGGAGAACTCATGCCCATTTCTTTCCAGAGGTTCTTGAAAGGCTTTTAAAGGTATTTTCAGCATTTTATGTGACCTTTAATACTCAGTTTAATTTAAAACAAACATTAATATATTAATTTAGTTTATAGTGCATTGTTTGCCAGGTGAGCGATTCAGGCTCTTGAGAGCCTCTTGTTTTCATAGCAATTAATATGCAACCATAAGCTTTGTATGCAGGATAAGATTTGTTCATAGCAATACACTTGCAACCATATGAGATATGAATAATGGATCACTTTTCTGTTCGTTTTAGCTCAAGACCGATGTCTGACATTCTACTACAGTATGTTCGGTTTAGGTATGGGAAAACTCCATGTAAAATCAGGATCTAATGAAGTATGGTCGCAATCTGGAGATCAGGGATATGGGTGGCGTTATGCTAGCGTAGATGTCCCGGAGACATCCAATCTAACGGTACGACTATTGATTCATCTGAGAAAAACCTAACTTGACAAAGTATTTTTTACGTCCCTTGTTAGAATATATGTCCAGCAGTATCAATTTCAAACAATAAAGCAACTGTTACATTACAGAAATTCTAAAGCAATAAAAGTATGTACAAATGATAAGACTAAGGTGATTTTTTTCCCATTCTGGATTATCGGTCAACAGCCTCTCATAGGTCATGTAGGTCTAATAAAGCATGACTGATGTTCATTTCGATGAAAACATGCCAGCAAACATATTTTAGAGATATATGCTCAGATGCTACAAGTCCAGCTAGGCAAAGCACTCGTGTGTTCAAACAAAAGAGAATATGCATAAAAATGATAACCTACAATTATGTTATATATTTGAAAGGATTAGTCTTCCTTTTGCTTTGTCAACTTAACATTGAGACAGAATAACAAATCCAAGTAGATAAATTGTTTGTTCCAACATGTATCTTAAAAGATTTCAGCAATAGAAATAATAACTCAAATAGAGTAAATCGGACCTCAAAAATTTTAAGCAAATTTATGACAAAAGATGCGAGGTTTTTGTACATATGTCAAAAGGTAATCTATAAAGCTATGCAATAATAAGAACTTTTATTTGTCATTAAACATAAAGATATAGTTTGTGACAGAGACATACAAATACATATAAAGCAAATTTGGAGACCATATGCAATATTATACGCATAAGTATTAGTAACAGACATTATAACATATCAAATGAATTATGAGACTTCTGCCCTCAGTTCTAATGACTGCTTTAAAAAGAAGCCAACCATTCTAATATATTTATTATTTGTTGGGTTAAGCAAAAAGACCAGTTTTTCATCATCTGTCATGTTTATAAATTCTCTATTTTCAAGCTTAAGACTATTAAACAAAGTTTCCCTTATTTTACTATTAGTTTCACATTTTAAAATGAAATGAGATTCATCTTCAATAGTCTTGCAAATTTTACAAATTCTATCTTGCCGAGGGATTTTATAATAACGACCTTTTTCTATTTCGAGGTCGTGATCACTAATACGCAGTTTTGTGAATATATTTCTAATTGAAAATAATGGATCTGTAAGATAAAACTCTCCTTTGAGACATGGATTTAACTTCTTATATAGATAGAATTTACTATTTTCATCATATCCATTTATTCTATCTAAAAATATCTTTTTAAATTTCTCATTTACACCATTTTTTATAGAAGATTTCAAAAGTTTTACATCTTTTAATGACTTGCAACTAGAGATGAAGCTGAAATAAATAAATAAAAAAATAACTCTTGACAGTTTTAATTTTCCCTTGAAACTATAGCATATGATTATGTTTTTATATCTTGATATTAGATAACTATTGAAGCTGTCCGTGGAATTGATTGGGAAGGGGATGTTGCCATTGACGACATAAAACTATCCCCAGGACTATGTGGTAAGCTGTTGTTGTTAGATGTAGAATCAAACAGAAAAAAAACACAGTATTCTTTACTCGTGACAACGAGACTTACTGGAAACGTTCCAAAATTTTCACGACACAGTTTGAATATTATATCATCATACAGCATATTCGGTTTAGGTATTGGAACAAAAAGTAAAGCGTTAACAATTTGAATTCACATGATAACCGTGAGTGACACTAGGTTAATCGTGGTCTTGATCCATTAACTACACCAATCACTATGTCTTGAAGCGATTGCCATCCAAAAACATTGTCGCTAAAGTATGAAAACGGTGGTTCAACCTTATAGTAGACTCTCTGTGGTCGGCTACTGTTTTCTGCTTTGTCTCTATAAATGAATGTTTTTTTCTGGAGATTGGTAAAAAGAATTTGCACATATATCTGAAGTCCGTGAACTGATTTTCACGACAGATCAAAATTTGTAGGCTTCAGAGACCGGATTGTGTTCATTCTTTGGATTTTGTGCTAATTATCCTTGGTTTGTTCAGTTTGTTTATGTTTGTTAAATGTTTTTTTTGTAATATCTTTATATTATTTATACACTGTTAATATATAACACCTTATTATCACCAATTCTATGGATTTTTGTAGACTTTTCCTACTGATTTATAGCTTGTTAAATAGATTCTGTACAGTTTACCTTGAACTTTGGTGTCGTCATATAAAGTATTATAATTTTTGGCAGTTATACCTCATTTTTATGGAATAATACCAAATTTTAAAAAAATAGATTCCTCTCCTCAATTTATATTTTAAAACTATTTTCAGAATGTGGAAAAACATAAAAATCTATTCATTCTTTTAGAATGTTTTTGATAGAGTAACTAATGTAGATCAACCATGTAGTCTGTATACTATGCGCATGCGCAACCATGGTACCAAATATGAATAATTCTCCAACAAATACTTGCTTTCACATGCCAAGATATTTTATCAACAAATATGAAAAGGGTTACAACTCCTGCAAAATTCAACCAACCATGAAATTGGTATATTATGCTCATATTCAGGTCATGCTCAACCATGATAACAAATAAAAAAAATCTGCCAAAAGAAGAACTGAAAGTCTGAACATGTAAAACTGCGCAGAAGAAGCATTGCATGTAAATAAAATGCGGTCAGATTCAATTCTTTAAGAATGACATCGTTTTGTAATGAATAAAAATTGTATAATAATATAAAAAGAAGTTATCACCCTTACATTTTTTCAAATAGAAGCACCTGTCAAGTCTGATTGCCTCACGACAGTTAAAGGTACAGAATATATGGGGACTTTAAATGTCACGAAAGGAGGACTTCCATGTCAGCAATGGCAATCAAATAGTCCACATAGCCATGGTTACCATGAATATGATGACTTTGAAAATTACTGTCGAAACACGCTCGGCGACGAACCAGCTCCTTGGTGTTACACAATTGATCCACAGAAAAGATGGGATTTTTGTTTTATACCCTATTGTCGTAAGTCTATCTTTAATTTTAATGTCATCGTCGACTTAACTGTTATATATTTTGATTATATGTATGTAATAGTATACGTTTAATACAACTAATAAGCGATAGTTTCTACACAAGATACAATATACTAAAACGAAAAGGCTGGTCTATTCTTGTAAAGGATGTTTAAACGTAATTAAACCAAATAGTTGTAAATATAAAAAAAAACTGTTTAGTTATTTACTGATTACTGCATTATAGAATTGATTGACAGTGATATAAATACATATAGATTCTCTTTCAGGTACGAGTGAGTTATGGAGTTTCTCCACCCGAGATAGTTAAATTTTCGATTTTCAACACGCGAGCATTTGCGAGCGTGTTAAAATAAAAAAATTAACTATTGAGGGTGGAGAAATTCCATAACTCACGAGTAAATTGAAATTCCTCCTATGATTTTCGACAAAAACCTCAAGAAAATATCGTTGCTATGTAGTTTGTTTACAAAGACGTCATTTCGGAACTTCTCTAGTTCCAATAACTGTAGGAAAAAAAAGATATGTATTTTTATCCCACCGATTAAACACGTCAAGAAAAGGAGAAATAAATGATAATCAACATAATAATAAAGATTAAATATTGCTTTACTTTAAACGATTTTTTACTTTTAGATTCAGTCAAACATCAATTGCAAAAATTGTATTGAAAAAAAAACCTGTGTATAAAGGGCACCCATGGGACCAAAGAAATGTGCCCTTTATGAGCAGGCGGTATTTGTAGCTATATTTTGCCCTTATAGACATTGATTTGCTATATAGAGGTGCTCTTTAAAGCCGGTTTGACTGTACATTTTTTTAATTATTGAATCATTTCATGTAACGTTTTCACAGATACCGAAGAGTGTGTCCGGGCAAAGAATGGATACGATTATATGGGTACAAAAGCTACTACAACACAGGGAAAGACATGTAAAGACAACAAATTGTGTAGAAGCAGTGGAAATGATCCCGCTCCATGGTGTTACACCTCAGATCCAAATACAAGATGGGACACATGTGACATCCCAAAATGTTGTAAGTATTCTTTAGAGATAATAATTTATTAAATAATACGATTAAAACAGCCCTAATACTACCAAAACGGCATGTGTCACACTGGTGACGTCGTCCTGGTCATATAAATCACGTGATCTATATTGCTTTTCGGCCCGGTCCAATACTGAAAAAGGCCGTATGAGCCCTAGGGCTAATACAGCCTTTTCACTTCCGGTCGTTTCATTGCTAGTCCGTATTGGAAATATTGGCCCTATATTCACATTTGATGTATGTAATACAGCATTCAGAACAAGTCTGTATTTAAAAAGTTGGATTATTTAATAAAAGTGTTATGAACTGGCTGTTTCTGTATCGGCACTGGTATAGATTCTCGGTCAGCTGTATTGGCCCTCGACCCTACGGGTCTCCAGGCCAATACAGCAAACCTTGAATCTATACCAGTGCCAATACAGAAACAGCCAGTTAATAACACTATAATATTGACCTTAAAACCAGAAGGATGAATTTATTGAAATTAGCTTCCGATTTATGAAAGTAATTTATATTGGACATGTTGGTGGTATTGATTAAATTTTAAGATATTTTTCAAATCAGTAATATATGGGATTTTTATATCTAACATGGCCCGAAATTTAGTTAAGAGAAAATACATTAAAGAGTATTCATAAAAAATGTGCTGCTGTTGTGATAGTCCATCATAAGACGCTACATATTCAAATATATCGACTCCGGACGAAAACAAGTTTCGAACACCGTGTTGAGGAAAAAATATTTTGGAATGGGATTTAATCTGATGACAAAGGAATTATTGAAAATACATAAAAGTTTTTTTTTTGCGATTCATTGATAGATCTTTACAACTTTATTGCATAATAAAAACCTCAAGAGGTTAAGCAAACACAAACATACAAAAACAATGAACATGTAACTACATACAAATGGATACAACCAAAGATATTAAAGTATTTACAAATATGTATGAATTTGACCAATGTGGATCTCATTGTCGCAACTCAAATGATTGCTTTACAAAATCAACAACCGTGGGCAAAACATCCATATTTGGGTTAAGTACAAAAATTAATTTATCAATGGCGTCAAGCTGGTTAAAATTAGCATATTTTGTTTGTATTAAGTCAATAAATGTTCTTATATTATTATTAATTTTACAATGAAAGAAGAAATGCGCTTCATCATCAATTATTTTGCATGATTTACAAAGTCTTTGTTTACAAAAACCAAGAAGTCAAATGCAAAAAATAGGATGACCTTCAAAATTTTTAATGCTTATTTATACCAATCATTCAACTCCAAATAAAAATTAAAAATATATTTGTTATGGTTTGAATATATATCCGTGAGATATTTGTCCGTTCTGGAATACATGAATGAAGTGTGAAAAAAAAACTAATAGAAAAGTCAGCTTACACAATCTAAACGACTTTTGTTCCAGAAAGACAGAGGAAATGTACATTTAGGTCTTTATCTTAAAGTTATTTAAGATATAATTTTTGAAACCTTTAAAACATCTTTCATATATTTAGCAAGTGAACCGAAGGAGTGCCTTTTGACACCAAAGGGCATAGATTATTTTGGGATGGAAAATAAAACAAGGTCTGGATCTGCATGTCAAAGATGGGACAGCCAATCGCCCAATGTGCACAACTACTGGTATTTAGAAGATCAGGAGAATTTTTGCAGAAATTCAGACAATAAGGAAGGTCCGTGGTGCTTTTCTGCGGATCCTACTGGTGTATGGGAATATTGTGACGTACCATATTGCGGTAACTGTTGGTTTTAGTGTTTTGACATTACTGTCCGAATCTGTTGATTCATATCAAAAATTAATCAAGACAGGCATTAATTTAATTGCATGTCTGACACATGCACAGGTTGTTTTACTAAATGCACATGTACATGCATTTGTTAAAGCGCCAAAAAATTTATTATCAGTATTTAAATAAATCTAAAACAGTAAAATAATGCAGTGTAACATGGCTGTACATTTCATTAAGGCGTAGGAGGCAGCAGTCTTCGCCAACTTTCGGGCAAAAATAAGATTACATAAATAAAAAGATGAAGAGAGGAAAAGAAAAAAACATAATTGCATTTAGTACTATGCATCTAATGTATAAGAAAATCTTGGCTAGTCATCGCAAAAGACATCGTCGACGTAAAATCTAAGAATGTAAATCAAATCGAGGTGATCTTTAACTTTAACTTATAACTTCAACACTTGGCATATGAAACTCCTATTCTTTTATAAATAATCTAGTTGACGCATGTTGTTCACTAGAAATCAGACTATGTAAATCCTGTTCTATATGCATTACTTCGGAAGGCAAGCCTTTTCCACGGGAAATGTGATTATCAAGATATTTTAAATTTGACACCTTTAATGTAGCCGGTTATTTGAAAGTGTGCACCATGTGCATTGAGGTTATTCGAATAGACTGAAACCAAAATTACAGTCAATCCTTATAATTTAATTTCAACGGTTGTGTTGACGTCTAAAGCGTCGGGATTCCCTTTAATGACGTCATAGTGAAAACGAAAATTTAGTCTATGGTATGATAGACGAAAAAAATTTGACCAATCAAATGACGCGTTATATTCAATATTAAATTATTTTGCTGTATTTTCATTATTATGTTGTTAAAAGTGAAGACTTCTAGTAAATATTTGAACGTCCCAGAAAAAAGGTTGTGACTAAACATCGAGTTAGAGTTAAAGTTCGAGTTTAGAGTTCGAGTAACAGTTCGAGTTAGAGTTCGAGGTCGAGTTAAAGTTCGAGTTCGAGTTAACTTGAGATATTGATTTCTAATGTCATTTATCGAGTTGCATTTCGAGTTAATATTCAATTTACGGATTAAGTTTAGGGGGAGGAAGGTAAAAAAATTGCCTGTACATTGGCTCATATAATAAAATAGTTAAATTTGTTGAGACCTCCATAAAGATATCGCTACCATTTTCAGCGCCCGAAAAATACGTTATTATTTTCGTCTTTTTGAACGCACCCCCAAAAATACCTGCATTTTTTGGGATCCCTAAACAATATAGCAAAATCGAGAAATAAACATACCATATACTTGTTTGAAATACTATTGCTTTTCTTTTTTTCTGTGATCTTTTTGAGGGGAGCACAATAATATTCAACCGTGCATACTAGGTATCATATTTTGTTTCGTATTCGTAAATATGTCACAAATCTAATGGTTTTATTGTAGATGAACTTGGATGTCATTCTGATCCATGTTTGAACGGAGGAACGTGCCAAAACACGGACAATGGTGGATTCAAATGTCAGTGCAGATTTGGTTTTGAAGGAGAACAGTGTGCCATTAGAGGTATTAATTTCCAGGCAATTACATGTATATGAATATGAACAATAATTACATGTTTTTTGGCAATGAGACAACATCCTTTTAGATTAAAAATCGTACAATGTTTGTTTTGAGTGTCCAGTGTGCCGCTGCTTACACTTTGCGTCATTTAATCTTTAACATTTCATATTGTGACTTCTCACTTGGAAGGTTTTTTCGGCATTTCGAGCTGAGTTGATCAACCGTGATTGTCAGTAGGTACAAAAGAGGTGTTACTAAAATACAAAACTTCTGCAATATCATTTGAACCCAATTTCGATACGTTGAATGGCTCATTTGGACAACAACCGTATTGGTGGTCTCGTAGTACAGTGCTCGCCTCGAGTGCGGAAGGTCGTGGGTTTTCATTACCCCTGAGTCAAACCAAAGACATTAAAATTAGTACTTGCTGCTTCTTCGGCTTCTAGGAGTAAGAGCAAAGAATAGACTTTAAATTAAGATTTTTCTAAATCCTGTTCCTAGAATTTATTTTAAAAATGATATATTTAAGGATTGACTGTAATTTGTTTTCAGTCTATGAAGAAATAACCTCAATCACGTGGTGCACACTTAACCCTCGTAGCGGGTTATTTGAAAGTGTGCACCATGTGCATTGAGGTTATTTCGAATAGACTGAAAACGAAATTACTGTCAATCCTTATAATTTAATTCCAACGGTTGTTTTGATGTCTAGAACTTCGGGATTCCCTTAAATGACGTCATAGTAGAGAAGAAAATTTAGTCTATGACATGATAGACGAAAAAATTCGATCAATCAAATGACGGGTTACATTCAATATTAAATTATTAATAGTTAACTAGTTTATTATTGGTTTCAATAGACTAAATCTGTCTTCAATACAGAATCATTAACTCGTCCAATATTGAAAAACCCAGCCAATACGGATTTTGGCTGTATTGGCCCACTTGTACCTGGCTAATATAGGGTGATTCTCTTTTCTCTAGACTTTATTTGGAATACATACGAAAAATTCGAAAGGTTTACATTACATATATCTAAATTTATAAATGGGCTGTGATTATTCAGTAATATAGCTCTGAATAAAAATATCTTTCATAACCCTAATTTTTCAATGAATGAACATTTTCCAGATATACTTACGAATTTTCAATGAGTTGATTAAGATGAACAATTCACCAATTCACCAAGAATATGCATTGTAAAAACTACTTTATAAATGATACCATTACATGCTTTTTTTCCGGAATTGGCCTTGTTATTGGTCCTCGGCTAGATGCAATACAGCAAGCCTCGGACCAATAACAAGGCCAATACATGAAGAAACATCTATTTATCACATATTTCAATGATGAAAAGGACATAAACTAGTTTATTTCTAAGTATGCTGAACATGTGACGGAAGTGACTTTTCAATTATATGTCAAGGCCCGAGTCAATGTGTATGGGCTGATATCAATGTTGCACTTCCGGTGTTTACAAATGGGAAAAATTGACAATATCACTAAGGAATAAATGCAGTATGTACATGTATATCAATATATCTTTAATTTAAGTTGATCAAGAACAAGAAGACTGTAAGAGATCTGCGATTGGATACGAATACCAAGGATTTATAAACACAACAATCAACAACCGGACTTGTCAGGAATGGGCATTGGACGAACCTCACAGTCATGGATTTAACGAACTTCCGGAAAATTATTGCCGTAATCCCGACAAAGAACCGGCTGCCTGGTGTTACACTAGTGACCCAAATCAGAGATGGGAAAAGTGTGATATTCCATTCTGCAGTAAGTACATAAGCCAGAAGTTAATTGGCCAAAAAAAAAAGAAAAAAAGAAGAAAACTTGTATACCCGACTGAATATGATCTAAATATTTTCTTTATTATTATCTTTGGGTACGCTTATTTCCTGAAACAGTTGAACACCACAAGTATCGAAACATTGTGAATTCTTTTACTTCATGAATATTGTCTAATGATCAGCTTTGCATTATATTACATATAATTATATATACAGAAGGAAATTGACTATCGCTGAAGTGAAATCATTCAGTGATAATGGTGATGTATTTTTTGTAGCTGCAGGGAATCGCTGTACATGTCCCTATTATTAAAATCTCGCAGCATAAACTCCAAGATTTCAGATGCAAGTACATATTTTGCAATTTGATTGTTAAATTAGAATTGCATTTTCAGCAGTTACACTGCATAATAATTCATTTTGTAAGTAAGATAACCTGAATATTTTTTATTTCGGATTTGTTCGTACAATTATTTCCAAAACTTTGTCGGTCTGGATATGAATTTTCAAAATTTTGCACCTTAGAAGCTTCAGTCTAATTACGTTTTAAATTCCTATTATTACTCCCCTTATTAAGTATCGAAACCTCAAATGGATATCCCCTGAATTAGCTTTAAATAGTTAAAGTCTGTTACATTGTTCATTTTATGGCAGCTACTAGCAGAGGTCGTTTCACTCGTAAAATTTTAGCGCATTTCAATTTCAGACAGAATCTTGTTAAACCAATTCTTAAAATTTTCAGCTAAGCCTGCAAGGGAATGTCTAGAATCAGACAATGGTTTGGAGTACTTCGGAACTGTTCGTCATACAAAACAAGGTATTGAATGCCAAAAATGGAGCGAGCAATCACCACAATCGCACTCGTATGGATACATTGGAGACCAGGACAATTATTGTAGAAACCCGTACGGGGCAGAGCCACTGCCATGGTGTTACACCTCTGATCCGAATACCAGATGGGATTTTTGTGATATACCCCATTGTTAACAGTAAAAAATGAACGCAGAATTTCTAAGAAATAAATCTGATATGTAAATTGCAATAATTGCGTTATTGACCTACAACTAGTAACTCCGGGAAGTCGACACAATAATCTTGAATTTCTCCATCTTGTAGATATATAGATTCTCCTTCAGGTAAGAGTGAGTTATGGAATTTCTCCACCCGAGATAGTTAAATTTTCGATTTTCAACACGCGAGCCTTTAGCGAGCGTGTTAAAATCTAAAATTTAACTATTGAGGGTGAGGAAATTCCATATCTCACGAGTAAATTGAAGGAGAATCTGTTTCTCCTATGATTTTCGACAAAAACCTCATGAAAATGTCGTCGCTATGTAGTTTGTTTACATAGACGTCATTTCGGGCCTTCTCTAGTTTATCGTTCTAATAACTGTAGAAAAAAGGGCGGTAATTCCCACGTAGAAATTTAATCACCGGGAAGTGGTTAAAGATATTATGTATTTTTATCCCACCGATTAAACACGTCAGGAATAGGAGAAAAACTATGGCACAATCGGATCCTTGGGGATAATTATACATAGTGCATCATTCTAGTACATCCATGCATCGATCTTTTACTCAAACATTTCAACACAGCATTTAGTATTTTGTAAATAATTCTCCTTAAATATTTGATTTAAAGACTTGTGTGAACTGTGTAAAGTGATTCCGCTAGATATATTTTCCTTGCTGAAAGTAGTATTGTGCCGTATTTCCTATGTTTTTGTAGAGTGTCAAAGCCATAAAATTGATATACAAGTTCTTGCGGTGCATGTATTCTTCAGATAACTTCCCAGCCATATGAAGCCCCGTTCTTGCTCTTTTTAGCCATTATATTCATTGTTACTCCAGACGACATTACAATTATTGTTCTTCCTTCAGTGATTTGTTTCCGGCGGATATTCTCAGAAACTGAAAACCTGAACAATTTATGATTTAATAGTATATGGAGAAACTCCATCTGCAAGACAAATTGGAATTCCATGAAAGCCTCGTTCACACAAACACACAGTTCTGTTTCTTTAGTCGAATTAGGCGAGTGCATGGAAAATGTTTATTGGACTTAGTTTTCTTTTCAATTGTTAATTTTCTGTCATCTCTCTCTCTCTGACAGCAGAAATCACTACTTAGCACGATGAGGGAAGCTGTAAGGAGCTTCTAACATCACGTGGCTTTATAAAATTTATTTGGGCTCGCTGCGAAACACTTTCTAAAGCCCCCCCCCCCCCACATAAATTTAATATTTTCCGACAATGACTACTAGTATGTATTAGAATAGAGAATGGAAACGGGGAATGTGTCAAAGAGACAACAATCCGAGCAAAGAGCAGAACATATATAGTATATATATATATATATATTACATGGTTGTTTCTGTAGTAATCTTGTTATTGGTGTATTTGCCTGAGGCGGAGTAATGTGTATTCTGTATGAATTTTTTCCGAAACCAACTCTTTAAAAATTCTCTATTATAGTCATTGAAGGATCAGAATGAGGGTTATGAAAGATATTTTTAGTCAGAGCTATTACTGAATATCAATTTGTAAGCACCTTTAATCACAGATCATGTATAAATTTATATATAATGTAGTTTCGGAGTTTTCGTATGTATTCAAACTAAAATCTAGAGAAAATCGATTCAGCCTATATTGGCCGGGTACAAATCGACCGATACAGCAACAAATCAGTATTGGTCAGGTTTTTCGATATGATCGAGTTAATGATTCTGAATTGAAAGGACAATTTTTGTTGTATTGAAGCCAGTAATACACTAGTTAATTAATGATATAGTCGTATATCGTTTACAATTAACTAGAATTGAACATATAAATTAAGGAAACAATATTACAGAGAATCACATTCTTGGATTTTTTAAATAAAGCAGGATAATTTAAATATTTAACATTTACAATTGTTAGGCGCAAGAGCGGTAAGGAGTCATGATGTACATTGCCCGAAAGTATACAGTCTTTTTGTACTTGCAGCAGAAAAGGGGAGAAATTAATTTCTGCCTGTTTCCAAGGCATGTACAAATAAACTGTATATTTTCCAACTTGCCAGTTCTTCTCAAGAAAAATAATGAAACTCGAAAAAATAACCCAAAATGTTGAAAATCAGATTCAATGCTAAATTGACCAAAATGGTAAATCCAAAAAGCTACTCTAGAGAGAGTGCTACGCCTGAGTTTTCAAAGTTAAATGTTGTTTTAAATTTTGTGTTGTGTAGATTCTTTAATTCAAACACGTTAAAATCAATTTTTATCAGTTGATTATTTTTTTTATTTATTGGAGGATATAATAAAAAATATGGTTGGCCTTTTATTAAAAAAAAATTACAGGTTTGCATCTAATAACCCTGATGAATTTAACAAAAAATACCGACCGACCTACCCTATTTTCAAATCTGATGTCACAGTAAACACACAAATTTGTTCTTGATTGGCCTATGGTAAATGAAGCATGCAGAATGAGAACTACAACTCATTCATGTCGGCCCGTCTAACAAGATCATGAAACCATCCTGGCTTTCTTTGGAAATGAACTATAGCTTCTGTCTTTTCCTCTTTCATGTTGCGTCTGAAAGCCTCAAATTCTATTTTCGGAGCACTACATGTATCTAACGGCTTGCCAAATACTTTTTCACCGTGGATTTCAAATCCTTTTTGCATGAGGAACTGTGTTTCAGCTGAACATCCCAACTCAACAATCCATCGACTTGACATATTTGGACTTCCTACACGGAATCTCCCTGGGTCGTATTGAACAGAGATAGGGTTAACGCCAGTCTCGTGTTTAATAAGGTCCAATATATCTTCATGTGTATATTGCTCGTTATTTCTCAGACTAAATGCGACAAAGTTTGAATTCGGGGAAGGAAAAGATTTCCTTATTCCCAAGGAGCTTAGTGGTCTGTTGTTGTAGGAAGATGATTGTTTGCGTCGTTCGAGCAGACATTTTGGTTTTCCTGATTGGCTACAAAATGTATATAAAACATGGCTACAAAATGTATATACAACATTTATAATCTGATTAGCCTTTTCAATTACTGATTCAAACCCAAGGAGACGCTCTAAAGATTTCAAATTATGTTGACTTTTTTCAAATTTGCTATTTTTGGTGTCTCAAATATTGAAGTTTTTGTTGGCGTATATAATTTCAGAACTATTTTATATGGAAAAAAAGTATATAATTTCAGAACTATTTTATAGGGTAAAAAAGTATATAATTTCAGAACTATTTTATAGGGTAAAAAATTACATTTCAAAACTTTTTTATAGTGTAAAAAAAAATTATGTAGAGTAAAATTTACTGGATTTATTTGGTTCTTCGATTTCAGCATTTGTGCTAAAATAATTACACAAATGATATTTTCGCAGTCGCATGAATGGTTTTACAAATTTTACGGAAGGGTTGAGTCTGAGTTTTTAAATTCAATTTTAAATATTTTTTTCAGTTTTTCGCCTATATTTATTTATTTATTAGAAATTCACTATTCAAAACCATATTTGCAGTTAAAAATATAACTTTATATAAAACAACTGTAATTTATTTTTAATGACATTAAATGTTTTTGCGGACGACACAATAAAAAAATATTTTATAATTCTAGGATTTGTATTTTCCAAATGTCAAAATTCTATTCCATGATTGCTTAACGTTGGAGTTCCATAAGCTAAACGACTGTCTGCAGAAAAAATTTAGAGCCAAAACAACTAAAGCTAAGAACTTGATCACAGCACATGATTTCGATGCAGATTTTCCATATAAATCTAATATAAATGTAGATATTACAACCCGTATTTGATACAATACTTGATTTTCTGTCGAATAGATCTAACAGGTGAAAATAAAATATCATTTTTTTTTATAATTAAGCATACTTACAATATTTTGTATCGATGATCGTTGATTGCAGGTACATCGCCGTAGCTCCTTTTGTTTGAGGACACATCACCGTAGCTCCTATTGTTTGCAGACACATCACCGTAGCTCATATTGTTTGCAGACACATCACCGTAGCTCCTATTGTTTGAGGACCCATCACCGTAGCTCCTATTGTTTGCAGACACGTCACCGTAGCTCCTATTTTTTGCAGAAACATCACCGTAGCGCCTATTGTTTGCAGCATGTTTGACCATCGGTGGTAGTTGACGTGGAATTACTCCAGGAGGTGATGGCATAAACTTTGCATCCTTTGGAATTGACACAATGATGCCACAGCTGTCATCGTCCGACATGTTTTTTTTTTTTTGTTTCCTACAGAGTACAGTCCAAATTAATCCTTATTCTCTTTCTGTCACCAAATGTTAGAAGGATACATTTAGTGGAATATTACCTTTATGTTTCAGAGCATATAGGTATTACATCCTTACTTATACGGTGCATATCATGTGATTATCGTCCGGTCATGGAATTGTTTTTGTCCAGGATTCCTCCGACGTCGAATTGGCGCCACGTAACAACTTTGTATCACAATATAACGTAACGTCATAAATAAAAACGGGAAAAATGGTACAACGAAATTGTACTATCGCTGGAGTGGTACAATTTCGTTGTTCCATTTTTCCCGTTTTTATTTATTCACCAAAACCTTTAACCTGAGAGTGAAATGTTTCCACACTATCATGTTCAGTAAATCATGAGAATGGGGTCAAACCCTAATTTGGCATGCAAATTAGAAAGCCCACATTTTAAGGAACATGTGTACTAAGTTTCAAGTTGTTCTTACTTCAACTTCTCCCTAAACTGCCTTCACCAAAAACTTTAACCTGATTCGGGACGGACGCACGGACCGAAAAACATAATGCCTCTCTACTATCGTAGGCGGGGCATAAAAATACAAACTATTCTTTTCCCTGAAATAATCGTAAAACAATTAATAATGTAGGAGGCAGTCGGTGGTAACCACAGCTATCTCCGCATATGTTTGAATATGGACCCAGAATCAAAATTATGAATTCTTATTGCGCTTCAAAATACAATGTATAACAATACTGTATAGAAATAAAATGCATAATCTGAAAAATGAAAGAGGAGCTTAGGTCAAAAACCTAAAATTCAATGCTGTGGGCACCAAGTTTTTAAAATCAAAACTTTAGAACCTTTAATATTGCACATCCAAATACATTGGATGTTTGTTTGTTTAGTTGGGGTTTTACGCCGTTTTCAGCACACTTGGCTATTTCGCGGCAGCCAGTTTTTATTGGTGGAGGAAGCCGGAGTACCCGGAGAGAACCACCGACCCTCGGAAGGAAAATTGGCAATCCTTGTCAATTTAGATCGGCGTCGAACACACACCGCCACAGGTGAGATTCGAACTCACAACCTCTGTGCTGACGGGCATTAGTAGTCATGACGAAATACCTAGACCACTCGGCCACCGAGGCCCCACATTGTCTGAAAATACTGTACAGTATAGAAATAAAATGAATAAAGTGAAAAATAAAAGAAGAGTTTAGATCACTATTAATTTTCGAAATTGGACCCAAGTTTTGAAACTGATTAAAATCTTAAACCTTATTGAGTATCTACTACACATAGTGTACATGACAATACTGAATAGAAATAAAACGCACAAAATGACAAATGATAGATAATTTAAGATCACAAGGTTAAATTCGCAATTTTTAAAATTTGATCCATGTTTGCCCCAATTTTTGAAAATAAAAATTCTAAAAACCTTATTACGTATATACATATATAGTATGACATAAGCATATAAATGAAATATAAATTGAAAAATGAAGAGATTAGGTCACAAGCATATATTCAAAACTTCAAAATTCGACCCCTGTGTGCCGCAGTTTTGAAAATCTAAATATGCATCTACATACAGTGTCTGACAATAATATATAAAAAAAAAATCCTAAAAGTGAAAAATGAAAGATGAGTTTAGGTCTCGACTGCGACTGTAGCTATAATTATATATTTGAATAAAACAATAATTTCTCGGAAAACTGTCCTATCCATGAAGACATTTGCATGGGTATGTTGTCCTGGGAATCATTCAACACTACAGTACATATGTAATACTAACTGACAAAAATACGAATAACATTTATTACAATCACTATTTAACACCGAGTTATCTTTCTCGAACCAATTACACATTTTTCCAAGTGACATAAAAAAGTACAAGAAATCTCTTGGGCTGATCACATTGGCTCCAAAAAGCACCGTCTGTTTATATCCCTTGTGGTCAGCCCACTAAGATTATGTCTGGGTGTGCAAAGAGGAATCACTCCGTCCTGGTGTGCCGTTCGTATATATTTTCGTGTGCTATTATTAGTGTTGAGGTTTTTTGGTAGCTACATTGTCTGTGTATGTGTGATCACGTTCATGAACAATTATAGTTGTGATACTATAAATGGCCTCCTGGGTCCTGATTTGGTTCAATAAAGTTATTATATTCTATTCACCAATTAAATGTACATGTATATAGAGAAAAATACATGGCAACATCCGTATCATCTCGAGGGATGATTGGTCGAAGGCGATACGGATTTTGTCATGTTTTTTACTCTTTGTCATATATTTGGACAGTAAAGTATAGTCACGTGACCAATATCATTTTAAGGGGTATGATAAAGGTGCGATGATATACATTTATCATATACAAATGAGTGACAGAACACTGCACTTTATCAAACAGATACAAAAGAGTGATACAGCAATCCGTGTCAATCAAAGTCCCCTCTTTTCTGTAAGCTTATCAGTTTAAAGTAACTCATCATTAACAAAAGGAAACAAACAAAACTAAATAATTTTAGATCTTGTGATCAGAGAGAAACCACTTCCTTCAGAAGTTGGACCTGAAGGACCCTGCAGTTTTTTTGTGGCATGACAATATTTGTTCGCCTGTTGCAAAGCCTAAAATTCATTTAAGGTATTGTCAAATTGAATTTTTTTACCCACTTTCAAGCACAATTATTTCCAATTAGATTTTGTAGGTTTTACAAGTCATTTACATGTACAGTGTATTTTCCAGTGATGTTGGGGTGCAAATGTAGAAATATACATGTAAACCAACAAGGAAAGCCCAGTATTAGATATCCAGATCACAAAATATAATGAACGTAAACCATATTTCTTTTTGATGAATCAGTGTTTTTGTTACTTTTTAAGGAGGGGGTGTCACAATGACCCTTTTGGATATTTTCTGGGGGTCAAAATGAAAAACTTGGGGGTTATTTTCGAGATGTGTTAGCAAATGCACATAAATAAATTACTTTACATTTTTGCCCCATTTTTCTTTACATGTATTTTCAAACCCCCTTTTATCCTGGCCCAACACTGGATGGTTGTCCCCTTATTTATGTATAAATATTTACCACAGGTGCTTGTCTCAGAAAAAAAAATTACTATATATGCCAAGTGAAAAGAACATGGCATATATAGTAATTTTTTTTTTCTGAGACAAGTGCCTGTGATATTTATTAGGATGTTGACTTAAGGATGAAAACCAAGTGTCCTTTCATCTTTTACAAAACAATGTAAATGATCCCATAAAAGTTTTTCTAAAAACTAATCTGCAATACTGACAAAAATACAATAAACTTTATTTGATCTTCAGGTGTGGAAATTTTCTGGACACACTAAACCGAAAGGTCAAAGTAATAACCAAAACCTTGTATGGTTATCGCTGTGTTAATGACATGAAGAGAAGAGCAATGTATATACAAGAAGAGTGGACCCACTACATGTCTGGCCTGAGTATGCACAATGATTATCTGATACCCGACATTTTGCAAGTCAAAGGTAAATGTGTTAAAAGAAATTGAGGTCAAGGTCAAAAGGCAGGTGTCATACCAACATGTATCCACTAGGAACTATCTATTGACTAAATATGTTGGGTCTAGGTATTAAAGTTGCTGAGAAATGGACCTAATCATGAAAATGTGACAAAGTCACTCAAGCCTGCAATTGAGGTCAAAGTCCAGAGACAGGTGTCAGACTTGCATGTACCCACTAAGAACTATCTATAGACCAAACACAGATGGGTCTAGGTATTACAGTTCCTTAAAAAAGGACTTAATCAAGAAACTTGGATGAAAGTCACTCAACCATGAAATTGAGGTCAAGGTCAGAGACAAGTGTCAGACTGGCATGTACTCATAAAGAAATAAATAGACCAAATACAGTTGGTCTAGATATTACAAATGTAGTTTCTGAGAAATGGACTTTACCACGAAAAAGTGACAAAGTCACTCAAGCATGAAATTGAGGTCCAGGTCACAAACCAGGTGTCAGACTGACATGTACCCACCAAGAACTATCTATTGACCAAATACAGTGGGTCTAGGTATTACAGTTTCTGCGAAATATAGGCTTAACCGCAAAAAAGTGGCAAAGTCACTCCAGCATGAAATTGAGGTCAAGGTTCCAAGCCAGGTGTCAGACTGGTATGTACCAACTAAGAACTATCTATAGACCAAATATGGTTGGCCTAGGTATTACAGTTGCTGAGAAATGGATTTAACCACGAAACGGATGCAGATTTTAAATTCATGTTTGTGAAGTCAGTGAACTATGAAAATGAGGTCAGGGTCACAAGACAAGTATACTGCGGCAAACCTTATACGATAAGCTACCTTGTGGATCATAAATCTTAATTATAGGTATTAAATGTTCAAAGCGAGACAAAAACCAGCACAGGACAAAAAGTCAATATAAATTTGTGTGTACAGGTACATATACCATCAGCCTTTAACTAATGTTAATGTTAATCTGGAAGTTTTCACACACCTTTTTTTTCCCCAATTTTAAAAATGAATTCAACTTTGTGCTGTTTTAAATTTGCAATTCACTGTTAATAATACTGAAATAATTATTTGCAGTGGTGTTATTTTTGCTTTTGGTAGCTTATTGCAAAAATAATGAAATTAAATTGCCATTAAATTTCCTGCTTTACAGTCTCAAAAAAATGATAGAACCTTGACCAAAAAAACCCAGTTCAAAGCAACCCATTATTGATATTTCAAACCCCTGTGTCCCTGTATTTTTTTTAATTTTATTGATTCATTTCCATATCAATTTTATGTATATTTTTGTTCTGTATAACTTTCTCTATCAATCTCCACCAACAATCCAAATATTCTTCTTTATGAAATTTCAAATGAGCAGCGTGCACAGATTCATCCCAAGATTTAACTGACACATCAAAATGTGGAAAATCTTTCTTCCACTTTGCTACCATTTCTTTCATGGTTGGTGCATGACACATTGGATCATTTAAGGAATAATATATTAATGTCGGAACAACAACTGGATCTTCTTTGAAATTTTCAACCAGTCTGTCATATATATCCTTTGTCTTCTTTTTGGTAGCATTGTAATAAAGGTCCATGATTGAAACTACTGATTTTTTCAAAAATCTGTTGTCATACAGAGCTGATGCTATTCCAGTAGACATGTTTTCGTACGATCCAATCACAATGCTGTCAAAAACTTGACCTATGACCTTGTCTCGAAATAATCCATACTGTACCTCTTTTTCTAGTGCTAATGTTTCACATATTGTATAATTATATGCACCTATTGAAAATGCATGTATAAAAATCTTTTCATCTGGTGGTCTTTCCCATAAAAGGAATTCCAATAGATTTTCTGAAAGCTCCTTGCCTTTGTTCGGCCATAAGAAATGTACCAGTCTTCCTTTCACTGTCAGGACATCAAGGCCTATATCATGATATAAGTCGCAGTATTTATCTAACGCAGATTTATTTGCATATAACCAATCAAACAGAACTACCAAAGGTCTATTTTCTGCCACAAAATTCTTTGAATTTTCCGGTAGTGTTGAAGTGTTGACCTGTCTTAAGGTTAAAGATCTTGAAATTTTTGTCCTCATAATTGAATTTTGTGAAGCAAATCTTATCACTTTTATGCTGGAACCAAACTTCTTCGCTTGAAGAAAAGGCAATCTAAACATCATCCCAGCAGCCTTACTCAGTACTGATACCTGGAAAGTAGAAAAGAGATATCAATGAGTACTGATGCTTATAACCAATCAAACAGGACTACCAAAGGTCTATTTTTTGCCACAAAATTCTTTGAATTTTCTGGTAGTGTCGAAGTGTTGATCTGTCTTAAGGTCTACCGAGCTACCGAAGTTCGACTGTATAAAGACTTCAACATGTAGTATGTACTCACAGTGTATAATAAGCTTTTCATAATAAATAATGTGAAGAAATTTATGTTGGACATCTTTATTAGTGCATAAAATGAATGCAGGGGTCACCATACATGTACTTCATAAACAAAGATTTTGTTCTTTGATGAGCAGTTATTACCAATTGGATGTCCAAACTACAATGTATTTTTCACTTAGGGTAAATTTTCAAATTCATTTCTAGCACTTGATTGTACAGTGGAACCTCTGTAAACTGAACAGCTATCAGACCGTAGAAATTGGCCAGTTTTCCGAGGAGACAGTTTTGAGAGATTTCGGACATAACTTAAATCCAACCAGAAGTAAATAAATTGAAATATTGAAAGGCATGAAAATTACACTATTTCATTTGCAGGCTTTTTTTCTTTAAATGTTACAAAATCACATTCTTTTAGCTTCGTCATTATTTTTTGGTAGAAACGAAAATTAAAATATTTAAACATAATTTTTTCTGTAAATACCAATGAGGCTTAGTTTAAAATACACTTCTCAATGAAGAGAATGAGAGTTCAGCCTGTTTTCAGATGTGTATTTGACAGAAATATACATGTATTGGACCGGAAATTATCTCCGGTATTTGGAATTCAGAGGGGCTGGTTTTTGGAGGATTATTTTACTTCAAAATATAGGTGAAAATTCCGGACCAGAATAAAACGTTCAGTTTGCAAAGGAATCCGGTTTTCAGAGGGTTCGGTTTAGGGGAGTTCACTGTATCATTTTCTGAGGCCCAGATAATGATGTATGAACATTATTTTTATTTGTATTACCCTAAAAACAATTATTATTTGTAGAAATTATTTTATTTAGACTTTCAACTTTAATGGAACAAACATTCTGAGTGTATTGCTGAGCAATACAATGTCTCCTACAGCTAGAGCTGTGAGAAAACACACCAAATGTTCCTTGACTATGTGAATCGGATGCAGACGCATTTTGACAGGGTGATTTCTAAAAAATCCTGAAACTATGTTTGCAATTGGCACAGTCATTCAAACTTGATCTGTAGCTCAATATTATAAGGTCACATACCAAAGCAACATCAGTAATTTCAATTTCCAAGGACAACAGGTTTCACAACAATTATCCAATCAGCGTTAGTACTCAAACTTGATCTGCAGGTCATCATTATAAGCTCACCTACTAAAAATAAGATCAGTTGGTAAAAGGGTTTCCCAAAAAATTTCAGGAAAACCTATATTTTGACAATAATTCCTATTTCAAAGGGCAAGGAATAACTCTCACTATAATTATCAGTGTAAAACTAAAAGTTGATCTGTAGCTCATCATTATAAGCTCACTTACCAAAAAAATACCATTTAATAAAAGGATTTGCAAAAAAGTCCGGAAAACAAATATTTTGACAATAATTCCTATTTCCAAGGGCACTAACTCTCATAATAATTATCAGTGTGAAACTCAAACTTGATCTGTAGGTCATCATTATAAGCTCACTTTTTAAAACCAAAACTATGATCATTTGATAAAAGGGTTTTCAAAAAAACTCTGCAAAACTAATATGGAATCAGTGTGAAACTCAAACACTGATCTGAAGCTCATCATTATTAGCTCACTTTCCAAAAATATGATCATTTGATAAAAGGGTTTGCAAAAAAAGTCCGGAAAACTAATATCTTGAAAAAAAATTCCTATTTCCACGGGCAATGACTCTCAATGTTTTTATCTGATCAGCGTGAAACTAAAACTTGATTTTAGGTCGTCATTTTAAGTTCACTTACCAAAAATAAGATTAGTTGGTTAAACAGTTTCTAAAAAAAAGTCAGGAAAACTGAAGTGTGACAGACAGACAGAGTGCAAGCCCTTTGGTAGGGGATTAAAGAAGCATAAAACCAACATTTCTTTTACGAATACTCCTGACAATAAGTTTGTTTTTATTAAATCCAATATAAATAAATACAAGGTTTGATAAAAAAAAAAGCTTTTTTTCAATTTTTTAAACAAATTTTGATGCCTCTGATGGTGGACCCTAGGTCCCCGAGGGTATTCGCCAACCCAGTCGTCAGACTTGTCTGACATGATTATTCATTGATTTGTTACAGAAATTACCAGTATTTAGCAAAATTCAAAAACAATAGAAATACTAAGGGTTCATTCCTTGTATTGCACATGGTAGATCTCCTTAGCTGAAATTTGGCTTCCTATTTCGGTATTTTTGGTTGAGTATTTCTTGTTTTAAATATAAGTTTGGTTTTTGGTCTTCCAAATGTTTCAGTTTTAATGCTGCTGATGAGAGGTAACTCCTTGAAATGTGTCGTATACAGCATAGTATAAATTTACTATATCTAATATTAGTATCTTTGGATTGTTATTTTAAACTCCTGGGATGATGCCTCTGCTGGTGGACCCTAGGTCCCTGAGGGTATTCGCCAACTCAGTCGTCAGACTTGTCTGACATGATTATTCATTGATTTGTTACAGAAATTACCAGTATTTAGCAAAATTCAAAAATAATAGAAATACTAAGGGTTCATTCCTTGTATTGCACATGGTAGATCTCCTTAGCTGAAATTTGGCTTCCTATTTCGGTATTTTTGGTTGAGTATTTCTTGTTTAATATAAGTTTGGTTTTTGATCTTCCAAATGTTTCGGTTTTAATGCTGCTGATGAGAGGTAACTCCTTGAAATGTGTCGTATACAGCATAGTATAAATTTACTATATCTAATATTAATAATCTTTGGATTGTTATTTTAACATATTTATTCACATGATTTTGTTCGTATGGGCACATTTTTGCTGTCTGATAAATTGTAGTTCATTAGATAGCCTTATAATATTTTACCACGTTGGACCCCCTTGAACCGTCCATCATAACGAGTTGACAGTACTTAGCGTCCGCCATCGGCATTTCTAAAATTCATTCAAATTCCCGTAGGTATTGGACATCACAATGAAAAAGAATGACGTATCAATTAAAAAAGTAATTGCTCTACGACGTCATGCGGTCAATTGGAGCTGACGTTCTACTGTATTAAACTGTTTTAAAATAGTACTAATAGTAATAGTAATATGTTAAAAATATCTCTGCAAAATAGCTTGTTAAAATTATGAGCCTGTAAAACATTTACAGAACAAATATTGAATTACATTATTCCCTAAAAGTGATGCATAAATTTGTAAATCTAACAAGTAATCCGACCTTCACCGCCAAGTAAGATAACAAACGTGGTGGGGAGAGTAACCCTTTCAACGAGTATTTAATTGGGTACTGTGAAAACCTGCGGTGATTGGTCCCGATTAGTTTGTCAGGTCGTCATGCACTTTATTCTAAAAATAAGTATTAATACTAGACTAAAGCACAATTATTTATTTATAATAATAATAATAATAATAATAATAATCATAATAAATTCTTTATTTAAACATGATAGACCCAAACCGCCCAGTGTGCCCAGATCGCCTGTGACAGAATATAATTCCCCCCGTAATATTTGTTCCAAAGAACTTTCAGCATATAACAAAAGTTCCATTGGGAACTTCCCTGATATAATATTTTATCCAAGTTCCATTGGGAACTTTTGTTATATGCTAAAAGTTCTTTGGAACAAATATCATGGACAATGTTTTGACATTTCCACCAGTATGAAACTTTGAATCGGAACTTTTGTTATGTAACAAAAGTTCCCTATAACAAATATACTGATTTCTATCATTGTAGCATTAAGTAACAACAAATAAGGCAAAATCATTTTTAAACATATACACTGAATATACAAAAAACTGTTTAGAACAAAATCTCGAGAATGGATTGATTATAAAACATTGTTTAGAACAAAAACTCGAGAATGGATTGATTATAAAACATTGTTTAGAACAGAATTTATTTCTAGAATGGATTGATTGTTCATTTACAACTTTTTATGACAGGAAAATATTCATAAATACTATTACGGCGCTCTTTTTCAACAAATTGTCGTCTTGGTCATCCATTACTTGAACTTGTAGGAATGTTTGTTATATCATAAAAGTTACAGGAATATTGGTTATATTATAAATGTTCCATGAATATTTATTATATGATCAAATATTTGTAATATTATTTAAGTTCCAGGAATATTTGTTATATTATAAAAGTTCCAGGAATATTGGTTATATTATAAATGTTCCAGTAATACTGGTTATATTATAAATGTTCCATGAATATTTATTATATGATCAAAGTTCTAGGAATTTATATTACAATATCCAAAATTATTTCTAGCTACAAATGTATGCAAGTAAATGTCCAATAATAAAATACAGGCATTTTCATCTTAAATGTGTGGCTAACTTCATGCTTGACTTAAGTATAAGCTAAACTTTGTTCTTGGTACAAACAAACATACCATTTAGTTAAGTAAGTGGGGCATGGAGTAATAAAATATTAAAAATATATATTCTTACCTTGTTTAGAATAAGAACCATCGTTTAAATGTGTAAAAAATTTGTTGTATTCCTCAGACTCCATTGTTTGCATGTACTACATGTACAGGTAAATATCATACACAAGGTGAGGTGAGCAGTAATTAAGATGCAATCAGGTGAAAAAAAAATCACATGACACTCTTTCTTTAAAAGAACTAATATTATGAAAGTATATGATGTTTTAGTTCCAGGAAAATATCTTATGAAGGTGGAAATAATATTATGTTATGTTAGTTCCCAAGAACTTTTATTATACATAGTTTGGTTCCAGGGGGAACAAGTATTATGCGGAACAAATATATGTTCACACGCCCACCCCCTTTCATTTTGTCACCGTGTAAACACTGATGGAAAATTTTCTCGTGTGGATGAAAGAAAAGTTTTGTAGCTTTAACAGACAGGAACAAATTTTGTGCACTGGAGTCTCGTTGGATCTATTCACTACCTGGGCAATTTGGGTTCCCCTCCAAAATCACGGAACCACGCGACCTTTGAGCCGCTGCTGACAGAAAATCAATAAGTATATACACGCCAAATGTATGTGTGGAAAACACTTGTGTAGTTTACTTGTCCAAAAATAAAAATCAACAATGTTTTTGTAACAGTTTCTCCGCAATGGTCGGAAACCACCCTCCGGACTGGGCGAATTGGGTAGCATTGATAAGTAATCAGGTGTTAGTCCATTTATAATTTTATACATTAGAATTGATTGTTGGTATTTTATTCTTTCTAACATTCCAACAGGGAAAAATTATCATAAGATATAGTATTCAGAATTAATTAAATCATGTTTTGAGGCTTTTGATTGGATAATATCCCGGATAATATGCTTTTTGAAATCTAAATGATGTGAACGACTGACCATATATGTTAAAAATATAACCCTAATTTGACTCGATTAATTTTAAACTTTTCCTGCTTTGTCCTTTTAAAGTAGGAGCAGGTGTCTGAAAAACACTTTCGTGCGGAAACTAGGTCAACTTAAGCCGCATGACCATGCTAGTTTTTTCATTTTTAAAAAAGAATAATAGACACGTCTACTCACATAAACTAATTATTAATTCGGCCTCTTTCACAAAGTATTTTATTTATTTGGCTTTGAATATTATAAGTACCCAATGGAAAACGCATTGTGCTTTAATTTGTAACCCATTACAATTAGTTTTGCATGACGATTTGTCCACCTTAGAACACTGTCGAAAGAAAATATCACCCTGGACAAGCTGTGACAATTTTTTTCTGGCAGTTCTACATACAAATCGTCGTGCCAGATTCTGTTAAAATTATCGTTGTTTATTTATATGTAATTAAACCCATATGGATCTAAGCCAGTTTACAAATATACCAGTACACAAACACAATTATTTAAATAATACACGACTGATATACTCCTTTTGTTACAAACAATTTTTAAAACAAATATTTATTTTCAGTGTTTTTCAAGGTAACCGAAGTGAAACTGGTATGTTCTAGTCATCATTGGGTAAAATATTATGACGCCATTGATATATGGAGTCATCATGTAGGCCGAAAAAATATTTGCCTAATTTTAAATAATTATATTAATGGTCTTAAAATTGATGATAAATAATTCTAAATATAAAAAAGGATTGAGTAGAAATAAACAGAGAATTGGAAAAAAATAATGCCACAGAATATATATATATATACATATACAGAATAAATATCTTTGCTCTAAAAATTAAAAAGCTAAAAAAGGAGTAAACATAAGTTTAAATAACAGTGTCACTGGGCCTATTGCCTTTGAACATGTTGAAGGTTTATCTTTGCAAAACTTGGAACTTCTGACCTAAAATTTCTTAACCTCGTTAGATGGTATATAATAAAGGTACAAAAACATTTTTTTTAATGGAGAAATATATTTAATCTATTCCTAATGCAAAAATATTAATGCACATATTTTACCATACAATTCAGCTTATTTTGTTATATGGGTCTGAAATTTGGGAGCAATTTGCTCACCAAAAATATTCTAATAATATAGAAAAGTATTTCACCAAAGAAATTGATTTTTTGATATTGGAAAAACTTCATACTAAATATTGTAAATTTACTCTAGGTGTTAGAATTAAAGCATGTAATGATTCATGTAGCGGTGAATTAGGTAGCCTACCTATCATCTACTCAGTTTTTATAAGTATTATAAGGTATTGGTGTCATCTGGTAAAAGGTGGATCTGATGATACTCTATTATCGGAAGCTTTTCAATTGTCTAAATCAATGGCTCAAGATAAAAAAGAGTCATGGTATTGTTGTATTCAAGAAATCTTAAAATACTTAAATTTAGAATATTCCTTAACAATGTTAAAACAAGTTACATTATAAATAAAGTATAATCACTTTAAATAAAAAATTGTGAACATATGGAAAATAGGTTATTTGATGACGGCCCAGTGATGTGCTCCGTGGTCGGAAAAATAAAAGATTTGTATCTGTATCTGGTACAGAATATAAGCAAGTTTCTTGATATGCATAATGAAAACAGAAAAGGGGAAATATTGAATATAGAATTTGATGCCCTTCAACCAAAACTCTCTAGTCTAGAGTAGATGATTAAAAAGTTGAACCTTTCAATGTTGGTAAAATTTACCGAAACCAATATTTTCTCTCGAAATGCCCCCCCCCCCCCCCCCCCCCCCCAAAAAAAAAAAAAAAAATAGAGATGTAATGGTGTCCCCAAACTTTTTGAAGCGAATAGCTCATAGCTGGCTAAAATAATACAGGTGCACTAATAACAATGTCTTGACTGACAACCAGAGAAAATTTGAAAAGTCGTTCAGAACCCATTTTGGCATCGAGATATCGTTGATGCACCATTTGAAGAAGTACACTCCACTTCTGTACTTGCAGTAGGTGTGCCTAGTGCTAACAAAGTCACTTGCATCCAAGGAAAATCAGCAGAATTACCAGTATTTAGTCAATACAAAGAAGCCTATAATAGAATAGAGAATGGAAACGGGGAATGCGTCAAAGAGACAACAACCCAACCAAAGAGCAGAAAACAGCTCAAAGCTACCAATGGGTCTTCAACGCCAATACCTTATAATACTTTCTTGTAGTATAAAACAAGATTTTTGGAAGAGATTACTTGTCACTATAAGACAATCATTACCACTTATCATCTAATCGTATAAATTCATCCTTTAAAATTTACCAGCATATATGACGGTGTGGATGGAGTTAATAATGGCTTATATAAAGCTGAAAATTAATAAATACAGAATAAAGGCGTGATAGATCTAAACAATAAAGAAAACAGTACAATAATATCCTACAATATAAAAAATAATTTAAAAATGGATGAAGAATTTGAGGCCAACATTTTGATTAAAGAAAATATCAACTAAACAGAATAAAAAAAATTGCTTATAAAATCTACTTAATTGTTCATATATCATGTATTGCAATAAATCATTTTTAACAATCTATTCGATATTCACGCATTTGCTTTGCACCTTATAACACTGACAAATTAACTCACTTTATCTTTGCATTTTTAAAATTTCTGATCTTAAAATGTCAACCTCACACGATTTTACAGAAAAGCATATTTTGAATACAGAAAAGAAGACAGAAAAGAACTAAATACAGAATTTTAGATTCCCCAATATAGGATTACATTGCATATATATTTGGAATATAAATAAGAAACATAATATTCTAATTATTATCAGGTTAGTTACAATATATTTTTGTACGTATAACAAAAATAGGTACCCAATTAAAAAACTTTATACTTGAAAATTAACTTTTTTACACCAGATTCATTGAGAATTTTGAACTTGCCCCTTTTCACAAAATTATTAAATTTCGTCTTTGCCTTCATTTGAAGTCCAACGATTCCCTAAATACTGCAATAATTTTATAATATTATTTTATTTTAAATCAACTGCTATATTTTCATCTTTTTAAAAATTTCTATTTTCATTTCTAAATAGGTTACATCGATCTATTACATATATACTGATCCTTCAATACACAATAATCGGGAAGAGATAAAATATTGACGTATAAATATAACCACTTAAGATACGTGGACAGTAATTTAATAAATACACACGTGCACGATGACATTAAAATTTATTAAGATGCGTTTTTGATTCATATCTTTTGACGCTTGGTTATGTCCGTCGCAGCCAAAGTGCTAAGAATACATCAAACCAATAAAAAAGATAGGAGAAATTATTATTCCAATAACGGCTCCGGGATCAACTTTTAAGAGCTTCTAAGATTAATTACGGCGGAAAGTTACAGCTCACATAAAACAGTTAATATCATTTCACGACCCAAAATATTTAAATGGATATTTGTCAGGGACAATTAAAGTTTGATAAATTACACCGGAAATCAGAGATTTATCGCTTTCAGAATTCCGGTATTAATTACTGAACCGTGAGGAATACGATTTTATTCAGTAAATTCTTGTATTATTAACTTAGTCCAGTGTTCAGAGACAATGTACTCATACTGACTTACTGTTATTTTTTCTGTTTAATTCTTATAGTAAAATTAAGAAAATGGATGAATAGAAAAAAACCCAGCTGTGTTCAAAATTTTCAACGAAGCAAATATTTTAAATGTTGCCACACCGGAAAATCGTTTATTTGATCAAGATATGCTTAAACAAGTAATATTTATATCCAAACAAGAGTAAATATATTTTTTCTTCTCCTTATCTTTTTATTTTCGAATTCGACTGCTAACCATTTGATATGCCTCTGATTACAAAACGAATAAGAAAGGATTTATTTTTTTAAAAAAGATGGAATATGACCATCTTAATGTAAGAAACCCCCGTTCGAATGCTTTTTGGACTATGCTTTGGTGTCTTATGGGTTATTTTCTCAAGTGCATTCCGGAGTGCATTAGTTAGCCGAACCTGCGTCTTAAAACTGATTATTCCTATGCCAGTTTTCATTACAAGCACACCATTTGCAAAACAAATGATAATTCTTATATATTAAAGATATAAAGATTTAATACATCAATAATGTATTCTTAAGTTATAAATAGACATATATTTTCGTATTTTATAATTTTTTCACGTGCACCATTTTTTTTCAGAAGCCATTAACTGCAATATATCGTTATTTTATTTCGCCTCTGAGACTAATAATATTATAATTAGTAATATTAGTCCTAGTTTATATGGATTAAAATATTATAATTTTACCTGGTTTGAGGGACGGTGATTATTAGCTCTGATATATAAACCCTAAATTTCACAGTTAGGAGTTGTAATAAAAATAATTAAGAGTAGTGATGGTAAAATTATGGGTTGCATCGGAGCTGATAGAATTCTGTTTCAAAGCGCCTCTGGGTTTCGTGAAACCAACCGTGATATCGTCTCCTGTCGATTTCATTGTATATCGAACAAAACGTTGATCATTTTCATCCTGTTGTAATACTTACATGTTCTATTCAATGGTTTGCAACTTCTGCTGGACTGGCTCTGTGATCCATTGTTGAACAATAATCATCGTATACGAAACGGGAAATGCTTACCCATCCGGGGAATCTGATCATTTTATGAATACGTGTTGTCCATAGTTTTTATTTTCCATGCAGTGTTTTTTTTTCTTTCATTTGTTCATTTATATTGCACATTGATATGCAGTGAAACCTGTTGGATATAACATAGGTTTTATTTTAAATCGTAGGATTCCTCTTTCATAAGCGCTTGGGACATGGGTACAGCTCACACCTCCTTCTCCGACTGCAATGTGTTTCTTATTTAAAAAAAAAATCATTTTCTATGCTGTTTTGTTTCATCATGTTTTCATTCATTTCATGTATTATTACTAACTTATATCAATTTGTGCCCCCCCCCCATATGCTCTTATAGGACACTATTAGAATACAAGACTGTAAAAGCGACAAATATTGACAAGATTGTACGTATATTAGCAATTATTATACTTCATGCCAGGAACTACTTTGATATTTGGTACATTAATAATTCGCATATAAATTCCAACCTATCCGGCAAATACGGCATATGAACTATAGTAATATGTCGCGTGAGTTTTTGTGTACATTTACGGTTACAAGAATAGAGCGCTTTTCAAGAATATTTACGGAATCAAATGATGCGCTTATTTTAAATGTATGAGAAAGGTGGATTAATTTGAAGTTAGACGAATTCTTAGCATGAAGTATAATAATCACAATATTAGGGTCTTGTGACGGTTATATGCGAAATATTTGCCAAGTCCGAGTGACATATTATCCTCCGCTTCGTGTCGGGTAATATGTCACTCAGACCTGGCAAATATTTCGCATATAACCGTCACAAGACCCTAATATTATGTAAATATATTATGTTAAATGAAGGAAACTAAAATGAAGTAAAACAGAGTAGCTAACCATATTTTTTTACTTTAACATTTTGAAATAAAAATAAGCGAGGCCTGTATCCACGCTACAAGTGTACTCCTTAGTTACATGTATTTTGTTATCGTAAAAATTCCTGCAGGTGTATCCGACTATTCAGTATGGGTTTTTAAGTGGCAATTATTGCTGTTTGCCATTGTATTATTCTCTTAATTCAAGGGTTTTAAATTAGTTGACTTGCTGTCCGTCAATTATAAAATAGCTCGTTCAAGTACCTTATATTTTTATTGATAGAACGTAATCAAACAAAATGATATCGACAACAACCAACAGCTTTTAAAACCGGAAGTGGAAAGGGTTCCTGTTGCAAATAAAAACGCGTGCACTTATCTAATGCAAATTTAGGTATCAGGTAAATGTTTTGAAATGGATTAAAATTCACTTGATTTGTTTACCTTTTAATAAGTCTAGTCGTATATTTATACTAAAATGATTTTTTTCTTCTTTTTCAGAACCTCCACTTCAGTCCAGCATTTCCTTTTACAGTGCCTCAAAGATGGACAAACGTCTAATATAAATTCGACTCTAGAAGAATTTAAAATGCTTTATATGCGATTATAATTGATAACAAGGGAAGTGGATATTCGCAATTCCTTCATTTACCTAAAAGTCCTGTTATGATTCTTTTCCGTTGCTAGCGGCATGTCAATACCTACCAGGACGCTCTATTTCATATCGTCCCCGAGGGGGATGTTGTACTGCGGAATATTTTAGATAGATAATAAAACGGACAACCGGACGTCACCAATGGCTACCAACCAATTAACGCCAACAAATCAGAAAAAACAGACCTTCAGATGAAATCAGCATAAAAGACCAGAAAACACAAACAAAGAATCATCATAGAGTCAGACTCAGGATAGTCTGACTTGGTACCGTCAATTAGCAGTGGTAGGATTTCACCGGTTTTATGGGTACCCTAACCCCGCTTATCTATCCTGAACATGTGGTATATAAGACACACTATAAAAAACCGATATCACGAGTAGAAATTGTGTAAATCCCCCAGTCTTAAACTATATTTGTACTTACTAGTTTTGGTAAGTAGCCAAAACCAATTATCCAAAACAAAAGATCTAAATTCTAAATTCTAAATGACAACTAGAGGCTCCCAGGACATGTATCATTCAACTGGAAATCATTTACAGAATAAAATGTTTGACTATCCAACTTGACTGGCAGTTTGGAACATTGCTGTCAAATTCCAATTGGCCCATTGGTGTTCCCAAATTGTTCACGGGTTTCAACGAGATCTTTCAATGAATTTTTCAAGACGGTCCTGTGTTAAAATATGTTTGGTTCTAGGGGCCATCTTGGATAGCGGGAGGGTCATTGGATACAATTCTGAAAGAGGACCATCTAAGGACCATTGCAGCAAAGATTTGTTCCAATTTCCATTGTAGTTTCAAATAAGAAAATCTTTAAGTAAATTACCAATAGGGTCGGCTCTGGTGGCATCTTGGATGGTGGGCGGCGTCATCTGATATAATTTTGAAAAAAGGACCACCTAAGAACCATTGCTACCAAGTTTTGTTTCAATAGGCCCAGTTGTTACAGACAAGAAGATCTTCAAGTACATTTCCCATAAGGTTCTATGTTAAATTATGTTCGGCTCTGGTGTCCATTTTGTATGGCGGACGGGGTCATTCGATACAATTCTGAAAGGGGGCCACCTAAGGACCATTGCTGCCAAGTGGTTTCAGACAAGAAGATCTTTAAGTAAATTACCAATAGGGTACTATGTAAAATTATGTTTTTCTCTGGCGACCATCTTGGATGGCGGGCGAGGTCATCGGATATAATTCTGAATGAGGACCACCTAAGGACCATTGCTGCCAAATTTTGTTTCAATTGGCCCAGTGGTTTCAGATGAGATCTTTAAAAAGAAATTTTAAGACGATGACATACGCCAAGTGATGACAATAGCTCAACTGGCCCTGTCAGCTAAAAACAGATAAATCCAACATCATAAAAAAAGAGAAATACTCCTTAGTTTTCCAAAACACTGCAGGTACTCGGTCACTAACCTTTCTTACTTGTCGATTTTCCCTGTGCTAAAACATTATCATTTTGGCATTTTTGAATTTGTTCTTCAACTTTTTGGATTGTTGGTTTGGTTTTTCAACATTTCTTGTCTTGTGCACAACTGGTGAGTGGTAAATCGACGAAATGTGCACATATTCTGCAACAAAGCTAGTATCAAATAATTGTAAGTTCATTCTTTGTACATATCCACCCTTCGACAGAGAAACCCATAAACCATGCTCTTCATAATTCAAGACATAAGAAACGTACTTTTTATATTTATACTCTTTATGCTTAACGGTCTCATCATTTTTGATTGGATAACTGGATGGTTCCATATACGAGTTGCAATCGAGTTAAAAGTTAACATTTAGACATTAAATTCAAACGTTGCGAACTCCAGTATATTCAAGAATCTCATTTAAATTATTATTTTTGAATTGAGAGGTTTCAGGGAGAAGGCGAAAATAGGAATTTAAGGCGGCAAGTATTCACATAATAGGCGACTGACCTCAGTATAAATGTACTTAAGGGACAAAAAACAAAAAAATAAATATAATTTATATTTAATGACAATTATAAACAAATTTGCAAACAATAATTCTAATCAATAAATTATTGACAATTTTAAAACAAGTCATAATTAAATTTTTCGGAAATAATTCTATGAAAATTTCCAAATATACATATAAACATACACAATTTTGAGACGAAATTTAGTGCCGTAATACATACAGAGTTATAAAGCACGTTTTGGTTCCAACAGAAATTTTGTTGACTTGTATATATTGTTTTTATATAAATCTATTTTTTGTTTTCATAATGTGTGAAAAATTATTCAAACAGGAATGATTTTCGAAATGTAACCTGTGAAAACATTTTGACGTGCACCTGATGTGGTTGGGGAAGAATACAAACTGTGAAAAACACGAGCTTCGTCGCTATTTTTTGAAATCGTTAGGAAACTGAATGTCAATAATCGGAAACAGTAGTGAGTTATCGGCCCCTTTCCAAGGGAAATTATAAACATGTTTTACAGATTACCAAAAATTCGGGGTAACCTTAATTTAACACAATAAAAAAAAATGTAGACTAGAATTTTACAATCGACAACATGAAACTTAGCACTATCTAAATAACAAGGGGATCACAATTTGTTATATCCGATTACAATACTAAGGATCTCCCTCTTACAATTCGGCAAGAATAATATAAACGCATTTTTCTAAATAAATATTCGAAAGATATATGACCACTGTACACACTGGGCAAATTATCCTTCTAACGAATTTCAAGGATTGTACTTTTCCACTAGATCAAAATGTTCAAATTAGACTGATTCTTTATTATTAAAAAAAAAAGAGCACTTAAAATGACATTTTCCTTGATTTGTAATAAAAATATCGTTTCTTAAGTTATTGTGTTGTAAACGCCTTTTAAATCAATTTAAAATTTGTGTAATTTTCTTCGAAAATTTATATTTGTTTAAATATGGTCATAAAATAATCTATATAAATAACGTTTACAAATGACTGTTTTCGAAGCAACCTGCTATTGCACTAAATACTTTTTGCTTATGTTTACAAAACAATGACTGAACCTTTTACATGCTAAAGAGAAATTAACTCATTTTCATTCCTCTTAGTTTAAGCTGATATGTATCTGTCCGTATTTTAATTTATATATATATATATATATATTACAATATGCACTACGAATACACCTTTCATATTCTTCCTATATATATTTAAGTTTAAATTTTTTCATCGGAATCCTGATAGCGTAACAGTGTGTTCCAGTGCTTTTCGTCGCAGGGATGCAATGCTAGTTCCTCTCCAAGCTTCGCCAATCTCCTGCATGCCACATGTCATCTGTGTGTTGGACATCGCCGGTGGCGAATTAGAATTTGACTGGAGTGGGGATGAACAACTCGCAACCGGAACTCCATATCCTGAATTATAAATAGAACTTCCGTTTGGCATAGATAGATTGTTACCCAGTGATACGTTCACAGCATCTGCTAATCCTGCAATGGAAACCTGGGAGCCAAATCCTTGACCAAGTCCTTGTCTTTGAAGAGAAGTGGGAAAAGTTAGAGGACTTCCGTTGATTGAACCCCCCAGGTTAGACATTCCAGACATACCGGACATTCCAGACCAACGAGTATCCGAAGGGTGAAAACCGCAGAGCCCATCATTCATAGAACCAAAGTGAGGCAGTCCTGGAGATGGCAATAATGCGCCAGGTGTTCGGAACACATTTGTGGTCTTCTTCCTTTTCTTCCATTTGGCACGTCTGTTCTGGAACCAGACCTAAAACATAAAAAAGGGATAATTTTATATTCCTATTTTAATTTGTATATTTTTTTTATAACATTAAACAAACAAAATATTACACGGGAAAGGAATATCTAACATAAGCGCTGCGTCGCTTGTTTTTCCAATTCTCCTTTTGCTGTAATTTGTATCTTAATGTTCTTTTCTGAATAAAATATTTTTACACTAAAAAAAAAAGATTCTAAACCACAGAATTTTCTTTGAAATTTTATCATTTGAGTAAGCTACGCTAAGATTGTAACAAAGCTCACATAAATATTGTTATTAATAATGATTTTTTGATAAAAATCTACATAAATGTTCAAGTACAAATTTTTTAAACACTTGAAATTAAACAAGTATTGTTCGAAACTTTAAAAAAAAGTGGTTTTTTAATTCAATATTTCAGAGGAGTTTATTTGATTTCACAGAATATAATCAAATAAATTTAAATGATCATGATTTTCATTCGAAATAAATAACTAATGATTGAGACTTGATTGCAAATATCTTTTATTTGATAAAAACAGCCTTGAAGTGCATGATGCCAGCACAATGAAATGCACATCAACAAAAAAAGCCAGAAACTGATATTGTTACCTAAGTTTCGAATCTTGTCAAATTTTAGTCGTATTTTAAGGATGGGCAGACAAACAGTTGTGTAAATTTAATAGCTGCGGAGACATTTGAAGAAATAGTCTCCAAAGTGTCGTTTTCTCCGTTCTCATCTTTTCCATGGATACATAGCACGCAAGAATATTCAAATGAGAATTAGAACATGATGACTGTGAAACGGCTGAGATTTTTGACAGTCATCTGGGAAATAAAAACAGACGGTAATCCCACACGGTTGATGTAATTATGCAAATTACTGTTTTGTTAGGAAATTCCTAGATTTTACAGCCACATAAATCTTTGGACTTAAACTTTTGAGCTACACTTCTAATTTTATAACCACCCATAATTTTTTTCCAGGGTTTGTATCCTTGAAATGATATAATGATGTGAAATATGTCTTTGAAAATTTACTTTTTCACCATCTTCAAAAATTATTTGTGCTGCAGTGTTTACGAAACAGGCGTGGATCCAGTATTTTTTGGAGAGGCGGTCTGCTATAAAAATGAAGGATCAGCCTTTGAACAAGACAAAAAAAAAAAAAAAAAAAAATATAATGAAAAGAATTAATAAAGTTTTTCTTCCATCGAAATACTTTAATTTTTCTAAAGAAAAAAAAATTGACAGAGGTGAGAAATCTACTTTTTTTTCATTCAAAGAAGACTGGTGTGTTATATACAGTTTTCATGTGTAGAGTAGACATCAGTTAATCTTATATTAAGATCCCTGTCTGGGCTTTAGTCATTATAAATATTTAGATCTATTATTGTACACATATTTCTGACCAAAATATATAAAGTGTAGATATTCAAATATTACTCGCGTAGAGTCGGCATTTTTGAAGTAACACTACATGGTCATTTAAACAGAATACTTTTACCAAGTTTCTGATGTGTTTATTTTTCCCTCTGCATTAGCAAATTGGGTGTCAATAAAAGAACATTTAATTTATTGTTAAAAGTATAGAAAACAAAAATCAAATATAACATATACACAATAGCTTTAAATAATAATACAATTAATTGTAATTTATGTCAATACAATCCCATCGGCTTCCGTAGTTTTCTGCTTTGAAGTTTTACTATGCATTATTTGTGGTTAAATTTTAGCCTCCAAAACGATGTTCGATTTGAGAATATCATAAAATAATTTTGATTATACAAATTTATGTAATTTAAAGTCGATTTTACTAAGCATTCCTTGTGGTTTACTTTTTACATTATAAAAATAGTGTTCGATTTGCGTATAAAATAAAAATAATTTGGATATACAAAAATATTTAATTTGAAATACATTCTACCAATTTTGAAAATATCACATTCCAAACCATGGATAGCTTTCAATATATTTTAATATTTTTTTCTGGTAGTTCAAATGTAACCCCGCGGTCATTTCTGTAAGGAGCGTTGGTCATACTGAGCGCTGTTCATACTGGACGTGAAATAAAATAAATAAAGAAAGAAATAAGTAACTGGTGCACTGAGCGCTGGTCATACTGGACGTGAAAGAAAATAAATAAATAAAGAAAGAAGTAAATATTTAATATAATATACTTTATATTTAATATTAAAAAGATATATTAAAATGTTTTCAAAATTATAACTGTGTGGAAAAGAAGACAAAACAAAAGACGGATAAGAAGAGAACAGCAGACTGTTTATCTACATAATTTTAGTTTTCCATGCATTTTTTTTTATAACTTTTCTCATAAGTCAAACTGTTTTCTGAATCCCATTGCCAAAGAAAACTAATTATTTATCCCTTCATTTCCGTCTTAAAAATATGTAAGTTTAATCGCGGAGCTCTCGTGTCATATCGTTTGAACATGTTAAGCCATCAATTTCAAAAATCATTCGTCCATCGGGGACCATGAGTGACGTACCCGCATTGCAGTCTTCCTTGACAATCGTATATCCTCGCACGCAATTGTAAAACCATGAGGATTCCGTCTAATATTTCAGTCCACACGCGGTTGAAATTGGAGAATCTCGTGTGTATTTCGTTATGGATAGATGCTGAGAAAAGTTAATAGTATAATTATCGGGGTGTCAATTGTAAATGAAGTTCGCTTTTTCTTGGGATATAATATAATCTGTATGTTAATTACAACTTCCAATTTGCGTGCGAGTGTGATATATCAAAACCCTCTTTAGACAAACAGGAGACAATGACAAGTGCACAGAATTTAGTTTTCCAGGTGTAGAGTTAATTGTATTCTATAATTATTATCTATTTCCATAAAACGGAGTTAATTGATTGGACCATTTAATAAGACAAGATATTCAGATATGTACATTTAAGAAAAAAAAGATAAATCGATGCATTTCAGCTTTGATATGAAATCCATATTTTCTTTTACAAGAAGAACAAGTGGCATTGAAACCCTACGAATATTTTCAGAATTATATATTTTCAGAATGTTTTTAACCGAAAGCAGAATAAAGTCTTTTTCAAAAATTAAAAGTATCTTTTAAGTGTAATACAAGTATATATATTTTTTTATTAATAAATATGTATGTATGTAGAATTTTAACAGGATGTAAACATTTTTTATATGGTTATATACAACAGATAATATTGAAACAAAATGTTTATATCAGAATATAAATGAATAATTTTAACATTTTTTCCATTTCTATGTTAACTTTTTCTCAAGACAAATATCAAGATCTCAGAAGAAATATTTTATATTTAAAGAACATTTTTAAGAAGTTTTGTATCAATACATAGTCCTGCAATAGAAAATTCCTTATGCTGACCAATTTTTGAAAAGTGTTTGATTAAGAATCAAACAGGAGTCCTTTAAAAAAAATAAAGATTCGTACAGTTTATATGGTTACGATGGTATCGGATGTAGGTCTCCATTGACGAAAAAATAATAAAAAAACTGGCGCTAATTACACTTTATCACTTTTTATCCCACTATGAATACTATATATTTGTAATTTAAATCTATCAATGGACATTGTAATTATCACCAGAATGCAGACACTCCTGGACAAATCATAATAGGTTAATAGAACAGTTGTGAAAACGGACTAATTTGGAAGTAAGCGATCCTTTCCAAGAACAAAATGTCAACGCTAAATGTCATATTTTTTTTATATTAAAATTTAATATATTTTGTTAACGTCATTTACAGTTTGTTAAATCATTAACTGCTGAAAAGTCGTATGTAGAAGATGTTATTTCAGGCTTGAAAAATGTTATTTAACTCTGCCAGTAATCACAAATTCGGTAAAAAATTGATAGAACTACGGGTTTGTATATTTATACCTAGTAGTAGTAAAACAGTATACGATAAAAAATTCACGATAAGGAGCGATGGAGGCATTTGACTACATTAAAAAAAAAACATTGACATTCTAAGAAGTTGATTAAAAGTATTATATATCACCTATCAATGACCTATACATTATGGAATTTAATCAGTGAATCCAAATTTCCATAAACTGCTACAAAATTTAGGAATATTTTTAATATTTATTATTCGAAGCATATTGTTGATCTATTCGTTTCCGCAATTTTTCCAATGTCAAATATCCCTCCGTAGTGGATTTACGAAAGCGATGATTTCTATAAGCAAAAAAACACGTATTCTTTTTCTATTTTGTTTTGTTTGTTTCAAAAAGGCGAATTCATCTGTGCTTCGTCGTTAGCAAACTATTATTTTCAGTTGAACATCGCTTGAGAACCATTCGGAGCTGTAAGAACTTTTTTGATAAGCAGGGAACTACACGTAAAGGAATACCTCGTTTAGAACATCTATAATGTTTGAGCACTCTTGTCCCTTTAATAAATTAACCACGGATCAAACTTTTTTTTTTATAAGGGCTATGAAATTTTAGTTAAAAATTACTATAGATTTCTTTATCTATAAACCTTTAAAACGGTTTATAAAATATTAAAGATATTTACATAAAAGATAGATATTAAAGCGCTTTTCATACAGCGCTAAATTTTAAAATCTGCATTTTCAAAATACGCCCAGATCAGAAAGTTTTTTAAGTTTCCCCTTGTTATTCAACCCAAGGATCATTTCGAACGTAGTTAATATAAAGTTTTACCTGAACCCGAGATTCTGTTAATCCAATCCTTAAGGCCAGTTCTTCTCTCATGAAGATGTCGGGATAATGTGTTTTGGCGAAGTTTCTTTCTAGTTCATTCAGTTGTGCCGGGGTGAATCTGGTTCTGTGTCGTTTCTGTTTGGCCCTTTCACTGTCTATCTCTGATCCACTGTCGGGTTCCTTGGAGGAACCGCTATCACTATCTCTGTTAACAGCCATGGGAGTGTTGTTGATGTTTGACTTCATTTCTAAATACACAAATAAATGAATGAATAAATAAAGAAATTTGAAAAGAAATACATGTACGTATAAAGAAGGAAGTATTTAAACTATATTTAAATAAAAATAATTTCAGTTGTTTTCTTATTTAAATAAATAATCTTCAAAAAATGAGATTTAATTTTTTTGTAATACGAGATGGTGTATATAAGAACTTCGTAAATTTGTTAATACTTTGACATTATTTTATTTCACACTTCTTCTACCTTGACAAAACTTATTACAATAAATGGAAAAAAATTAAAAGAAAATTTAACAATATTTCATAATATTTATTTTTTACATGTAATACATAAACTAACAGAAAATAAGAGTTTTTTCAGAAAATATCTTCATTATACAGATGATTGAAAATCAATATTGAAGCTAATGAGTAATAATTAATTATATTAGTTAGCTAAATCAGAGTAATATATTAGCACAGCAAGCCTGAAATTTAATCAAATTTGGCTGATTTGCTTCGAAACAATCCAGAAGTCAATGGCAAAGATTTAATTTTCTGTAAATAAATTGAATAAAAGCTAAACCAACCGCCGTACAAGTCGTAATTCTCCAATTAAACCATCGAAGTTTTACTGGTCATTCGCTATTGTACAAAAATAGTGACCCGAAATGCGACACTTTTAAATAATTTCTAGAAAAATAAAAGAAATGAAATGAAACCTACCTGGTTTAGGGTTCTTTCCAAGAGGTTCTTGAAAATATAACGAAGAATTGTTGACACCGTCCATATCTCTGGTATCATGAAATACAAGTTGTGCTTGAATTTTGTTTCCAATTGCTTTTTAACACTTTATGTCAAGAGTCTTGGCTGCGACAAACTCGTGTTTTGATTGGTTGAGAGATTTCTATGAAATTGACTGGACAACACTATCGGTTTCACGCTGGTTTTCCGATATCATAAAAATTTTTCATACAGAGCTAATGTCAATACTGTATATTGTAATGGAATAAATGAAAATATTTTTATACAGTATGAATGTATAACAAATATCCAAAGAAAAAATGTATACTTATCCATAGTTTTATTTGTTCAAACATACAATAAAGGCATACATTTAACCAAACCGCGAAACATGCTTTGAATTTCTCTCCTGTAAACAATAGACCATGACTCGGGAGTTAATCGACATTTCTAAATTAACGCTAAACATAATAAATTATTAGTAATTACATCCAAATATAACTAATAACATCATTAATTAAAAGATAAATATATCTGGTAGGTGTAAATATAGAATTAATGAAATCCGATCGAAAATCCGCGACGAGAGCAAGGAAAATCTGACATCCTTTATGACGGATAAAAAGAACCTTTAATTTTTAAATAAATTAATAAAAATAAAATAAACATATACATAAATAAATTCAAAAAGATGTATTTTTTTTATAATACAGAGCTCCTACTACCTAAATATTACTGAAACCTTCATTTCTTAAATATAAATATTTTTTTTAACTAATAAGTTTATATTGAAAAGAATAAAGGGAAATACATAAAATGTACGTATATCAAAAACAATTTAATAAGCAAAGTATACAACAGGTATATTATGAAATTTTTTTCGATATAAAGGAAATTATGGAGTAAGAGTTATTGAATATTCACAAAAACGGTTTTTACACACGCATGCGGATTGTAAATATTAAATGAATGTACCAATTGTTAAGAAAACGAAATATAAAGAGGAAATGGTAATACTCATACAAACATATAAGAAATAAAATAATTCAGTAGATTCACAAACTTGGATATATATATAGATATATTTTTTCATTTTTTTTTATATATTTGAATACAAATAAACTGTATATTTTAAAAGATAATATTTTGTAACAAATACATTTATTGTTAAAAATTATATTTTATTTTCTTTTTATTTGAAATAATATTTAGAAAAAGAAGATATATCAGTATTTCATAAAAAAATTGAATAACAACGAACAGATATCATAATTTTTTTTTATTACAAGGGCTTCACGCTGTGCTTGCTAAGATTTAGAGAAGTGTTTGGTTGTGCTACACCTTGTCTCGCGACAGGTGCGAAAATCAAGTAGTTTTATGATCAACGAAGAAAAGAATTTAAATCGATAAGATATTAGCCTAAACACATCTTTTATGAGAGTATACCACACTTTTCGTCGTGTAATAAAAGTGATTTTATTGGCATATCGCACAAACCCAGTGGCAGCCCTGTTTCTCTCGCCATTGCGAAAGAATGTCGAAAAAGCACAGGTGAAACTTGTCACTTAAGTGTTACATCTGGTTGTTTTTTAATTTGCGGACAAGGAAAATTGGTAAACAAATGTGTAACTGTTTTCAACGGTCATACACATGGAGTTTTATTGTCAATAACATCGATCAAGTTTCTTAGGGGAATACACAATGATACTTTAGTTAACTTAAATAAATATATTTTTTTTGCAACTAAAAATGATTTTAAAAAAATTGAATAAAGAGATTAAGTGACCAATTAAAATACTATATTATAGTTAAGGATTGTTTTAATTTTTTTTATTATGTTATACGATATAACTTACTTCGGGGCGGTTTACGCTGAATAAATAAATATATCCAAATAAAAGAGATATTTAATAGGCGTAAATAAATCTTTTCATGATATTTTTAAAATATATTTATTGATTAATTTATTTATTTATTTTTAAATTGAAAAGAAATAAAAAGAAAGAATGTTGCAAAATTCCAAATAATTTTTCTAAATATTATTTTTAGATTTCTTAAATTTTTCCTTAACCTTAACCTCGTATAGATGGTTACAATTCTTTCAAAATGGGTACAATCATAAAAAGAATTAACATGTAATTAAATAATTTTTTAGCACATGGATTATATCATAAATTATTAATTTGTTTTTCCTGAAGTTCACTTAGTTATATTTTCTTGAACAAAATTCAATTCTATTAGTGATTCGATAGTTCTAACCGAAGTAAAAAAATTTATATTCCGGCTTTTAGGTGGTTATTTTTGTGATTGGTCCATGACTACTTAGAGATTATTTTTATTTTGACGGTCACTTTCTGAAAAGAAAGTCAAAGAAAAAAGAATAAAAAAAGAAAACACGTTCCTCCTAATTCAACTTGGATATCGATGGCTCCATTTTTTTAAAGAAAATCCGAAGGGCAGAAGATCAATTTAATAATTTAATGTGGGTTTCCGTAAAATTTTAGTAAATATTTTATGAATAAGTGTTGGAATTGTGTTGAACATATTTTTCCATTTTTCTTTAAAAAAAAATAAAATGCCTATAATTATATTAGGAAAATCCTACGTTAAAAATGATTAAAATATAGATATAAACGTGTATATTCTATATTAATTCATTCATAAAAAGGGAAATGACTAAATTATAAAAGTTGTTTTTTAGGGGGAACATATCGTGCTGAATAAAATTATAATTATAAAACATCCATAGTATTTATGTTCAATTGTTTCCAAATATGTTTAAATTTCAGAGCATGAGAAATGTTAACTTCTACGGGGGTTGGGGGGGGGGGGGGTTCTAGTACCATAGGCGTAGATGAAAAAAAAAGTGCAATTTAATCATTTATTCCAACAATAATGTCTTTATACTAATTTTTTTGGCGTCATCTTATTACAGTTTAATTCCGATGTGCTATAGTGTCATCTCACTGTTTTGGAGTTTAGTTTTGTGTGTAAATTCGTTGGGAACAAAATGTTGTCATCATTTGTTGACAGTTCGCAATAGTCAATCTGGAGAAGATGTACCAAAATGTGGATTTAAAGTCGGATGTGTTACTATTCAATAAATCTAAATATTATATCGCAAAGTACTTTGAATGAAGTTGGGTTTTTGGTATTATACATCAAATCCTTGAGAGATGAATTACCCAGGATAAATAGTTTTGTTTTTTTTTAAATAATAAAATAACAATCCAAAGATGCTAATATTAGATATAGTAAATTTATGCTGTGCTGTATAAGACGCATTTCAAGGAGTTACCTCTCATCAGCAGCACTAAAACCGAAACATTTGGAAGACCAAAAACCAAACTTATTTTAAACAAGAAGTACTCATAACCAAAAATACCGAAATAGGAAGAAAAATGTCACCTAAGGAGATCTACCATGTGCAATACAATGAACCCTTAGTATTTCTATAATTTTTGAATTTTGCTAAATACTGGTAATTTCTGTAATAAATCAATGAATAATCATGTCAGACAAGTCTGACGACTGGGTTGGCGAATACCCTCGGGGACGTTGGATCCACCATGCAGAGGCGTCGTCCCAGCAGTTTCAAAATAACAATCCAAAGATACTAATATTAGATATAGTAAATTTATACTATGCTGTATATGACGCATTTCAAGGGGTTACCTCTCATCAGCAGCATTAAAACCGAAACATTTGGAAGACAAAAAACCAAACTTACTTTAAACAAGAAGTACTAAAATTCTTTGATACCAATTTTGACGAACATATTTCGTCGCTTTACGACTTATAGTTTTCGCTCAAAGGCTAAAATGTTGAAAACAAAACCAATAATCTCAAGGGGTAAAGAGCAATCAAAACAGATGCACGAATTAAAGAACATCTTTTTTGTTTTTGCTCATAATCAAGTCTAGTTATAGACGGAGACGCAGGACATTTGAGCGGAATGATAGGACAATTTAGAGAAAAAAATGGACCTTTTAGCGGAAATTTTGTGGACATTTTAGCGGAAGACTTAAAGAACAATTAAGCAGAATTTAAAATGTTATATGAATCTTTCAGCGGAAGATTTTAGTCATTAAACATATACCTCTTCCATAAGCTAGACGAGCGAAAGTGGGATTTTGAGCAGGATACAGTTCACTTTAATACAGTTAATGTTTAAAAACCAAGCACTATTATAATCTCACTCGGTCGGCCATGGGTTTCCAACGATGGTGTTCTGAAAACCAATAAATAAAAGTTACATGTAAAAATGTTCCGCTAAAATGTCCATTGAATTTGTACAGGTATAATCAATTTTTCTTTCGCTTAAATGTCAACTAAAGTTCCCACTAAAATGTCCATTTACACCTCTGGGAAATCCGCTAAAATGTCCTGCGTCCTAGACGGATCGTTTGGTCTATGACGTTTTATTGTTTTTTGTTTTTAATTTTTACTTTGTGTTGATCATTTTCAACTTCGGTTTATTTTGTCATCTAACTGACCTTTGTCGTTTGTTAAGATTATCTTAAAGTCTATTCGAAGTAATTGAAACTATCCTACAGTTTTGTCGTTTACAGTTAAATATGAAGAAAACAACTGGGTCTATTTTTTTGTACTTTGAAAATGGGTTTTGACTCAGGATATATAGGGAAAACGTTGGCTTACGACAATGACGATCGAAAAAACCTACGGAAGTCATCGATGTTTATCCTACACCTTGTTGATAAAATATTTGGCAAGATTCACGATTTCTGGTGATGTAAAATATTTGGGTTAAAAGTGCTCGATTTCATGGTAACTACCGTTGAAAGGGTAATAATATTTTCAGAATACTTTTAGATAATGTCGTTCGTTGAATGTTTACGCATTGCAAATCAACAGTCTACGGCAAACTGTCGACAGGAAGATAAATATTTTCTTTCGTATTATACAATTATGGAATTTTACTGGGTGCAATATCATGTTTTATGCACCATTTAACAACAATATTGCTCAAGGCCAACGACCCCGCATTTTCCAGAGGTGTGAATGGACATTTTAGTGGGAACTTTAGTTGACATTTAAGCGAAAGAAAAATTGTTTATACCTGTACAAATTCAATGGATATTTTAGCGGAACAACAATTGCATAGACGAAATTTTGAATAAAACAGGATATTCACCGGGCAAAAAAGATATTCATCTCTCGAATTCGGAGAAACCATTTATTTTTAGTATCATGGAAATCCGTTATTTTTATTGTCCAATGGAAATTAATTTTGACGTCGCCACGGTACTTTTAAAGCAGGTATAAGTGATTATCGTACTTCCCCATGCCTATATCGACCTGCTGAGGCCTTTAAAATTTCCCGTATTTCGGCACTGTGACGTCGTAAAGAGTTGACCCGACCCTAATATGAGCTGACCCGAATATATCAGTGACGTCATAATGTTTGACCCAACGTTGACCCGAATATATCAGGAAAACATCCGGTTATAGGCCATTGAAAAGTAAGAAATTCCATTAAGATTGCTAGTTAACAATACGATAAATTTATTATCAGGTTTTCTTCAAACAAATATTGTAAAATATAAGCCGCACGACGCAATGTGAAGCTTTTTAGCTCGTTCGCTACGCTCACTCGCCGAAAAAGCTTCACATTGTGTCTCGCGGCTGATATTTTACGATATACGTTTGCAGAAAACCTGATAATATGTACTTATCGTATTTCCCCATGCCTATATCGACCTGCTGAGGCCTTCACAATTTCCCGTATTTCGGCACTGTTACGTAGTAAAGAGTTGACCCGACCCTAATATGAGCTGACCCGAATATATCAGCGACGTCATAATGTTTGACCCGAATATATCAGGAAAACATACGGTTATAGGCATATGGACATTGAAAAGTAAGAAATTACATTAAGATTGCTAGTTAACAATACGATAAATTTATCATCAAGTTTTCTTCAAACAAATATTGTAAAATATAAGCCGCTCGACACAATATGAAGCTTTTTAGCTCGTTCGCTATACGCTCACTCGCCGAAAAAGCTTCACATTGTGTCTCGCGGCTGATATTTTACGATATACGTTTGCAGAAAACCTGATAATATGTACATCAGTCACCGCGGTTTTTGCTTAATCATGGCATCTTGTAAACAACGACTACAGGAAACAGAAAAATATCATGGAGATTGGATATTGCCACTATAACAACAGACTTAAATTTTTATTTGCATAATTGAATAAAACCGTGGCAATAACTGTCTTTTGATACTGTAAATGTATGGTCACCGTGCAATATCACAAATTATTGTATATCAACGTAGTATTCGCCGATATTAAAAAAAAATCAAAAGTCGAATGAAAATTGATAACCGGACCCCAAATGTTGAAAATAATCGCAAAGAAAAATATCATACCGAATTCATTAAAACTTATAAAGGACTGCTTTGAATTACACCTGTGAAAAATAACTGTTATAAAAATCCTCCAGCTCCCGGAATTATAAGATTATTCCAAATTTTGGAAGCGACTCCTAGAACTTATGAGTACATTTCTTGGTTTTTTTTTGCTCCAGGTGACCTGCGCATTATCTTTAAATCCACACCTGCACTTGTATATTGTTTTAAGAAATATACAGTTGATCATTTTTACTGAAATTTCTTTCTCAGAAAATTTTGTAGCCCAATTTTTAAAATCCCTTTCTTCCATAAATGTTGGTCATTTTCTTATTACACTTGTGAAAATATTTTTTCTTTAATTTTAGAAACAACAGTTACAAGATTTAATTTCGGAACAAATTCTACGTTTTCCAATTTCTTCAATTTCCAACTGTGCCGTAACATCTGAAATGAATGGCTGTTAAATATTTTATTTCTTTCATTAGATTCTCTGTATGTCAATAATGAAACCACCCGCCATTTTCATTATAAGATTAATATCCGGGTTACTGAGCCACTACAATCAAATTCCCGGCAAAAAGATCGGAATGGAAATAGGGGGTCGACATGAAAAACAAATATATTATACAAAAAAATCCGTTTTGGAGTAAACCCCCGAAGAGAAAGAACAATGAATGAATAAACTACTCGGTGGTACATGTTTTATGTGACTGCAAATTGAAGGGGCGTACAGTTAAATGGTTCGTTAGTGAAACAAAATTGCTTAAATGAATAAAGATATTGGACTTAAATTTACATTTTACGACCTAAATGATCCACTGATTGCTTACTTAAGCTTTAATAAATATCCCTCGTTACTCTATATTGGACAGAATCAATGATTATTAAAAGTCTACTATTCTCCTGACTGTTCTTTAATAAGGGAGCAACCAGTTGATTTTTATATGTTTGATCCTGCCTATCTTTTTCGTCGAAATTTTGGTCCTGGATTTGTTTGGGCGCTATTGCGGCCTAAATGTTTTATTTTCATTTGAACCAAAAACTGTCCTGATTGTCACTTTAACTTAAATGTAATAATATATTACTCTTATATAATAAAAATCTTATGTTATAACATTACGACTAATAAAAACAAAGGTTTTGATTAAAACCTATTTCCTACAACTAAAATACTTACTGCATGTAGACAATTATACTTTTAACACCAAATGCACTCTGGTTAATTGATGGGGGGGGGGATGTTAATTCACCGAAAAATGCATCGGATATCTTTTTTTAAAGATTATACTTGTTTGATTTTACTGTATATTTTTGTGCAAATATATGTGCACATATAGTATATCAAATTAAGTGGGCAACACAGAGTATAAAAACCCTAAGTGGATACATCTTCAAGTGGGCTCTTGTTTTTTTATTATTTCGGTGTGACGAGCTCCGGTTTTAACAATTTTTCTGTTATAGTTTAAAGTAAATATTTACACCCTCCCCCAAATAGAATAGTTGTCCCTGTTGAAAAGTAAACCTATTATGACACAAAATAAATCAATCTAAATCACACAGGCCACGAGTATTCTATGATGCGGCAGATGCTCAGCACGATTAATTTCTTTCTTCATTGATGTTAAATGCTACAAGTTGGTAAAGACGAAAACAGGCAACTAAATTGTCATCGAAACGATCAAAATTTCAAAAATGGTTTTCCCACCCCTCTCCCCCCCAAAAAAAACAAAACTTATAATGTTTATTGTTATCGTTATTATTATGTATCAATGTATGTACTGTTTTGTACCTAATGTATTTTGGATTTGCTTGACCTCTATGGATGAATTTTGCAAATAAATAAAATAAAAATAATAAAATAAAAATAATATATAAATAAATGAAAAAAAGTTAAAAGGAGGTATGGGGGAGATGTATTTGAAACCAGCCATAGAACAAAGTCCATTCATCCGCTAGTGTAATATTAACTATAAGCAAATGTTTAACTTCGGATTTAACGACCTTAAAAGAGATTTTTCAGTTTCAAATATTTTATTCTGTTGACAGAATTTCCATTTTCGCTTTTTTTATACATTTGTCATACATGGAATTATATAAAGCTTAACCAAGCCCTTGTTGACACATGTATTTTCTAGAAATTGTCAATTAATCCTTGCATTTCTTTTTTAAGCAAAAACTGACGATTTGTCTGTCATAAAATTAATCTTTTTGCGAAATTGGAGAATTAACAAGACTAGTCATAAAGAATCGTAGTTAGATTTACTACATATTGAGGACAACAGTAAAAGCTCTGTATAATCGGAAAAAAGTCGCCGAGAACATGAATGCGGTTGTCAAATTTTATGGTCGAATTTTCCAATTTTCCATTGTCAGTTGTTAATGTAGCTGTTTTTTCTTCACTTCAATCATCCCAAAACACAAATTTATTGGATCAGAAATTCACATTTGATTTTCATCCTCTGCCATTAAATTAGTGGCTCGATTTGTTTTGTGATCAAACAAGATTAGGTTGGGAGATAATGATCCTGAACGCTGATCGTCCCTTATAACGGAAATCGTTTTCTTTAATGCGTCTCCATTAACTTCGCATTAATTAACTCTGTAACGGAACAGTATTTATTCTCTTTCTAAAGCTTCAATATTCACCTGTGACTCTTGTTGTCATAAGCTCACAAAGTCCGGCTATTGAAGTGAGATAATAGCATTTTACCACAGACACTGTAAATATTGGACCATTTAGTCCGACACGTGTGTTTTTATTCGCTACCTGTTCAAGCTTGTCAAATAAACTTCTCTGTAATTGAATACTACGGGTCGGTTTAACATTACAAGTCGATATTTTTATTTCCTTTTGAGAAATTTGACTTCCTGAAGAGTACAGTAAAAGAATCGACTTCACCGTTGGTTTGTGAAAGATGATCTTTTGATAGCTAATTGGAATCTGCAGCCATTCTAATTAATATTTTAACTCATGACAAAAACGACGAATCTGTCATGACATGGCTGTCAACAAAAGGTTTATTTTAATTAAAGAAAAAGAAAACCAATTTGGTATTTTTTCCTGATGTTTAGAATGTACACAAGATAGATAATAATTATAAATAAACAAATCTACGTTCTATTCAGCATATACTCGTGCGTAACCTTATAAATAGTGGTCAGTTTGAGACTGAAGTCCACAACAGCTGAACTTGGGTATCCGTCCAATTGCCATAAATTAGCATTCTTGCAAATTGGATAACCAAATATGTTGAATTTTTTAAATGTATATATAAAGTTTTGTTTATAACCAAAACGAAGAGACCAAGAACGCTTTTACCCCAACTATTACTGCATTATCCGTACGGATTGGCCGGAATTAACTTGATTGCGGAAAAAATAAAGGAAAGAACCTGCTACCAAGCCCCGTTATGAAAAGTCTAGGTAAGAAATATTTCCCTTTTGAATAGATAGAAAATAGGTCTTTTAATAATTAAAGGATAAATTTCATGAAATAATTGACTCTGCCTGTTGAAGAAAATGGAAGTAGATTCAGCGTCAATGTGAATAAAGTGTTTTAATTGTGTGCGAGATTAACATATATACTCTATAGTCAGGTGAACAGACTCCTCATAGTCACAGCTATAAACAAATGTTCTGTTACGTGTGCATGCATATTGCGTTAACTGCACTAAATTGCAATCGACCAATGTTAATAAAACCTAATGGTTTAGTGATTATGTTTTTTTTACAAATATATATCTATCAAAAAGAGTATTAAGCGATTCAAAAGGGCACAATTCTCCACTACAATTGCTTTCTTTTTTTCATTCAGCACAGTTTTAAAACTAACCAAATCATTTTCCTGCATGCTTTCGGTATTTACATGGCATAATTACATATTTGATACCATCATAATTTTGGTTTGTCATATAATAAGACAGGAACCAGTCTAACAGCAGCCCGCCGTAAATAAATCAATTCCAAACCGAAGACGGAAAACACATTTATACGGGGCTTTTAACCAATTAGTCCTGTTGACATTTACACAACTTTGTATGAAAATAAAACGTATTTTCCAGGAAAATACTTGGTAATGCAGGCCAATTATCACGCGATCTTTATCTGTAGAAATTCAATTAGAAATTGTCAGTGAGACACGCACGCCATTTAGAGATGCTTTAAGGGCTAAGAACACGGTAAGCTTAGGCATGTCATCGAAATAAAAGTGCTTTTGAAAAAATATGTTTTTCAATAAAAAAAATGGGTATAGAGGAAGATTGGGATTGAATGGTAGCAACTGCGACAGTGAGAAAACAACCTGGCAAAAAGAAGACACATTTTGGAAGATCTGATAAATAACAAACAGTACAAGATCGACCCTCCCATTGCCAAAAATATAGCAGTGTCAAAAATTCAATAGAATTCACCCAAAAATACAATGTCCTTGATTGAAAATGGCACAAAGATGTTGTTGAGGGGTCACATCGGTTTATGAGTAGGCACATATAACCCTTCCTCCTAAATCCTGAGGCCATATTTACGAAGATATCTTCCTAAGGATATATATAACAATCCTAACAAATCGTATCTTAGGATACGTCCTAAAATGTATCGTAAAGTTAGGTCTTAGGATAATCATAGGGCGGATTTAATGAAGCTATCCTTAGATCGGTCCTAAGACATATCTTAGGACAAAAATTAGGATAATCTGACACGTCTAAGCCGTTCATCAAAGCCATCTTAGGATTATCTCAAGTTATGATGTCCTAACGATGTCTTAGGTGTTGACGTAAATTGTATAAAAATGAGAAAGATTGAATTCTACACCATATCTGCAATTAGAACAAGATTTCAAAAATATATAAACAAAAAGGATAATATTTAGTATTGTTAATTATTTAATTGCTTCATTAAAAAATCATATATAACTCTGCAAAGACGATATCAATAAAAGTTATTATATTAACACATAACATACACATACCATTTATTATAAAATATTAAAAACAAACGAATGAAAAAATAACTATTAAATTGAAGCTATACGAGTTCCATGAGTTCAAAACCTCAGCTGTTTCAAGATTTCAAAGGGAAATCACGTGCAGCAATGGTTTAAACTATTAAATGGTGTGTGAAAATGTTTTGATGTTTATGAAGTTAAAATTGAACAATACAATAGTGAAAAAAAATCACCGAAATTTTGTTTTTTGGACTTTATAAACAAATGTTTTTAGATGAACTGTTCTCTTTTTGTGAGAAAACAAAAACATTACAGCCATTTTTTCATTCATGATCAAGTTTAGGACCATCCTAAGACATTTATTTGGATGTCCTTAGTTTAGGACGAAATCTAAGATGTATCCTAACTTAAGACATGTTTGATAAACCGACATAAGACTAAGATGTGTCCTAAGATGGTCTTAGAACACATCTTAGTCCCAAGATAGTGTCGTTAAACAGGCCCCTGATGGTTAAAATATAATAAGCAGTGTAAATAATTTAACTGTTTATATCTCTTGGGTGAACGAAGTGATAATATGCCTTCTCTGGAGAAATTACCATTTGATCTTTTGCCGGGATGGAGGGTGCGAAGGCAAGAAAACGATCCTGAAAATTTTCACGACATACACGAGCCCACCTTTATTCATAATTTGAGTCAATGCAATATTATATTTTACATCATGCTGCCATAAAATGTAACCAGATATTGCAATAATAATATAGGTGAAATTCCTGAAAACCGTCTAAATTATTAAAACCTATTGATTGCACTTTTCAGAGTATCATGATGTAAATAGGACATAACCCTGTCGGGCTAACGCCCTCAGGGGTATATCCAATACTTTTCTTTTTTTTTAATCACATTTTAAAAGCTTGTATACTTTTTTGCCAAATGTTATGGCCTATTCTTTTCAAATTAATTCGTTGACTCCCCAAGTCCCCCACTTACAAAAAATATCTCTGCTCCCTCAGTTTTGAAAAAAAATGTAATAAATTGCTCAGAGAATACTTTAGTTCCAATTAATATTTTACCCAGAAATATCTTACTTGTTAAAAGTATACATATTTCTTCGGAAGTTAATAATTTAGATTCATTTTTAAGAATAAAAACATTATTATATAATTGCAAAGTTTTTTTTTAAAATAATAAATTATCATAAAACTAATAAGATGTATTATTATTATTATCAATCTCTAAGTTTTCATCACTATGACAACACTTTTTTAAATTTGTGAATTTTTAAACTTTTTATTTCATTTATTATGCAGTGTTCTCCCCAGAAAATTCTGAAGGCGCAGAAATCATAGCGCGCGAACGACATTTTTTATTGAAAGAAACGAAGCGCGAACATTGTGTAAATAAAAAACATGTATTGATAAACAGAAAATATTTTTTCTGTGTATTAAAATGTTTATAAATAAACGAATAGTATTATACATATGTATACATAGAGGTGAGGGAACAGGCATAAAATAAATCAGTTAAATATTCTTCTATTTTTATGTGCCTGCAATCTTCATGTCTATATCTTTTAATTTTCCCTTTATAGAAATGATCCATCAGGGCATTTGTTATTTTGTATAGTTTCCTGGTTAAATGCTTGAACATTTCTTGTCTGTTTATCAAATGCTTGGAATTCTCCGTGTTTGAAAGGAAAACCGAAAAAAAAATTCTTAACCCCCCCAAGGGATGATTTTAGTATTTTTAGTAGTTATTTAATTTGGTATTGCAAAATTTTTTTGAAAAGTTGCCAAACAGAACCTGCCAGAAAATTCTTTCTGAAAGATGATCTTACGATATCTTTGAAACTCCTGGGATGATGCCTCTCCTGGTGGACCCTAGGTCCGCGAGGGTATTCGCCAACCCAGTCTTCAGACTTGTCTGACATGATTATTCATTGATTTGTTACAGAAATTACCAGTATTTAGCAAAATTCAAAAATAATAGAAATACTAAGGGTTCATTCCTTGTATTGCACATGGTAGATCTCCTTAGCTGAAAATTGGCTTCCAATTTCGGTATTTTTGGTTGAGTACTTATTGTTTAATATAAGTTTGGTTTTTGGTCTTCCAAATGTTTCGGTTTTAATGCTGCTGATGAGAGGTAACTCTTTGAAATGCGTCGTATACAGCATAGTATAAATTTACTATATCTAATATTAGTATCTTTGGATTGTAATTCTATGACATGTCCTAGGATTATCCTAACATGGTCCTAAAAGGCGAGAAAAAGGAAACACATTAAAAATAAGTCCATGCATATGAAGTCGAAAAATCAGACTGGCCAAAAGATTCACAGAGGCCATGGAAGGCATGAAATTTGTCTAATGAGTATTTACACTCCAGAAAAACTCAGTTCCATTACCGGTATTTGGATACACTTCGCCACGAAATTTTATAACAATATTTTTTATAGAATCGATAACTTCTTAATAAAATTCAATAATTCTTATTATTAAATAATACGATTAAAACAGCCCTAATACTACCAAAACGGCATGTGTCATACTGGTGACGTCGTCCTGGTCATATAAATCACGTGATCTATATTGGTTTTCGGCCCGGTCCAATACTGAATTCAGGATTCATTGCCAGTCCGTATTGGAAATATTGGCCCCATATTCACATCATTGCCAGTCCGTATTGGAAATATTGGCCCTATATTCACATTTGATGTATGTAATACAGCATTCAGAACAAGTCTGTACTGAAAAAGTTGGATTATTTAATAAAAGTGTTATGAACTGACTGTTTCAGTATTGGCACTGGTATAGATTCTCGGTCAGCTGTATTGGCCCTCGACCCTACGGGTCTCGAGGCCAATACAGCAAACCTTAAATCTATACCAGTGCCAATACAGACACAGCCAGTTAATAACACTATATTATTATACAGAAGGTATTGTCCAGATTTTGTCTCATAACACTCCACAACTTTAAGATTTAATAAAATGTAAATACTATTCATATTTCTAGATCGCTGTATTATGCAAATGCTTTGTCAGACAATTTTTTTGGCAAATTATACAATACCACTTTCAGTTTCCACAAATTGAAGTAATATAACCTTAAATTTTTATGATGCGTGCAGTTTTGTTATATGGAAAATACTGTTATTAATAAATTTTCAGATTTAGAAAAGGTATGATTCCCTAGAATGAACTTAGATCGCAGAATGGCAATCATTTAATAATAAGACTGTAAAATTTCAATTCATCTTTCCTCCAGGTCCAGTTGGCTATGTTATTGGATGATTCTAAATACGACCATTTTGGCAAAATTTCTGACTTTTTCTGCCGAAGATTCAAATTTCACAAATTTAACGGATGACCAAAAAGTTATCTTTATTTTGAACCCGGCGTCTTCCCAGCTAGTAAAAAACACCGTTTCCTTTTTAAAACAGCCTTTGAAACTGAGGCCAGGGGACTAGTCACTTTTTGCTTGTTTTTTTGTGTTTATAATGTTCAATATTGTGTATATTTGTTAATCTGTTTTTTGTCACAAACTGTATGTTTAAGGACAATAAAGTAATTTGAATTTGTATTGTTTGTGACAAAGATTCCAAATACATACAGCGTAGAGGACAATTGTTTTTTTCTTTTGGCCTGAATCTACTAAAATAGGGACAAGACAATAAATGAAGTAATTGTATTCATAAAGCAATATCGGAAACCCATTCGTTCGCGCACAGATGATAAATTGTCCATTTTGAACACGTTCTTCTTCTCTCAGAAATGTCATCCTCCAATTATCAGATTTAATAGTACCAACACGACCCTTTTGATCTCTTAACAAGTTATTCCTACGACTTAAAGTAAAATATTAATAACAATTTACGACATTACATTTAGCAATAAACCATTTCTAAATACCACTAAATTATCACTTACGGTGACACAACACATGCATTTTGTCAAAATTATATTTATAAGGAGTGTAAATAAGTAAAATTTGCAGCAAGGAATAATTTTGAATTTAAAACTTAGTATATTGCTCCTTTAAAAGGCAGGATTTATTTATACCATGCACGTAAAATGACGTCAAACACGTTTTTTTTTTTTTATAGAATTTGGCCCGACCCCAACCAATGTTTAAAGAGACGGATCCTGGACTAGTTTATGAATCTTTAATTTATGTTTAATATTAAGGAGTGTCGTCCATAGGGTTTCTATGTTTGGTAATAACTCTACAACATTTGGGCTTTTTTTCTTCCACCCTTTTGTTCCTGAGCACTATTAAAATTTTAGATAGTGAATAACTCTGTTGATAGACTCCAAATTAGCGAAACCGATGTTACTCTCATGTCAAACTGGCCGTTTTAGAATTGTTTGGGGCGGTGGGGGTCTGGGTCCGCGTCTATACAACTGAAAATTTGCAAATATGTTCAGTGTATTCAAATTAATTTTCATACAAGAAAATCCTTATATGTTTATCTTATATAACAGTTGGAAAAAATATCTAAAAAAATATTACCGTTCACTTGAGATTTTCGTTTTTGAACGTGAAAATGAAATAGATGAAACAAATTAGTTAACTATAAGCACGTATTAATAATTAACTTTGTAATAATTAGGGGAAATTACTTAGCCCATTGGGCTCGGGAAATTTCACGTCTCTCGACTGGTATTTTTCGCAAATACCCCTCCCGAGCATGATGTATCTGTATACAATCGAATCCACTTCATGCTTGAGCGCGTTTCAATTTAAAACTCATTGGGCTTGAGTTTGTGTTACCTGTAAAGGAATAAAAACCCAAACCACTGACGTTTAATATGTTATGTAAAATCCACTTTAATAAAGAATACTGGAAAACACTACTGACACAAAAAGAATATAGAAAATATGATATATTTTTTTTTTTACATTTTTTCACTTCTTTCCGCATGTTTTTAATTAACATTGATAACTTATCTTTTAGCGTAAGTTTATTGAAAAAATCGGCACAAAAACCAGATTATTTTTTATAAACTTCAAATTGTCTTCTTTTGTAACGAATAAAAGAAATGATGATATTTCTTTCCCAAAAGCCAAATTACCGAGAAAGACAGTGTTGAAATGGTCTAATCGCGAGGAAAATGAGATTAAATAAACATTATTATGAATCGGAAGCTTGCAAATGTATCGGATGAAAAGAAAGACAGAATTTATCACCAAGTTCAATGCAGATCTGCCGTGTTTAGTCAGTCGGAATATAAAATCTTTCTCGGTTAAATTAACACTTAATTGAATAAAAGGTGATGTTTGCAGTTTATTAACTCCATTAATTCAAGCAATACCAGAATTGCAAACGCAAAAATGCTCCATAATAATACTTCCGGTCTCGGGGTTTAACTTCTCACATTCTTTTGAAAATGGAGAATATTAATAAATTAGAAGTCTCAGTATTTAAATACGGATCTCAATTTTTATTAAAGTTAGGGTTTATTTTGTACCAAACACGTGCGGGATATCATGCACGTGCAGACAAAATATTAAACGAAGTGGAAATCTGTTATTGATATGAAAGAAAAGCTGAAAATAGAAGTGCCCAAAATTAAGTAGTTTTTGAGTGCACTTCCAGCTATTTTTGGTTAACTTGAAGACCACAAAATTACAGGGTATTCGACATGTTCGATATCTCCAGAGAAGTACGAACAGCACCTTAAGATCTTAAAGTTGATTTTTGTTGTTCAAATGAGCAATATTGATGATTCCGTTGCAGAAATATCAAAGCTAACACCGATGAAATAAATAAATAAAAAAGAAAATAAAAATATGTGGTAGAAAAAAATTAGTTAATAATATTTATTGTATATACGTATCAATCATGTTAGCAAATATGATGAAAAATATTGTTATCACTGGTGATGGTATCCCTATAAACACAAATGAATCCATAATTTAATCAGTTCACACATATAGTATTGTTGGTAAATCAATTGATTAACGTTTATATGATCCACATGAAAGGAAAGAATATCGTAAGCATTTAACATGTTTAAATTGTTGAAAACTTCATGAGTGGCCTCGGAGTACTGTCAGCGCCATTTAATTGCTTTAACTCTCACTAGATCGTTATATTTATAGGGTAAGATGGTTTAAATGTAGACCAAAAAATAACCCATACAATCATGACAATACTGGAAAATAATAACAACTTTAATTAACGCTTGACGCAAAACTGGGCGAAAATTTCACCTGGTACCCCAATTTGGAACAGGTACAATGTAGGTGATAAATGTTCAGTAACCCAGTTGTTGAATAACTAGCTAGAATTAGTCCGAGATTCCCCTGACCTCAAACGGCCTGTTATATAGAATTGTCTGGGGCCCTCAAGGAGAAGTTAGAGCGCACGGCATATGTAAAGTGAGAAATATGGCGTACAATATTCGTATTGAAAATTAATTCTTTACATAGAAAACCTTACATCTTAGATTTTTGTAACTAGTTATCTCCAAATATTATTTCTTCAACTTGAGATTCCCATAAAAAGAAGGTAATTAGTGTAACCATATTTTATTGTCTAATAGCAATTTGGATTGGATACAAGTTATAACAACTTACATAAATCCTCTCCATACAATATATATATACAATGTGAAGACGGACAGCAAGTACACAAAATAGTATAGTAAATAGATATAAAGCATAAATAGTATCGTAATAAATGTAAAAACACGATGGACATATTAGGTTGGGGGAAGAGGGGGGGGGGGGGGGGGTGAGTACATCTATATAAAAAAGCTCTTACATATGATCCATGTTCTAATTCTATAAAACGTTTTCTATGAACATTTTCAAAAATATTTTTATTCAATTCGTCTCTCAACATATCTGATCCAAATAATATATATTCTGTTGTATGGTTTGGTTGAATATTATTAATTAATTGAGCTCGGGGATGTGTATATAGGGGACATTCTAGAAAAAAATGTATAGCATCTTCCAACGGGCACCCACAGATGCAACTAGGGTCATTAATCAAATTAACTCTAAATAAATCAGCTTTACGTGGACTGCAACGATGACGAAGTCTAGTATGTAAAATATTAATTTTTCTAGGTCCAATGAGGTAATAAAACGGAACCAATGATTTTTCTCCTCTAACAGACCTGTTAAAACTTGAAATTGAGGGAATAGATCTTATAGCAGGATTTAGAGCGTTCCAGGAACGAATACAAGAAGGATAAAAAGATTTCGAAAACGTTTCTAAACAACATCTAGGAACTCGATATTGAGGTTGATTTCTGAGATTATAATTACCTAATGGTGTATATTCAGCAAGACAATCAGCCAAATATTCCGGGGCTTTCTTATAATTTAATTTTGTGAAATAAACTTAATTTCCTTCTATTTCTTCGAATGGCTAAAGAAGGTAATACAATGTATCACAAAATACCTAAATAAATTTGGTGCACTGTATGGCCATTTCGTTGACTGACAATCCACCAGCAGTGCTCGAGATCAAAATATTGGAAAACCGGTTAAAGATATAATGATGAATTAATAAGCACAACCATCAAAAATCAAAATATTTTCAACAAACAGGTATCCACACTCAGCTAAGGGTTACCTCTGCACCAAAAGGAAGAGCCTTAGAAATTTCTGGTAATTTTTCTCAAATTTTGAACGGAAAATTCAAAGGCATTTGAGTGATGAATCATGTCAGGACAAAAGTTCTGCCTACTGGACTTATAATGCCCTCAGGGACCAGTGACATAGACCCAGTGTATAAACATAGACATAAACGACGCAAAGTCATCGTCAATACCAAGCAATGGTTATTAATAACCTTCTTAATTTTTAAGGGATATTACTTAAAACTTCTTTGAAGAGAAAAAAAATGTTATATAAGTAAGGTATATAAATGTTCTTTTGGTAGAAAATAAGTTTATTAGTCGTAAAACATTAAATTTTATACTAGTAACTGCCGCTTCTTGGCAGACTTGTCAAAATACCCAGTTTTATATATGGAGTACGCTATATGTCGTCCTAGCGCCTTAGCTTATTCTTAAACACGGCATTTGAAGTCAGACAAATCTAGGACTATTAAAGGATTGACTGTAATTTTTTTTCAGTCTATGAAGAAATAACCTCAGCCACATAGTGCACACTAAATAACCCGCACCATGTGCATAAAGGTCATTTCGGATAGACTGAAAACAAAATTACTGTCAATCCCAACGGTTGTTTTGACGTCTAAAAGGTCGGGATTCCCTTTAATGACGTCATAGTAGAAAATAAAATTTAGTCAATGATATGATAGACGAAAACAATTGACCAATCAAATGATGTGTTACATCCAGCATTAAATTATACTGGAATCCGTACAAAAATAAGAGATTAAAGGTCCTGTTTTTGGAGTCGCTACATGGTCTTCAATTTGGAAGCCTGAATGTTTAGAGTACCACACATAACAAAAGCGTAGCAAGTACAAAGCCTAACAGATTGAAGTCTAAAAATATAATTATCTCAAATGGATAAATAATTAACGAGGTGATATAGCACTAGTCCGAGATTGTTCTCACGGACGTTTGACGGCTTTTTGTGATATGCTTGGCCGTGAAATTGTACGAGTGCGATATTTTCCTCCCTGAATGCCGAACTTGAATATGAAGATGAATATGCATATATGGATTAAGATTTTATTCTAGTCACAAATTATTCAAATTTCGCATGATTTCGAACGACATTTGAGATTCTTGAAATTTTTTAGGCAACATATAAGCCTTATTTTTTCAGAATGTTTTACTACTAGTATTTGACGCAGGCCGAAATTCAATCATGCATTTTTAACCAAATCTTGATTGAATTTTTTCTCCAAATTTTTTATTTGCCACCACTAAAAAATCAGACAGATATGCCCTTATATTACCACATGAAGCTTCACACTTCTAACATACCATACATTCCACTGAAATGGGATGGGCCATTCAATAAACCACCCGGACACCTAAACGATACTCTTTATTGTTGTCTAATATCAAATTTGGAGATCATTATTGAAATGGTTACACCAGCCAAACGTTTTTTCTAAAAAAAATTAATGTGAAATTCGAAAAGCATCGTTCGACAAATTCTAAAGTTTTGTATATTAAGTTTGTCACCTCACACGTTAACCTAATGCAATAATAGTCCGAAAAGGAATTATCGGACTAGAATTTGATATCTATGTCCTCTAACCGTTCTATGAGATTTAAGAAACGTAACTAAATTTGATTATACAATTGTAATCTTAATCCAATGAGAAACGTTCAGTCTAAACACGTGATAACAATTTTCCTTTTTGTACAACCGGAAGAGGATCATATTTTTCCGCTCGTGTTTTGATTTTTTTTTTTCGTTTGCTTATACCTAAGCGAAATTTAAAAATGTGCACGTAAAATAATTACAATAAAATGAAAGCATTTCAAATTAATAAAAAATAATGACTATCTCCCTCGTTCTGTCCTTAGATGGTGTTGGCTTTACCTTTTTGGTATTTTTTTAAATTTTCTCTTCATAAGTTTAAAATATTGTTTTGGTTTTCAGCATTTTAGGCCTTGAGCAAAAATGATGAGTCGTCAATCGGGAAAATGTGCACATCTTCTGCTTCAAAATTGGTAACGTAGAATTTAGTGCATATGATGTTAATATTTCATTTACACCTTAAGATTCTACCTTCTTACTGAACAAAAAGTAAGTGTAAATTTTCCAACCAACACGTACACACTTGATTGGAATTTGTGGATTTTTCTGGTCCAATTAAATATAAGTTAAATCTGTTGAAACCATTTAGTTATTTGTCAAAATAAATAATAATAAATGCTATACCATACATTGTTATGTAGAATAAAGAAAATTTTGTACTCGTCCGTACTGACTGAAAACCTGTATTGGGCTCTCGTCCAGTTTTCAGTATAATATAGACAATACATTTTATAACTATAAACTACACTTTATAATAAAATATCAGTATTTTCTTGATTTTGAAGACACAAACATATTTTTATGCTGAGTGTTTTTGAACTCCACTTTTCCGTGTGGTTAAAGTGAAAATTAAATAAATCATTGCACAGCTGGTTAGCAATTATCAAGAAATCTGGAAAGGTGTTTGATTCAAACGACTATAGATACAAGAAATATATTGTAAGCCTAAAAAATATCTGAAAAAGAGACGGGCAAAACAGTATTAAACCTTTCTTGAATTTATCCTGATGGTTGTATTAAAGACCTATACTTAGACAGAACAGTACAGAAAAAGTTATATACGGTTTTCTTCTTGCTTAAGCATAAATTGACAGTTTTGTGAAACACAACCTGAAGTTTTATCTGACCAGTCAAGAGAGTTGGAATGGTGTTGTTCTTTATTAGTCGTAAAACATTAAATTTTATAACGGCCGCTTCTTGGAAGACTTGTGAGAATACCCAGGTTTATATATTGAGTACGCTAAATGTCGTCCCAGGGCCCTAGCTTATTCTTAAACAGGCCATTTGAAGTCAGACAAATCTGGGACTATTTAAGGATTGACTTTAATTTATTTTCAGTCTATGAAGAAATAACCTCAGCCACGTGGTGCACACTAAATAACCCGCATTGAAAGTGTGGACCATGTGCATTGAGATAATTTAGGATAGACTGAAAACAAAATTACTGTCAATCCCAACGGTTGTTTTGGCGTCTACAACATCGGGATTCCCTTTAATGACGTCACAGTTGAAAAGAAATTTAGTCTATGATATGATAGACGAAAACAATTGACCAATCAAATGATGCGTTACATCCAGTATTTATAGATTATCGGGTTTTCTGCACATTGATATCGTAAAATATCAGCCGCGAGCCACAATATGAAGATTTTTGGCGAGTGAGCGCAGCGAACGAGCCTAAAAGATTCACATTGTGTCGAGCGGCTGATATTTTACATTATCGTATTTCCCCATGCCTATATCGACCTGCTGAGGCCTTCACAATTTCCCGTATTTCGGCACTGTAACGTCGTAAAGAGTTGACCCGACCCTAATATGGGCTGACCCAAATATTTTAGCGACGTCATAATGTTTGACTTAACGTTGACCCGAATATATCAGGAAAACATCCGGTTATAGGCAGATGGCCATTGAAAAGTAAGAAATTCCATTAAGATTGCTAGTTAACAATACGATAAATTTATCATCAAGTTTTCTTCAAACAAATATTGTAAAATAGAAGCCGCTCGACACAATATGAAGCTTTTCAGCTCGTCTGCTACGCTCACTCGCCGAAAAAGCTTCACATTGTGTCTCGCGGCTGATATTTTACGATATACGTTTGCAGAAAACCTGATAATATGTACATATATTTACGAAGAAAACGCGATAATCTGTTTATCGTAATTCTGTACATTTTAGTCGCCCCTGTAAGACATTTTTTACGTTTTTTTGTCCTCCTGGAGGTAAGCTTGATAACGTCTGCTCTCACATTGTGAAGTCGCTAATAAGTCCTGCTCTCATATTGTGACGTCGATGATAAGTTCTGCTGTCGCGGATAAGTACATATTATCATGTTTTCTGCAAACGTATATCGTAAAATACAATTATCGGACTAGAATTTGATATCCACGTCCTCTAACCGTTCTATGAGATTTAAGAAACTTTTTCGCCAGTGTAACTAAATTTTGTTATACAATTGTAATCTTAATCCAATGAGAAACGTTCAGTCTAAACACGTGAAAACAATTTTCCATTTTGTACAGCCGGAAGCGGGTCATATTTTTTTCCGCTCGTTTTTTGAAAAAATGTGCCTGTATAATAATTATAAGAAAATGAAAGCATTTCAAATTAATAAAAAAAATGACTATCTCCCTCGTTTTGTCCTTAGATAGTGTTGGCTTTACCCTTTTGGTATTTTTTAAATTTTCTCTTCAGAGGTTTAGATTATTGTTTTGGTTTTCAGCATTTTAGGCCTTGAGCAAAAATGATGAGTCGTCAATCGAGAAAATGTGCACATCTTCTGCATCAAAATTGGTAACATAGAGTTTAGTGCATGTGATGTTAATATTTCCTTTACACCTGAAGATTCTACCTTCTTATTGAACAAAAAGTAAGTGAAAATTTTCAAACCAGCACGTATACACTTGATTGGAATTTCTGATTTCAGATTACATCTGTTGAAACCATTTATTTATTTGTGAAAATAAATAATAATAAATATTATACCATACATTGTAATGTAGAATAAAGAAAATTTTGTACTCGTCCGTATTGACTGAAAACCTGTATTGGGCTCTCGTCCAGTTTTCAGTATAATATAGACAATACATTTTATAACTATAAACTACACTTTATAATAAAATATCAGTATTTTCTTGATTTTGAAGACACAAACATATTTTTATGCTGAGTGTTTTTGAACTCCACTTTTCCGTGTGGTTAAAGTGAAAATTAAATAAATCATTGCACAGCTGGTTAGCAATTATCAAGAAATCTGGAAAGGTGATTGATTCAAACGACTATAGATACAAGAAATATATTGTAAGCCTAAAAAATATCTGAAAAAGAGACAGGCAAAACAGTATTAAACCTTTCTTGAATTTATCCTGATGGTTGTATGAAAGACCTATACTTAGACAGAACAGTACAGAAAAAGTTATATACGGTTTTCTTCTTGCTTAAGCATAAATTGACAGTTTTGTGAAACACAACCTGAAGTTTTATCTGACCAGTCAAGAGAGTTGGAATGGTGTTGTTCTTTATTAGTCGTAAAACATTAAATTTTATAATGGCCGCTTCTTGGAAGACTTGTGAAAATACCCAGTTTTATATATGGAGTACGCTATATGTCGTCCCAGAGCCCTAGCTTATTCTTAAATGGGCCATTTGAAGTCAGACAAATCTGGGACTATTTAAGGATTGACTGTAATTTATTTTCAGTCTATGAAGAAATAACCTCAGCCACATGGTGCACACTAAATAACCCGCATTGAAAGTGTGGACCATGTGCATTGAGATAATTTAGGATAGACTGAAAATAAAATTACTGTCAATCCCAACGGTTGTTTTGGCGTCTACAACGTCGGGATTCCCTTTAATGACGTCACAGTTGAAAAGAAATTAAGTCTATTATATGATAGACGAAACAAATTGACCAATCAAATGATGCGTTACATCCAGTATTGAATTATACTGGAATCAGTACAAAAATAAGAGAACAACGATCTTGTTGTTGTTTTGTGTCTTGGAGTCGCTACAAGGTCTTCAATTTGCAAGCCTGAATGTTCATATACTATTATTGTAGAAAAAATAGAAGTTCCACACATAACAAAAGCGTAGCAAGTACAAAGCCTAGCAGATTGAAGTCTAAAAATATAATTATCTCAAATGGATAAAAATTAACGAGGTGATATAGCACTAGTCCGAGATTGAACTGACGTCTGACAGCATTTTTTGTGATATGCTGGGCCATGAAATTGTATGAGTGCGAGATTTTCCTCCCTGGATGCCGAACTTTGATTATAGATGAACAACCAAGGAAAAAAGCGCTAATCTACAATTGCTTGAGTTTATATAATATACATATGTGGATTAACACAAATTACTCAAATTTCGCATGATTTCGAACGGCATTTTAGATCTTTGAATTTTTTTAGGCAACATATAAGCCTTATTTTTTTGAGCGTGTTCTACTATAAGTACTTGCCTCAAGGCGATATTCAATCATGCATTTTTAACCAAATCTTGAGATCTGAATTTTTTTCTCCAAATATTTTATTTGCCATCACTAAAAAATCAGATAGATATGCCCTAATATAACCACATAAAGCTTTACACTTCTAACATACAATACATTCTACTGAAATCTGATGAGCCATTCAGTAAACCGCCTTGACACCTAAACGATACTCTTTAAGTGGTCTAATATTAAATTTGGAGATAGAATCCAAGTGGTTACGCCAGCGAAACGTTTTGGCTCAAGAATAATGATTTGTAATTCGAAAAGTATCGTCCGCTAAATTCTAAAGTTTTGTATATTAAGTTTGCCACCGCACACGGTAACCTAGTGCAATAATAGTCCGAAAAAGGAATTATCGGACTAGAATTTGATATCCACGTCCTCTAACCCTTCTATGAGATTTAAGAAACTTTTCCACCCATGTAACTAAATTTTATTATACAATTGTAATCTTAATCCAACGAGAAACGTCCAGTCTTAACACGTGAAAACAATTTTCCATTTTGTACAACCGGAAGCGGGTCATATTTTTCCGCTCGTGTTTTGAATATTTTTTTTCGTTTGCTTATACCTATGCGAAATTAAAAAAAAATGTGCACATAAAATAATTATAATTTGGCTTCCTATTTCGGTATTTTTGGTTGAGTACTTCTTCTTTAATATAAGTTTTGGTTCCAAATGTTTCGGTTTTAATGCTGCTGATGAGAGGTAACTCCTTGAAATGCGTCGTATACAGCATAGTATAAATTTACAATATCTAATATGAGTATCTTTGGATTGCTTTTTTGAAACTCCTGGGATGATGCCTCTGCTGGTGGACCCTAGGTCCCCGAGGGTATTCGCCAACCCAGTCGTCAGACTTGTCTGACATGATTATTCATTGATTTGTTACAGAAATTACCAGTATTTAGCAAAATTAAAAAATAATATAAATACTAAGGGTTCATTTCTTGTATTGCACATGGTAGATCTCCTTAGCTGAAATTTGGCTTCCTAATTCGGTATTTTTGGTTGAGTACTTCTTGTTTAATATAAGTTTGGTTTTTTGTCTTCCAAATGTTTCGGTTTTAATGCTGCTGATGAGAGGTAACTCCTTGAAATGCGTGGTATACAACATAGTATAAATTTACAATATCTAATATTAGTATCTTTGGATTATTATTTTGAAACTCCTGGGATGATGCCTCTGATGGTTGACCCTAGGTCCCTGAGTGTATTCGTCAACTCAGTCGTCAGACTTGTCTGACATGATTATTCATTGATTTGTTACAGAAATTACCAGTATTTAGCAAAATTCAAAAATAATTGAAATACTAAGAGTTCATTCCTTGTATTGCACATTGTAGATCTCTTTAGCTGAAATTTGGCTTCGTATTTCGGTATTTTTGGTTGAGTACTTCTTGTTTAATATAAGTTTGGTTTTTTGTCTTCAAAATGTTTCGGTTTTAATGCTGCTGATGAGAGGTAACTCCTTGAAATGCGTCGTATACAGCATAGTATAAATTTACTATATCTAATATTAGTATCTTTGGATTGTTATTTTATAATAAAATGAAAGCATTTCAAATTAATAAAAAATAATGACTATCTCCCTCGTTCTGTCCTTAGATGGTGTTGGCTTTACCCTTTTGGTATTTTTGAAATTTTCTCTTCAGCGGTTTAGATTATTGTTTTGGTTTTCAGGATTTAAGGTCTTGAGCACAAATGATGAGTCGTCAATCGAGAAAATGTGCACATCTTCTGTATCAAAATTGGTATCATAGAATTTAGTGGATGTGATGTTAATATTTCCTTTACACCTGAAAATCCTACCTTCTTATTTAACAAAAAGTAAGTGAAAATTTTCCAATCAGCACGTACATACTTGATTGGAATTTATGGATTTTTCTGATCCAATTCAATAGAAGTTAAATCTGTTGAAAACATTTATTTATTTGTCAAAATAAATAATAATAAATATTATACCATACATTGTAATGTTGAATAAAGAAAATTTTGTACTCGTCCATATTGACTAAAAACCTGTACTGGGCTCTCGTCAAGTTTTCAGTATTATATAGACAATACATTTTATAACTATAAACTACACTTTATAATAAGATATTAGTATTTTCTTGATTTTGAAGACACAAACATATTTTTATGCCACTGCTGAGTGTTTTGAACTCCAATTTTCCGTTTCTGCAGAGGTTTAGATTATTGTTTTGGTTTTCAGCATTTTAGGCCTTGAGCCCAAATGATGAGTCGTCAATCGAGAAAATGTGCACATCTTCTGCATCAAAATTGGTATCATAGAATTTAGTGCATGTGATGTTAATATTTCCTTTACACCTGAAAATTCTACCTTCTTATTGAACAAAAAGTAAGTGAAAATTTTTCAACCAGCACGTACATACTTGATTGGAATTTGTTGATTTTTCTGATCCAATTCAATAGAAGTTAAATCTGTTCAAACCATTTATTATAATTATTTGTCAAAATAAATAATAATAAATATTATACCATTCATTGTAATGTAGAATAGGAAAAATTATGTACTCGTCCGTATTGACTTAAAACCTGTGACTTCTCGTCCAGTTTTCAGTATAATATAGACAGAATATTTTATAACTATAAACTACACTTTATAATAATCTATCAGTATTTTCTTGATTTTGAAGACACAAACATATTTTTATGCCACTGAGTGTTTTTGAATTCTAGTTTTCCGTGAGGTTAAAGTGAAAATTAAATAAATCATCGCACAGCTGGTTAGCAACTGTTAGGACATCTTGAAAGGTGTTTGATTCAAACGACTATAGATTCAAGAAATATATTGTAAGCCTAAAAAATATGTGAAAAAAAGACAGGAAAACCAGTATTAAACCTTTCTTGAATTTATCCTGATGGTTGTATTAAAGACCTATATTAAGACAGAACAGTTCAGAAAAAGCTATATACGTCTTTTCTTCTTGCTAAAGCATAAATTGACAGTTCTGTGAAACAAAACCTGAAGTTTTATCTGATCAGTCAAGAGAGTTGGAATGGTGTTGTTTTTCGGGGATCAGGAATGAGCGGAATCGGATTTTCAAATTAAAAATACGATTTTGATCTTTTTTTTAAAATAATGATTAATATATTTTATATCATATTCTGACAAAAGAATATCACTACGTACACATCTGCTTTGAGGTTATGCTAATTTTGTCCTGCAATTGGCTGATTTTAAATACTAAATAAAGGGGGCGAATAAACTTAAGCTTTATAATAGTCTCCCAGTACCCCTTTCCTCACATTCAACGATGGCCTGTGATGATTTCTGATTCTCAGTGCAAGCATATGATCCTATGTTATCTCCAGATTACACGCAAAAATTACCATCTTCTAAATGCATTTCCCGATAACAGGTAACGAATAAACACAAATTGTCGGAAAATATGGTTTTATTTTACACAAGTTCTCCCGACGAAACAGGTAAGGCACCGACCATTTTATTACTGGGGGGGGGGGGGGGGGGGGGGCTGAGACTTTTGTGCTTGATTATATAAATACTAATTTTTTTTCTTAGATTTTTCATTAAAAATTCTACATATATATAATTGTTCAAGTGGGAATATTGTAGACATTTACCTTATATAATATAACATTATGTAAAGACATACGTAAACCTAAATAAAATAGAAGTCGCATACACTACCAAAATAGAGAAATTGCACATCTTCATGAAAGTGAATGGTCACTACATAATAACATGACTTCAACATATTAATTAGGAGAAAGTTTCCTGGAAGTAATGGATAAACTTCTTTCTGTAGAGGATTCGTTTAATTTAACAGTGGTTTCCGTTTAAACAACTTTACCCACAAACTTATTAAAGATGAATTATCATATCTAATCAAACGGTGCTTTGATGAATCTGGAAAAAAGTTGCAATAACTTGAAAGTTTTCTTTAGTTTTGATAGACAGGGCAAATTTACTCACAGGGCCTATCTGGTTATTACTAAAACTTGACAATATTTTCATTCGTTTTGGAAGAAACATTTTTAGACAAATTATCGGTATTCCTTTGGCCATGAATTGTACACCTCTGGTCATGGACTTGTTTTTCTATTGTTATGAATCACAATATCCGGCATCCCCGACTTACAACGGATTTGGCTGCTTTGACTAAAAATTTAGTTTAACCTTAGACCTTATGGGAAAATTCATTTAAAAATCTTGTCTGAAAATCCTGAGCCAATTGAAACTAAACTTGGCATCAATGGTCCTTAGATTGCCCTCTTTCATAATTGTGTCTGATGACTCGGACTGTCAACAAAGATGGCTGCCACAGCAAAACTTAGTTTAACATAGGACCATATGGAAAAATTCATTTAGAAATCTTCTTGTTTGCAACCACTTAGCTAATTGGAACTAAAGTTGGCAGCAATAGTCCTTACATGGTTTCCTTGTAGAATTGTGTCTAATGACTCGGACCGTCAACCAAGATGGCTGCCACAGCCGAACTTTTGTTTAACATAGGACCCAATGGGAAAATTCATTTAAAAGTCTTCTTGTCTGAAACCACTTAGACAATTGTAACTAGATTTGGCAGCAATGATCCTTGCATAGTCCTCTTTCAGAATTGTGTCTGATGAATCGGACTGTCAACCAAAATGGCCGCCACAGCCGAAATTAATTTATCATAGCACCCTACGGGAAAATTCATTTGAAAACCTTTTTGTCTGAAACCATTGAGCCAATTGGAACCAAACTTAGTAGAAATAGTCCTTACATGGTCCTCTTTCAGAATTGTGTCTGATGACAAGATGGCTGCCACAGCTGAACTTAATTTAACATAGGACTTAACTTTAAAATGCATTTAAAAATCGTCCTGTCTGAAACCTTCGGGGCAATTGGAACCCGACTCGGCAGCAATAATTCTTAAATGGCCATCTTTCAGAATTGTGTTCGATGACCTGGACTGTCAACCAAGATAATTGCCACAGCCGAACATAGTTTAACATAGGACCCTATGGAAAAACCAGCCAAATTGACTGTTACACTGACATTTTAGTCATGCTTAAGGTGGACAAGATAAATTCAGATGAGCGATACAGGCTCTTATGAGCCTCTGGTTTCTATTTTTAGTAACAGCAGCCACGACGATGGACGCTTAGCTATAACAAAAGCTCACATGGACCTTTGGGCCAGTTGCGCTAAAGACAATATTACTGCTCAGCTAATAATCAACAGGATCCTATTACAAATGTAAAATCAAAACTGAACAAACAAAATTCAAGCAATTCTAAAAAAACAGCACAATACAACTAACAGAACCACCCTTTAGTGTGAAAGCAATGTTTGATACTGAGGTCACATTCAAGGCTATGACTTTCTCAAGGCCTATTGTAAAATTATAACCAAAATTATATTTATTAGAATCTGATTTAATGAAAAAAGCAGGGTTTAATGTCACCTAGAATCAACTAGAATCAAGGTAAGCACTCTAGTGCCGAAAAAAGGACTCATTGCTTTCTCTAAATAATGGAAATAATCCATGATCATTCTCTTTTTTAAAAAGTCAAGTGGTAGATGAAAATGCCTTTAAAACATTTACAAACTATACAAAGGTGTGATAATTGTCCAAACTGGTAGATATCAAACGATGAAAGGCTTCCAAACACCGGCTTCAAATGAGGTATTGTTGAATGTAAGCATGGCATTTGTTTATTTCCTTTGTTAACAGAATCATATTTTTCTAGCTGGAAGACTATACACTTTGATTATCACTTGACTGTTTCAAGTAAACAGTTTTGTCATACCGTGACGTGCTTTCTCTTACACCTTTCTCCGTTAATAAGAAAAGAGCAAACAGGAGATAAAAAATAAACTATTCATGCAAACATCGACAGAAAGGAAGAAACGCTGCAAGCAACAATCGTTGAAAGATTCCTGCCATTTTAAGCCAAAAGATGCAAAAGCCGGGAAACCCTCTTAATCATATTGATGGAGGAGCAAAGAGAGAGAGAGAGAGAGAGAGAGAGAAAAGAAAATACTACAATTCCGATTGCCTTTGACACGTTTACAAACTGCAGGCTCCCAGGAGCCTGTATCGCTCACATGGACTATGTCTATCTTGACTGACAGCCTGGAACATTGATATCATGTTCCAACTGGCTTACTGGTTTCAAACAAGAAGATCTGTCAGTGATTTTTCCTATTAGGTCCTAAAAAAATATGTTCCGCTATGGCAGCCATTTTCTATGGCGGACCGGGTCATAGGATACAACTCGGAAAGAGGGCCAACAAAGGACCAAAGAAGAATATCTTTCAGTGATTTTTTCCATTAGGTCCTATGTTAAACTAAAATGTATGTTCCACTCAGGCAGCCATTTTCTATGGCGGACAGGGTCATAGGATACAACCTCGGAAAGAGGGCCAACAAAGGACCAAACAAGAATATCTTTCAGTGATTTTTTCAATTAGGTCCTATGTTAAACTGAAATGTATATTTCGCTAAGGCAGCCATTTTCTATGGCGGACAGGGTTATAGGATACAACTCTGAAAGAGGGCCAACAAAGGACCATTGCTGCCAAGTTTTGTTCCAATTGGTCAAGTGGTTTCAGATAAGAAAATTTTTAAGTAAATTTCCCATAGGGTCCTATGTTTAACCATGTTCGGTTCTGGTGGCCAACTTGGATGACGGGCGGAGTCATCGGATACAAGTCTGAAAGAGGATCACCTAAGGACTATTGCTGTCAAGTTTTGTTGCAATTGGCCTAGTTGTTTTAGATAGGAAGATCTTTAAGTAAATTCCTATAGGGTCCTATGATAAACTATGTTCGGCTCTGGTGGCCATCCTTGGTGACGGATCGGGTCATCGGATACAATTCTGAAATTTGGCCAGGTGAGCTAAAAATTTACAAATTATACAAGGTGTGATGTACGACTTCCGATCATTTGCAACAAATGACATATTTTTGAATGCCAGCATGGCTTTTGCTAATTTCCTAGGTTCACAAATTTTTCTAACACGGAAAATTATCACCTTGACTGTTACGAAACTGTGTTTCATGGAAGCTAAGGAACGTTGCTATTTCTATTCTATTACATACCTAAACCATACAATAGATTATTTGTTCGTATTGGAAGTCTTTTAAACTAGAACCCCGAATATTTTATGGTACCGTTCCGCTAACAAATGAAATGTAGATACGAAGGCCATAAAGGGACTCTTCTGTCGGATTGGTTAAAGGAGATGGACTGCTTTCCATTGTATTTGTTTCTCTAATAACCATTAGATTTTTAAATCTGAAATGTCCTGTCATAAACGACTTCATGCATCTGCATTTTCATGTTAACAAAAAAAAATTCTGCTTACTCATTTAAAGTTCGAATTTTCTACCCGTTCAATTGCCTAGCATTTTGCTTCACTTTTTGGAATATTGCCAAGGACAGTCAGCACCAAGGCCATACTACTGTCACATGAAAGGAGATACATAAAAAATGTAAGTTCGGTTCCGATTGTCTTTTTTCGCGTTGAAAAACCTTAATTTAACAAATTTGTACTAAAACTGAACTTAAATGATTAATTAGTTATTATTTGCAAATCTTAAGAAACCACATACAAGGTTATGCCCAAGAGAATTGAAAGGTATTAAACGACTTTAAGAAAATGGCTTTGGAAGCGAAATAAATGCAGGGGAAAGTGACCCCTTCTTCTTTTGTATATTCTCTTCTCCAAAACTACTTGGCCCATGGTTTCGAAACTTGTCTTTTATGATTTCGGTGCTGACCAGACATTAAAGATGGTTGCCAACACTGGAATTAGTTAGCACTGGAGCTGATGGGATGTTAAACATTTAAAATTTGTCTTCTGGAGAACAATTATATAGATTGATATCAAACTCGGTGAAAGTGATACGTACAGTATCAGGACCAGAACACTTTTTTTCTTTCATTAGCCCTGTTCCGTCAACAAACATGGCGAAAATGATTTGGTAAATTTCGCAGATTTTTTCTTTGAACCTAATTGTCCACGTGATTGAAACTTGTAAAGAATGAACATTGATGGTACTAATCAAGTATTGTTAAACTGGTACTGATCGGATATCCTACATAACTGCCATTGCAAGATTTTGTTAACATTGACCTTAGGTGTTCCTCTGTTTGCTCTAAAACCAAATACTAGTACTATATAAAATGACAATAAAATCTAGGTGAGCGTAACAGGCATTGAACAAAATAAGAAAAAATGAAAAGAAAATAGTGGGATGGGTGGACGACTGACACATGCAGGTGAGGATGTCCGATGTGTCAATTGAGCAACAGCTGAAGGAGAACATTTATCATCTTGCAAACATTGATGAAAGAAGAAAACTAGAGATTGTATGTCTGCAAGGCACGGATGACCCGTCCTCCTGCACATCGAATTCCCATCTATTATTTGTGACGGGAAATAGTTTTAAAAATTATTTTAAATATACGAAAGTTTCATAATATATCCTGCTTGATTAACTTTTACCCATTAAAAATAATGAATGCACAGTAACTCTGTTTATGACATACGGGGCCCACACTAAAATAATGGAGTCACTCAAGCATGAAATGAAATGAAATTATGATAAATGGTGATCTGTGTTAAACCAAAGATCATGGTAGTTGTAAAATATCATTAATATATCATCGCAGGCGTTTTAAAACTAGAGGTTCTCAAGAGCCTGTGTCGCTCACCGGGATTTAACTTTTCACCTTGAGCGGGACTAAAAATTTAAGTATTGCAGTCAATTTGGCTGGTTTTTTCTGTAGGGTTCTATGTTAAACTAACTTCAGCTGTGGCAGTCATCTTGGTTGACAGTCCAGGTCACTGGACACATTTCTAAAAGAGAACCATCTAAGGACCATTTCAACTAAGTCTTGTTCCAACTGGCTAAGTGGTTTCAGAAGATTTTTAGATGAATTTTCCCAAGGGGTCTATGTTAAACTATGTTCGGCTGTGGTGGCCATTCTGGTTCACAGTCCACGAAATTTCTGAAAGAGGACCTCCTAAGGATAATTGCTGCAAAGTCTGGCTCTAATATGTCAAGTGGTTTCAGAAGAGAAGATTTTTCAATGAATTTTCCCATAGGGTCCTATGTTAAACTACGTTCGGTTGTGGTGGCCATCTTGAATGACAGTCTGGGTCATCGGACAAACCCCTGAAAGAGGACCATCTAAGGACCATTGCTACAAAGTCTAGTTATAATTGGCTTAGTGGTTTTAGATAAGCAGATTTTTTAGTGAATTTCACATAGGGTCCCATATTAAACGAAGTTCGGCTGTGGCGGCCATCTTGGTTCACAGTCCACGAAATCGGACATATTTCTGAAAGAGGACCTGCTAAGGCCAATTGCTGCCAATGTCACCGGACATATTTTTTAAACTAGATACCCTAATGATGCTTGTGGCCAAGTTTGGTTCCATTTGGCCCAGTAGTTTTAGAGATGAAGATTTTTGTAAAAGTTAATGGACGACGACGTACACCAAGTGATGAGAAAAGCTCACTTGACCCTTCGAGTCAGGTGAGCTAAAAAGACTTAAATCCAAAAATTAAATCAGTCACTCAAACATGCAAAACTGTGTTGTACTATTATGTAAGATGATTGTAAAATATCTTTCAATATACTTTACCATAGGTTCTTTGAAAATATACCAAAATGAAACCTTTTTACCAAAGCCACTCAAGCATAAAATATAGGTCATGGTGACTCAAATGTTGCTGACTTTTGTTGTACTACACAAGATGAATGCATAGGTATAACATCATTGATATGTCTCAATAGGTTTCTGAGAAATTGACCTAAATGAAAAAATTTCCCCTGTCAATCATGCACAAAATGTCATAATGAACCAACTGTTAAAGAAATGCATTATATAATGTAAAAGGATCATACTGATGAAGCACCATGGATTCCTAGGATATGAAATTAAAGTTAAATTGAAGTCACTCATGCATTAAATGTAGGTCAAAGTGTTGCTCATCTGTGTTCAAATATATATGGGGGGTGTGGTGGTATAATATCATTGATATATCTCCATGGGTTTCTGACAAGTGTACCTAAATGTAGAAACTTAACCAAGCTGCACCGGAAATGACGTACGGACAAGGGTAAATCAATATGCAACCTACCACATTCATGGACAGGACATAGAAATAGATAATAAAACTGCTGTCCATGACAGAAATAGAAAGATTTCACCTGGACCGAGCCAAAATGTACTTGGGTCAGGAAATCCTGATGATCAAATAGAATATATGATGTTAAGTTACTCTGTACTGTTATCAGCAAATAAAAGAAAGTCCACAAAATATGGTTTTAATTTTATTAATCAAAAAGATGAAACAAATGTATATGAATGTCAAAAATAAAGAGAACAACAACATATGTACTTTATAAACTAACTTTATAAACTAAAACTCAAAGAGCTCATCCAACCCTCCCCCTTCCTGATGCCTTTCCTTGCCTACTCTTTGTCGTTCAAGATATATAAAAATTATGCTCAGTAACACTTAAACAATAGATGGAAATATATTTGCATTTAACTAAACATTATGCTATCATCATTATGAAATAATGAGATGATACCGAACTGAATACTGTTAATTCATTAAATAATGTAACATTTTACCACTGACAAAAATGTGACAGATTAAACATCTACTGAAACCTGCATTATAATTTTTCCTAATAAAGCTATGTTTTAAATGATTACAAAGACCACAAATAGTAAATTGCTGTATATCATGTATATAAGTAATAATTTTTGGAACAATAACAACAGGAAATTTTCAGCACAAATTTTAACAAAAATTATTTGACTGCCCCAAGAGATACTCCATAGAAAGACATTTTAAATTCTGAATAAATATATGTTTATGTATATTCTTGAAAGATTCATTGTAATATTTTAAATAGATGCGATCATATTTTAACATGTATGACATAAAACATGTTATATTATGAATTACTCTTAAATCATAAATTAAAATTAATTTTTAACTATAAATCACAAAATTCATTAAAACTGATTTTGATTTTGTCTTCTTGCAGCAAATTCACTGGATATTTTATGGAAAAGAAATTTTGCCAGTCTGAGTATAGCAGCATGTATTGCATATTGTAAAATCAGAGCACCAAACCCTTTATAAAGACCAGAGAATCCTTCTTCCAAAATAATATCACGAAAACAGTCTATTATTCCTCTGTAGCCGGTGTTTATTGGTATAACATCCATTCCGGAATCGGTATTGTCAATAATCGTCCTGGTTCCCTGTAAATAAAGTCTGTGTAATACTGTTTCAAAAGGGAACAGCATCATGTCTGCTAAGAGACCTCCCGTGAAGTTGGCGAGCATTTCTGGAAAGTGTATATCATACATGGATTTTGTTTGTATGTGTCCTTCAACAGATGTAGAAGCTTGCTGAAAATTCAATGAAAATAATTCAAGTATTGTATTACAAACTCTGTTCAAATATGTTATCCAACCATTTTTTGTCAACATGTTTTGAATGGACAGTGACAAAAAATAAAATTAAATAGTGCTGTCACATGCAGCTCATTAATGAACTTCATACAACACCCATATATATATATGGCATGTGGTACTGTTGATAAATAGCCATTCTATTTTTATTTACGTATGTCCCTTACTGTTTTAGATGTGTGTGATTATTGTTTTTTTCTTCAGAATGCTTTATAGGTGATATTTTCAAAATCATTTAAAAAAACTTATAATTGATCAAATCTGTTAAAATCAGCACAATTTCAGCCAGTGGCATTCAAGTGTTTTAATTTTGGTTTATGAACAGTGAAATTACATGTATTACAATTCAGTCAATTTCTATAATAAAATATGAAAAAGAAATGCTACCGGTACTATGCATTCTTTTATATTTCAGAATAAACAGCTCAGCTTTGCATAAATTTCTGAATATATATAGTTTTTTGAAATATTCAGAACAAACTTTTTTATTCACCCTTCAACATGTTCAAAATGTGTATTACTTGGATAAGTATTAGGTTACAACCGCTCTAGAACGACTATTAAAACCACTTTATAACCAGATTTGATATTTTGGCTTCTAAATTTCAGAATGTAAGGGCAATATGTGTGCAGTGTTGCGATTAATGAAATTTACAATGCTGAGAAGAATGTTGAACTGGACTTTGTACAAAAACATAAAATGAGACCATAATTTAAAACAATTTAAGGTAGATCATAGCATCTTTTTCGGGCATCTTGCAAATTTGTATGTAAATATATATTTTCAACGAGCAACTAGTATTTGATTAATTGTAAAATTTATATCTTAAGTTTATTTAAATAAAAAAATTGCAAAAATGCATAAATAGCAAAATTAAATAATTTTATTCTAAAACTAGAAATTGTGTCTGTAAGGCATGGATGCCCGCCTAAAATGTAGGTCATCATGTATGAATGCTCAGTACTATCCAAAGCACATCCACTGATGAAGTTTCGTTGATACACTATTCTTAGTTCCAAAGAAATGAACCTAAACGCAAAACTTAACCAGAGTCGCTCAAGCCTAAAATGTAGGTCATAGCGATCCAAAATATTGGTGAACTGCATTGTACTATACAAGAGGACTGTAGTGGAGAAATATCATTGATATATTACTATAGGTTTCTGAGAAATGAACCTAAACGCAAAACTTATCCAAAGTCAGTGAAGCATGAAATGTAGGTCATAGCGACCCAAGTATTGCTGAACTGTGTTGTACTATACGAGGTGACTGTAGTGGTGAAATATCATTGATATATTACTATAAGTTTCTGAGAAATGGAGCTAAATACAAAACTTAACCAAATCAGGACGTACGGACAGACAAGGGTAAATCTATATGCCTCAGCAACATTTGTAGTGAGGCATAAAAATAACCCTTTTCAGGTGAAATAATTGACAGAAAATATTTCAAATGAAATGTAAAGGAATTTTTTGTTTTTCTGGAACAAAATAATTGACAGAAAATTTTTCTAATGAAATGGATGGGAATTTTTGTTTTTTTGGAAATAGCAAGAAAATGTGAATTGTGACCCCAAATTTTCTTTTAAGAATAGAAAGCATGTCAGATAAGTGTTCTTTTCACAATTTTATAATCTGACAATTTTTTTATTGTACGAGAAATTTGGATTTTCCATATATAATCTATATTAAATTTACAAACATTAGGACTCAATTATCTGAAAATCAAGAACAGTGACCTATATTTTTTAAACTGAAATTTCAAAATATATCCATCAAAAACCCTGCAAAAAATTAGCAAAATCTATCTACTAAAAATATTAAAATTGATCTACCTTAAGTAGTAGCATAAATTGGAGAAATAATTCACGGTGGCTTCAAAATATCTTGATTTTACCACGGGCAGACCCTTTATGCAAAATATTTTGCCACAAGAAACAGCGAGTGGTAAAATATCGGCATAAAGAGCCCACCCGTGGTTAAATCATTATACATGTATTTTCAAGCCACAGTGAATTATTTCTATTCTGAGAGGACATTTTCTACTAGATTTTGAAATGCCACAACATAAGTATTCAGACACAAAGACGCCATTCACAATGCAAGTTGTACTATGGCGACATTAAAGGTTGTGGAAAACTTTACTATGATGTTGTAAAACAAGTTGTATGACGTCGGTGACGTTGGAATCAAAATACAGTCAAACCTGCTTTAAAGGGCACCTCTACATAGCAAATCACTGTCTATAAAGGGCACAGTGAAAAAATCCCATTTATGAACAAAGCATGTAAAATTAACCTCTATATAGAGGGCACCTGCTCAAAAAGGGCACTTTTTTCTGCTCCCTTGGGTGCCCTTTATAGACAGGTTTGACTGTATCCATATTTTACCACGTATGTAGACTGAAAACTTTTGAAACAGGTCATATAAGAATCAGGATCATACATATATATGGCATATATGGACCCATCGTGTTTTTGATAAAATTAATGATTCAGTATCAAATAGGTTGAGGTGGCATATAACATTGGTAAGTATGGATAAGAATGAGCTGGGTTAAGCTGTTTTGCTTACTTTTTGTTCATTTTATTAAATTTTATTACTTTTTCTTTCAACTCAGGTTAATGTGGGTCGAGCTAACAGTTGTGATAACAGTTTCTAAATGCAGGTGTTTAATATCTAAGTGTCAAAATGATATGACATTATAACACCTTGTTATATAAATCAATATGATGATTACCAGTCAAATATGATTTTCCTGACTGATATGCGTTTTTTATTTTACTATGTTTCTTGTAAATCCCTAGTCAAGTTCTGTATGTGCAGAATCAAACTTTACTTGAAACAAGAGTGGACACACTACATGTCTTGCCTGAGTACGCACATGGACACAAAATAATGATTATCTGATACCTGACATTGCAAGTCAAAGGAAAATGTGCTAAAAGAAATAGTAATGGTAAGGCGATAATTTGTCTGAAAAATATCATGCATGTCATTCAAGCCTAAAACTATGTCCAAGGCGAGCTCACAGGTCTGAAATTCAAGTCAAGGTCTCAGACAGCCATGTATCCACCAAGCACTATCTATTGACTAAATATGGTTGGTCTATGTATTGCAGTTGCTGAGAAATGGATATTATCCCAAAACGTGAAACAAGTCAGTAAAGCACGAAATAGAGGTCAAAGGTGAGGTGTCAGATGTTAAAGTGGTATATACTAAGAACTTCTATCAACCAAATACTGTGGATCTCGTTACAAATGTAGTACAGTTGCTGAGAAATAGACTAAATCATGAAAATGTATATTAAGTCACTCAAGCATGAAATTCAGGTCAAGTTCAGCTGACAGGTGTTAGACTGGCATGTATCCACTAAGAACTACCTACAGACAAAATATGATGGGCCTAGGTAATACAGTTCCTTAGAAATGGACTTAATCTCTAAAATGTAACACAAGTCACCCAAGCATGAAATTGAGGTCAGGGTACAGAGACAGGTGTCAGACTGGCATGTGTCCACTAAGAACTATCTATTGACCAAATATGGTGGGTCTAGGTATTAAATTTGCTGAGAAATGTACCTTATCTCGAAACTGTTACAAAGTCACTCAAGCATGCAATTGAGGTCAAAGTCCAGAGACAGGTGTCAGACTTGCATGTACCCACTAAGAACTATCTATAGATCAAACACAGATGGGTCTAGGTATTACAGTTGCTGAAAAATCGACTTAATCAAGAAACTTGGATGAAAGTAACTCAACCATGAAATTGAAGTAAAGGTCCAGAGATAAGTTTCAGACTGGCATGTACCCACCAAGAACTATCAATAGACCAAATATGGTTGGTCTAGGTATTACAGTTGATGAAAAATGGACTTAATCAAGAAACTTGGATGAAAGTCACTCAACCATGAAATTGAAGTCAAGGTCCACAGACAAGTGTCAGACTGGCATGTACCCACCAAGAACTATCAATAGACCATATTCAGTGGGTGTAGGTATTACAGTTTCAGAGAAACATGAGAAATGGACTTAATCGTGAAAATGTGAAGCAGGTAACTCAACCATGCAATTGAGGTCAAGGTCAAAAGGCATGTGTCAGACTGATATATACCCACCAAGAACTATCAATTGACCACATATGGTGGGTCTAGGTATTCTAGTTGCTGAGAAATGGACTTAATCACGAAAATGTGACAAAGTCACTCAAACATGAAATTGAGGTCATGGTCCCAAGCCAGTGTCAGACTGGCATCTACCCACTTAAAACTATCTATAGACCACATATGGTTGGCCTAGGTATTACAGTTGCTGAGAAATGGATTTTACCACGAAACTTGGACGCAAATTTTACACCTATATCTCGACAAAAATCACATTATAAAGATAAACAACAGTCATATCACATGTACCATTGCTCAAATAATCTTTGTGAACAGGCTCTAAAAATTATTTTTTGAACATAGATAAGTTGAAACACTTTACAGGTCTACCATATAATTTCCAAGGAAAAAAATATCAACTTATAATCCATAAAATACATTAATTATATTTATGTTTCCATAGCTGCTTATGGCTTTTCAATTTTATCACATTTTCTCAGCCTTTGGATGCCATTGCTAGATCCAATGTATCTAAACACATTCACAATTCATCTAGACATATTTACAATTCACTGTCTTTCACATAAGCACATGAAAAACTACAACTGTCCTGAAAGGGACTAATACCCCCACAGGAACGTGTCTGTTTTGAAGCCTACACAAAGTTTAAATCATCATATTTTTCAAAATACTCGCCCAAATAGAAAATCCAGACAATATGCACATATCTGTAAAGTTTCATAAGAATCATGGAAGTCATGTGGGAGGATTGGCGGACAACAAATGGTATGAAGTTTTGTTAAAAAAGACCGATCACATGTCTGGACCTTCGTCACCGTCTAATGTTTGTCAGGGCAAAGTTGTTATTACTCTAATATGTAAGTGGTTTAGATAAAAAAAATGCTTCCATTTACCTAGTATCATTCAGGTCATGACTGTGTTTATATTTTTCATGATATGGACCTTATAGGAATTTTGTGTCATGAATTTATACACCATATCCCTGCTTTATCTTATAACAATGAACTTCAACACTTTAGTACATGTATACAGAAACTTTATTCATGTAACACTTCTGAAAAGTTTGAGGACATAATGCTATTATGTATATAAACACTATGCAAAGTTTGAAAAATATTGGTTCAATACAGTCTGAGTTACAGATTACACAAAGTATGCACCGTTCATAGCGTGTATTGCTGTAAAATGGCTAAGTTCAACATGCAAAAATTCATAGTAAAAATTTGTCAAATTTGCCCCCAAATAGGAGGTCCACATCTTCAATATGTATTTAAACACTATGCAAAGTTTGAAAAATATTGGTTCAATACAGTTGGAGTTACAGATTACACAAAGTATGCACCGTTCATAGCGTGTATTGCTGAAAAATGGCTAAGTTCAACATGCAAAAATTCATAGTAAAAATTTGTCAAATTTGCCCCCAAAATAGGAGGTGCACATCTTCAATATGTATATAAACACTATGCAAAGTTTGAAAAATATTGGTTCAATACAGTCGGAGTTACAGATTACACAAAGTATACACCGTTCATAGCGTGTATTGCTGTAAAATGGCTAAGTTCAAATATGCAAAAATTCATAGTAAAGATTTGTCAAATTTGTCCAAAATAGGAGGTGCACATCTTCAATATGTATATAAACACTATGCAGAGTTTTAATAATATTGGTTCAATACAGTCCAAGATTACACAAAGTATGTACCCCTAAGTGTGATGGACAGACTGACGGACGGAGTCGAGCAGCTACTAGACCTCCTTTCACTGTTGGTGATGCAGGTAAAAATGCCTTAGTCCAAACAGCCATATCTTTTACTTTTCTTGTCCAAACAGAAATTCCTAAAAATATGCACATCTCCATAGAGCGAACTGACACTAAGAGAGTTTCATTAGAATCATGCAAGTAATGTAGGAGGAGTTGAGGACAACACATGGTGCAAAGTTTTTTAAAAAAAATCCTAAGTCCAAACAGCCATATCTTTTACATTTCTTGTCCAAACATAAATTCCTGATTTTATGCACATCTCCATAGAGTGATCTAACACTCCAGAAAGTTTCATGAAAACCCTGCAAGAAATGTAGCAGTTGCTGATGTTATTTTGGACAGACGGACAGAGAGAGAGACAGACATAGATGGACAGAGAGAGAGAGACAGCTAGACTGAAACCTATATACCCCCAGCAAACAAAGTATTAATAATTACAATCAAACCTGCCCTGAAGGAAACCTTCATTAAAAGACCATCTGCCTCTAGCGGTCATGTTGGATTTCCCCTCCCCTCTCCTCCACTCCTCCAAGAGTTTTTATGTGTTAATTTAACTGAAATAAGTGACTGCCTCTCTTATAATGTGGTCAGCAGTCACACAATGTTATCCCACTCTGATCATCTGTCTGCATTAAGCAGCAATGTTTCTTTCCTGATTGGTTTTAAAATATTGGCAATTGACTTTTGCGTAACTTAATTAACTTTCAACTTATCAGCTTCATCATTTATAAAAGGTAAAATGTAGGTAAAACGTATGGTCACTTCAAAGGAATCGCCATGTTTTTTGTCAGATAATATCCACATTTGCCACTTAAGTTGATTCAATGATGACCGTAAAAACAGGTTTGCAGGGCTCACCACACTTGAAAATAACAGGGAGACTCAGAGTCTCCCTCAGGGTAGCAACAGGGAGACTTCAGGGCATGACAGGGAGACTTCCAAGTCTACCAGAGAGACTGTGTTTTTTCCCCCAATTTGTCTCCTGTCGAGTAAATACCTGTTATTTTGTGTCTTATAATGTATAGTATATATTTCTTTATTGTGTTTTATCCTGTATTGTTTGAGATTTTATCTACATTTGCTCCATACCCTTCCATTTTAGTCATAATCTGAGATTTTGTCTCATGTGCATTTAATCAATATCCTTTGAGACTTTTTCATGATGAGTCCTGGGACTCATCATTTTTCAGAATAGTGAGTCCCAGCTGATTTTGATGAGTCCCGGTCCCAGGACTCATCACCACTTTTTTAACGTACATTGCTGCATGATTTTGACCATGGTAGGCCTATTGTACTACTGTTAAAGTTTAATTAAAATCATGTGCTGCCTTAAAATACTGACGAATATAATTTGAAATAAAAAAAAATTAAAAAAATTAAATTATGCAGTGGTGCTCCGAACTTGGAAGAAAATTTCTGTTACAGATATGAGCAAAAATATTTGTACCTTTTGACACAACTTATTTATTATTGCCATTTTATTTTTTAATATTTATTTATATATACTCTTTACTATTATTTTTTCTCAAACATACTCTTAAAATCCTCCCATTCACCTTGCTTGAACACCTTAATAATAAATACATGTATTGACAAAATTCCATTTGTGCATAGAATATAATGTCAAAATCCGCTAAATTTATTTTTAAATAAGGTCTACATATTGTTACCGGTCGGTAAAAAACGCCGTTACCAATGAAAAATCATGAGAATTCCGATTGCCGCTATTTTCTAGCTTACTTTTTGTCGTTTCTTTCCCCTTCCCCCAAGAAGACAAAAAATGGCGGATCGAGATTTTTAATGAAAATAACGGTCTTCAGAGCTGATTACGTACGTTGTTCGGAGGCGCCTTACTTAAAAACACAGGGCGACTCATTTGTCGCTCTGGAGCCGATGACAGGGCGACATTGGCGAGCATTAGGCGACTTAATCGCCCTAATCGCCCAGTTTGGTGAGCCCTGGTTTGACTGTAGATCCAAACACTGGTAAATTAATTTTGATTGGATACAATGTGATGTTGTCTGGACAAATAAATATACCATTATTAAATATTCTTTTACCCGTTTTTCCTGTTCTTCAAGCTGTATCGTGGAAATAACTGTGTACCGAGCCATCTGAACTATCGTATAACGAGCCAGTCCTACCAACCCTGTGGGTAGTAAAAGTTTCCATACTGGTATCAGTCTAGTGGTTTGGGGCAATCCCATTCCTGTCAACCGTGTCACACCCTCTGTTATACAGTTGAATACTCCAGGTCTCTCAGAGGATACATCAGACTTTAAGGAAACATAAAAAAGCCATGAATATTTTTACTTAAGGCAGTGAGAGTTATGTTTGGTTACAACAGACTGTAATTTTAAACAAAATTTATTTGGTAAACAGTTATTATGCCAATGGTATAAAATGGTGTTCGATACTTTCTCATCATGTGTCAGAGGGTAAAATTGTCAGGAAATTTTTTTTAATAAATGTACATCTATACAAAAAAAAACTAAAGGCTCTCAAGAGCCTGTATCGCTCACCTGGATTTTACTTTTCACCTTGAGCAGACCTAAAAATTTAAGTGTTGCAGTCAATTTGGCTGGTTTTTCTATAGGATTCTATGTTAAACTAATTTCAGCTGTGGCAGTCATCTTGGTTTAGTCCAGGTCAACGGATACATTTCTAAAAGAGAACCATCTAAGGACCATTTCTGCTAAGTCTGAAGTAAGATTTTTGAGTGAACATTCATGCCATGTATCGCTCACCTGGATCTAATGTGATTTTGGAAATTATGTAAAATTATATAATGACTGAGACCAAGATTGGTTTAATTTGACAAAGTATTTAAAATTAAAAACAGGTCATCTTAGTGTAGTCTTACAATAGCTACTGAAGACATCTTATCATTATTATTTTTGAATATGTGGTCAAGTTGTGACCATTCAGAATTTTTTTTACAATTTTCTGATAGACTTCTAAACATCTTGGATGATGGATCGGCAACAAAGTAACAACACTTGGTCAGTCATTTGTATGCATTTCCCATAGGTTCCAATGTTAAACTTAGTCCCCCGCTGGCGGCCATCTTGGATGATGGATCGACTACAAAGTAACAACGCTTGGTCAGCACCTCATAAGGAACATTCTTGCCAGATTTAGTTTCATTCCATTCAGTGGTTCTCTAAAAGAAGTCATTTGTATGCATTTCCCGTAGGGGCCTATGTTAAACTAAGTTCCCCGCTGGTGGCCATCTTGGATGATGGATCAGCTACAAAGTAACAACAATTGGTCAGCACTTCATAAGGAATATTCATGCCATGTTTGGTTTCATTCCATTATGTGGGTCACTAAAAGAAGTCATTTGTATGCATTTCCCATAGGGTTCTATGTTAAACTAAGTCCCCTGCTCGCAGCCATCTTGGATTATGGATCGGCTACAAAGTAACAACACTTGGTCAGCACCTCATAAGGAACATTCATGCCATGTTTGGTTTCATTCCATTCAACGGTTCTCTAAAAGAAGTCATTTTGTATGCATTTCCCATAGGGTCCTATGTTAAACTAAGTCCCCCTCTGGCGCCCATCTTGGATGATAGATCAGCTACAAAGTAACAACACTTGGTCAGCACCTTATAAGGGTTCATTCATGCCAGATTTAGTTTCATTCCATTCAGTGGTTATCTAAAAGAAGTCATTTGTATGCATTTCCCATAGGGTCCTATGTTAAACTAAGTTCCCCGCTGGCGGCCATCTTGGATGATGGATCGGCTACAAAGTAACAACACTTGGTCAGCACTTCATAAGGAATATTCATGCCATGTTTGGTTTCATTCCATTAAGTGGGTCACTAAAAGAAGTCATTTGTATGCATTTCCCATAGGGTTCTATGTTAAACTAAGTCCCCCGCTGGCGGGCATCTTGGATTATGGATCGGCTACAAAGTAACAACACTTGGTCAGCACCTCATAAGGAACATTCATGCCATGTTTGGTTTCATTCCATTCAATGGTTCTCTAAAAGAAGTCATTTGTATGCATTTCCCATAGGGTCCTATGTTAAACTAAGCCCACCTCTGGCGGCCATCTTGGATGATGGATCGGCTACAAAGCAACAACACTTGGTCAGCACCTTATAAGGGTTCATTCATGCCAGATTTAGTTTCATTCCATTCAGTGGTTCTCTAAAAGAAGTCATTTGTATGCATTTCCCATAGGGTCCTATGTTAAACTAAGTTCCCCGCTGGCGGCCATCTTGGATGATGGATCAGCTACAAAGTAACAACACTTGGTCAGCACTTCATAAGGAATATCCCCGCTGGCGGCCATCTTGGATTATGGATCGGCTACAAAGTAACAACACTTGGTCAGCACTTTATGGGTCACTAAAAGAAGTCATTTGTATGCATTTCCCTTAGGGTCCTATGTTAAACTAAGTCCCCCTCTGGCGGCCATCTTGGATGATGGATCGGCTACAAAGTAACAACACTTGGTCAGCACCTCATAAGAAACATTCATGCCATGTTTGGTTTCATTCCATTCAGTGGTTCTCTAGAAGAAGTTCAAAATGTAAAATGTTAACGACGACGACGGACAACGCCGGACGACGGACGACGGACGCCAAATGATGAGAAAAGCTCACTTGGCCCTTTGGGCCAGGCGAGCTAAAAAACGAAGCTTTATGATTTTTTTTTAGTTTTGTGCAGTAATTTAAATTTTCTTGGTTTTCTGTTTTGTTTATCCTTTTTGTTGTACAAAAAATGTACTTTAAAAGCATTTGTTCTCTCTGTAACTGTTTTCCTATATTTGTCTTTGCATTTTGAACATATTGAGTTTTCCATCTATCTTACTGCTTCAGTAATATTTTGTTGATATTTCCTTGTGTCATAAAATGAAAAACCCATCTTTCACTTGACTTTTTCAATGCAACAATTTTATTCATTAACAAACTAAGAGAGATAACTTTAGTTTAATTTTTCTTTCATACTGCAATTATATCCATTTGAACTTACCTGGACTGTTTCAACAAGACTAGATACCAGGAAAGGGGTAGACACTACTAAGGCTAAACTGCAATATGAAATACCAAAAATTTCAATTTTAAGACCAAAGAAATGTAAAAGGGAGATAACTCTTATTGTGAGATTTTCTTAAATTTGGTATTACACCCTTGGGTTGTATCAAATATGCATAAATGCATGAAAAAAATGTAAAACAATGGTTTTACAAAGTTTGTATTTAAAAAGTAAACTAACCAACCAAAAGCTGCCTTAAAATTATAGTTGGTTTCAAAATGCTAAAAATCCATTCCATGACTCAGTTCTCTATACGAAGTCTACTTAACAAAGGATTTGTTTACATTTCAATTTGATTTTGTTGAAAAACTAAAAAATTATCAGTCTCTTTAAATGTATGAGAAATAATTCACGGCGGCTTCAAAATATCCTGATTTTACCATAGGTAAGCCTTTTATGCTGAGCGTCAACGAGTGGTAATATATCCAATGGCATAAAGGACAGTTTCTACAACATTTTGAGGGGCCTCGGTGGCCGAGTGGTCTAGGTAGTTCGTCATGACTACTGCTGATCACTAGCCTGTCAACGCTGGGGTTGTGAGTTCGAATTTCACCTGTGGCGGGGTGTGTTCGACTCCGATCTTAATTGTCAAGGATTACCAATTTTCCTACCGAAGGTCGGTGGTACTCTCCGGGTACTCCGGCTTCCTCCACCAATAAAAACTGGCCACCGCGAAATGGCCAAAATGTGCTGAAAACGGCATTAATCCCCAACTAAACAAACAAACAAACAACATTTTGAAATGCCACAACATAGGTATTCAGACACAGACTCCATTACAAAACGCAAGTTATACTATGACATCATTTAAGCTTGTGGGATAAGTTACTATGATGTTGGAATTAAAATATCCATATTTACCACGGATGTAGACTAGAATCATTTTAAGCAGTTGATATTAGAATTAAGGATAAAGACTTACCCTTTTAATAATAAATGCTGGGAATGCTTCTTTATAGTATGATGTCTACTTATTTCTCTGAAAAAAAAGTTTTAAGACAAAACTGCAGACAAATTCTTAATGTACAAGCATACTGCTAGAATTTAAAGTAAATCATGTTGAACAGGAAAAACAGGCAGGGTAATAAAGGTCTCATTGAATTTTGGTTCATTTGTATGTTTCGGAGTTTAGTGAGGCGTCCTTTTCGCTGAACTAGTGTGCATTATTGTTAAGGGTCCAGCTGATGCCTGTCCCCGGGAGCAGAATTTTCTCGCTGCACTGAAGATCCATCGATGGCCATGGGCTGTTTTCTGCTCTTTGGTCGGGTTGTTGTCTCTTTGACACATTTCCCGTTTCCATTCTCTATTCTAGCATGTGAATAGGATTTTATTTTAAGGTTTTATAGGATATTATTTCTCTCTCAAACTCACTTAACTCGAAATTTCTCTTTTGGTGAATCAACATTTTGAGAAAGTGCCATTTATGGGTGGATTTAGATATATGATATGCTACATCTATTACATTTTAGTCAAATTGAATGATTCCAAAATATTGGATTTGTTGAGAAGTAAAATTACAGTCCAAAATTAACATTTTATTCTATTCATATCTTGAATTATTTACCACATGTCAAAATATATTTGGAGGAACATGACTTCTTAAAAGCTGTTACTGTAAATATGTAAATTATTGCGATGTTTTTATTATTGCGAATATTGCGATCGGTTGAGGATCGCAATATTAAAAACTCGCATTTTTAATGCATATTTTCATGTCCGATTTATTCTAGATTTGTCTCCCTTTGTTTACATTTACACAGGTAAGTTTCTGGTCATTGATTGCCAACATCCGGAGACAGGTTAATTGGTAGATATTTAGTTGTATAGTTGTTTGGACAGCTATTATATATATATATATAATGACATTTCAATTCTAACATTTCTAAAACCATTAATAAAACTTCCACTTACAAGTTTTACCTGATCTCCGATCGCAATAATAGACGTCTTTTTTTTTGCACGGGAGGCGATCGCAATAAATAAACCTTGCAATTTTGCCTGGGGTAGAAGAATCACAATAATAAGTACACGCGAAAATTTCCGAATTTACAGTATATCGTTAATTTAAATTTTAGGTCATTAAGGGATTTATGACATTTTATCTTTCGTTGTTCAATGAATAAAAACATTACCCCAGTATTATAATCTTAGGTTTTATTAATTAATGCTTTTGTGCTCAAATGAAAGATACTGACCATTGTTGTAGATTTTGTTTAATCAAACAACAGATTAGTCAAAATTATTCCTATGGTCCCATCAACTTTAAAAATAACTACAGGCAACTGTATATACTAGTCAACTATAAATATATGTTAAGGATGATCGCTGGTCTAATAGCAAATAAATAGGATTTGAAATAGGTGTTTTAGTATGAGAGAACATATGAATAGTAAACAAATAAGCAAGAAAAAAATATAGGTTCATGTGCTCATTTTATAGCTATAAGGCCTTGAAAATTTGCAGGAAATGGGTTTTCTCTGGGTTTTTCATTGTCTTTGCATTGGCAACCTCAGTCTCTCAAAAATATATGAAAAAATAAAAAGGATCTCATAAGATTTTGTCAAATACCATTTTAAGGTATATATATGATTGAATTATAAAAGAAAAAGTGGGGGTTCATGGGCAAAAAATTGAATGTTTAAGAAATGGATAAAATCCGAGGATTCCGAAAATCTGACAAAAAGACCAAAACATGACCAGCAAGCATCCTTAAGGGATTTATTACATTTTATCTTTCGTTGTTCAATGAATAAAAACATTACCCCAGTATTATGATCTTAGGTTTTATAAATTAAATAAATGCTTTTGTGCTGAGATGAAATATACTGACCATTGTTGTAGACTTTGTTTAATCAAACTACAGATTAGTAAAAATTATTCCTATGGTCCCATCAACTTTAAAAATAACTACAGGCAACTGTATATACTAGTCAACTATAAATATATGTTAAGGATGATCGCTGGTCTAATAGCAAATAAATAGGATTTGAAATAGGTGTTTTAGTATGAGAGAACATATGAATAGTAAACAAATAAGCAAGAAAAAATATAGGTTCTTGTGCTCATTTTGTAGCTATAAGGCCTTGAAAATTTGCAGGAAATGGGTTTTCTCTGGGTTTTTCATTGTCTTTGCATTGGCAACCTCAGTCTCTCAAAAATATATGAAAAAATATAAAGGATCTCATAAGATTTTGTTAAATACCATTTTAAGGTATATATTATTGAATTATAAAAGAAAAAGTGGGGGTTCTTGGGTAAAAAAAAAATCATGTTTAAGAAATGGATAAAACCTGAGGAATCCGAAAATCTGACAAAAAGACCAAAACATGACCAGCGAGCATCCTTAAAGGCTATGCTTTGCCTCACAACTTCTTGTACATTTGGTTGCAAATAAATCAGTGAAAAGAAAGTTTTTATTCACCAAGTACAACATTAAGGGTTCATTTTAATTCATAGCATATCATTTTAATATTTTATCAATCTATGCAGAAATAATCTCAAACATGCAGTGCACAATAAACACTACCCACATATATAGCGGGTTGTATAGAAGTTTGCACAATTTACATTGATGTTATTTCTAATCGACCATAAAAAAATTAGTCAATCCTTATATTTCAATTTCCAAAAATGAATAGACCCTATGTGTTTTTTATATCTAATAACAAATTATATTAAAACCTTTATCTTACTTTGGTAATGGTGTCATTTCACTTATTACTGTTTCACTGACCATCTGAACACCTTGACAAACAAACACACTAGAGATTCCCTTCCAAAATGCTGATATTCCCTGTAATACAAAACCAACACATTGTACATATAAAAGGAAATGTAAATCAGGCATAGTTACTGTAGATTATTACATTGATGATGGTGATTTATCATAATTTCCAGTGAAATTAAATTCATTACTTTCACTCAGTGAAAGATCGGTTTTTATTTAAGGTCGTCAAGGGCATTACTAACAAATGACGTTTATGACATCAACAGATTCAGGAAGGGATCTAAGGAAAATATGACAATTTTGAAGCATTTTTTGTCTATTTTATCAATGTAATAAACAGGATAACTAATTCAAGAATTTGAATATCAACACTATTCAACGTGTGACTGGCAAACACTAATAATTCCCTCATGTGCTGTGTGTGCATTCGCGAATTAAGGTGTTTTTCAGTCACTCATTGAATATTTTGCAAAATTCAAATTCTTGAATTAGTTATCCTACAATTATTCAGGGATTTAACACTGATTTCATCTGCAATATATAAAGTCTTCAGGGTTTTGGTAGGAAGCGTGCAGGGCTGGAACATCTTGTAGAGTTTTATAAGTGATGAAATTAAATTCTTTATTGGTATATTTTGCTATTTTAAGTACAATGGAACCTCTTTAAACCGAACAGCCACGGTACTGTGTCAGTTTTCGGAGGTGCTGGTTTTTAGAGGTTCCGTATCTGTACTGGAATCCATCCAGAAGTAAAAAAATTTAAATATTGAAAGGCATGAAAATTACATATATACTACATTTTCATTTTTTTTTCTTTAACTGTAATTAAATCATAGTCTTTTAGCTTTGTTGTTAATTATTGTCAGAAAGGGAACTTAAAATATTTTATTAGAATTAAGTTTTCCCTGTATACACCAATGGGGACTTGTTTGGCTGGTTTTTAGACAGGAATATATATGTTATGGACTGGAAATGATCTGTGGTATTCCGAATTCAGAGGGGCCAAAACTTCCGGACAAAAAGAAAGCATTCAGTTTGCGTAGGAATCCTATTTCCGAGAGGCTGGTTTAGGAGAGTTCCACTGTATCATTTGGCTACATCAGCACTGAAACTGCACCACTGATTAACATTCAGTAAACCTCATTTATAATCACTGCCACCAGAACTTGGGATTACTTCTTGTTTTTCAGTTTGATTGCTTGGAGATATAATGACGTTTCAAGTGTTTATGACGTCAAATATTAATTCATAACAACAAACATTTGGAATCACTCTGGCTAATACCCGAGATTGACTTCTTATTTGCTTACATATTAAAACGGTAAAAGGGAATAAATAAAAATTATCTAGTTTTATTATAATAACGATTCTTCTGACAACATAATTTGTATTGATTAATACTTTTTTCAAGATTCTTGATGTACTTCTTCACATCAAGTCTGGAGTGTCGGAATTCAAAGTTCCAAGTGAAAACAAACATGTCAAGGAAAATATGCCAAGCCTTGCTGTATAAGCAAATCAAAGATCCAAGCTGTTTTTGAAAACCTCAATGGCTGACATTTTAGCTCTGAGTGGTATCTACAGTCCGCCTAGATACTCTTAAAATTGCTGCAACAGTCATAAAGCTTGGTTTACTTTTAAGTTTAAGAAAAAAAATACATATTAGAATTATCAAGAAATCACTGTTTTCTTCTTCATCATAGCTTAAAATGTATAGAAATCTAACAAACTGCACTTAAAATGAAAATGTGTTTTTAAAATAAACTTAAAATTTTACAGAAAAATTAATAGCTTAATAATAATTGAATTAATTTCAACTTTGATTCTGGAATAAAATCATAATTTATCCAACACGTCAGGAATGATTGAAATGCATATTGCAATACAAAATTAGAGAAACAAGATAACTCTGGCTCAGTGAGGAAGAGTGTAGTAAATTATTTATTGTTCTACCTGTCGTTGCTGCAGTCTGTACATGACTGGTATCAAGGTGAAAGGAGTCAGGTGATAATATCCTGCATTGTAGTGTACCTGTAAAAAAAAGGACTACTTTACTAAAACTACAGATTCAATATATAGGGGATATTTTGAGAGCATAATCACTCACATGATCTAAAATATAACCAATCAGAAGTCATAGTATACAGTAATGTCTAATCAACCAGAACTGAGGTGAAAATAAAATATATCCTCAGGGTTTTTCCTAGGAACTAATAAAAACTTAATTCAAAGTAAACACACAACTGATTGATAAAATTTCATCCTTAAAAGATATAAAATTGTTTAGATATGCAAAAAATGTAAATTTGAAGTTTCACCTATAAATATGGTGTTTTTTTTATTTAACAGGCATTAAAACTTTTAACTTTCAGAATGGAAGTCAATGATAAAATCCAAGGATTGCTTTTACTGCAATGTTTTTTTACCCCTGTAGTGCCAAAATATCTCCTATGAGTATATAATTGATATATAGAGGATTGTCGTGGGATCACAATATTTGCTATATTACAGGCTGTCCAGCACTTTTTGACAAAAAATATGGGCGAATTTTAGGGATAAAATTAAGAAATTTTAGGACAAATTTTGGGCTAAAATTAGGAATTTTATAACTAAATTAGGGCAGTTTTAGACATTTAAATGGACTTTCCTTCGCAAATTTGACAATACAGAAACTCACAAAAAATACTTAAAGTACAGGAAGGGCGTCTTCCAGGGTTCCATTGTCTCAGCTATTATTTGCTATAACCTTAATAGTCACATCTTTTTCACAAAGTTACAATCAATAAACAAGCTTGACACATGGATCCACTGGTCAACTGCCTTTCACTGCATAATCTGAATAAGAACTGCAAACTACATTAAGACACATTAGTATGAATGCATTTTCAAAATTGCTAGAGTGGAAATATGAAAAAAAAAGGAACTGACATGAAAAATTAGGGCTTTTTGAGAATTTCCCCTTGAATTGAAAATTGTTTAAGGAATTTTTAGCTAAATTAAAAAAAATTAGGATTTGTTTTAGGAATTTTAGGGCCACTGGACAGCCTGTAATATAAAAGCAGTCCTTCTGAACCGATTCTTGTCACTGCAAACACTACACTTTTTATGTCTTTTCTTGTGACAAAGATTTATTTTCTTATTGCTCTTTAAAATTTCACCAAAGCACTGAGATAAATAAAATTAACAGTCGAAGGGAGATAACTGCAATTTACCTTCTGGTTAGGTTAAGTCTTCAGTATTTTATACACTGGTTTGACAATCATAACTAATCAAAATATTTAAGAAATATATGCATATTATGCTAATTGTAATTCCAACAGCCTAGGTAATTAGCCTTCTTGAAATGTTCTGGATGTGCTCCAGGTTGTTTTGCATAATGCTTTCAAACACATTATATTTATTAAGCAGATTTATTGTTTGTTTTTTCCTTAATGTCCAATGGCAAATTTTCCTGCTTCTTCTCGAGAACCAGTTTAACAATACATCAATGCATAAGAAATTTTTCAAGAAAAAAAAAACCAAAAATAAACCAGCAAATTCAGATCAGAAATTAGAAGTGAGATTCATACATGTATTCTGTTTGGTCTCAAATTCAGATCAGAACTAAGTACTGATGCTTCTTCTGCCTTTGAATAAAACAAAACAAGAATACTGAGTTTAAAAAATATATTTTCCATCAGCCTGCACTGAGTACACTTAAGGTTAAAGAACTACATTTAATGGATCCAATATGTATTTCTAGTATTTACAGTGAAACAGAACTTGCTTATCTTCCAACTTGAGGCTCCTGGGAGCCTTTATTGCTCAACTGGAAATCATTTTGCAGACTAAAAGCAGAATAAATTGTTTGACTTTGTCCATATTGGCTAGCTGTCTGTAGGAACATTGATGCCAAATTTTAACACTAGTCCTGCTAAACTGTCACTGGTTTCAAACAAGAAGATAATAAATTTTCCCATATTGTGCTATCTAGGTTTCAATATTGAATGGCAGATGGGATCATCAAATACAGTTCTGAAAGAACTTTGGTTCCAACTGTCTTCAGACAAGAAAATTCCCATATGGTCCCATGTTTCACCTGTGGTAGTTATCTTGGATGGTGGTCCGGTCATCAGATATAATTCTGATAAAGGATCATCTAAGGACCATTGCTGCCAAGTTTGATTCCAATTGGCTTACTGATTACAGACAAGAAGATTTTCCCATAGGGTCCTATGTTAAACTATGTTTGGCTCTTGTGGCCATCTAAGATGGCATGCGGGGTCATCCCATATAATTCTGAAAGAGGACCATTGCTGCAAAGTTTGGTTCCTATTGGCTAAATAGTTTCAGACATGAAGATCTTTAAGAGAATTTCCTTTAGGATCCTATGTTAAATAATTTCCTCTGTGCCAGACATCTTCGATGGTGGTCCAGGTCATTGGATACACATCTGAAAGAGGACCATATACATTGCTGCCACGTTGGTTCCAATTGGCTAAGTGGTTTCAGACAAGAAGGTCTTCAGGTGTATTTCCCATAGGGTCCTATGTTAAATTAAGGTCACCGAACCACCTGTAGCTGCCATCTTCGACGGTGGTCCAGGTCATTGGTCTAAGTACCATTGCTGCCAACTTTGGTTCCAATTGGTATACAAAAAGATTTTTCAAGCAATTTTCTCATAGGGTCATATGTTAAACTATTTTCGACTCTGTCAGCCATCTTGGATGGCGGGCAGGGTCAACGGATATAATTATAAAAGAGGACCATCTAAGGACCATTACTGCCAACTTTTGTTTCAACTGGCCCAGAGGTTTCAGAGGAGAAGATCTTTAAAGGAATGCCAGACAGACGACGAACACCAAGTGTTGGCAATAGCTCACCTCTCACTGCATTTCTGAAGATGGGAAAGTATGGCCTACCTTGAAACAGGGCTCGACAATAACGCTTGTCCGATTGTCCGGTACTAGCTGAAAATTCCGTCGGACAATCAATTTTGACTTGATACTTGTCCGATGGGACAAGTAAAAAAATTCTGAAAGAAGGACTTAGAAATAAAAATATTCATCAGAAACCTTCCAATTTTTAATTTGAAATTCAGGTTATGGTAATTTGAAATTCAGGTTATGGAAGCGAGAATTATCGGTAAACCTTACATGCATATGGATGACAAAATTATTTTATTTTCGATTTCACTTTCGAGGGAGAAATATATACCAGGGAATGAATTTCACTGTTCTTCTATTTAATCTGAATCGCGTAATCGTTTTATCAGGCGGAATAAATATGAATGTAATTGCGTGTTACAATTAACAGTGAGCGGAGTTAATGTAAATAAATTACGATAAATGGTTCTGTCAAAATTCGGGTTTACATGTTCAATTTTTTTATTTACTGTCATTTTCTTTCTAGTCAAAGGGACATTGATCATGGTATGTTTAAATTTACTCAATAAAACAACTCCTTAAATATTGTTTTATTATTTTGGACACCTTTCTTAAAGCGACTTTAGTTTACATATCAAACTCAATTTTCGGACAAGTGTCAAATCCTTCTGAACAGGTTGATTTAAGAAAGCACTTGTCCAAAGGGACAAGTTAAAAAAATTGTTATTGTAGAGGCCTGTTGAAATTTTTTTTTCTTGACATTTTTAGTTAGCATTTTATTAAAGTTATAACATGTATAATGTCTACCCTAAATCCATACATGTATATATAGCATGTTAGCAGAAACACAGGTAATTTTTTACTATGGCTTTGCTTTTACCTGACATTGTCTTCTGAGAACTATACATGGATGGGCCAAAATGTGCTCTGCTAAAATACCACTGAAATATAAACAATTATGCATAAAAAATAATAACAAATTTCAAGCTAAACAGTTAAAATGAAAGCCCTTGTTATATACATACTCTGACATTTCAAATTTTTAGAGTATGCTTGTGAAAAAATAATAGTAAAGATTATATATAAATAAATATTAAAAAATTAAATGGCAATATTAAATAAGTTGTCAAAAATATTTTTGCTCATATCTGTAACAGAAATGCATTATTGAGGTGATATCTATCAAATAGTAGCTACATGAACATTTCATTTATTTATTCAATAATAGTTACTATTGTATGAATTACAAAGTTTTGTTAAAAACTTTATTGATAATAAAACATTTTTATTACGATTATCATGTTATATGTACCAGTGCTGAAAAATAAATAATAAAAATATGTATTAATATTCAATGTTATATTTTTTCTCCATCATATGTACAAAAAAGAACTGGAATAAGTTACATCGATAGAACATGAAAAATTTGTCCCCATTTTGCTTGTCCGCAAAAGTGACTAATGGTCTCAAAATCCTAGCTAAAACCCTGCATTTGGCTGGAATGCTAGTACAACATCAACAATGTTTAACAATATTCAAATCTCGGTTAATAAAGCTTCCATGTAGATACAAATTCTCTAAAAATATGATTCAATGATTTTTTGCAGTGCACGACACTAAAAAATAGATGTAAGACACATAGATATGACTGTGTCTTAAGATATTATTTGGTTCAAAATTTTGGTAATTTTGCACTGGATTCTGTTTATATACCTTCTAGAATGTTTGATCAATTTTCGACATGCCAATGTGACATAAATTGTTCAAGTGTGCACATGCCGCAGCCATGTATAGTAACATGTATGACTGAGAATGAAAGTTAATATGAAAATGTAAGGATATGGAGTATGCATCTATTCAGTAAGACAACATCTCAAGGACTAAAAATGGGAAATTTGGAATCTAAAACTGTTTCATTTCAACATAAATAGTATCTTTCAGTACCCCTACGAGGGCGAGACAAGGCTATCTCTCATCCGAAGGCTCAATTATTTTTGTCTCAACCGAGGCTCTGCTGAGGTTGAGAAATAGAAATATCTGAGCCCAAGGGTGTGAGATAGCCAAGTCTACCAGAAATAGGGGGTATAATAATTTTTTCTCACATTTAAAATACGTTTTTTCAAGTTCTGCTAAGGGCAGAGGATGAGACTATAATAATCAGTCATGGTCTAAGATGTGAGATGGGACAATTCCACCCGAGGGTTCACATTTTCCAGTCAGAAACGAGGCTTGCCGAGTTTCTGATGATAGAAAATGTGAACCCGAGGGTGGAATTGTCCAGTCTCACATTTTTTACCATGACTGATTATTTTTCTCACATTTCTCGGCCAAATATTTAAAGAAATAAACATGGCTGCCATGACACAAAAATACGCTCTATTAAACTAGACAACCTAGTGTAAAATAAGTTACATATTTGAAAAGATCGTATGCGTTTTGGTTTTGTACCAAAGGTACAAAACTTTAAAAAGATATCTTTTAGGTTGAGCTTGACGGATTTTCAAATTGAAGCGATGTTAATTTCGACGTTGTCGTACCATTTGTGCGAAGTTGTGTGTTTTCTGACGTTCTAGCATTGTGACGTGATGTTTTTTGCATTTATACGTCAAGGTAGGTCATGTGATGTGAGATGCATGAATCTCACCATCTTGCAAGAGTAACAAACCAGTGTTTGATTTTATTTCTCACTTTTGTTTACAATACTTGATTGTGTACTTTTCATTGTTCATTGACTGAACAATGCATGTGACATTTGTGTGACATGCATCCTTGTAGCAGAACAGCACTGGTAAATGGAAAATACACCCAGAGATATAGGATTTGAACTAGAAAATGTGTCTATAAGACACGGAACCCCGACCCTAAAAAAATATATAGGTTTCGTAATATTGACCTAAATAGAAAAAATAAATATCCAGTTATGAAAGTGAAAAATGAAGTTTATAATGGAGCAAATATTAAAATTAAACCAAAATCACTGAAGCATGAAATGTAGGTCATAGCGACCCAAGTGTTGCTGAACTGCATTGTACTATACAAGAGGACTGTAGTGGTGAAATATCATTCATATATTACTATTAGTTTCTGAGAAATGGAGCTAAACGTAAATCTTAACCGAATCGGGACGTATGGACGGACAAGGGTAAATCTATATGCCCTAGCCACATTTGTGGCGGGGCATAAAAACAAATGTATTTTTGGAGTTATACAATAAATATTACAAAAAGAGGTATAATACAACAAGAACCTTTAATTCATCAAACCATATAATTCACTGCAATTAAACACCGAATTAACACAATTTTATCCAAGGTCAACCCTTCAAGGTCAGTACTTTCAGAATTCCCTGGCACATTTTGAACAGTGGAAGACCATAAACACTTTATTTTGATAAATATTTTCAATGTAGGCTGTGTAATTTATTTGACAAAATCTGAAGGCCATGGATTTCAGTTATAATGTTTCAAGCATCTAGACTCCCCTACTATATTAAAGTTTCCAAATTATTTCCTGTTTTGTCTCGCCCTAGGGAAGACAAGGAAATCTCACATCGGTTAAAATCAGAGATGCCTTGTCTCAAAAGTGAGAGAAGTTTGCTAATATCTAGGGATCTTTGACAAGCAGCAACACTCCAATGACATATTAAGTATTACTGGCAATACCTAGCTTGAATCAAATATGCACAAAGTGCATGAATAATATTTAAGTAAATATGGTATTACAAATTTTAGGATAGATCTATGTTAATCTTTTCAATATTTAAAAAAATTCTTTGAGTGGATTTATTTTTCCATTTGAAAATTTATAGTATAAATCATATATTACAGTAAAATAGTTAAATTTTTGTTTTCTTGGACAACTCAACAAAGTAAATTAAACAACAAACCTGTTTCTTATATTTGTAGCCATCAGACTTCCAATTTACCTACCGGTAAATCCATTCCATGCACTGAGGTATCCAGACAGTTAATGGCCAACAACAACAGTGTCTAAAGCTTTATAAAAATATTTTGTTTAATATATCTATAGACACAATAGATGTCTACTTGTGCATTTATCTTTTACTTTTATATGACTATTTACCTAGCAATGCCTATTGTCCATCCAGCAAAAGTCTGAACTTGATCTGAAAAAAATTTTTTTTTACTTTACAATGTTTTGCAATATTTTGGTATAAAGAAAACTCTATCAACTAAGAATTAAGAACGGCTGAAAACAGACAAAAAGTGTTCAGAATCGATACTATTAGTTAAAATTATACACAAGAATATGACAAGATTTATTATGGGTATTCCTGAATTGCTGTTGACTATCCCGCCAAAAGTTGTCTTTCTTTACACCAGGTGTCTCACTAGGAACACGCCGATTTATCTTTCAATCCGAATGATAAAACAGAAAACCTCGAAAGGTGAAGGGAATTCCTCATTATATAGGATGTGCTGTCAACGTTATGTAGTTGGGATACATAGGAAAATTTTCAATGTCTTACCAGTGAAAAAAATGGAAAAGCCCTAAGTTCTTGATTGCACATATGCAGTTAATTGTTATTGTTTGTAGGGAATTCTGTTTTTCGTTCGAACTCCTCAATCTTTTTCATTCAATTCTGGCGAAATGTCACGAATGACCTTGAAATCACACCTGCTGTGAGGAACGATAACTCTGTCAAAAAATGATAAAATATGTATGCATCCCAAGCTCCGCAAGTAGGGAATAGTGTTTTCTGTGGAAATCAAAATTTGTCACAAGCTAAATTTTTGTAGCTATTATGCAAATGTTTTCCCATCCAAGTTTCCATTGTAACATCATGAATAAATGCAAAAGTCTCACCAATAAGCCTTAGACAATTGGACTGTAAAAATTGCTCTTTCTCAAAATGACTTAAGAGACTTTAACTATATACTGGCCGCTCATGAATACTGGTCATTTCTATTGAACTCTATGATGAAATAGCATTAAACGCTTCCTGGAAGTGTTATTTCTTTAATTTTTGTTTAAGTGAATATGATACATTTAGGTTCCTCTACTAATTCTTTGCTGAAACATTACCATAGTCAATTCTTATGTATATTTTTCAAATACGCAAAGAAAAACATACCTTCTTGACTTAGTTTTTAAAATATTTGACACTTTTTTTGGTATACTTGGCCAAAAACCCTAAAATATTCAATTTTCAAGACTTTCACAAAAAGATGTTTTAATGGAAAAAGATAATCTCACCAGCTATTTCTCTTTGATAAATAATTGATGGGAAAAATCAATAAAATAATTAGGAAATTATGCAAATTTTAGCCAAATAAGGAGTATTAATAATCATTTGGTAACTTTAGATGGATTTAGAAAAAAATCCTCTACTAATTTTATGCTTTAAATTTTAATATAATGATCTTGACGTAATGGACCTTCTGTTTGCAAGAGGAAATAGTGGAATCCGTGTGCCTTCTTACGTGATATTTGAAGAAAAAGAAACCTAAATTTTAAGATGGCACAACAGCTTTTCTTGGGGTTACTATAATAGTGTTGGGTGGTGTATGATTGGTATGTCATTGTTGACCTTTCCTGTAATCCATTTTGTTGTTTAAGTAGTTCTGATTTGTTAACTGTGAGTGTGATATTAAAGGTGTTAAAACATCACAATAAATTTTCTGAAGTTAGCAGCACAGGAGTCAAAAATTCTATTAATAATAATGTATAGCATAGGGCACCTCGAAGATCGTGGGACATTTTTGTGGAACCCTGTGGAGGGTGACACAAGTGAATCTCAGAATTCCATACTGGATCCCAAAAACCATGCGAATTTCTAACATATTGTACAACTCTCTTATTCCCGCGATGCTTAGAATGAACCCGAAGGGTGCAAAGTGAAAGTAGCGTAGGAGGTCAACCTTTGGTTAGGCAATAAATCACTCACCTGGCTGACGGTCTGTCGACCTAGGTTTTGGCCAGGTTTCTTCTCTGTGTGAAAGTGGTGTTCCTGTCGAAAGATAAGAAGGTCGCCCTGCTTCTTTTTCACCAAATGTACCCTTTGGACTGCTTTGACCGAAGGATCTGGCACTCATTTTAAACCGTATCCGTTACAAGTGCATTGTGGTAACACTCTATAAATAATAGTTAATCACGTGAATATAATTTTATATATAAATAAAAAAAAAAATTATTGCTTAAGGGACTTTAATACAAATTTTAATTTTAAATATTTATCCCAGTTAAATAAGATCCTTTTAAATCACAAAGTAATGAGCTCCTAATATGAAACAGGAGGAAGATACAGAAAAGAATCCTATGATTATGAAGCTCAAATCGAAAGTAGAAATCGCGGGAAGAGTTCCACTACTGATTACATTTTATCACAAGGTTATTTTTGTATTTTAAACTGTTTGGTATTGAATTGTTGTTGTATGCGCACATTTGTATTGTTATAATTACTTTCATTGTAATAGTATTCACATACCCCCGTTGGGGTCTTTGCCTTGAATCTTGATATTTTCCATATATTACGCATAGAAAAGATACCTTCATTATATCAGGACACATGTATAAATCAAAGCAAATCAAATTTATTGATATGCAATCCACAATCAAAGGATTATAATCAAGGACAATGTAAACAAAAACAAAACAATTTATATTTACATACAAATAAGTGTGTAAGTCAAGAGCTCATTTGTTCCTAGTATATTCCGGGTGGGCTTGAAAAAGTTACTTTATTGCTAATTCCACTGGAAACTTTTGGCTAGTTAATATATTCTGGGTATAGTTATAAAGTTCCACCGGAATAAAATAACTAGTTGAAAAGTTCCTCTGGAACATTTGAACTAGTTAAAAAATTCCATTGTCTTAAAATTATATTAGCTATTCCCGGAACATTTTATCTAGTTATATTCCTATTATTAAATTCACCATATGGACATATTGATAATTAATATAAATTAATAAACTAAGTTTTAAGTTTTATGCAAACTATTTGTTCATGAATTTAAATTTATTTTTTTCCAATACAGAAAAAAAAATGAATTTGAATGTGAAGTACAGATATGATTAATTAATTATTGATTGATGAATGATAGAGTATCTAATACTAAATTATTGGTTTCAATACACAAGACAGGTGTGTTGTTATCACAACAGGCTAGTGTTTTTTTTAGTTAACAAGTTGTTTTCATATCATTTGAAAGTTACAATTTTGGATCATGGATAACAAAGAGTATACAAAAATTGTTTTGTATCTCAACGACAAAAAATATATTTCGATAGGGATAATGTTAGTGAAAAAAGAATTAGAAAACGTGAAAATGTATTCCATTTAGAAAATGAGGTAGGATTGTAAAATCTTTCTGAAGCTGATGGTGAAAACTTTCAGAAAACTGTTATTACTAAAGAAAGATCTAACACAGTAATAAAAAGATGTCATAAGGGTAATTTAGGAACAAACAATTTATTCTTTTGTTAAAATTTGGCATCTTTAGGTCTTAAAACGTGGTATGGCATATCCATTCACTGGAAAAATATTTGAAAAGGAACAATACTTTGATTGCTGTTCTTTATCTTAAAGTCTTATTTATTTATAGGTCTAGCTGCCGTTTACAAAAAAATCCTCAAGGAATGTAACAACCGCTCAAAATACAAAAGGGAACCTCCGCTCAAAATTTTACCAAAACATGCCCGGTTTCGGAGTAACTATCGCATGTCTTCGTCTCAGAAATGATTTGCCTTCATCTGTATTTACTTTTTACCCAGCGAAAACCAATATTCATTGACGAAATCAATCTTTTTTCTCCCGGGGGCAGATCATTCTGCCTTATTCGTAACGATTCAGGAGGTCAACCGTTCATCTGAGAAACATATTGTATTTCACGATGCTATTGAACACTTTTCAACGACCATAGCCTAACTTAGTTTAACATATGAACCTATGGGAAAATTCATTTAAAATCTTAATACTGAAACAACTTAGCCAATTGGAACAAGACTTGATGGCAATGGTCCATCTATGGTCCTCTTCTAGAATTGTGTCGGATGACATCGACTGTCAACCGAGATGGCCACCACAGCCGAACTTAGTTTAACATAGGACCCTATGGGAAAATTCATTTGAAAATCTTCTTGTCCGAAAAAACTTAGATTGGAACTAGACTTGGCATCAATGCTCCTATGGTCCTCTTCTAGAATTGTGTCGGATGACCTGGACTGTCAACCAAGATGGCAGAACTTATTTTAATATAGGAAAACCAGCCAAGATGACTGCCAGACTTATATTTTGGTCATGCTCAAGGTAAACAGGTAAAATCCAGGTGAGCTATATGGGCTCTTGAGAGCCTCTACTTTGATCACACTACAATCAGTCCTCGTCGAACTTAAGACTAATTTATGTAAAAATCTAATTTTAGACTTCATTTTTACATTTACGCACAATGAACTATTCGAAAATCGGTTGTTGCTTGAAAAAGATATTGATTAAGTAGTGATTGATTTCCTTATATGATTTTATTGAAAACAAACATATTGCTGCCTTTCTATTCTCGTGTTTTGATTTACATTTGTACCTGTATCGTTTACACAACTGATGAGTGGTAAATGTAAGAAATGAGAACAACTTGTGCATTAAAACTTTGGAACATGTGTCATGAAATATTATACCACTTGCTGGTGGACGGCAAGTCCCTGGGAGTATCACAAGATTTATGGGTTGCTAGTGTTCCGAAACTAGTGTGAAATATCGGCAAATGAATACCGAAGCGACAAAAAGTGGGAAAGTGCACAAATTCGAAGTCCAAATAAAAGACAAAATCAGGAGAATGGAATACAACAAACAAAAACAAAAACATAATGTCAAAATTCAAAACCAATTAAACCTACAGAATATCTCAAATTAAAACCATACCCCAAGAAATATTTAACAACAAAACGAAACATCCAAACTATTTTCAACCACCAAATTAAATATCATCAATAACAATTTGCCCGGACAAAAGGCCCTGATCTGGAAAATGCACAAATCCTTATTTTTGATCGGGGAATATTTTTGATAATGATCTGTACTCGCGTCTGCCCATACAAAGTGTTAAGTTGAGTTTTGGCTAACTCGTCTTTCTTGAATTCTCACTTGCTTTGATACCATATGATCTATGAAAATTTTGATTACAACTGAAAATGTGGTAATTTTGTAACGTTAGTTAATTACAGATATAGTCATGTATATAATGAAATATGAATAAATGAATAATATAGATGAAAAATATCAATGAAATTTATTTCATTAGCACTTCATATTTACAAAAGAGCACTAAAAAGTTGATGCAGATTTCGAAAAAACGTATTTAAACTACTGTTTCCTTTTTCTTCGAACTAGGTTGTGAGTTGTCTTGTGACTCTCTCAACAGGGACCTAATCTTCTCCGTGACTGGGTGGTTGCAATAGCTATCCGCCTCGTTCTGAAGTATAGAAATGTTGGAAGATGTCATGGTGCAGTGTCTAAAGTATCCCCAGCAAGCATTTTCTAAATCCTGAATTTCAAACTCTGCGGAGGCGCACGTGAGTCCTACAACTGTCGTTACATCCATTACAACATGCCCAGTGTGAACAAAATGAATGAGCTGTTTGAAGACGTCAATATCGTAGTTGTAGATAGAGATTGAATGTTTCTCATATTTCTTTGACTTTTTTGGTACTTGGTGATGTTGCAAGATCATTTCTTGAAGAACTTGGCTTCTAGAAGCAATGACCGCTTTCAAGCCCCGAACAGGAAGACGATGCGGTCCAACGCAGAATGTGACATCACAGAGATTGGGCATCGATAAGATGTACTTCATGTTGTTTACAAGAGGGTCTGTACTTGTAAAGTTAACAGATAAAGGGTCATCTAGATCGTCTAAATCATCGCTTTCGTCGTCGTCGTCGCTGGATATGTCAACATCAGTAGAACACCCACTGTTTGGATAATCAGAATCACTTCCTGGCGATGAAAGTCCAGAATCTGAAACAAAAACTGGTGAATCGTAACCAATTTCCTCCTCCAAGGAGTCATTGAGGTTAAGAAGAGGCAGTCTGTCTTCTAAATGCAAGGCCATGTTGATGAACAATTAAATAAATGTAGTGTGAAAATACGTCTGTTGTGAATTAAGCGTTAAAAATGATTTGATTGTAAATAGCCATTTTGGGGTACATATGGAGAACATACATGAGAAGTATTTTCTCAAACTCACTATTCATTTTCTCAAATTCGTAAACATTACTCAAGCTGAAAAGAAGTCACTATAGATTTTTGCTAATCAATATTAATTATATCCGGGTACTTATTATTTCGATGAGACCGTTAGATATCAATTATTATCAATTATCACCTTTATCAAGATAATTACATGTAATTATTATATTGTAATAGAGAGTAGAAGTATTCAATAATCATTCTTTAATTAACTTCGTCAATTGCATAAAAAACAGCCATCATACTACACGGTTGGCTTAATTAATTTTTACTAAATAGATAATTTTGGAGTGACATTTATAAATTTTCAAAAAATATCACACATTGAACACATTAATTGATAACTCTGTCAAAAATGTCATATTGAAATTTTTTTAAAGCATTTAAAAAAATGAAGAATTTTTACCTAAAATTATGCGAAAATAGGTTATTCTGGCTCAATCGACAATAAACTTGAATTAGATAACACAAATGAATGAATGAATAAATAAATCCTCAGATGATCAATCAATAAAGCAGTCAGTTATCTGTCCTTTGGTAGCTTTGGCTGTATCTTTTGACCGGTAATTTTGGAATTTATTTATGTGCAATTGTTTTGCATAATGCATTCATAGTTTAACTTCTAGTCATATTTCATGTGTATTCGTATTTGATCCGTATTCATAACGGGGCATTGACAATCAACCAGACCTACATATTACCTATACGACCCAAGTATTCATTTTACATATACATGTACTTCTGCCCTTATGGAGCAACCATTTGATTTTTATGGGGGGGGGGGGTCTAGGATCAAATGTTTGATCCTGCCTATTTTTTTTTAATCCAAATTTTTGTCCTGGATTTTTTTCAGCCGCTGTTGCAGCCTAACTTTTATAATTTCATTTAAACCAAAAAATTCCTGATTGGCCGATGTCCTGCATTTTTTCCATACCTAAACTAAAGCGATCCTGTCTTTTTGGTCCTGCTTTTTTTTTTATCAAATTGTTGCTCCCTTAACTTGAGCACATTTTAGCGGAAAAAATTTTCCTTTAAACTTCAGTTTTGTAATTTACATTTGTTTCCATATTTCAGATATTCGACGATAAAATTGATTGACAATAATACGTGTGTTGATATGCTTCGACAGGCAACTTAATCGGCTCCTCTGTGTTTCGGGTTATTGTTTTTATCGTTCAAAATTTTCGGCCTCGAGCACAACTGGCGAGTCGTAAATGTAATAAATGTGTACATCTTGTGCATTGAAAAAGTGATATTCTATATTGTGTATTTTGCGATTAGTTAAACGGACATGAAAAAAAGTATCTGTGTATCAGTAATTTAATATCACTAAAGTTTGGTTCTTACATTTACAATTCGACTTTATTAAACGCTGGCTATAATGTTTGTTGGTTACTTCCGCATATCTGTATCTAGGGTATTTTGGAGTTTTGTTTTAATAACGGCTCCGTAGTTATAAAAAACCGCACATTTTGGGAAACCGAGGAATACATGTAACTATACATGTACATATAGATCTCTCCTTGGTTGGTTTCTGGTTCTAAACATTTGGTTCATTTTGGTGTTTGAGTCTTCTGCTCTTAGTTTCAATAAAAACAAATATACATATCCTTCCCAAAACCCTTATAAATAAGATCGAAAAGTCAGCACAATTGTTTTGATTTCTCACCTTTGCCGTATTCTACAATAAAAAATAATGCAATTAGATCTTTAGTTCACTAACAAACGACTTGTTTAAAAGGTATAAGAAAATTGATCTTTTCCTCGCATCCAAGCATACTTCAACTCTTGGAAACATCCGAAAATAAAGAAAGTATTTTAATGTTACAAATATGAAAAATTTTGTCGTATAACTAAGGAGTGAATCCCTCACTAATAGCTCAGTCATTAGATGATTTTTGCTTTATCCATTTACCCTTTTGATCATTTGGACAATTTTGAATTTGCTCTTCAGCTTTTTGGATCGTTGGTTCGGTTTTCAACATTTTAGGCCGACGAAATGTGCACATTTTGCGCAAAAAAGGTATCAAAGAATTTATTTCAGTAAACATCTGAGATTTGTTGCGAACAGTAATCCTCCTAGATATAAATGCAAAATAATTTATTCCTGTTAAATTAACCGTTAACGAGAAATGAAAAACTTTCCATAGTTCCATGATGCAGGTATATACAACATGCGAACTGATGAGGAAACTGTAATTATTATGTTAGGAAATAATTATGCACACATAAATAAGGTATTTTCAAAAATATTACATTAGGAAGGTTCACAGCCACGAAACCGTCTTTCATTTTTTCCAAACTTCTTAAGACTTAAATTCATATTGGTCTCTCAACAACTTTGAACTATTTTTGGGTCTCACACAAAACTATAACTGTTTTTCGAAAATATGTTACATTTATTTTTAAAATATCAATATAAAATGGGGTCTCAGTGGGCGAGTGGTTTAGGTAGTTCGTCATGACTACAAATGATCACTAGCCTGTCAACACTGAGGGTGCGAGTTCGAATCTCACTTGTGACTCCGATCTTAATTGACAAGGATTACCAATTTTTCTACCGAAGGTCGGTGGTTCTCTCCGGGTACTCCGGCTTCCTCCTGGAATAAAAACTGGCCGCGGCGAAATATCCAAATGTGCTGAAAACGGCGTAAAACCCCAACCAAACAAACAAACAAATCAATACAAAACCGTTGCAGTACCTTTTTTTTCGAATTAATGAACTCGTTTTAAAATACTATTTGCTTAAACGATTAACAGCAGCAGATTCTATATTTATGTCTGATTCTTTGTCTTTGCATAAAGTCAATAAAAACTAGTTTGTGACGTTTTAAGTTTACTTTCATGTTGGCTTTTAGAACAAACAACGTTGTTTTAAAGTTATAATAAAGCCACAGATTTTTCATGAAGAAATCGGTAACAAATATATGTCACAATAGATTTTGCTACACAAATATCAAACAACTGAGGGGCTTCCAGCGCTGAAATTTTATCAGCACGATAGCACAAAAACTAGAAAAGGACTTGTAGGTACAACAATTCACCAGATTAAAGCATTTATTAAGTCATTGGTATAAATGGCTTAACGTGTAGATTAATGATGCAGTGACCTGCATGTCTGGTTTTTCTTGACCAAAGAACTGTATAGTAGACTTATCTTTATTCATAGTGACAACGTAAATATCTTAATCTTAATTCTCGAACGCAGAATGAATAGGTCTTAACTGACTTAAGACCTGCAATGAACTTTGACCTGAGGGAAAGAAGTCCATAAAAAAATTATAATTGCACCATGATATATGGACCTCCTGTAACAAAACCAACAGACTTAATGACAGCCTATTATTTCATGACTTGTGTAACAGGAAAACAATTGCGCGTCTTGTCCCAATTATCACTATTTCCGGGATTATTTTTAGCCGTCCAAAATTATTTTGTAGTATGCTATCTTTTTATGGCTGTACTTAAAAAAAAAACGCTTCAAAGTTTATTTTATTTTTACCTTAAAAAATAAAACTCGAAGGTTTTGTAGTATGTTTGCTTTTGCAATTGACCATTCATAGAGGGAAGATATGGATTCAACAAATACAGTTTACATATATATTATCTTACACGAATGTTAGGAATGTTTCGGACACTTGCACGTTATTTTATCTTTAAATATTTTTGATGCTCAATCAACCATATTTGATGTATATATATATTGTACTATAATTTGTCTGATCTATCTAGGAGACGTAAAACCTGGTTAGGATGTCATGGTTGCTGTGGCCAGTAACCATTCTAGAGAAAGGAAACCTTGATCACAAATCACTGGCCCTCCAGGTTGAAGTGTTTGGCATGGGGCTAATCACCCTATCCGGTAAAAAAGACTTCGTTACAGAAACCATAACAAACGAGATTGATGGCCTTATGTCACACCGGGGGTGAAGAGGATAGGTAGTTATAGGTACTATGATTGGTCTACTTCAGTATTTTTTTGGTGCCATTATGGGCTCGCTACATGTCAAATTTGCGGAAATTATACAAATGTGGGTCACTTCCGGCCAGTGGAAGTCTGGTATTATCAGAAATGGGACTAAAATGAGCCAATACAACCGATTGGTGGGAAATTAGAGCTAAAAGGTAGGCATTTTGTTAAAATATAATCATTTTACTGCAGAAATAAGCAAAAAAGCAGACTGGATGGAGAACAGAAAAAAATTCTGATGATTTGAAATTTGGCGCTCTCGGAATTGATTCCTCCCTTTTGTTATGGTATTATAGATCGGGGCCGGATCAGTCACAGATGACATACTGTGTCAATTGTAACGAGCCCCAGTGCTACATGTCTAAAGATATTTTTGGTCAGTTCATTTCGGAGATGGGATATTGTCTCCTTAACATTTCTCCCGACGTCTTTTATTAGTCAGACTCGGACTGTCAGGTGGATGAATCATTCTCACACATCCGGGGCATCTGTTCAATTACCTGGCATGCTATAAACACTCTTCTTGACTGCAGACGTAAAGTTCTGCATGACTTCATTTTTAGGTTATTTCCCCATAAAAGTATATCGACCGCAAATATTATACTTCAAAGGAATTGTAAAAGTGCAGTGTTAAAATGTTACTGTACAAAATGTAGTACTTATGTACCACTGATTTTTCTGTCGTATTATATATTTCTCCGCGGTGACCTTGCATCACAACTGACAAATTCTATGAACATGACCTTTCATTCACAAAACCACGTCAGAATCAAAATTTGCACTTCCGTTTCCAAATGTAGTGTAACTCCGGATCTTGAGCAATGACATTCATATGTCACATAGTCTACTTCATGTGAAAATATAGTAAAAATATTTAATGATGAGGGAAAAATAGAACTTGTATCAAGATGTAACTGGAACAACGAGGTGAGATAGGCTATTGAGCTCCTCTGGCGATTTCTTCGGTCGTGGTGAAATACCGTAAGGCACGGACCCTTTGATTTTCTTGTGATGGAGAGGGTAAAGTTTTTTTTCTTCGCTCGCTTCACTCGTTATCATAGATACACAGTTTTCAATAATAATGCATACCCGGAGTAAAAAATGAAATATCAAAATCTTGTTTTGTGACTTGAGGTGTTTTCCTTTTCAGTGTTATTTGAACAGAAGAACAGACATATTAAAACATTTTGAGAACATATTGGTTTAATCAGTTGAGATAAAAACCTCATTAGTCAGTTGGTTACAAAGCTATTCTTCAAATTATTGCCAAGGTTGCTCCATTAGAATCTAACTAACCCACAAAAGGGTGAAACTAGAGGTACTGTAAGGCAGCTCACAAAGGTGAGACCCCCACCCCTGCCTTCCAACTTGTGAAAAATCAAAGTCCAAAGGGTATAAAGACCTTCATAGTTTTATAACATAGCTAGTAGCTTTAAATCTATATTTTATACTCGTTTTTCAGTGAATGGTTTGTTACACATACATGTATTTATGTGGAAAACAAATACCTCTTATACTTGTCTACATATTCCGACATTTTTTACCATGAAATATAAAGTTTATATCATATTCCTTTGTTTTTTCGAATGTTGAATAAGAATCTCTGGCTTTGGATTGACTGAAAAAATATTCTTGCTTGGTTTGCATTGTAAAAAAATCTGGCTTGATATAAAATTCCAGGCCCAAAGAAAATCAAATTGTCCGTGCCTAATATTCGAGTTAAAGTAATCCAATATTTCACTGTGAAATAAATGCTGTTCTTTCACTCAGGGAGGTGACGTTATAACAGAAGTCGGTGACGCCTATACTATTCATGTACAAACGTAGTCACATAATAAAATAATACCAACTATTCTTCTTATTAAATTTTACTATTTTGACAATATAACAAAAAAGAATCTTGAATTTCGAATACAAAAAATTTACAATCGCGACCGAGCAACAATAATAATTCACTCATGCGTTACGCTTGTTATAAATTTAAGTTAATAAATCGAGTTGTATAATTGTGTCGTTGAATGTCTGTATAGAAGTAATATAAACCTTTTGCATTACTATCTTGACAAATTTTGTTAAGCGTAATGAAAAGAAAGCTGTCAACACAATTTCACCCAGTGTAATTTTACTAAAGTTAACCATACGATCTTTACAGTGTAATTAAATACTGGCCCAGAAAACAGAAGGTTATGGCATTGTTCAGATGTAAAAATGTCACAGTCTTCCTTTGGGTCTAGATTAATTGTTTTAAGACTGTTTTATGCCTTGTAGAATGTTTATTGGTTGTAAGGAAACAATTCTGAACGTAATTCAGAAAAACAGAGTCCAGAGGAAAGATGATAGTTGTAATCAGGAACCAACATTGACACATTCACAATGTGACGGCACTTCAACGGCAGCAAATGTAACTGGGGGATAATGTGGAAGTGTCTCATCCCATATCAGTAGCCACTGATGGCGATACATCTGTACACAAGTTCCTCTCCCACATGTGGAATTCTCTCTACAAAATAACAAAAGTCTCACCAAAGTACGTTAATTAGGAAATAATTGATGGACGCCCGTGAGGGTAGTGGTTTATTGTAAATGGTACCACGGGTTTGTTTCATTGACGTTACTGAGGTACATAAAATGTAGATAATCCTTAATATAGCGAACTGAAATTTCTTCTATAATAGACCTTTCATAAACTGAGCTTTGTACGAAAATAAAAAAAAATCGAAAAAAGCGGCGCACGGTTTGTCTCCGTATGAATTCCAATAATCAACTGAAAAATCTGTCCTCCAAACTCAACACAGATAATATCGATTGAAAATTACTGAATGTTAAAGACACCCGTCTTGGAGTATTTTTTGTTGGAATCAATGTAGGTTTTGACGAAATAAGCATTTTTCTAACCTATTACAAGATTGGCATATCTTTGTATCGCATTTTCAGTCCAGAATAATTCAATTATCCGCGCAAAGAGAGTTTATTTTATCTTGTGGAAGGGTAGTGTGGAGCGTAGAGATATCAAAAGTGAAGATACAACAGCCAAGGCTAGTAAAAGAAAGAAGTTCCTATAAGCTTTTAGAATTTTTAAGAATCCATATCTGATTCACACAACTCTCAGTAGATCTTGAGTCCGTTCTGAACTGCCTGAGTTAATTAGTAAGGAGTTTAGTAGTGCACTTGATTGACCTGCGATACACAATTTACCTCTGTATTTTGGGTACCGGTAAATGGAAGACAGGTTATGAATGTGATCACTTACAGCAGATAAAAGATTTAAAATTAAGTGTTATGAATGAAACAAACACTTTGTATGCAGTCTATTCAGGATAGATGCATGAAATTAAATATTTTATCTCGGATGTAATCTGACCAATCGGTAGTCTCGTGGTCGAGTGCCAAAAGTCACGTGTTCGGTCCCCGGCAGGGTCAAACCAAGCACTTTAAAATTGGCATTTGCTGCTTCTCTGCCAAGCACTCCGCATTTGGGAGAAAACGCATAGATTGGTCGGCTCGGAGTCAGAATAATGCGCCCGGGCGGGATGACATGTCCAGTTGGGGACTGTTACCTTATGACTCCACCAGTAACTTACAACTTGTATTACGCTAAACTTTTCCTTGCTTTGTATCAAATATAAAGTTAAAGAAAAAAAAAACTAGATTTACCTATATCATGTATATAAATAAATTTATGAAGCTATTAACTATAAATAGGTAAAGTCAAGAAATACCAAAGGGATATTCGAAGGAGAGAAAAATCGTTACAACTGACAAACTCCGGAGAACAACGAAGACAAGACCAAAACAATACATGCACTACAATTAAAAACTAAAAACGTATGAACAACATGGACCCCACCAAAAACCGGGGGTAGACTCAGGTGCTCCGGAAGAGTAAGCAGTCTCTGCTTCCTGCAGGACACCCGCCATGCTGCTCATGTCAAATCCGGTATGAGGAAGGGATAATATCAATGGAACAGGTCCATTTTCATTTGGGAAACGGTTTTTTTCATACCTGCCAACCAAGTCATGATGACGCCCATAAAACTTTAATAAGGATGACTTCAGCTTAGGAGTAACGTACCCCTGTCTGAGCAACTTTTCTGTCAGGAGCCGGACTCTGTCCAAGAAGTCAATGTATATGTCACAAGCTCTGGAATAACGTATGAGTTGTGAAATATATACTCCATACGCCGGCGCTTCTGGAATATTGCCGCTCAAAAATGGAAAGTTGACGATTGGAAAGTCAAAGTCATCCCGTTTTAAGATAAGGAAATGGAGGATCTTGGTGACAACCCCCCCTTTTTAAATAATAAACATACATGACCTTAATTCATAACATAACCTTGAAAATTTTTAAACAGAATTACAAACAAACATTTGAAAATTAATAATCAAAGTGTAAAACTAACAATTTATATGATTTTACAGAAATTTCAATCCAGTAAAATCAAAGGGCTAATAGAATTAAGAAAACTTTTAGCATCAATTTCTGACAAATAGTGTACTAGATCAAATAAAAGTAGATAATTTGAAAAAGGTAGCCGAAATCTCAAAGTTACAAATATAAGTCTAAATTTTATAAAGGGTTTCATGGGAGGCTTTAAAGTAAAATTTCGACGAGGAACACCAAGTGTTTGCAATACCCTTTTTTGTCCGTATAACCTTTTGTTGAGCTAAGAATGTTTTCTTATAAACCTGCTTAACCAAATAAATATATGATATATGAAAATTTTCCAGGAAGTTTGTATATTAAATCCACATGACTGCATGCCATTAATAATTCTAGTTTATAGTCAAATGAAACAAAGCGCTTTGTGGCATCGTTAAAGTCCACAATTCCTCTAAAGTCCACAACACCGCTAAAGTCCACAACAAATTTCCGCTAAAGTCTATAACGCCGCTAAAGTCCACAAACTTATGGAAATCGGTTAAACTTGCATAAACTAGATTTAAGATTTAGATGTGAAATTCATCAGACTATAATACAATCATTTTTATAGAGTCCTTTACACAGGAATTGAACCTGTCCCAAGTCAGGATTTCAGTGGTGTCGTGTGTTATGTGTAACATATTTGTTTTTCGTTCATTTTTTATACATAAATCAGGCCGTTAGTTTTCTCGTTTGAATTGTTTTACATTTGTCATTCGGGCCTTTTATAGTTGACTATGCGGTATGGGCTTTGCTTATTGTCGAAGGCCTTACGGTGACCTATGGTTGTTAATTTCTGTGTCATTTGGTCCCCTTGTGAAGAGTTAAATCATTGGCAATCATACCACTTCTTTTTTTTTTGATATTGAACAACAACTTTACTTTCGGTTAACCAGTTAAAGAGTTCGAACGATGATCCGAGTAACCTGATGAGCAAAACTGTTGAATTGACAACACGAAAATATAGTATCAATGACAGGAAAGGTGATCAACATAATTTTTTGTGTTTTATGAGAATTGATAATAAACAAAAACGTAAGAAATCAAAATTTAATAAACGACAGGAAATTCTGTACAATATATACATAGATCTTAAACGTTTTAAACCTCGGGAAGCATGTGATCTTAAGGTTGTATCGGTCCCTGACATAAATAAGATTTAAGAAAACACATGATAGTTTAAAGTTTTCTAAACTTTAGAGCTCCAGTGCCCGGGCCTCTTGGACATGCATTTCTTTCAACAAAAAATTCACACCCACCCTACTGAGGGTTAGTACAAAAGTTTTAATTATCTTTTGCAAAATATTTCTAGCAATGGTGGTCACCTTGGATGCTATTGGATACGAATCTAAAAGGAGATTATATTAAAAGAGTGATTCAAATTGTCGTATTGTTTTATCGAACGTATTTTGAAAGAAGACACACGCCCCCCCCCCCCCTTTTCAGAGGATTTTTTTCAATAACAAAGAAAAGAGCTGTCTGGACTTTAACGGCGTTTTTTTGTGGACTTTAGCGGAACTTGTTCTTGTGGACTTTAACGGCGTTTTTTTGGGGGACTTTAGCGGAGGTCATTTTGTGGACTTTAGCGGAAAGTTTGTGGACTTTAGCGCCGTTATGGACTTTAGCGGAAATTTGTTGTGGACTTTAGCGGTGTTGTGGACTTTAGAGGAATTGTGGACTTTAACGGTGCCACACCGCTTCTACTCTGAAACTGCTTCTTATCTGAACTTTCGCTTGATAGAGTATGGAGAAAAATTGCACATTGTCTTTTTTCAACAAAGTTGCCCCTATAGGCAATTTTAGTTTCTTAATGACTGAATTTCTTCGCTTAGCCTCTTAACCAAAAATGAACTTAAACATTAAAATAACTTTGAGTATTAGATATTCATGCCTTAGATAGAGGCTCAGATCCTGACCCACTTAGAAGCCTTTTAGACGCCAGAAAAACAAAGTTTTCTTTAATACGAAAATGGTGTCCTAAAATGTTTACTAGATACCATTTAATACCGATAACCCTCGTGGTGGATTGTGAGTCCATAAGTGAGCAACCATTTGATTTTTTGGAGGCTTTATGAAATGTTTGATCCTGCCTATTTTTATCGCCGAAATTTTTGTCCTTGATTTTATTTCGGCCGTTGTCACGGCCTAAATTTTTATTTTCATTTAGACCAAAAAACTTCCTGATTGACACAAGTCCTACATTTCTTTCACATCTAAAGTGATCCTGGATTTTTATTTTGCCAAAATCCTAGTCCTGGTCCTGCATTTTTTATTTTAAATTTCATCCTAGCCCCCCCCCCCCCAATAAATCAAATGGTTGCTCCCTAAGTGCACACACCGTCTTTGGTATTCTTGCATATATTTTCAAGACTTAAATATTATAACAATTGAGCATTTGTGTCCTTTATGTTTGTGCTTTTTTGTTTCAGCGCACTCATGGCTAAATTTTTATAAGCCTTTGTAACATGGGAGGTGGAGTGGTTGGCTATGAAAACTTCTGGTCCAAATAAATCTTTACAATGTGCATTGTGTGCATCAAATTCTGATGAAATCTTGTTTTTAATATTTTATATGTCTGTAACGTACACAGTGATCTATGTACTAATATGAATAATATTTCAAGTAAAACGTTTTAAATATATTATTGTCAAAAGTGTTCAGGTTACTTATCCCAAATTTGGTGAAAAAGCTTTTTACAGCACCTGTACTTTTAATAAATTATAAAACAACGAAAATAAACTTTATTGCAGTTTTCTGCAATCCATAATATGTCTGAATTAATTCACTCATATGATCACTTGCTGTGAAAATGTTTCACACATAATTCTGACTTTACATGTATACTTTATGATAGATTAGAATACTCACGGACATTTTCCAATGGGAACGAACTGAAAGGCATTATCAAAATGCACAACCTTCAAATTTCTGTGATTGGAAACTGTTGAATTAATAACCTCGTATGCAAATTCCCTAAAAGGAAAGGGATATAATATAATATGATTTATCAATTATAATTTCTGATTATTTCAGAATTTTAAAAATGTAGTTTTTACTTGAATTGTATATTATGCTGACCTTAACCTCTGATATCTTATTCATATTCATACATTGATATTCAGCTAGCAACTTTATGTTTTTGAATAGATAATGAGTTTTTTTTCACGAAATGCAACAATTTTAAAAGATTTAAGGTGATGCAAAGATAAATTAAATCGCAAATTTTCTTGAGGGTTGGGATGGAGATTGGGAAAATGAATTTTCCTTTTAAATGGTATGGCTTCTGATATGTTAAAATAAAAAACATATAAGTACAGGTAGTCCTCACCATGTATAGATATATTTGTATACATGTATATAATAGTAAAACATGTCATCATCCACCTTTGATTAATTAAAAAAGCGACATGTTTAAATTGATTGCATAAATGAATAAAAAACCTGGTATTATTGTGTTTTTGTAGATTTTTATATCCCATTTCTATGCTAAATACACAACTAAAAAAATTGACTCTTTTGCAGAACCCTTCTGCATTGTTTGGGAAAATTAGCAGTAAATTACTTACGTTTGGCAACAGGAGTCAACCACGGTTCCTGCATTTGGTATGATATTTCCAACGTAACTGGTTTCTCGATGGCGTCGGGTTCCTTCGGGTTTTATAACCGGGAGATTATTGAGATCATTGGAATTGAGCAGAAGTCCAGGAAACATACCTTTAACAACCTCTTGGATTGGTTTATCAGATGGCGTTGACATGCGCGCGGAGTGTTCGTGATTTGCACATGGACAGCGCGAATTTTTCCACCATCTTTGATGAGAAGAATGTGAAAATCCATAAAAGCAACTAAAAACCAGGATAACAAGTTTCAGAATATAATAAGCCATAATGGCTTGTCCTAGAAAAGAACAAAAATCCAACATGCGTGTGTGATTTTATAGAAAAATCAAAATTTTACAAAACAAACAGAAATTGTCAAAATTACCATAAACGTACAAAAAAATGTGGTAAGGTCATTTTACAGAATTAATGTAATATACTATATAAATTATTTTAAAATGCAAATCGGGCGAAACAATAATGCTTTTATGCCAAGTGGTTTTAAAAACACCTATCTTAGAGGAATAAAGGTTACTAATGGTAGAGAACAACACCAATGATTTTATTATATTTTTGGACCCTCCTCCACTATAACATTACATTCCCCTCATTTAACCAAATTTCTTCACTTTTCCGCAAACTTCAAAACCCCATATATATTATTTAGTAGTAAAATAATAATCCAAAGTTGAAAAGTATCTCACCATACTATTTAAAGACGCCTCCGCTATTATAAGCATACAATCTAAAATTGAAGTCAAATAGTAAACGTTTTCCGCAAAGTAGACCCGAGTGTAATCATGGTTATGAAATGAATAGGCCAAGGTTGCCCGCCATCCCATTCAGTATTTAGTTGAACGCTTTCATTGTTAAACACTGTAATTAATTAAAGGCATATTTCTCGTTTATTAATTGTAGTAGGACATGTATATCTATTTTTACCTTTGTTTTACCTGCAGCATTTTCCATTGTCTTGATTTTCACTTTATTACGATAATTGTCATGTTTTTTAAAAGTTTACCAATGCATGCTCGTTCTATGATATTTCATTTATATATTATTAATTAATTCAATAATACACACGACAAGTAAATAATACCAATATATAATAAAATTGAACAATAAATGTAGGATTTCGCTTATATAAATACGTTTCCTATGATATTTTGTTCTTCTTATCTTTATAATTTTCTTTTTCTTTTTAAGGTAACAGGTACGTAAATGGGCTATCTCACGGATTTTTATGAAATTTTGCAAGCGATTAGAGCATGCGGAACTGCATATGAATATATAAAAAAAAAATATATAAGTAACTTTTATACTTTCGGATATATAGCAAATTGAATATTCTGTAGAAAGAAGTACAAATGTATAGGGTGCACGTAAATATCGCAAAAAATATTGAAAAAATTTTACTTTAACTTGCCTTTGCTCAAAAACGTGTCCTACGAATTTTCTTTAAAATTGATATGTTATTGCCACTAAAATTTCCGTTTTATTGATATGAAGGCCATAGGGGGTCACCGAATTAGTTTTTGCAGTATAAATCATCCAAGTGTCTGTGCAATACCTAAAAACGTCGAAAAATAAGATTCACAGCCACGACGTCATGATTAGTTTTGACTTTTCGTCGCTTTTTCCACGCTATACAGCAGATTCAACTATCCACACTCAAAAAACGAATTCGGTGACCCCCTATAAATTTTATATCAATAAAACGGAAATTCCAGTAGCAAAAACATATCATTTTTAAAGAAAATTCGTAGGACAGGATTTCGAGAAATGTTAATTTGTAGTCAAAATTGATGAATTTTTTACGATATTTACGTGTATTCTATATATTTGTACTACTATTTTCCGAATATTTAATTTGCTATATCTCAGAAAGTGTAAAAGTTATATATATCCTTTTTTCGATGTTCATGTGCAGTTCCTCATGCTCTAGTTGTAAGCAAATTTCATAAAATTCCGTGGGATTATCCATTCACCTTAAATATTTCAATATAAAATTTTCTTATTTTATGACGTGATGCAAATTAAAACATTGTGAGGAACAGAGTCTTATAAGCCCATTGGCTTTACTGGCCCAATTAACATAAGAGAAGAAATACACAGCTGAAGGCAGCAGTCAGCAGTGCAGGCAAGAATGGAAACAAAGCCGCATCTAGAAGTAGCAGTGACTATCTGTTTACGCATTTGAAGTTCTCTCAACATTCTTCACAAAAAGTGCATTAGTTTTTTTTTGCGATGAAGGACTTCCTTATGTGTGTTTCAACAAACCGGAAGTGCTTCTCCAGCGATAACTCCGAAACCGGAAGTGATACGAAAATTACTTGATTTGATGAACTCTACAAAAATGTTAATTAGCATTTTTGCGTTATAAGGCTTCCTTATGTGAATTTCGACTGCCCGGAAGTGGCACCAAAAGCATTTTCCCCCGATATAACTCGGAAACCGAAAGTAATACGAAATTTTTCATTGCATCACCAAATACAATCAGATATGCCCTACCAAAAAATTATATGCACCAAAACGCTCCGATGGCTCATTCATGCTTATTTGACACTTTATAGTTTTACCACCATAAGGGGTGTCTTTAAAACCTATCTCCTCTCTAAAACATTATCGAATCGAATCGAATTTTTCACACAACGTTCATTGCATATTACTTAACAAAATTATGGAAGCCGAATTTGCCCTAGCAACCATGTTGTGAGGTGCACAATTAGGTCACTGTGGGATTCTTGTGTCCAAGATTGATCAAATTCGATCAATGCTAAGGGGTCGATTTCCTCCAGACAGACACACACAGAGACAATAAAACGCAGCTGGCAATAAGTGCCACTTCAGTCGAGCTGACAATCGGGCCAATGAGGCCTTTATAAGATAACTTAAGTAATTTGATTTAATTAATAGAAAACGCCCCTCCTTTAGTTGTCCGAAATTCCTCTGGTATCAAACGGCCAGTTTTATAATTGTCTGGGACATGGTGGATATCAGAACGAATTACATGTGTAAAATTATAGGAAATTTGCCGATATTTCCAAGATTCGGCAATTCTTAGTGTTTTCGACAAACACACTTATTTTTTTTAAATCTTTTATTTAACCATTTTTCTCTTCAAAATATTTTATATTTCAGGTCTACTATTATCAAGAATCTTTTTTTCCTATTTAAAGACGATAATCTCAAGTTGAGGGAAATAATGTTTAAAGATAATTGTTCAGATGGTTAGCGGGATATAAATTTTAAATTCGAAAAACAGATTAATGTTTTTTTGTTTGTTTAGTTGGGGTTTTACGCCGTTTCCAGCACATTTGGATATTTCGCGGCGGCAAGTTTTTATTGATGTTTGTTTCTTTGTTTAGTTTGGGTTTTACGCCTTTTTCAGCACATCTGGCTATTTCGCGGCGGCCAGTTTTTATTGGACGAGGAAGCTGGAGTATCCGGAGAGAACCACCGACCTTCGGTAGGAAAATTGGCAATCCTTGTCAATTGTGTTAACAGGCTAGTGATCATTAGTAGTCATGACGAACTACCTAGACCATTCAGCCACCGAGGCCCCCTAAAAGTTATTTGTATTGTGTTGTGACGTCCAACGGTCTAAATTTATTCTAAATCGGACCGTTTGACGTCAGAGGTATCTCGGACAATTTTGTAGTGGATGTAAAAAAGATATTTTATGAAAATTCAAAATAGTATCTTCAAATCGTGTTAATGTCACAAGATTTGCCACTATGCGTAAGAAAATGACATAGAATTAAAGGCCACCAATGAATTTGGATACATTTTTCGGAATATAAAACGATCTTGAGGATGAACGCGTACCAATTATCCTTGGGACAAAACTTGAGCAGTATAATCAGCAAAAATCAGCTAAGAAATTAAAACAAGAAACTTCTTCCGAGATAAAACTATTAGATTAGATAATTTTAAAACAAAATCTTCTTATAATAATTTCATTTCTTCATTTCTTTTCAGGTGATCGATCTTATCTTGTAGCATGACAGTTAAACTAAATATATGAAAAATATAGTCTTATAACAATAAGGAGTTCGAATTCAAGGTTATATCAAAATTTTAATCGTCATACCACAATTGTGCTAAATCATGTAATTTGATCACTGACGCATACTTCCATATTTGCATAGCACATATTACGCAAATAGCTATTAAACGTGTTCAAAAGAAATATTTTGATATTTAAAATTTCAAACTTCCACTTTCTGTTTCCTCTTTGGCTTATTATAAATTGACGTCGAACGGCCTTTTGTGAGGTCGTTGGATGCTAGAGCGCGCACTCCATATATAGAACTAGGAATTCTAATATGACCTGCTTCAAACACTTTCAGTCTACAACCTTGGTAAAGTCAGGATATTTTGAAGCCACCGTGAATTATTTTTCAGTTCTACCGCTTCTCTCCAGAATCGGTACTTTTCATTGTAAAAGTGGCTAATACATGTAATTTATTTTCTACCAATAAAACGAAATATGCCTCGCTTCTGTAACCATATTTCTCTTTAAAAAGTTAAATAATGCTCCCTAATCGTTTGCAACGATACTTAATGAACACTGATAGGTAAAAATAACGATCTACTTTCATTTTGCTAATCAAAAACGACAGTCTTTCCCAGTTTTATATACTGACGTCCCACGCCCCCTGCCAATTCTAAAACCGGCCATTTTAGAAATGTAGTGTTTTTAGAACCGTAAAGTTTGTAGAGAGTTGTCCTCGTGGATTAAAAGGCGAAAAGACATATGATAGAAATTGTTTTGTGAGTGATATAGATAGATCTGTGGTATCCGGTGGTGCATGGGCAAGGAAGTAATTTGACAAACAAATGAAGGCGCCAAAATTACATTAAGAAGAAAGGGTTAAGCATTTGTGGGATAGAATATTTACATGCTTAAAAAAAGGAAGTCTTCAGGTTTTTGGAATTTGTAACCCACACCTTAAAAAAAAGAAAAAAAAAACAGATCCGCGATCACTTCCCTGCCTAGCACTCTCCAATAAAATGGCACAAATAACTCTTGAAAAAAAATCACAATCGATTAAAACAAATTTTCTCAACCAAAAAGATCAAACATAATTAAAAATCTGAATCTGCAGCTGAATAGAACTTACTTGAACATTATCAGCAGATGAAATTTAATTTGGAATATTACAAAACTTTATTTTAAACTTACGTTGAATCTGAAGGTAAAATAATTTATCCGTAATCCTTAAAAGACATTCTGCTTTCTGTATAATCAAGAAAATTGTAATGAAAATTTATCGCACTTCTCCTCTCTGAAGAATACAACAGATTCATTACAGTTAAAGATAATTAAATACTTCAATGGAAATTCATGTTCCATAAGTAATTTATTGCCGATTTTAAAACAAACCGCCTCAGTGGAAGATTTCATATTGACACATTTTGACATAAAATTGACAGATGCATATTTCAGTACTTTCCACAGGTGTATTTTAAGATAAATTTGACTGAGAATAATATATTTATAATAATTAATTCAATCAATGTGTACTTGAATATAATGACATATCGACTTATGTATGATTTATAACTCTTTGTGTTAAACTTAATCGATCAAAAATACGTTGCATTTGTGTTCGCAGTGGTGTAAATCAAGATCTCCCCCGTCATTAAATTAAGAAATATGTAAAGTGATTGTATATTTGAAAATTACTGTCATGTTAAGTTGTTTGAAGTGGTCATATTTGACTCAAATTTGTCTGAAAATACAAATACTCTAATTATGACAATAAACGTTAACGATTACATGTATCTATTTATTGGCCAAGTTCTGTTTTCACGCCTGCATACGCTTGGACAATCAATGAACTATTTGACAGGTGCGTGATTGATTTTACAGGTACATTCCAGTCTCGCGTTGTAATTTTAAGTTTTATTATAGTAGGGACCAAAATATTAGTTCGCGAGTTCGAGAATACGGGGTTTTATTTACATAGATAAATGCATGAAAAATGATGGGACTTTGATACGAGTTCGACCCAACCGCTCTGTTCGAGCGATCCGAGTTCGAGCCAACGAAATTCCACTGTATTTCTAATTTTTAAGAAATTCATGTGTTGTCATGAATACTGCACTCAAAATTTTATATACATGACCATCTAAAATATTAATTTGTATGAACCAGTTGGCATTTGGACAAAATAATTTCCTAAAAGATACTTAAGACAGTGACAACAGTGATTAAGTTTCCGGTTTCTTTTTAATAGTCAATATGCGAACAGTTGATAAAGTTCGCAAAAGGGAAAGTTTTTATAAAATATTATGTGTAATTAAGGTAATATAAGTGCATTTATACATCTTTACTCGTTTGATAAATTCTAATATCACCACAAGTTGGTTAAATGCTCGTGAAATTTTCCACCAAAAAACATTCGGAAGACCCCTCGGAGTTTTACATTGTCATAAGAGAAAGAGATTCTAAACGCAGAATTATGAAAATTAATCAATCTTGATAATTTAAATTTTCATTTTTTTAAACTGCTCAGACAAGCCTCCTAAATTTCATAATCAACTGATCATCGTTGTAGAATCTATATGTAATATTTGAATACTGTACATGAACCCCTTATCAGGAAATATAGTTTCCCAAAGCAAAATTTTAACGGATTCTCAGTCTTACTACCAGAAAATGTCGAATGTGATGTAAACCAAACACAGATGGGGCTATTTAAAACCGCATATAAATGCTGCATTTAGATATATTTATAATTAGACCAAGAGGACAAATATATACGAGGAGCAAACCAAAACACGCAATCCATTAGATATACAAGACAAATGAACAACCACAACACAACAAATAAACACTGACAACTAAAAAACCAACGAACAACACTATAAAACCAGGAGTGAACCCAAGTGCTCCGGAAGGGTAAGCAGTTCTTGCTCCGTATACGGCACCCGTCGTGAAGTTCAACAAATTCCTTCCTGCGGTAGTCAACAGTAGAAACAGCAGTAATCCTCTTTGTCGAAAGTCATGGTAACTCATATAATTGTAACTCACGCATACCTTTGAAAATCGGATAAACTGAGAAACGTATACGCCATATGCAGGCGATGCTGGTATATTGCTACTCAAGAAGGGAGAGTTAACAATAGAAAAGTTAAAGTCATCACGTTTGTCATAAAGTTTTTGTTTTCAAATGCCCCTCATTGTCTATTTCAAGAAATAAATCCAAAAATGAAGCGGACTTCGATGTATCTTTAGTATCCTTAATTTCAAGCTCACTTTGGTAGATGAGATGTAGAAAATGTTGGACAACACGTCATCTGTATAACGAAATCTGAAATTAAAGGACTGGGGTAGTTTCTTTTTGTTTTCACGCAGTAGCCCTTGAACGAAATCCGCTTCATATGAGTACAGAAACAGATCGGCGAGGAGAGGAGCACAGTTGGTTTCCATTGGAATACCGATTGTTTGATGAAAAATTCAACCGCCAAATTCAACAAATATGTTGTCTATGAGAAAATCTAACATGTTTTCAATTTCATCTTTAGAATACTTTTTGTCAGAATCAGACTGGTTCTTAACGAAATAATTACTCTTATGTTAAACGTTTTTCGCAACGGCTTGGACCACGTCAAGTCAGGTCGCATTCAGTTATATAGCATAACATTTGCCGATCCGAACTAGGTCTGATTTTAGAATAAATTTCCCAAGGTACAGTTCTACAGATAATTTATGAAGTATTTTCTGACGTTCGGGAGCCGATCCTAAAAAGGATTCTGTCAGCAAACTGTTCCCGAGGAGAGCTGTGATCAGAACTTTTTCTAGAAGAGAGTTATGGTTAGAACATGTTCTAGTGCATTGTGTGGTCAGAACCTGCATGATCTAGATGACAGCTGTGGTCAGAAGCTGTTGTACAGGAGAACTGCATTTTGTTCTTGGGTAGGGTAGAGTTGTTCTTAGAGAAGAATTGTCATAAACCAAGATGTAATGCGTCTGATACTTTAAAATTTACAGATATATGACATATGATACACTCCTTGCAAACCAAGTATTTCTATCATGCATATCTCTATATTCATCGTAGGAAACCCACAGTCGATTCCTATAGATTCCCTTCCCCGTTACTATGGATCACTTCGCTTTCATTCATTGTTATCATTGATATAGAATTAGGCAGCTCCACTGGTCGCATAACTAACATCTAATGCGATTTCGGCCAATCAGTGCATCTTTTCCCACACAGTTTTGGCAAGTAGTGTTTACATTCAGCAAAACTCCAGAAGCTCCATTTCTGTAAAACACCACGCTGATAAAATAAATATTTCGAATATTAATGAAATAATGCAAGTAAAGTGTTCCACTCGAGGGTGTGCGATGATGCTCTGTCATAAATTTTGTATTTACAAATTTCGCTACATGTATCATTCTGCTCTTGAGTACATCTGACGAGACACAAGAATACAAATACTAGTGCATCAAAACTGATCAAAGGTTGTTAGTCGTTGAAAGGTCAATCATAAAATATGCACCAAATGGTCTTCGTAAATTCTGAATTGGAAGTAATCAAAGTGGTCCATATAGAAAACAAATTAAATTTCAAGCAGACTTAATTTTTTTTTAATAGGTGCATATACAGTATACATATAATTGAAGGGGATATGGATAACGTGTAAATGATATTACAATCCTAAAATTTCGAACAAAAATGGTCGCCCAATAGCCTTACACACGGGCATTTGTCCGTTCGCATGACATGGATTTACTTGCTGAGAATGAAAGGTTTTGAAAAAATTCAAACAAATCTACAAACTACAAATAAAAACACACGAATTTTGTTAATATTTTCGTTTTGGGCAAGGTTCATCCAAAATAACCAAAGCCTAGAAGGGTAATAATGATTACAAGTTCAAGATGTCATATTATTTTAAAAATCATTGTATTAATAAATATCATGTAACATGTCATAAATTGTCTTAAACAATGATTTTGATGCGATACATGCACTTTTTCAAATCCTGAAGGTTGTCATATGTTCTACGTTTACTCTGTATGTTTTTAATTAAATCATTTTTAAAATTAATTTTGTCTTCAGAATTTTTTATTTGGTAACAATATACCAACCAATCAATTCAGTGCAAAAGGTTTAAATGTACTTTCCGTTATTTAATATTATAAAAATATAGAATGTGATATATTTTTTAAATAAAATAAACCCGCGTAAAAATGATGCATAAACATTTAAAAACCAAAGTCAGCGCAAGTCAGTAAAGGCATGAATTTTAAACATCAAAGTCTGCGTAAATAAATGAAGGGAAAGTTGTATTCCCAAGCTAATTACATTGTATATTAAGTCTATTAGTTTAAGCTACGAGTAAATTATTTGCTTTCTTTTTATGCCGAGAACGTTTTTGAAACTTCTTCATTTCAAGCTCATCTGACCCAAAGTATGTTGCGTCCGTCGTTAGAAAATTGATCATCTCCACTGAAACAACCGGGAAAATTTGACCAAACTTTGCGTAAATAATATACACTGTATTGAAGAGTGCCTAAAAAGGTCTTCGTGACATTCTGATCGGATGAAAAACATGGCCACCAGAGGGAATTCTTGATTCGGATCCACTTGTCTAAAACTACAATGCCAAATCTTTCAAACTTTATAGGAATGATTAGGAGGCTCTCTAGAACGATTCCTCATTTGGTATTAATCAGACGGCTACTGTACGCCACGTACGTAGCTCATACATGTAGGTTTGAATTAAAGCCTTTGGGAAATAACAATTTCATCATCTCCTCTTAACCAATAAGGCCATTAACTATTAAACTTGGCATTCATTTGGATTGGATAAAAAACATGGCCGCCACAGAAATTCTAGATTTTATTCTGATTGGTTAAATTTTCAAATTCCTCTTAAAATACTGAGCCAAATATTTTGAAGCTTTAAAGGAATGGACACCATCTACGAAGATTCCTCGTTTTTCCTTTTGATAGAGTGGCTGCGATTGCACGTTGATTTGCATTGAAGCATACGGTAAATCTCAGTTTCAAATTCTCCTCTAAATCTACATGGCCAATATTTACCAAACTTGCAATGAATAAGTGTATAGAAGGTCGTTTTTAAACTTTTCCATTTCATTCTGATGATTGTTAAGCTTTTATATACAAATACAATTAAATATGCACTATGTTATCTTCTTCATTATCCAAGTGAGCGATTCAGGCTCACTTGAGCCTCTAGTTTCAAGTTTGGTCTCGCTGATATATTGTTATTCACCGTGTTTCCTGCTTATAGAGAAAAATGCAAATGTATTGGCCAAATGCTTATACTTTTCGTTCATTGTGAATAACACTTTAATATCTAGCTCTACTGTGTCCATATATTCCCCCCTGTACGACCCTCAAATATGTTTCTCACATTTAATGTATCACATTGCTTTACCTCTTGTCATACGTAAAGCAAGGTGAGCATTTTGCAAATTAGCATCGTCAGTATTTTATTGTTGCTTCTCTTGTGTCTCGACATTCGGTACTGCTACCAACCAATATTTGATGTAAACTTCCTTCTCTGGCACTATTTTAATCTTGCTTGAGAAAATCCGTTTTATTTCATTCATAACTTTATGAAAGTGACGTGTAATAAACACTGTTGTTCTTCTCGTAAAACTTTTTGATTTATTTTTATTAAAATAGTAACACAATAACTCAAAAGTGTTATTATATTTTTTATAATTTAGACAGATGAAAAATGGCGACGATAAAATTGTTCCCTTTTATAAATTTTGTTTTCTTAAATTAATGACTTTCAGGAACAACTTTTCCATAGTAGCCTTACATATTACAATAGTATAGCAACTGGATTTTTTTTCTATACTTAGCTACAACCTTTCCACATGATAATGTAAAATCTGTTTTTCCGTGAACTTATTCACAATTGTTTCTAAACTAAATAAGGGATACACCTTATTTCAAAAAACATCACACTGATTCTAAGAAAAATAATCCGTTGTTTTTAACATGGAGGAATTTTCAATCTACAATATATTTTTTTTAGTTTGGCGGACAGATTTTTCAGCAGACTATTGCAATTCCCGTGGGAACAAAGTGATTTAAGCCGATCTGTTCTTATTTTGGTATTTAGGTTTATCCAGAGGCAACTACAGAAAGAAGAAGGCACTAATCTTGCCCTTTAATTTCTGTTTCCGCGATATAGATGGTGTGCTATTTCTCATTATTATACCGTTCTTCTTTTTTTTGCTATGTAAAATTCATTGTCATAAAAGTACTATTTTATTCAAATTGCCTGAGAAGTATTATTCACCGGTGAATACCACTAATGATACTCATCGACCGGGTGAACAGCACTTTTCAGCAGCTACTTTCATTGGACAACGTCACGGTAATGGGCGTGTTAAGTTAGAATGATTAACATCTGTAATCATGTTGGGTGTGATCTTAAAGAAAACACGTTTTAATATTTTTCTTGGCATTTTTCTTAAACATTTTGGTATACTAGTAATAAAACAGTTATTTAAGTCATTTCGGGATATAGATATGCTATTTGTCCCCTCTGTCGTTGACTATTTCCCTGTTAAATAACTGTATAATAATACTAACTTAAGGATCATCTACATGTACGCCTTATCTGACCCAATGAACTTGAGATTAAAGAGAACAGCGACGAATCCACTTCAGTTTTATACACAGATCCATACATTTAAATTTATACATAGACGATAAACATCAAATGAGATCAAAACTGTGTGACAGACGTGATGATTTTAACTTTCGTATTTTGAACTTTCCCTTAGTAGTGACCATCGTCTCCAGTTTGTGGCGTTTACATTTTATCGTTGATTCGATTCTGTCCTACATAGGTTTTGTACATTTACTTTTTCGACGGAATGAAGTTGCTGTCACATAAACCGCAATGACACAGACATTTAATGAAATCACATACATAATGGATACGCTGCTCACTTTCCCTGTTCAAAGCAAGTGACATCGTTAATAATGGACATGTTAAGAGCGCGTAATGGTGAGGCCCCGACAATGCACGCCAAATTTGCACGGTTTCAGATAGTGCATCAGTTCTATACCTTTGCCACAATATCTTCCGAACTACTTTTCCAGGCCAATTTTACATAAAGCATACTAATCATTACATATAGAATGGGGTTGTGTACAGTTTTGCATTTCAGATGTCAAGCTCAGGTCTGATATGGGGGCTGATATTTATATAAACCCCCTATTTCAGATCAGGTACATTATGAGAATCTCTGGATTATATCATACCGATGTAATATTCTATATATATAAATAAAATCATGCATGATGAAGGTAAATACTCCTCGTATTCTTTTATTGACAACATTTTTAAAGAATTTGAATTAGATATTAAAGACTATTTTGATTTAGACAAACCATTTCATAAATTAAAGTTTCCACTCAAAAAAGAATTTAAACAAAAATCCATTGACAAAAATACTATAAAAACTAAAGATAAACTATCAAAACTAACAGAAAACTCAAAGTTATTTTTATATAGTAAACTAGAAAAAGATATCATTTTGGAACCATACCTATTACATTTAAACAATTTAAAAAATAGACAACTCATCACAAAATTCCGAACCAGTGATCATTGTTTAGAAATTGAAACTGGCTGTTATAAAAATATACCTAGTAAACAAAGACTATGTAATATATGCAATATTGTTGAAGATGAAGGTCATTTCTTTTTTCATTGCCCTAAATTTAACCAACCTAGAAATTTATTATTTAGCATTGTTGAAAGAAACGATCGTAATTGTTTGTAATAGTAATGCTTGGCCCATATGGGCGTAATATGCTTTTAAATAAATAAATAAATTAAAATTATTAATAGGAAACACTGAACTCTTTAAAGCTCACTGGTAATATAATTTCTACTATATGAAACCATGGATTGCTTTTCATAACTACATTATAAGCCTATAGCTGTTCAAATTTTGGAATTAATTAATAACAGTATAGTAATGATTTGTCTATTTATCCAGATAAATGACAGTATAACACATGGTTTATCTGTTTATCCATATAAATGACAGTACAAAACATAGTTTATCTGTTTATCCAGATAAATGGCAGTATAAAACATGGTTTATCTGTTTATCCAGATAAATGACAGTATAAAACATGGTTTATCTGTTTATCCAGATAAATGGCAGTATAAAACATGGTTTATCTGTTTATCCAGATAAATGACACTATAAAACATGGTTTATCTTTTATTCACGTCTGCATTTAATAAACTATACTGCCGTGAAGACAGACATTAAAAATGATTGACTCGTCTATGACCAAACAATTTTTTGTGCGTACGATAGAAATAGAAATTTTGTTGGAAAACGGATCTATGACGAAAATATATATTTCTTGGTCCTCCTCCATTCTCAAATAACTCGAATGACAAACACATTCACCTCGTCGCCATTACAAAAAAGACATTTAAACAATGATAAAACATAATTACGTGAATTGATAAATTATTCTAACATGCGCATTTATCTGGTGCATATACACATCTATCAATTTCTCTGACATATATCGTAAATCTGACATTATTTATAGGGTCTTTCATCATGTTCATCACATTCTTATTTTTTTTCTACATTTTCATTTTTTTTCAAGATGCAATAAAATATTTTTCACCTAAATCTCAATATGACCTAAAATTAGGTCAAACGAATAAAGTTCTTTCACTCATCCGTCATGCTTATTAAGAATTTTCAGAATTAACAATTCAAGATTTATATTGGGATGAAAATGCTAAATATATAATACCAAATTAGTTTGAACTAATTTACATTTCCGTGCTTCATTAGAAATTTACAGTAATGCCTCAAAATTGGGCGAAAAGAAAGGCGGTGACAAAAAGGCACTGTTTCCTCAGATGCCAAAACACCCGGGGGAGGAAGGGGGGGGGGGGGGGTCGGGGGGGAGGGGGGGGGGGGGGGGGGGGGGCTGGATGGTTGGTTAACTGTCTATATATGTGCGGCTAAAAGGGTCTGTTTTTTTTTCTCATGTACAATATGGGAAAAGGTATACTAATTTAAAAAAAAAAATAACTATTAATGGGTCATATATCCAGATTTATAAAATTTCCTGCAAAATATTTATTTTTCTCTCTATCTGCAAGTTATTTATATATAATTAGTATGGATTTTCTTGGTATCGTATATATGTGAATAGGGTAGGATTCAAAAATGCTGGCTGCACACCTGTACCATACTAAAGGACTAGTTAGGCCCCCCACCCTCCTTGTGCCAAAAAGGCCTTGGCAGACGTGTTTGAGAACTGGCTGCGCACTCAATATACGTCATGCACACTGTAGAAGACTGGGAAATATTGCAAACAAACATTTGAAATTAATTTATTTGCAATATGTTTGTCTTCTATAATCATTTGAATAGTTAGGCTACACCAAATTGTTTTTTAGTTTTTCTGGATTTCGGCGCGCTCCGATTTTTGAATTATGTTAATTTTAGGAATAAAAGTTTTTTGCTGCTTCATTTTGCAAAAATACTAAAAAGTCGCCCAAAAATCTTCTATCTTCAACAATTTAAAAAAAGGAATTGTTCGCCTGCTTCTGAAATTTGACATATTTGTGATCAATGCACCTCTTTTAAATTAAGAAAATAAAACAAAATCGGATAATTAAAAAAAAAAAAAAAAAAAAAAAAAAAAAAAAAAAAAAATGGAAAAATTACATTACGAAAACAGGGGGTTATATTGTCAAGCTGACGTGTATTACAAGTAATTGTTGTCGATCGGCATAGAAAACAAGCATTATATTTGGATTCCAATATCACATGTACTTTAAACATGTTAAAAGTTCATATTCAAATTTGTCATCTATTGTTCCGACCTTAAACATGTTAAACCTGCATCGCCATCGTTACTATAATATAGGAAATATTACATTTGATATTACTTGATTTGGGAAACACAAAATTAGAGGGAGGCGCCAGAGTCGTGTCTCATTATGCTGATCTCCGATCAAAATTAATGTCTTGACCAAGGGAAGATATTTGTTTTGGCTTTAGTGGAAAGGGTGGAGACGTATATGCAGCACCCGCCAGTCTGGATTATTTTGGCATCTTTATATCCAAATAAAATATTATTTAATTCAAGGAAATATTCAGTCCTGCGTTTTTTACAACATATATTGGAGCGGTCTGATTTTTTGCTTCCTTATCCTGTTAAAAGTCGAATGGTTGCTCCATTGAGAAAATCTGCGAAAAAAATTAAATATCTTCCGATATAAAAACTTTATCATATACTTATTCAAAATAATGCTTAATTTTTCGTAAGCTTTATCACATGCCTCCGGAATTCGTTCATTTCCGGAAAAGTAGCTTTAACTGCAGATGCTGCAGAAGACAACACCGCATTTATATTAAAAAATTGTATGACAAATGCAAACACAAGCATAAAATTACGAATAATTTTAATATCTTGACAAAGTGGAAGGAAAGGAATGAGTTGAGAAAAGCACTGTTTCCCACATATATATACATGTATACCGGCAACGGATTTCATGATGAAAACCTCCGAACTTCATTACAATCTTGTACATTTCATGTTATGCAGGCCTATATCCATAATACAAACGTTTGGACACAAAACTTGAAAACCAGCAACGTTAAATTTTCTAGTAGTGACGTCATATTTTACTCAAAGCAATCAATTGCCCACAGAAAATAAAAAATCTGCTCTCGAAACATATCAGAGGCATTTCAGAAGGGGAAAAGGCAGTTATTCCGATAGGTGGAATTAAAAGGTTGACTAAGAATTTTTATACTCATTTTAAAGAAACATTTTATATAAATGATTACATTGAAATTTGTCACTGATATCGTCCGTTTTTACATATTAACAATTTGTACTGTTATTGAATATAAACAATATTAATTAAAATTATCTATTTTTACATGTCTTTTCCCTTAGGTCATGTAGATGTGGTTCATATCTGTTTCCAAATACTAATTATAGAAATGAATATGGGAAATGCCAAAAGAAACAAAATTATACATTAAGAAAAATCTGAATAATTACCAAGTAAATAAAATACAAAAGTGTCTATAGTTGGAATTATATGATAAATAGATCATTACAGGCATTTTTCATATCAGATGCTATATCAGCCCTCGGTCATATATCACCCTTCGAGCCTGGGGGCTCTCGGGCTGATATCATGACATAGAGCTGATAAAGCATCTGATATGAAACATGCCGTGTAATATATATATATATATATATATATATATATATATATATATTTGACCAAGAAAGAAAGACTTTTAAGGTATTCTCCTTGTACGGTCATTTAATTGTCATTTTAGTCGCCTACCCTGAGACCTCCCATAAACCAATATAACTCAAAATACAAAAAAAAAAAAAAAACTATATCGATTAATCTTTTTTCTGAACATTGTCTGAAGATATCTCCTTTTATCAAGGAAGATTGTTTTTTCCCTGTTCTCAACTTATGCCAATCACACAAACCTTATTTGGGTCTAAATTTATGGCGAAGAAAAAAAAACTATAACTCGTGCCTTCGACTTATTAATCCATGGCAACGACTTATTAACCCTTGCCCACTATTTATGCTAACTTTTGACCACAATTAACTAACTCTTGGCCACGGGTTGATTAATAGTTATAAAAATTTCTCTCCCACCCAAATTTTCTTAGAGAAACATGAGATAGAATATACAAATATACATGGTTTATAACTGGTGCAGTATTTTGTTAATACATATTAATCGTCTCCAAAATTTTGTATACAGATTAACTGTTTAAAATTCGAATTGACAAGTAACACTTTAATAATCCATATTATCCAGCTGTACATATAACAAATCAACAAAATATGGATTATGTGTATTTACATTTAATATACCAATGATTACTTATAGAATAAGTTTCATAGACTGAAGGGTGACTTGTGTTTTATGTGTTTAGGCAAAAAGGTATGTTGACTCTTTCTTGTCTTAAAGAATACATTTTCTTGAATTTTAATTTTCTGTTTTGTTAAATTCGCATATAATTTATGGAAGTTATTTAATCTCAAGTCCCAGCATAATTTCAAAACAACTAAGGCGAACACTTTGTAATCCCGATTCTGATGCAAAAGATGTGCAAATTTCGTCGATGTACGATCATCAGTTGTGTTCAAGCTTAAACTATAATTCAAATGTTAATATGCTAATCTGGATCCGAGGTGTAATCCTCGTTGTCCAATGGGTTTTGAGGTGAAGCTAATTGTGGCGCAGCGAAAAGTATCTCACCAGGGTACTAGGTTAAGAGATTTATACGATGGGGATACTCATTACTTTTTAAAAAAAACTTGATATGTAGAAATAACAGCTTTATCAAGTAACAACTGATGAGTAAATTTCGTCTGAGCGACCATATATTAAAAATTGAAATGGGTAGGTACCAAAACATACCCAGAGAACAAAGGTTATTTACACAATGATCAGTAATTGAAGGAGAATATAACCTTTTCTTTAATTGCAAAATTAATGATTCTATCAGAGATAATCTTATTATTAAAATAAAATAATCCTAACTTCTCACATCATATACTGCCATTTGAAAAATTAAGACTAGTCCTTAATCCTCAACTTGAACTGTTGCCGTATGTTTGCGACTTTATAAAGCAATCATTAGAATTGCGAACATGAGGTCCACGTCGGTTACATGTTCTCAGATTCTATGTTTATATTATGTATTTGTACCTTAATGTCCTACCCATTTTCGGGGCCTCTGTGGCCGAGTGGTCTAGGTAGTTCGTCATGACTACTAAATATCACTAGTCTGTCAACGCTGAGACTGTGAATTCGAATCTTACCGCAGGCGGTGTGTGTTCGACTCCAATCTTAATTGTCAATTTTCCTACCGAAGGTCGGTGGTTTTCTCCGGGTACTCCGGCTTCCTCCACCAATAAAAACTGGCCGCCGCGAAATAGCCAAATGTGCTGAAAACGGCGTAAAACCCCAACTAAACAAACAAACAAAAATATCCATTTTCACATATTGATTTTATTTTATGATGATTTTCTTGTATTTGTGTCTGATTATACATGTATATAGCTTGACCCCTATGGGTGAAATATGCTACTAATAAAGTTATATAACGTGTAAATTATAGAAGTATCAATTTCGCACTAGTATAGACCTACTAGCAACTGGGTTGGTGATAATTCAACTATTTTCATAAATAAATAACAATTTATTTGTTCCCAGAGATCACTTTGCTAATAGCGCTGAAACTTGATATGATTTTGTTCAGGAATATCGTAACCTATGACAAACAGTATTCCCCGTTCAAATTTTCTTTTCTTTTTCTGGTTTAAATGTTTTTGGACTACCATCACTTCAAGACGACAATAACGTTAACTTCAGACTCTAAAAATGTTGATTGTAGGTCCAAGAATTTGGTTGCGCTTGGTCGGGAAATTTCGGGCAATTGGGATCATCGAGTTGGGGGGGGGGGGGGGGGGCAGAGAGGTATCATATTTGCTCTTGAGGTAATGAATATGGCTTTTACTTATTCACTGAATATGTATGGTTAAATATTTGTCTTTGAAGGATGAATTAATTCTGAAAAATGAGGATTTTTCTGGATTATAAGAAGCAAAGATTTGAATTAAACTTTAAACAACGACTTTGAGTGAGGCATCGAATATTGTTAAAAACCGCATCTTCGAAGGGTTAACGTATTGTGCATTTTTCTTTTACTTCAAGAAATCGTTTAATATGCATGAACATGAGAATGTCGGGTGAAATATTTATGAATATAAGCATTCATGTCTCAGATTTAAAGGTTTAAATAGAAAAATTCCAGAAATACAGTTATAATACCTTAAAATGTAAAATGATTTTTCATGTCTTGTTAATAAAAACTTTAATCCAGACATTTAGATTTAAAATATAAGTTTGTGTAAAGGTGTGTATTACAAATTATCCGGGAATAAGATTAACATACCCTTTTAAGTAAATAACCGATTAGACAGAAATTATGAATTAAAATTATAATTAAAAGGACTTGAAGATTACAGATTTTAAACTAAATCATTTGTAGATTCAGTAAAGCCTTCCTTAAAAGGTATCTCAGTCTAACAAATTCCTCCGGAAAGTTAAAGAAAATCATTTTATTTTCAGATAAAATATGCCAACGGACCGGGAACGATCATGTTCCGAAAAGGAGTTACAGGCTGTCAGATTCAATCACAACGAACAAAGATGTTTAGAAAAGAAAATAAATGGACTAAAGCAAGAAGGAGCTTGCTCAATAAATCTTATAAATCAAACGCATAACAATATTAAAGTTAGTTATAAACACCTGAAAGATAAAGTTTCAAAAATTAAGACTAATCTAACAGTGAAGGAAATCGACGAATACAGAAAAATGGAAGACGAAGGTAAAATTGATATTTTTAAGAATGTCGCAAAACCAGATTCTGAAGGAAGAATATCGGCTTATGCAAAAAGGCTTAACATCGATTACGAAAATAATCAGGGCGGAACATCTAAATATAGTGATGATGTAATCGCTGATGAAGAACTATCAAGAAAAGATAAATTGCTGAGACAAATAAGTGACATGAATGAACGGTTTAATGCAGCACAAGAAAAAGAAAGAGAGATGGAACGCCGAAACATTTTGTTTAATAGAAAACATTTCAAAACAAAAAAGATAAGAAACAAAACTGATACTGACTACGAGACTGACGTGAGTATGGAATCTGAAAATAGATTTGGGAATAGTCCTGTCGAAGGTCAAGGTCGTACTAACTCGCATGGTCTAAGAGGGGAAAATATCATGCGGCCCGTTACAGCCTTTGAGTTTTGCAGCAAAAAATCCGTAAATGAGGTTTATAGGTCTGCGTCCAGCTTAGGTAATTCTAAAACGACCGTCAGCTTAACTCCACGAGACACAGCAAGTAAAATTAAGCGGTCAAAGACTGTAAAAGCTTATTCTACTAAAGAAACAGAACACACCAAAGAATTCAAGCCATTTCTAAATAACCAAGCTTCAAGAAGAAAAGAAGTTAAAAGAACAAAAGATGTGCAACAAAAAAAATGTCAAAAAGAACACACTGACTCTAGTTCACAACGTGAATCTGAAGTTCCGAATGAACCGACATTTAAAACAAGTATAGACATAAACGATGAAAGTCGTGATGTCAGTCAAAGCCAAAATTGTTTAATATCTTTAAACGGAGAGAAAGATACAACAAAAGATAAAGTAGGAAGAACCAATAATACCAAGGAATCATATACAAAAACAATAAATTTAAAACACAGCCAGTCAGTTAGGTCAGTTGACAAAGACTCAAAGGATGCAACCATCAAAAGAAGACATACGTCTAAGATAGGGGCACCAATCTCTGCTAATGTTGGCAGCGTAAATAATACACCACGAAGAAAATATGCTAGTTCTTCAGAAACAGTGCGACCTGCAACGTCAGTCGGCGTCAATAAAGGTGACAAAAATCATGTTTTAAACAAGAGAGCATTATCCGCATTATCAGCTAAAGGAAGCGAAAATGTCACCAGGATAATAGCAAATATGAATGGCCCTCAAAAAGCACCGTTTGACTGTCACGCTGCCGCTGAAAAACTAGAAAAGGAAGCAAATTCGTCAAAAAATAATTTAGAAGACACAAGAACAAAATTTTTGGCACATGACTCAATTGAGAGTAATCTTGGTCATGATCTACACGAAGAACTCAGAAAAGAACTTCTTCACGAGGAGGAAATAAATGCTATAAAAATCGAAGATAAAATTTGTAGCTTTATGGACAAAATAGGTGATAAATTAAGGTCGGAAAAGGAGGAGGAATTATGTGGAAGACTCCGCGTGATGACCACGGAGGAACTGTTATCGAAGAATGCAGACATTCCGAAACAGCCACGTGTAAATGTCAGGCGAAAACACAAATTTTATGAAGATCAAAAAAGGAGACTAGAACAGCTTGAGTTTAGACGTTCTTCAGAATCTTGGAAAGACGTAAATAAATGTAGATACTTGAGAATCGAAGAAAGTAAAATTGATCTGTCTGGAATAAAAACTTTGGCATCCGAACAGATGAGTTTGTTGCATGGTCTTAAGTTTAGATACGAAGCAACTATTTGAAATAAGAAACTTTCTGTTCAATCAGTGTTTTTATGTCCGGGTGTATTGTTGTTGAATGGCTAGACCAAATAAATAAATTGTTCTTTAAAGTTGCTCATTCTTAAAACAAAATTTTAGATGAAAAAGAATCGGACTCTTAATCTTCTATTGTTGTTTTGGTTTTCAACATTTTAGGCCTTGAGCACAACTGATGAGTCGTAAATCGACGAAATATGCACACCTTGTGCATCAAAATTGGTATCAAAGAATTTGTTTGTATATACAATGCAATTGTAACGGGACCTCCTTGTTATAGAACCGTAACAGGTCTATAATCACCCTCTATTAGCTGCGCTAGTGGAGTACTCCTTAAGCTCAGTTGGTAGAGCCCTGGACTACTGAATCAAAAGTTCCGGGTTCGATCTGCGGTAGGTAATTTTGGGAGACAAATTGTGCTCTACTAATACATTGGCGTCCAACGTTGGTCTCAGTACAGGATAAAAATTAGGCTTGAATAGTCAAGTGTTCAGTACACTATAGAGCGGTAAATTTGGGAAGAGAAAACTATAATGTACTCATTTTTGGAAATTTCTTCTATAAAATATCAAATAGGAAACAAAAAAAGCATACATTTTAATAATGTAACATTTCGGGAAGTAATTATATAATAAATATTGTACAATAAAATCATCTAAAACGGGTGCATATATATATATATCTCTTCCACATAATTAATGATATACAAACAGTTTTTATGACAAAGTAGATATGTATCATATTATATTTTTTTCTTTATAGCTTATAGGCTAAGGGAAGTAATGCATATTTAATTGAAAAGTGTGACGTTGTCTTATTTGTATAGTAAATTGGGATTAGCGATCTTAATTAATTTAATCAGTACTGAGTATCCAATTATCTCTTCTTTATTTTAGCTGACTTTGATTTCCTATTTGGTGTTGTTTAGGGTCTTTCCTTTCGCCTTTAGTCGGAAAAATATTTTTTAATGTAGTTTATCAAGCAAAAATATTGAGGAGTTTCGAGTATTGTATGATAAGGTGTTACGTTATCCAACAAAAATTCTTATCTCCGCTTTGACCTCTGGGTCCTTCAAAATTTTAAATTCATATTGCCTGCATGATGAAGTTAATAGGATATACTGAACCCGCAGCAGCATGATCATTGTTATCCACCGCTCTGGTGGTGTACTCTTGAGTTCATGCCACTGTAGAATGAAATCAAGTCCATCAAATCTTTATTTAAGGTTAGTGGCATTTTTTCGTGGTGGGGTGGTTCGTTATTAGAATATACAATATACAGACGCTGTACGATTGGAGCTACATACATTGTATCGATCTTGTCCAATTGGAGCTACATACATTGTATCGATCTTGTCCAATTGGAGGTACATATATTAAGTCGATTTTGTCCAATTGGAGCTACATACATTATATCGATGTTGTCCGATTGGAGCTACATGCATTATATCGATCTAGTTCAGTTGTAGCTACATACATTATATCGATCTTGTCCGATTGGAGCTACATTCATTATATCGATCTTGTCCAGTTGGAGCTACATACATTATATCGATCTTGTCCAATTGGAGCTACATGCATAATATCGATCTTGTCCAGTTATAGCTACATACATTATATCGATCTTGTCCGATTGGAGCTACATGCATCGATCTTGTCCAATTGTTGCAACATACATTATATCGATCTTGTCCGATTGGAGCTACATACATTATATCGATCTTGTTCGATTGGAGTTACATACATTATATCGATCTTGTCAGATTCGAGCTACATACATTATATCGATATTGTCCAATTGGAGCTACATGCATTATATCGATCTTGTCCAGTTGTAGCTACATACATTATATCGATCTTGACCGATTGGAGCTACATGCATTATATCGATCTTGTCCAATTGTTGCTGCATACATTATATCGATCTTGTCCGATTGGAGCTACATACATTATATCGATCTTGTTCGATTGGAGTTACATACATTATATCGATCTTGTCAGATTCGAGCTACATACATTATATAGATCTTGTCCCAATTGAGCTACATACATTGTATATCCATGCGGCCACAGCGAAATCCTTTCAAACCAGTGCAATTGACCGTTTTGGTCGTTGATTGTGAGAGTTTTGTCGGAATTGAACATTTCATAGTGATATTTATATGAAGAAGAGTAATAAAAGCGATATCCCTTTGCATGGTTCGTGTGTAAATAAATTATTCACTGTTTCTTTTTTTTACCATTTATATACATAAAAAAAACTTTATTTTGATTCGGAGTATATATAAAATGGCACATTAAAAAAAACCTCTAAGCTTTTTTAACGACTCAAAAACGTATAAACACATTTTAAGTATAGAATGGAATATACATAGAGTTGTTTGCGATTACATATTTATAAGAAACAGAGAACAGCAAAAACTTCTAAATAAACAAGTTGTTACATGCAAAGAAGCTACTTACATACAGCAAATCCAAACATTCGACCATGTGGCTAAGTGGGAAGTTGTACTGATAGGCCTACAGTGGCAAACAGTTACATGTAGGAATGCAGTTGAATAGCATTATACATGTGCAATTATGACGAAATGTGGTATTGGAAAACTATCCAAATGACACGTACAAATACTGTTTACATGTACATGTGCATTTCTTTTAAAATTCTAATGCATAAAATTTTTAAAAATGTTTATGGAATTTAGTTTGATTTTTGACATTTCTGAAATGTAAATTTCGTGAAAATAATTAATGTTGTTATTTTAAAATTCGATTTCTTCAAAATTATATTTTTCATAAAATATGCGAAATTTAATGCTTTTTTTAAATATAAGAACATAACGAAACGGAATTTGGTTTTCTTTTGTTTAATCGATTTTTTGGTACACGTTTAACCAATGGCCAATTTGCAAAGGTCTAATCTCAATTTTTTAATTTTCAACTTAGTTTTAAGAATTTTATTTTATTAATCACAAGGCAAATGGATGTGGCGTCGTAACATGTATCTGCAGGTTAATTTAAAGGACGCAATACAAAAACTGCGGATTAAAGGATTGACGTTGTAATTTTTCACATGGTTAAAAATACATGTACATAATTGTGCAAACGTGAATGTGCATATAGATAACAAGAAAAATAAGTGGAAATGGTGAGCTGTCAAAAGGGGCATAAAACGACTAAAATCTATGAAATACACAAGTCGAACAAAACATAAAATATAAAAAAAAAAACACAAAAAAAAAAACAACAAACTAAAAAGTTAAAAATACCCAACGTTTCGACCAATATGGTCTAGATCACGAGCATGTAAAAAATAAAAATAAAAAGGTGTTGACTCTTTGAAACCCAGAGCAAGACTCTGTTCTTGCATATAGTCGTACAAGATGCAAATTTTGCACCATTTTTGAATATGTTCAGGGTTTAATTCCCTAGATTTTGATATTCTGGACTTTCCCAAGTGCTGTCTTAAATCAAGTTTTATTTTATTTCGATTCGAAATCAACTAACTTAACTGAAACTCGTATTACAAACGCTCGAAAAATAATAAAATTCCTTATTACATATATATAGTAGTAATACGTTTGATTTTGCATGGCAGATATGACCGGAGATGAGTGTCCTATATTTACCCTAGATTGTTAAAATCCATATTTGCCCTGGTTACAGCAGTTTTCATATTGCCCATGGAAATATGTGAGAAATAGAATATGACGTGGCATTTTTTATATTGGACCTGGTATCAGCCCTCGGCCCATATTGGCCACAGGCAGATACCTGGCCCAATATGAAAAATGCCATGTAATAATATGTAAGAACGTGTATATACATGTATCCCCAACGAGTGCTACTTGGAGATTTGGAGTTGCCTCCCTTTTGCCAGAAAACGATTCAATCAAGTTTACTTTTAACGCGATACTTGATTGTCAAAATTGTATGCTCAAGTTCATTGATTTATGAAGAAAGTCAGGCCCTCAACAAAAACAGCTTACTAAAGTTAGGCCTTTAGCCCAATTACAATCTTGAAATTAAGAATAATATATTTGTCAATTTTAGAGACCCTGTTCATTTTGAAATGTGTTTGACAAATATAAAAAACTGCAAGCAACATCCACTCACAGATAAATATACAAAAAGGGCATGGTATGAATTGGCCACTTGAATTACAAAATCATAAAGTAATGAAAAAATTACTCTCAGTTATCATTAAGTACTCTTAAAATCTTTCATTGTAAGGAACATGTTTCGTTTTCAACCAGACATTTCTGTAACAGCAGCAATATACAGTCAAAGATGGCAAGTTATGAAAAATTCAATTAAAAACACCCACTCATTTTTGGACCTTTGAATTAAAATTTTGATATGAGCAACAGTCTTTGTGTATTTATGTATAGACTAACATTACAATAAAAAGTTTTTTGGGCAAGGTTGTTGCTCATAGTTTCATAAGGGGAAGGAATTTTGTACAATGATTGATAGATTGTGAAAGTTCGATCATTATACGATAACAATTATATATAAAATCGAATATGAAATCTTAATTTTAATCTTTCATGTCAGATGGGGCCAGATAATGGCTAAAATTATACCATCTTCTTTGTGTTTTGGCCCAGACAAAATGAATACATGGTATACACAAGAGCCAATTCTGAGAAGGTTTATGGAAGTATAATTTAGTGTTTTCTTTGGTATAAAACAAGGTTCACATCAATGGTCACATAGATACAGGTAGTATAAAGACGAGGGAATAAGCTTCACATGAATAAAAAAAACTTTCTAATATTGAAATACATTAAACACGCAACATTGAAAGATAATACATGTATAATATAAACTTTTTAATTGATTTTCCTTGTCTTCTAAATTAAAGAGATGATTTTCTGTAATAAAGTTGAAAACTTTTGAAATTTGCCTTCTGACAATAAATTTATTTAAATATTAAGATAACGAAGTAAAAACTGTTATTCTAAGTATTATGAAATATTTATTTGCATCAAAATAGTGTGAGATTACATATTAATTGAAAAGTCATGCAAAGTTCATCGAAGCTTGTATCATACGATATTATTATTTATTACATTTCGTACTTTTAGATTTATATAGAAACAGTGTGTTTCGAACCAGACCATATTTTGCGATATTGCGCTATTTTTAGAAACAGGTGATTTCCAATTAAGAATGAAACGTAATTAAACAATTATAACACTTCACTGTCGTGCAATATCACGTTTTATGGACCACTTAAAGTAATATCGCCCACGGCCGTAAGCCCTGGGCAATATTGCTGTTAAGTGGTCCATAAAACATAATACTACACTAAGTGAAGTGCCATAATTGTATAAAACTGCATATATTTCTTATGTTTTCTTGATGGCCAAGTAGTCCAAGTAAATCGAGTTGGTTAAAAACCACCGTCTATAATTCACAGTTCGTGGAATGGATTTTTTGCGTTTTGAAAATCTAAATGTTCGAATCATAAGAGAGTTGTTTGGGGCAATAAATCTTGCTGAGTCGTCCAAGAAAACATAAAAAAAGTCAACTGTTTATAAAGGCAATATTGTGGATTCATTTATTTTCGTGGATACCAATTTTCGTGGATAGAATAAAAAGTCATTTCGTGGGATACGTAAATTCGTGGATTGCTGGCTTAGAAAAAAATAAAAAAAATGTTGAAATACTTAAATTCTTGGTTTGGCAAATCAAATATCATGAAAATACTGCGACAAAATTTGCCGATCAGACCTTGATATTGTACAGTAATTAAGTCTCCCAAACAAAGTGGGAGACTTGTAGATTTTGATTTGTGATTTTTATCGAACTTTTTTTTCTTCCTCTCCGATTTTGTTCGTTCGAGTTCTCAATAACCGTCAGAGATATGGATTTGAGATTTTCCATAATGAAAGATCAATGTTTCTAGATGTGCCTTATACTATTTATTTTTTTATGGGGGTCACTGAGACATATAATGAGGAGTTCAAAAGGCTAGGGGTTTACTATAGGACTCTATGGGGAATTTTTTTTATCGAAAAACTCTACGAGAGTGACCAATAACCATCTCATATCATATATTTTATTATACATCGTGGCAACACCTATTAAATGACATATACCTAGTCAATAATTTTGAAAAATTTCATATGCAATTAAAATCCATAGCTTTAAATCATATATTTTATTATTCTCCGTTACAAGACGCATTAAATGACATGTACCTCATTCTTTCAGCAGGATTATCCTCACCCCCATAATTCAATAATTTCAAGTATCTCATAAACCGTTAAAATCCCCACCCCTAAACCATATATTTTCTTATTCCCCATGGTAAGACACACTAAATGACACATACCTCGCTTCCCCTAGGAGGTTATCACCACTCCCATCAAATCAATAATGTTCAATTATCTCATAAACCGTTAAAATCCCCACCCCTAAACCATATATTTTCTTATTCCCCGTGGTAAGACGCACCAAACGACACATACCTCGCTTCTTCAGGGGGGTAATCAATAATGTTCAGTCATCTCATAAATTTTCTACAGTCACATGCGACGTCATAATGAAAAAAAAAAACGGATTAATAGCGGCGATGACACCGATGCATATAAACAATACAGTGATTCCCCTTTAAATTATACATACGTCATTACTCAGGCCATTCTTGCCCCGTTATCTTGAATTATATAAGATTAAAAATCTGCAAGAAACCGACAGCTAAACCATGTTTTCTTATTCCCCCATGACAAAACGCACGAACTGATATATACCTCATTTACCCAAGAGTTCATCCCCATCCCTTCGAATCATTAGTCCTTAATTATCTCTTAAAGCATTGAAATCTCAGCCCCAAAATCATATATTTTCTTTTTCCCCATGATAAGACAAACAGACTGATAAAAACCTACCACCCCCACCAAAAGGGGGAAAGGGGGGGGGGGTCATCCTCGCCCCTCGAATCAATAATTTTTAATTATTTCAAAATCCGTAAAAATGTGTATCCCTTTACTATGTTTTAATACGCAATGTTCAAATCTCATGAACCATTTAACTCTATACCCGGTAACAACGTATATTTCTAATTGTCTATAAGAAGACGCAATAAATGATTTTACACATTGCCCGGGGAATGGGGGTATTCCCACCTAAAAAATCAACAAAAGACATTGAGATCCTTGAACATTTTTATTCTTGTGAAAAGCTCAGATATCCTCAGAGTTCATGTCCCACCCCTTTAAACACTGGATGTATCATCAGTGTTTCTGAATAGCTTCGAAACTGCTGGCCGGGATAATCATTATGCCCATGACAAGACCTAGTAAATGCACAATTGGTATTGTTCGCGGGAATAATTTACTATTCCCGGAAGATAATAAATTGTTATATATCGTAAAAAAAATCTCCAATAATATTTTATGCTAAACTGTATTGTTGTAACTTTTATAGTCTAATTTTATGGAGCTTGCTTATTATGTTTCTTGCTGGAAAAGAAAAAAAAAATCACTTCCGATCCGTTTTTGTCTATATCTGTTATCGATTTTGAGATATAATTTTTGAAACTTTTAAATTCTTCATCAGATTTGAAAAACGATTCCTCGAGATCACGATAAAACCCTAAAAAGTTACTGCAGATTTTTTTTGTATCGTTTACCGTTTCCAAAATAAAAGGGTCATTAAAGGGGCCATGATAAGTTCATTGATGCATATATATATTAAATTTTGCCTCGCAAATGAAAATGAAAGAGAAAAATCCTGTTGTTATTTACCCCCTCGGGTAAAAGGTCGACAAGGTCACTTACTAAGAGAAGAAATTTTGTTTCAGGATGATATCTATCAAAAGATGACACCCAATTTCGTTCTGTGATTTCGCGTATGTGTTATAGCGTAATTTTTAAAACTGTAAACCCGTCCATCTCAAATTTAAATGTAAAAAATATACATGTGTATATAGATTCTCCTTCAGGTACGAGTGAGTTATGGAATTTCTCCACCCGAGATAGTTAAATTTTCGATTTTCAACACGCGATCCTTTAGCGAGCGTGTTAAAATCTAAAATTTAACTATTGAGGGTGGAGAAATTAAATAACTCACGAGTGAATTGAAGGAGAATCTGTTTCTCCTATGATTTTCGACAAAAACCTCAAGAAAATGTCGTTGCTATGTAGTTTGTTTGCATAAACGTCATTTCGGGACTTCTCTAGTTTATCGTTCCAATAACTGTAGAAAAAAACGGCGGTAATTCCCACGTAGAAATTTAATCACTGGGAAGTGGTTAAAAATATTATGTATATTTATCCCACCGATTAAACACTTCAAGAATAGGAGAAATTTTTTTATTAACCAGTTAAATTCATTTTTGCAGTGGCCGGGTATCATGACTGTCCAGTTGTTGTTGTTTTTTTGTAGGTGTTCTTGTTTTAAAAAGAAATTAAAAGTTGTCTTTCTATATTACATGTACATATAAAATATCAATTAACATCTATTACTTAACAATTTAATGTATTGAAATTAACATCCTGTATCGTTAGAATTGTTTTTTTCTAGGGGAATTGTTGGTACAGCTGGTACCAAGCTTAGGGAATCTGCCTAAATTTTGTGTCATAAATATGAACAATGAGTAAAGGAAATATATAAAGCTGGAATTTAAAAACAATACATGTATATCAAAAGTCAAAGTTTTGGATAGAATTTGAAATTATAATAACATGTATAATTGTAATCTCTGATTTCATGTATAGTGAATATATTTCAATTTGAAGTTAAATTATATTCAGGTAACACCATTTCATTGTTTTAACTTCATTGTTTGATATTCCTATTAATTTAAAATGAAACATTTTAAATTGCTTTAAAGTCTCGTTTTGTCTTCATATCTGTACTTTAAGGCAACAGGAGACCTTTCTTGGGCAAAATATGAATTTTAAAACACTTCACAAAAGGTTGCTTCATGTAGTTGTCAAGTCCAAATTGAAAATATTCATGAAGTCTAATAGCTAACATCGACAACAGGGATTTTAAAAAAAATCCCAATTGATTCAAAAGACCGTGATAACCCTAGATTCACCACAGCAGGACTTCTCGTACGATAGTTTTGATCAGAGAACGCTATTTTCACGGAAGACAACTCTTACTGTCAAATTTTGTTGTGAATTGTTGGGGATGAACTAACCGTTTTAGTCCCTAATCAGTACTTAGTAGGCCCTATAAGTCGTCAATGATTTCTACGGTATGTTAAGGTGAACTACGTACTAGTACTGTCCACCACGTATTTGGTAAGGATATAATACGGTTTGTTACGAATTTGTCACGGAACGGCGCGATCTCATTTCGTTGGATTACGGATAGGTATAGGGATCAGCCAGGGTTTTCAAAGTTTTTACGGTTTACTACGAATATGGAATATTAAGGTCCACGACAGACTGGAGAGATGGTCGATTTGCAGATCCACAGGGGCGGTAACATGGACACCTTCGACGCAAAACAGCAGAGGTTATACCTAAAACATTACGTAAATTCTCCTGTCATGCCTGTCGGGTCTGTGTTATGCCAAAATGGTATAAACCTGATATGATCGTCCTTTAGAACGTGGGGCTTTGTTGGATATTACCGATTTTGTATTATTAAATATTTTTTACAATGTGGACTTTTTTGTTGTTGCTTATTTCTATTTACGTATGCCTCGTTGCAGAAGCCACCCCGGTCGAAAGAGTGGTGGTATTGTCGATTTATAAGGTCAAGCTGCCAAAGTCAGGTCTAATATTGGAATGAAATATCAGAAAAAGATCAAAGCCCAACTCTGAAGCCCTTAGTGTAAAATGTGATTTTTAAAATTGAGTGATTTTATACAAATGTTCTTTTTCACTTAATCTTGAACATTTTTCCAATATTTTTCTAGCAAATTTTTGTTGGTAAAAATGTCATTTGGAAGTACAGAAACCACGTTTTAACATGGTTAAACGATAATCGGTGTCTTATCTATGTGAGTTTGTATTCTTGAGCAATAAAAATTGAAATCAAAAGTAAAACAACTAGTGGCCACAGTTGGAGTGAAATCCTAAATTCGACAGTAGTAGGTCAAAGCATGGAAACAGAGACAATACGGCACATCTTGGTTCGTCTGGGCCCTGGCTTCAGTGGCTGGACGTTTAAGAGATGTTTTCTTCCTTAATGGCATTTTGAATGTGAACTGAGTGTACGAATTACGGATTGTAGCGGTTCGTATTATTCCGTATCACACCGTTCTTACTCGTACTGACCCTTACTTATACCGTAGCAAACCGCAATTTATCTGCAGTGCATACGCCCTAAAACGTGACGTTCTGTATTAAATCGTGTCATTTCTGTATTAAACCGTGTCGTACCGTAATACATCTGTCGCCAAATGGCCCCTTTCATACATTGTCCTTGGTAAATTTGTGTAGATACGTCAAAACCCGTAGGATATGCAACTATATTGGTCATAATTAAGTTATGTAACTCTGTTTAGACTTATTAAGTGGTTACCCAATATCGTGACTGTACTGGTCCCGTTCATGCCAGGCATTTATCGTACTTCGATAACTCTGTATTGATTATAGCACGTACTCCTCGTCTTCGCTTTAAAAAACCTTTTATTTAAAATATGTAGTAACATTTCACATGGATTATAATTCCAATATATGAAATTGTGACAATAATTAATCATATGAAATTTATCACCAATTTATACAAAGCAAAAGTACATAATTACACGTGATAAAGGGTTATGGTGCAAGTTTTTTATTTTTTATTTTTTAAGCCACTTTTCTTTTTTCTTTGGTAAAATTTATTTGAGATTTATCTGAAGTAAATTTACATGTAAAGAAATTTGTTCTTCGCAAATAACATGCTGCGTGTTTCAGGTAATTATAACTAATTAACGATTTGACATGTATATTGTACCTTGAATGTCCGGATGTTTATTGCGGTGCACGACATTTGAGCCAAAAAAAAAATCACGTTTGAACCAAAAAAAATCCACGTTTGAGCCAAAAAAAAAAAATCCACATTTGAGCCGAAAAATAATTGTCTTAAAAGTCAATAACAGAAAATAGTTACTGTTTTACTACAAATAGAAAAAAAAAACTGTCTGTAATTCAATATATTTCCTCACAATTCTGGGATTGTAATGTTCATTAAATATTTTTTCTCAAACAAAAGTTTCGTATTCTCATTATTTTATAAAATTATAACGGTCGTGAGTTCAATTTACAAAAAGAGTTCACATATCGCCATATTTGTCTTCGTGTAAACATAAAATGGAGTTGGTTGTATCGGAGACAAACAAAGGAAAGAAAAGTTTAGTTTTTGATGGATTTACATTCCGTTTTGTATCATTGCTGAAGAATTCAGAGATATCTTGGCGATGCACAAAAAATAACTGTACTTCTAGGTTATTGTAAAATCTACAAATGAACATAAACATCCCAGCGATGAAAGAAAACTTGAACGACAAGAAGTAAGAGTTCAACTTAAACCAAAAGCTTCAGATATTTCTGCACGTCCTTCTAAAGTCATAAGACAAACACTGCAAGAAGTAGACGAATCAACATTGCTTCCATCTGACCTAAAATCTTTATCCCAATCTTTATACAGAACAAGACGGAAAGATTATCAAGCATTACCAAAGAACCGATTAGAAACACATGAATGTCTTACCAATTTTACTATTGAAACAAACAAGGGCGAGCCGTTTCTAGCCCACAATGATGCCGAGTCAGGAATTGTCATTTTTACTTGCAATTCCAACTTGCAGTGTATGTGTGACGTTGATGATATTTTTATAGATGGAACCTTTAAGTGTGCTCCAAAATTTTTCTGTCAGTTGTATTCGATTCACGGTTGTAAGAATGGGAATTATGTGCCATTACTTTTTGCTCTTCTCCCTTCAAAAGATGGCACTCTGTATTCCAAATTTTGGAGAGATGTATTCCAACTGTGCTTAGATCAAAGTCTCTGCTTTCAACCTAAGACAATCAATGTTGATTTCGAACTGGCTATGATTAATTCTTTGCGGACTCTATTTCCAGCATCAGACATCAAAGGTTACCGTTTCCATCATGGACAGGCATGGTTCCGTAAAATACAGGCTCCAGGATTGGAATCCGATTACAAAGACAGGTTTAGCGAACTTAGCAAATGGATGTCACTCTTCTTTGGCATGCCTTACCTGCCTGCCTATGAAATCGAAAACAGCTTTGCAGAGGAAATAATGCCGGATGCACCGAACAATGACAAGTGCTCAAAATTCAGTGACTATATTCTTGAAACCTATCTTACCGAGGAGTCAAAGTTTCCACCTGGAAAACCAGACGAAAATCTTAAGAGGACAAACAACGGCCCTGAAACGTTCCATAGTCACTATAATGGACAATTTTACTCGTCTCACCCGTCGATAGACACGTTTATAGATGTTTTGAAACAAATACAAACAACAACTTACATTAAGATCCGTGACATCGATGCTCCTTCTGTCCAACGCCGAAACGAAAAAGAAAGACTTAGTTTGCCTTACAACAATACACTAAACTAGAAACTGGCGTTATAACGAAGTCAACTTACCTCAAGTCAATGGGATTGAAGTTTTCAGCTAGAACCGACCTGTAACTTTTTAATTTGTATTTTACTCGTGCATGATTCATTTTATATGACTTTCAAATATTTTAAATGAATGTTGCAATTTGCTTTTTAGTGCTATTTAATGGTGATATTTTAGATACCCTGTTTATAGATTAAAATAAAACCTTGATATTTTTATTTTTAATTAATATTAATAAGAACTTACATAGTTTATGCCATTCCTTAGCATCCGTCCTATGTCTTTCGCAGACCTATGGTTAACAATTAACCACTTATTCATAATTATCATGCTCAGGTAAAACTCAGGTAAATTGGCTCAAATGTGGAAAATTTGGCTTAAATGATGAAGTGTAATTTTCAAAAATTGGCTCAAATGTCGTGCAGCCGTTTATTGTTCCAACCCTTAATTAAGGTACACAGGTACATTGTATGTATACAGGTAAACCGTTTGCTGACCAAAAACAGTGTGATTTCATTTTTAACGCTACATTTTATGATAATTAATGCAGCATTTTAATAGAGGTGTGTGTAAGGGGGGTCACAAAGAATGCAGAGATGAAATATAATTCAAATGTCAGATAAAAAGGACAAATATACCTAAGGAGCAATCAAATAAACGTAATCCATTGGACAGACAAATGAACAACAACAAGCACAACAAATAAACACAGAAAACTAAAAACAATGAACAACACGAACTCCTATAAAAACCAGGAGTGAACCCAGGTGCTCCGGAAGGGTAAACAGTTCCTGCTTCGTGAAGTTCAACAAAGTCAATCCGGGGGAAGTCACAAATCGGTGGAGGCACATGAAAGGTTGCGACAGTGGGAACAGGTCCAACATCATCTGAGATATTGGAACACTGTAATGGTCAATCAATTCGTTATGACGACTGTAAAATTTCCTAAGTGATGACATCAACTTATCCCTGATAAAACCTTGGTTAAGAAGCTTTTGTGACAGCAGTAATCCTCTTTGTCGAAAGTCAAGGTAACTCATGCATGCCCTTGAAAATCGGATAAGCTGACAAACGTAGACGCCATATGCAGGCGATGCTGGTATATTGCTACTCAAGAAGGGAAAATTAACAATAGGAAAGTTGAAGTCATCACGTTTGTCATAAAGTTTTGTCTTCAAATGTCCCTCATAGTCTATTTCAAGAAACAAATCCAAATATGAAGCGGACTTTGGTGTTATTTTAATTTATTTTAAATTAATAATTTATCTTTTTGGTATTTATATATTGTAAACATTTTACATATTAATATAAAATTAACGGGGCCTCGGTGGCCGAGTGGTCTAGGTAGTTCGTCATGACTACAGCTGATCACTAGCCTGTCAAGGCTGGGGTTGTGAGTTCGAATCTCACCTGTGGCGGGATGTGTTCGACTCCGATCTTAATTGACAAGGATTGCCAATTTTCCTACCGAAGGTCGGTGGTTCTCTCCGGGTACTCCGGCTTCCTCCACCAATAAAAACTGGCCGCCGCGAAATGGTCAAAATGTGCTAAAAACGGCGTTAAACCCCAACTAAACAAACAAACAAATATAATTAATTCTATTTACTCCTATATATATTTACTTTGTTATGACAATGTAGAAGCTGACTGGGATGGGCGCCATCTTGAATAATTTCACAACAATCGTAAAAAATGACACATTTCAAAATAGCTAATTTTCAAATCAATTTGGAAGGGATATAATCAAATATTAAACTATTGCAATTATGATATTTAGAAAAGTTATGATTGTATTAATTAGCACACAGCACCAAAATGTTTCCATCAGTTTTGGTTAAATCGCAATTTTAGGTTTAAAAACGACAAAGAAGCCAATTTATCGGAGTTAGATGATGTAACAGTATGGACTTAACGAGAAAATAAGACAAATTTTCAAAAGAATTTGGAAGGGATAAGACCAATATTTAAACTTTTCCAAATAACATAAATATATTTCTAAATATATGAGAAAGTACTATATAGCACCAAAATTTTTTGAGCACGAACTAAATCTAGTTTATTTTATCGATTCCTGATCGCCAAAGTGCATTTCTATACAATTTACTTGGGCATGGTATAGGTGATGTGTGACGTCACCAAAGTCACGTGATGACTTCTATAATTGGATATGAGTCACACCGTTGTGCATCCATATCGGGGGCCATCCGTGAGATTTAATCCGTAGAGGAACCGGCGAGGTGATCCGTGAATGTGTGACCTAGGCATAACGGTTCAGTAATATTGGGATAAATCTCTGTCAATGCAGCATGTCGACAAGTAAAAGTTGGACATTTTATGACTGTAAACTCTCATGATTTTCAAGTAAACTCTACATTTAGTATGCATAAACTTTATATGAACAATTTCCCAATTTCAGTCTCTGAAAAACGAATAATTTATTGAATACAATGTAAGGTATTCGAGATATCAGTTACTTCGTTTGGGAGACCGTACCAGTTCACTGTTACAGTTATTACTCGTTAAAGTACTGATTTTAAGCGCTTATATACTAGTCAACAAAAATAAAGATACATGAGTTCGGAACCAAATATCTTGGTAAATTCTTTAAAAAAAACTTAAGTACGAGGGCAAAAGTGGTTTGCTACTTCATTTCTTGATCTACTGCGTCTCGTTTTGAAATTTGGATAAAACTTGAAATGGTGGAGAATGGATATTTCCAAAAGAGGGTTAAATTAAATTTGCAGAAAATCGGGAAGAAAATCGACACACATTTTGTAAAATTAGAATCCAATGGCTGAAATAGTAGAAAAAACTCAAATCGTTTGTCATTCAGACATTATGATTCACATAACGGAGTAAAATTACTAATTTTTTAATTTTTTTTTGAAAAATGTAATTTTTAAAATCTAAAAAATTGGAATGTTTTATTTCAAAGTTTTTGTACAAAATCCATGCTTTTGACAAGAAAACAATCTTCTATGAAAATCAGACGTGTGGGTCTATTTTTCTGCTTAGTACAGCTTTTTGAAATTATGAATATATGAGAAATGCATTACCCTGTATCGTTTCTTTTGTTGACTAGTATAATACAAAAGTCTAACAAACAGATTCACTGTTTGTAACTCCAAAATGATTAATTATCATTTGATTGCATGATTAATTATTCTTTAAAGTAGAACAAATTTAAATTAAATAGCTTTTATTGAAAATGATATTCTTTCATTGGGATTGACACCACACAAAAATAAAACCGGAAGTGAAAACCGCGACAATTTACACAGTCTAAATATTTTTGAAGAACATTTTTTTTTAGCGTTTATATATTATCAAATGCAAAATTACACGAAACACTGTATCCTTTTGAGATATAGCTGACTCATCAGATGTCGGTATCTAAGTACATGCTCTAAAAACGCAATTGCTCGATGTTGTCTCGGATATGTACATCAAACCTCCGTGTTTTCAAACTTCAGTGCATTTAAGCTAAAGTAAAAATATTATTTATCGTTGGATATTTTAATTCGTTACTGGGACCCACGAAAACCACAAAAATTGGTACAAAACGAATAATAATGAATTCACATGTAATAACCAAAATCTTGAAATTACATGTAACTACTTGGGTTTTTTCCATTGCTAAATATGGTTAAAAAGTAAATAAAAATTAAACAACAACCACATCTTCATCAACAACAACAACAACAACAACAACAACAACAACTACAACAACAACAACAACAACAACAACAACAACAACAACGACAATATAATAATAATAATAATAATAATAATAATGACAACAATAATAATAATAATAATAATAATGACAATTATACAACAATAATAAAATTAAATTTTAAAAAATGAAACAAATTCTGTAAATGGATAAAACTAAGAAAGAAGGAAATCAGGCTGACATAACATGTATAACAAAAAAAAAAAAAAAAATCCCGATTTCAATATAAAATTCCAATTAATTACCACACGAAATACTTTAAGAAAATGAATAAACCATGCAGACAGTACAAAATGGAACAACAGACATGACAGATGCAAAAAAAAAAAAAAAAAAAAAAAAAAAAAAAAATACGCCATTTTTCGAAAACCATGTTTTAAAAAGAAACATATTGTTGTAAATATAATAAATGAAATATCACTTCGAACACATTTTTCTCAGTTTTGCCCTATTGCATGACATTTCAATTTTTTGTATTTTATTGTCGTCATACATAATGTTTTGTTTTAATTTTACCTCACATAAATCAACAATTACACGTAGAATGAGGTGTAACTTGTGATATTTAACATGTTTATTCGATTTTATTTTCTTGTTATTATTATTAGGATATGAGATATGATCATGTTTACATTCTATTATAAAAATTCGTAGATAAAAACTGATATTAAAGAAATTCTTACATGATATGCTTAAGGCAAGGACAGTAAAATTTTGAAAATATCCAGATGCCCCCCGTCATTGTTGATTTGATCTAGTCATTACCTGTTTGTAATTTAGTTGAAAAAGGACAAATAAATTTCACAGAATAGCCACGATGAAAGGTGAGACATTTTTTTTCGTAATTCTATAATACAATTTATATCCTGATGCCATAAAATGTAACAAGATGTCCTAAATTATCATACTTTTATCACAGAATAAGATGAACCTTCCTAAAAACACAATTATTTGCTCTGGGTACAAAATCATGGTATAAATTAGATAGGCATGACATCATATCGTGGGTATATATAATATATAATTCACTTCTAAAGCTTTTTTATTGCAACACGTTATACTGTATTAAGGTAGGAAGTACCTAAACCCGCTAAATTATGGATTTTCATGAAATTTTACATGCAGTTAGAACATTAGAAACTGCATCTAAATATCGAAAAAAAATTTATATTTAGCTTTTATATTTCTTTCATAAGGTTAATTTAAATTCATTGAAATAAAGAACTTTTACTGTAGATGTCATATAAAAATAAAATAATTCCACTTTAAATCGTCATTTCTCAAAAACTAATCCCTAGGATTTTCTATAAGAACGATATGTTATTGCTTTCAACTTTTTCGTTTCAATGATACTAAATAAACATAGGGTCACCAGCTTCGTATTTGTTCTGGAAATCATTCAACTATAGGTCCTGTCTGTAATAGCACTAAAAATCTACATTTTTGTCGCGACGTCGTGACGACGTTACGCTTATTTTGGCTTTTTGACGCTTATTTTCACTCTTCTAATATACTAAAAAAAGAAACGAATCTGGTGATCAATAAAAAGAGAATTTCAATGGCAATAATATTTAATTTAAAAAAAAAATTATAGGGACTGGATTTTAAGAAATCACACAAATTTTAAATATTTGACTTTTTGGAGCGATAACTGCGTGCATTCTATGTATTTACCCATCTGTTTGCCAAAACTTGAAACACCATATTTTGGGAAATATTAAAGGGACTTACATTATTTTTTGGATATTCAGATGCAGTTCAACATACTCTAGTTGCATGCCAAATTTATAAAAATCGGAAATATAGCCCAGTTGAGTACCCCCTATCTTAAGGCAAACGTTCTTCGTACTCTGGCTCCTTGCCTACTGTGATATTCCGTGTATTCCCTTATTCCGAGATGGTTTTCACAAATTTTATCATATGTACTCATGACGTCATAGGAATCTTTGATTGTATGAACATTGATGATCACCGCGGCATCAATTCATGGTTTCTGAAAAAGAATCTACAATTGAAACCATTCGTTCAACGATAAACACAAAATACAGAATTAAAATTGTAATACCATCTTTGGATGACAGTAGAAGCGTAAAAGCATGCAAGATTGTTATACGCCCTACTGTTTCTGTTTAACGGTAATTGCACTACAATGGACAATGAATGTAAATCATTTTTTTTTTACAACTGAGTACTTGAACCGAAAAACCTTTCGCTAGTTGAAATTTTAGTTTGAATTCTGGCATGTAGTGTTTCCGATTATATACCCCCACCTTCTAAAAAAAGTTAAAAAATAAATTAAAAAAGGCTTCATATGAAAAATTTAAAACGATTTTATTTGCCTGATGGCAGTTTGGGTTGATGTTTAAAAATGATACAGATTTTTTTTTCAGTTTTACATGTATTGTTCTATGTAATTCATTTCACGCTGGTTCATGGTGGTCTAGGTAGTTCGTCATGACTACTAATGGTCACTAGCCTGTCAACGCTGAGGTTGTGAGTTCGAATCTGACCTGTGGCGTTGTGTGTTCGACTCCGATCTTAATTGACAAGGATTGCCAATTTTCCTACCGAAGATCGTTGGTTCTCTCCGGTACTCCGGCTTCCTCCACCAATAAAAACTGGCCGCCGCGAAATAGCCAAATGTGCTGAAAACGGCGTAAAACCCCAACTAAAAAAAAAATTAAAAAAAACAAAAAAACAAACAAACATTTCACGCTGTATAAATTTCAGTTTCATGAACCTTTAACAAAAAATTTCGTTTTCTATTTCTATGTTAAATTTCCTACTGTATTAAGTGTTCCTTAATAGAAGTTTTGCCTTCTGTGTGTTTTGGTTAATCTTTATTAAAACTACCTAAATATTTATGGATTTCAGATATATGTCTCGCATTAATCTTGTCATTTGGAATGTTTAGTTTTAGATTAAAGCCTATTTTTTATAACCTTTTTTTAACATCTTCAGTTCGTTTTTGTTTAATCTGCGAACAACTAATGACTATTCAAAAATTTTGCTATGATATTTGAGAATGTTATATTTTAAAGTTATTTTTCTTTTATGTTAGAAAAATAATATTTTTTGCTATTTTTCCGAGAAATCGACGTCCCAGCCACATCCACAGCAATGTCCAACGGGCAATATAACCTCGCGCAAGGTTTTTTCAGGTTTGAATTTCCCGCGCGTGAGTTATATGGTCTGATTACGTAACCGGAAGTGTCATTTACAAACAGACGACAACAATGTCGTCAACATTCGCAATGATCGATGAGGATGAAATAAATGTTTTACTTGAGGAGAGGACATCTAAAAACACTAAAAGAGTAATCAAACATTTATTAAAGGTGTTCAGTTGTTCATTATTTGTTCTAATTGGTTAAATATAATATAACAAATATTTCATATGTCAATATAAAAGAACTTCCTCGGTACCTTGAATTGCATGGATATTGACCATAGTCACATGAAATATTTGTATAATATCGATGTTAGTGTGTGTATATACTATTTATCAACAGTCATAATTTTGTTTAAATTTTAGGTTTTGTGAAAATAATGGTGTTATTTTTATGCGTAGCAGCCAAACATTACTCAGAAGGTGCACCATCTACAAAAGTCTCCAAGAAATTGCACTTACCTCCAGATGGAACATGCGATTATCGTTCTTTATTAACCTGCTTGGTCGACTCGACTTCTACCTTGTACACGGACTGTGTGAGCAAATGTGAAGAGGACTACGACACGAGACATAAATGTCAGAAAGACTGTTATGAAAGAGGATACAGGGAATTGGAAGGCTGCATTATTAACTTTTCACTTGTTAAATATGGATATTATGTGTAAAACAATATTATTCGAATACAATAAATGTACATTACAAGAACTTTTTTTGCAGTGTAAAAATTAAATTGATATTGTTTGACATCTTGTTACCAACCGTGTCTGTATCTTTTATATATGTTTCTTCATCTACAAATTTTAAATATAAAATAATTATGTACATTGAAGTTATGCTAAATAACTTTGAATTTATTAGTATTAATGGGGCCTCGGTGGCCGAGTGGTCTAGTTAGTTAACTAATGATCACTGGTCTGTCAACGCTGGGGTTGTGAGTTCGAATCTCACCTGTGGCGGTGTGTGTTCGACTCCGATCTTAATTGACAAGGATTGCCAATTTTCCTACCGAAGGTCGGTGGTTCTCTCCGGGTACTCCGGCTTCCTCCACCAATAAAAACTGGCCGCCGCGAAATAGCCAAATGTGCTGAAAACTGCGTAAAACCCCAACTAAACAAACAAACAAATTAGTATTAATATATTCATGCAAATACAATCCTAAAAGAAATACCAGTGCTTCGGATTGCGATTGAATTATTTCCCTTACAACGTACGTATTGCATATTATTTATAAACTCAAATACTTTGCAAGAATAGTCATTCATGTATTAATATCATAAAACGGAAAACCCATAGAGCTGCCTAGCGCGTCAGCAGGTGGTGGATCATGAGGGACCCTCTTTTTGGGGGGGGGGGTCATCAGGTCATAATACGGAAAAGCCTGACTATAGTGGGTAACGAACGTGTTTGCATTCCCTGCACGCTAAAGAACCCTCCTGTAGTTTTCTAAAAAGAGTAGGCTGATGACTGCTACAAAAGACTAAATTATCCGACCCTACCAAACCATCCTCCTTTTACAGTGGCAGTCAAAACTGGTTTCCCTTTGTGTCCCGTCTCACCCCGATTTAAATTGTATTTGATAAATTGTTGAACTGGTTCTCGTCCTGAAGAAGCATGAACTGTTAAGCAAGCAACGGTCAATCAATCAATCAATCATAAAACAACATGGTTTGAATAAGCATCTATCTCTTAAACCAAATATTTTATGTCATTTAATGTTATATTTAAACACATTATAAGCAGGAATAGTACGTTAAATCCTTAATCTTAATCTAGGGAAAACTTTCTAAACACGTGACATATATATTTTCCATAATGTTTAAAGTGAAACTGTATTTTTTACGTATTTTACAATTTGCGTTTTGTGCGTGTGCGAAACAGTTCGTGCTTCCGATTGTTTTGTTAAATAGCTTATATGAAAATAAATTCAGTATTTCATAAAATTTTTAATTTGAATTTATTGTTGCCAATAAAACTAATGTTGGAAAAAGACTAAGAGTCATATATTTATGAAACTTGTTGTTTGTAACATTTATCGTGATGTTTATAGAATTCCTTTGAACTGTTTATTTTCTCGCTTTCGCTCGTTTATTGAACACCAAAACAAACAGAAAATATTCAAAACAACTGTGTACATGTGCACATGTGTATGAAAATTGTAAATTTTTACTTTCGGATATATGATGGTTCAATCCGCTCAAAAAGATACATTGAACCTACAATGAATTATTTATTGACTGATGCTTTTTCAAAAAATCTACAATACAAATAACATATAACTGCATAATAAATATGTGATGATACAGTTTATTGAAAAATATGGAAAATACTGAATTGCCCGTATTGTACTAAAAACTCGCATTGGAATCGACTTCGGATCGGACATTATTAATGTTTCCGTCAATATTACTTTTCCTTAGACAGTCTATATATTACGATAAGATGCTGCTCATAATATAAATAATTAATATATACAAAGAATAAATAATAAAATAGAACAAAAATGGCAATGTCTGGAGCGATGCTCAGTGGTTGAAAACATATGTAAATTAAGATTTTTATTTTGTTATAAGTTAAATTATTATATACTATTTGTATTTGAATTGACATATAATTGTAATAACTAATTCACTGTTCAACCCCCCCTCCCCCCCAAATACCCACAAAAACAAAACAACTAGACAAAGTGATGCCCCCGCACCCCACTCTGAAGTAACTATATTATAACCAAGTCAATGTAGGACTTTCTTTGAGATATGATTGTGTCTGAGAGACACAATTCATGCCCCCGCAGATGCAAAGTGTTATTTTGAAATACACAAAGTTGAGCATGGGAGCACATAGGTTAAAGGTTCAGATCAAATGGTAGCTCCTTAATCAGCATTGTATGACATATATTTTTAAGATAAAAATCAAAGCCCTGACCACATGCACACCTTCAATATATGCACAAACAGGAGGGCAAAGTGAAAAATTCCTAGCATTCAAACTGTAGTTATCCGGAAACGCTCCTCTTATGCAAGTAAATACTCAAAAAATTGAAAAAGTTCAATTATCTCCAAAAGAGCAAATATTAACAAAAATCAAAACCCTGACCACATGCACACCTTAAATATATACATACAAACAGACAGCAAAGTGAAAAATTCCTAGGATTCAAACTGTAGGAGGAGTTGTGCGGAATAAGTATATACCCATAATGGGACGGACGGACTAAAGGACGGACGGACAGACGGACAGGGGTAAAACAATATGCCCCCCCCCAACTTTTAGTTGCGGGGGCATAAAAATAACCTAATGATTACGAAATACCCTTCCATCTCTATTTTGGCAATGTGCGCGAATAGAAATATCATAATTATGGAAATGGTTTACTACTAATGTTGATTCTAATTTCCTGTAAGTGAGGTTTTTAATTTATCTAATTGTATGGGTAAAATCTTTCATTTAAGAACACATGATTTAAACACATCTAACAAGTTTAAAATAAGAAATTTCATTATATTGACAGGATTAAACGGGATTAGTCTAGTTTTCGCTTGGAATTGAAAATTGTGACATAAAACAATACTTATTCTCCAACTATTTTCCCATTAATTGTTCAAATATTCATTTAATGTCTTGCCAAGCATTATCTAGTCATCTCTTTTAAAATTTCATTTATGATTAATTATATAAAAACAGTGCCATACAAGGATGTCCTTGGCCCTGTATGAAAAATTAAAAAAGCGGATGAAAACTATTAACACTTAAGAATAATAAGGATTTGTCTGACGACCCCTGCTGTAAATCTGTTAGACTTTTCAGTGGATTAACTTTGGAACAGTTGGAATTGATCCGTCTTAGTAAAAATAATCTCTTGTATTAGTATACCTTATTTGTGTCAATAATCATCTTTCTAAAACATTTGTAAAATATTTTCTGTTCCGAAGGAAAAGATGGTTTCTAGAATTTACGTCTTACACTATGAGTGCATCATGGTTAGATAATAAAAGGTACAAAGAATAAACTTCTTCAGGGATACCACAGAATTGCTACGACTAAGATGAAGATAGCATAGTTGGAATATTTGTAGAAAGAGCAATGGGATGTCTGGGGCTTGTACCTACATTAACAATATCATATCAACCAAATAAAGCGGTCAATTGACAGAAACTTTAACAAAAAAAAAAAAAAAAAATAATAAATAAATAAATAAAAATAAATAAATAAAAAAAAAAAAAAAATAACACGAAAAACACAAAAATCGAAACAACAGAGTCAGGGTAGTCTGACTTGATACAGTCACTCAACATTGGTGAGCTAAACCGGTTGTGGTGAAACCCAAACATCCCGCTTATCTATCCGTACCCTCTGGTGTATAAACATTTATTTTTGCTTCAGTTATACAACAAAGCCTTGTAAATAGATGCTTTGTAAGAATTAAGATATTGCATGTGTATATTTGTGACAAAATCAAGCACGGTTCTTTTGCCGTATAACCATGATAATGATACAGGTAAACTGAAAATTCGTGCAGGTAAGATTGAAGTTGAATTCGCCTCACCACGAGTTGGATCAGCATTGAGAGGCTAGTGTTTTTGTTTATGTTTAGTTGGGGTTTAACGCCGTTTTCAGCACATTTGGCTAGTTTTTATTGGTGGAGGACGCCGGAGTGCCTAGAGAAAACAACCGACCTTCGGTAGGAAAATTGGGATCCTTGTCAATTAAAATCGGAGTCGAACACACCCCGCCACAGGTGAGATTCGAACTCATAACCTCAGTGTTGACAGGCTAGTGATCATTGGTAGTCATAACGAATAGAGCGACCTGTTTCTTACAGATTTAACATCATTACAGGACTGGGAAAACAAATTGCATATGAGCTTTAATGCCAAAAAATGCATTGTAATCAGAATTCAATTGAAAAACCGTCCTGTAATACCAAAAGCTTACAAACTACACGGACATATACTGGACATAATCGAAGCCAGCAAATATCTATGGGTAAAAATCAGCAACAACCTAACCTGGGACAAACACATAGATAATACAATGGGAAAATGCAACAAAACATTAGGATTCATACGACGAAATCTTAAAGATTGCGCAAAACCAGTTAAGGCAGCAGCATATTCAACAATGGTAAGATCTTTAGTTGAATATGCATGAACAGCATGGGATCCAATAAAACAAAGTAAGATAAGGCAATCAAAAAAGTACAAAAAAGAGCAGCTAGATTTGTGAATAGCAGCTATACAGACCGAACACCTGGCTGTGTCACATATATGGTAAAATCACTGAAATGGAAAATCCTCGAAGAAGGCAGGAAACTAAATAGGTTATGCATGCTATTTAAAATTCAGCATGATCTTACAGACATAGATCGTCACCAATATCTGACGCCAAACGATAACCGGAAAAAAGGTAAAAGCTGCTTCTTCCAAGAAAGATCAACTTCAGACGCCTACGGCCAATCCTTCTTCTCAGGGACTGGAACCAATTACGAACATCAGTAACATCAGCCGACACAGTTGAGGGATTCAGAGCTGCCATAAAGGCATGCTCTGATAAAATCTAGGCAACAACATCCTGTAAATATTTTTAATTATATAAACAGAGAGAAGGCTTTATGTAAATAGCCTAGAGAAAACATTCTGTGTTGCCTGACATAGCGCACAGTGTTTGGCGTAACCATATACATTCTGTAAGAATTCGGTTCGATACCTGGAAGAAGAAGATGAAGAAGAGGAAGAAGAACGAACTACCTAGACCATTCGGTAACCGAAGCTCCTGAGAGGCTAGTTACATTTATACAAAACCTTACAATTAAACTAAGCTGAAGATAAGCATTAAACTTTTTATGGAAGTGTAACCGTGTATTTCTAATTATTTACTTATCAATACAACAGAATCCGACCTGTACCTTAATTAGTGTTACAGTAAAAACGAGCACATTTGACTCTGTATCCAAATTTCATACACGTATCGTCCAACCAATTTTACCATTTCTAGCTTCCAATCAACTGGTTGATAATCGTACGATTTTGGCTTTTATCTCGCGTGCTTTTACACCAGAGGGATAAGGACAGATAGGGAAGAAATTTGGATACCCATAAAACCGGATTAACCCCACTACATCTATTGGTTTGTACTATATCAGATCATCCTGACTCTCCATTGATTCGATCTCTGTGATGTTGTTTTTGTCTCAAGGTTGGTCGATTTCATGGCCTTTATTGATTGGTATAAAATTGGTATCCGTTTTATTATTTAGTGATAATTTGTATTTACGACGTGCTACCATAATCATTCGGCCACAGATGCGCCGTAAATGTAATGATGACCGAAAAATTGCCGGGATTATAACAATAATATTAATATTGTTTTACACATAATATCCATATTTAACAAGTGAAAAGTTAATAATGCAGCCTTCCAATTCCCTGTATCCTCTTTCATAACAGTCTTTCTGACATTTATGTATTGTGTCGTTGTCCTCTTCACATTTGCTCACACAGTCCGTGAAACTTCCCGCCAAAAAAAGTTCGGAAGTCGGAGTTTTACATTGTCATTTGAAGATTTAAATTTTATTTTTTTTTAAAACTGCTCGTGAAAACCAAATAAAGTTGCATAAACGACAAAATGGATAATGGGAAAGGTCAACAATGACATACTAATTAATTAACGTCACAGCAGACACCGGACAAAAAAAAAAAAAAAAAAAAAAACAACATGAAAGAGTACAGACCACAATCATATACACAACTGAGTCAGGATAGTCTGACTTGGTACGTACAATGAACAGTGGTGGGGTAAACCGGTTTTTTGGGTACCCAAACCTGCCCCTTATCTACCTGACATTCTGACATGCATATTTTCAGTGAGACTCTTATAACATGTTGTGTTCTTATAAAATTCTTTTTATTGGCAAATGGTATTCATGCCATATGATTAATCAAAATAAACTGTTGTCGAACTATATATATTCAAGGTTATCATTCATGACACACGTAACGTTATCATATGTTCCCGGAAACTTAACCAATTAAGACAAATCACAGGTGTGTTCTTACTAAAAATAACAATGTAATAATCCGTAATATAATTCGTGATAAAATATAAAGAAATTTAGGCTGGATGAAAACAAACATAAGACAATATCTTAAAAGAATTGCCAAAGGTCAGGCTTAGAATCCGGATGAAGGATATCCTGACAATCACGATGTTAAATACACTTGCAAACGGCAGTACGGATTTTCGGGGTTAATTAGTGCATGTTTTGTGATTCACTTTACTGTTGAAGGCCATGATACGTTCTTCCTTTTTAGTTTAATATATTTCTTTGATACAAATTTTGATGCACAAGATGTGCTCATTTCGTCGATTTACCACTCATCCGTTGTGCTCAAGGCCTAAAATTTTGAAAACCAAAATAACAATTCAAACAAATAGCAATAGACTATTTTCTAATGAGCACACACAACAAAACCAGTAGCACTGAATACAGAATAAAGGGCGACCTCTATACGTTTCCTGATTCTTTCATTTCTCTTTAAATGATTAATTGAGCATAATTCTACTTTGGTCCCTGGTGGAACTAAATCAGGGTTAAATATAATACACCCTTAAGAATTGACTCTCACATATATATCTTGTTTAAGTCCAATCTTCTGTGTTTTTTGTTGTTGTATTTTTTCATAGGGGTGGGACTAAAACAGGATTTAATATAACAAACTTTTAATGATCGAAATTGACTATTGTATAAGAATACAAACCTGTTTAATTTTCACCCCTTCCATGTGTTTTCTTATAAACTGCTTGAACCGTTAAATCCGAATAGGAATTAAACATTACTAGGATAATGCCATTAATTGACATTATTATGACAGGCACAAACCGGGAATTCTCAAATAAGCATTAAAAAAACTGCTTTGAGCAAATTGAACAAATTGCATTGTTATACTCTTGTAAATAAAGGATGAACAGGATTTATTTGGTTTCCAGTACTGTTCAAGTTCCGACAGGGGATTTGTTTGTGAACAGTGTTTTAGTATCTTGAATGGAATATTTGAACCTAAATTCGTGTGCTGTACATTAAATGGAGGCCTTTGTCTGATATTAGTACTTGTAAAAACATTTTTTCGAAGTAAGTTATTACATAACTGTATACGTGTTCAATGTATACACCGAACAGTCCTGTACATGTATATTACTGTCTACAATCTGTAGATACAATTTTATTTGAACACCATGTGTAATACATGTACATACACAGAAAATGGTTTGCATTTACTTGTGGCTGTAAATATATCACATGACGTCATGGGTTGTAAATATGATTTTTAAAAATTGGAATACCTTAATCAATGTGAATTGTCTAGTCACATGTCTGAAAGATGCAATGAGCTAAGTCGTAACTAAAACAATTGAACTTACCTAATTTTGTCCAATCATGTCTTCCAGAGAAACCAAAAAAAAAAAAAAAAAATTCCTATAGAATTTTTGCAGACAACTCTTCCTATTTGATTTTATAAAATTAAGTATTACATGCAAGACCCCGTGATGCGTGAAATATGCACCAAGTTCATTAAAAATAATTAAAATAACAGTTTTACAAGTTTTAGAATAAGTCTGAGTTGATTTTCTGTTTGGAAATTCCCCAATCAGAAATCATTTGTGAGGTATACAAACATACCTTTATAAACAACTTTACATTTTTATGTCATGTATGTTGTCTTGGACGACTTAATAAAAATTCTAACGTTTAGAATTTCAAAATGCGAAAAATCCATTTTATGAACTGAGGTGTCCAGACAGTAGTCTAATATGTAAAAATATAATGAGAATTGTCATGTTATTCTTTTCGCCGTATTATCAATGATTATTTAAACAGAATTGCTATTATATAGGTGTTTGATGCTACTTATTACACGTTGTGTACTACCGTTTTTATGAGGTCTATCATGTTATTTTTATTTCATGTTAAAAAGAATAATAATAAGTCATAATAACTTTTACATTTACATGTTTCATAGAACCCAATATTCACATGATAATAAAATTACTACATTAATAATAATAATGATAATATTAATAATAACTAGAGGCTCAGAGGGCTGAGCCTATATCGCTCACCTGGCGGAAACAATAATTGCCGATGGCGACCATGTTTGTCGCATGATCTGGACAAAATGAGAAAACTTTGTAACCCCCCCCCCCCCCATAGATGCTTCTTGTCAGGTTTCATTCCATTTGGCCAAGCAGTTCCACAGATTTTTTTTTTAAATCAACCAATGAGAAACAAGATTTTTCTATGACGGCCATGTTTGTTACCCGATCAGGACGGAATGGGGAAATTTTGTAAAGGACCTCACATAGATGCTTCCTGTCAAGTTTCGTTCCATTTGGCCAAGCGATTTCAGAGAAGATTTTTTTTATATCAGCCAATCAGAAACAAGAACTGCCCCATGACGGCCACATTTGTAGTCTGATCGAGACAAAATGAGGAAACTTTATAAAGGACCTCCCATATATGCTTCCTATCAAGTTTCGTTCCATTTGGCCATGCAGTTTCAGAGAAGAAGAGTTTTTTATATCAGCCAATCAGAAACAAGAAATGTTCATGGTGGCCATATTTGTAACTTCTGATCAGGACAAAATGAGGAAACTTTATAAAGAACCTCCCATAGATGCTTCCTGTCAAGTTACGATCCATTTGGCCCAGTAGTTCCACAGACATTTTTGTATTTAATCAACCAATGAGAAACAAGAATTTTCCATAGCGGCCATTTCTATTTTGCCAAGCGATTTCAGAGGAGATTTTTTTTTATATCAGCCAATCAGAAATAAGAACTGCCCATTACGGCCATATTTGTAGTCCGATCGGAATGAAATGAGGAAACTTTATAAAGGACCCCCATATATGCTTCCTGTCAAGTTTTGTTCCATTTGGCCAAGCAGTTTCAGAGGAGTAGATTTTTGAAAACTCAGCCAATCAGAAACAAGTATTGCCCATGGCAGCCATGTTTGTTCGATCGAGACGAAATGAGGAAACTTTATAAAGGACCTTACGTAGATGCTTCCTACCAATTTTAATTCTATTTTGCCCAGTAGTTTCAGAGGAGAAGATTAAAATGTGAAAAGTTAACAGACGGACGGACGGACGCCAAGTGATGACAAAAGCTCACATGGTCTTTGGCCAGGCGAGCTAATAAAAAATAAATATGTATCTATATTTGATGATATTTTTGCTTTAATCAAAGGTTCTGAAAAACGCGATTTTCTGATATTCTGGCAGTGTGAATACCTACATTAAATAACATTTTCATGTATTCAGAGAAATAAAATTTAAACATTGTTTTTATATTCGATAAAAGAATTAGACGATCTTCGGTATCATCCAGCTCGAAATTTACTTATAAGATGACATTGAAAACATCCATGCTTATACAAAGCATTAATCTAGAATTGACTATCATGTTGTCGGCTCACTATAAAATTTCAAAGAAATAAACTATTAAATAACAAAGATTTATTCATTTTGTTGTTTCATGATAGTCTTTACAGTTCATTTTCAGAAGAACACAAATGTGTGCGTGGGTTTAATAAAAAAGTAAGCCAATTTCCATACTTATGTGGTATTTTAAATGTACTTAGAATTCATTTACAGCAAATCCTAAAATTGCAGACGAAAGAGCACATAATGCGCGACCCCTCCTCGCTCTCATCAATCGGAGGTTGGCTATTTCAGTAGTTTTTACTTAATTTTTACATGTATTTCGGTCATGATCACTACATTCTGTTGTGCAAACTTTGTTTTCGAATGGTCACTTGTGCTCAAATATGAGAAACTTTAAATAAAATTGATATATACACCCAAACCTATTTTAAACCCATCTTCCATGTGTTTTCTTATAAACTGCTAAAAGTGTTAAATCCTACCTGAGATTAAAGTAGGATAATTAATGTCACCAACTGACATTATTATTAAAGGTAAAATCCAGGAAACCAGAGTTAGGCATTTAGAGTAAAATTAACAAATTTCAGGATGAACAAGATTTATTTGCTTTCCAATATTGTTCAAGTGCACCTATCGTGAGTGACTGACTCTCCATGCTATCAAGTGCACCTATCATGAGTGACTGACTCTCCATGCTATCAAGTGCACCTATCGTTAGTGACTGACTATCTATGCTATCAAGTGCACCTATCGTGAGTGACTGACTCTCCATGCTAAACAAAAGAAATCCAAATAGAGTAATCGACACCAGCTATATCAAAAATGGGTGTTCTTACTCGAAATAACACTGTAATAATCCGTAACATCCGTAAATTGGTGGTAAGATATTTAGGCAAACACCAGACAATATCTTAAAACAAATCTGCAAAAGTCAGGACTGAGTCCGGATGAAGGTAATACTACAGTGTTTCAATAGACTTTCATCTGACGTCTGAGGGACTAATAAATTCTTTGATATCAATTTTGTCTATTGTCTCATGATTTTATTTTATAATATTCATGCAACTTTTTTCTATTTTTTATTTGTTTTAGTTCCAGCAGGGCATTCTTTTGCGAACAGTATTTCAGAATCAGAGTATATTCTAGCTTGATCTCGTGTGTTATATGTTAAATGGAGACTTGTCCTCGACATTAGTACATGTACTTTTACAATGTATAAACTGAACAGTCGTGTAAATGTATCTTACTGTCTACAATCTATAGATACATTTTTTTATTTGAACAATATGTCCAGTAAATACACAGAAAAAGGGGATTCATTTACTCGTACACACGAATGTAAATAAATCTCACGATGCCGTCATGGATTGGGTAGAAGTTACACCACATGTCTATGTAAAAGTGAAAAAAGAATTATTATCAGTTACCCCTTTTCGCCGTATCATCAATGATGATTTAAATATAATTGCTATTAGATTGTTATTTGACCTGAGATAAACCCGCATTTAAAATAATCCTGCTACTTATCATTATCGTTGTTATTAGCTTTAACATGTGATTGCAAAAATTAAGGCAAGAGGTACGTAATTGGACTATGTTTTAGATTTTAATAATATTTTGCATGCAAGGACACAGCAAATATAGAGCATGCTGAACTACATCTGAAAATCAACACATAATGAGTATCAGTTTTTACTTTCCCAAATAGACTGTTTCATGTTTTTGCAAATAGAATATGTACATTGTAACTACATGTATATAAAATGCATTTTTTGCTGACAAAAGTCAAATCTTTAGACTTTAAATTATGATTGCTCAAAATCCTGTCCTTACAATTTAAAAAAAAGACATATTACTGCCATTGAAAGTTTCTTTTTATTGATGTAAATTAATTTTATTAGGGGTCACTAGATTCTTTTCTTAAGTACATTAGATTGGTGACTATATGGAGAGTGAAAATAGGCGTCAAAAACCCAAAATATTCGTAACGTCATGTAGTGTTTTTACACACAGATCATATACACGTGTACAAGTAGTTGAATTATTTCCACAGCGAAAACGAAGCTGATAACTCTTATATTTCTTTAGTATGAAATTAATGAAACAGAAAAGTTGACAGCAAAACATAGATTTTTTTATAGAAAATTTTAGGGATTTGCTTTTGAGAAATTATATTAATTTTTCGGAAGCTTTTATTTGAAACCTACATTAAAAGACTTAAGACTTTCAATCAACCTTATTGAAGTTATATAAAAGCTAAATATAACATTTTTCGCTATTTAGATGCAGTTTCAAATATTCAAGGTGTATGTAAAATTTCATAAAAATCAATTATTAAGCGGATTTAGTTACCCCCTACCTTAATAAAGATGTTTATTTTATGTTAATAATATTTATTTAATACTTTCCTTATTTAGCGACTTCTGTACAAAACGCATATCATCATACAACTAATATTCACATAATAATAATAATAATAATAATAAATATGTATATTTGATGCCGTTTTATTGCTGTAGTGTAAAGGTTCTGAAAAACGCAATTGTCCGATAATATTCTGGCAGTGGCAATACCTTTATAAGGAATGTTTTATTTACATGTTGATATATTCTTAAACCTAAAAGTTTAACATGGTTTTTGTATTCGATAAAAAGAATTATACAACCTTTGATACCATACAAGTCGAAAATTTATTTATAAGATGACATTGAAAAACATCATGCCTATAGCAAATCCAATATCAATGTAAAAATGACACTCATCTCGTCAACAGACCTCCATAAAGTGTCATTATAAAATTTCAAAGAGACACAAATATTAAATAACAAAGATTAATAAAATTGTTATTTTCAGGATTGTGTCTAGGAACGCAAAAATCTTTGAGTGGGATTAATTAAAATATTTAGGTAAATTTCCAGAACATTTGTACTGAGAATTCATTTACAGCAAATCCTTATACTAAAATTTAGGACGAAAGAGCACGTAAAGCTCGATTCCTAAAGTTTATTTTAAATTCCCAACATCAATAAATCCTAGATCAGTGCGTGCGTGTTTAGTAATTTTGAATCAATTTTAAGCTGTATTTCGATCATGATCAATTAATCCTATGATACCATGGGCAATTTTAACACACAAGATGTGTACTCGTCATCAGTTTACGAATCGTCAGTTGTGCTCCTAAATGTTGAAATTCAAAACAATAATCAAAAACGCTAAAGAGCTAAAAACAAAAAATGACCAAAAGAGTACAACACCATTAAGGTACAGAAATATTCACGATGGACATACTACTCGTTTTTTTTCTTCTAAAATTTAACATTTTAAAAGTAAATTTAAAGTACAAATCTCGGACTAATATAGAAATACTAGCAATTGAGCTGGCAATACTTTCGGAAATTTGGAATCCATCATCAGTGGTATCGACACAGTGGTAGTAAACAAAACATTCTTTGATACCAATTCTGATACACGAGATATAGACATTTAATTTGCACTAAGAATTCATTTACAGAAAGAATATATTATTGAAGGTTAGGACAAAAGAATTAGTAAATTTATATTTAAATCAAGCCCACATCAAACCCTAGATTGATACTTCCACGTTTTAGTAATTCTGGCTGAATATTAACATACATGCAACTACCGTTATAGAGACTAACAAAAAGTTCCAAAATAGATCACAGTGTCATACAAACGATCAGGTTTGTACAAAATTTATAAAATCACTGAAAATGGAAATCGTAATATAATATGACATTTGAAAATATGAGAATACAAACAAAACTTAGAAAAATAGTTTTAGATATGTTTTATGATTAAAAAAAATGAAATTTGGGTTTCACAATTTCTCAATGGACAAGACTTATTTATTCGTGAAACATCTTGCACATTATACATTATAATAAGAACCTTTATTTCGTAAACTGTGGCAATAAAATCATATATTTTTTTAAAGAAAAAATCATTATCAGACAATTATTCCATCTCGGATTCCTGAAATTGAGGCCAATACAACTGCCCGATAGATAACTAAATCACTTTGAATAAAGCACAATTCAAAATATTTAATTCAATAATAAACGAAACAATTTGAAAATAAATAAAATCGAGAAAAGAAAGACTCTGCCACAGTGTCACGTCGGCTGAGGAATGACTATTTTTCATTTATTTCATAATTTCTGTAAAAACAATTTGGGTAAACATTATTTGTACAATGAAATAAAAATAAAAAATCGCAATTTGAAGTCTGAATCAGACCTTAAGTTTTGTCATTCGACTCGCAACATTGACAATAACATTATTAATAATAATAATAAAACATGTATCTATAATTGATGCCATTTTATAATTGTAATGTAAAGGTTCAGGAAAACGCATTTTTTTCCGATGTTATTCTGGCAGAGTGAATACCTTTATAATAATTTTTGTTGATGTATTCTAAGAACTAAAAGTTTAACATGGTTTTTGTATTCGAAAAAAAGAATTAAACAACCTTCGATACCATACAAGTCGAAAGTTGACTTAGAAGATGACTTTTAAAAACGTCATGCTTATAGCAAATCCAATATTAATGTTAAAATGACACTCATGTTGTCAAAACACCTCGGAAAAGGGTCACTATAATATTTCAAAAAGATGAAAATATTGAATAACAGGATTGTGTTTACATTTTGTTTTGTCCGGAACACAAAAATCTTTGCGTGGTTTGATTAAAAGATTTAGCCAAATTTCCAGAACACTTATACTGAGAATTCATTTAAAGTAAATTCTTATTCTAATATTTTGGACGAAAAAGCACGTACTGCGCGATTCCTAAAGTTTATCTTAAATCCCGCTCTCATCAATCGTTGCTTGGCTATTTTAGTAATTTGGACCAAATTTTAACATGAATTTCGGTCATGATCAATAAATTCTATGACACCAGATTTGATGCACAAGATGTAAACACTTCGTCAAGCTACGAATCGAAGGTGTTAAATGTTGAAATCTAGAACAATTATCCAACAAGTCCAAAATGATCAACATGAAAAACATCCAACGACAGGGCTATTCAAGAGGGAAATACCCCTCGTACCACTTAATTTAAAATATCAAATACAACAAATTAATATCATAAGGTAAGACCGTAAATAAAATATCGAATGGATGATAACGTAGATTACATTCAAGACTGACTAATACTCGTCTTTTAGGCTTAAATCAAAAAGAAAATTGCATGCATATTTTCAGTTAGAATAAGATATGTGGTATTCTAATAACATTTATGTTGGCGAATGAGTTTTTTTTATGAGTATTCAGTTATTTAATGGTTGCCGGTGCAATTGACTGGAATATTTTCCTAGAGGAATGACCAAAGGTTCTATTGCACGAGGTCATCGACCGAGTGCAATATAATCTTTGGTTATTCCCAGGACCAAGGGCAATTGTTCCAGTCTATTGCACCTGAAACTATTAAATAACTGATTTATTACCCGATATCTTACCAAGAAAGTGCTTTCTTTATGTTAGCAAAACATTAGAAAGTTTTCTTGTTATAATTAAAAAACTGCGAAAATGATCATTTTTACCTTTAAAGAGCAATATTTCCTATAAAGAGTCGAAAGACCACCTTGACCCAAATGGAGAATTCTGTGGAGCTTTTGGTTACAAAACATATGACTCCCGAATACAAAACTGAGCGATATCTAGAATCGAACCAGCCTGGGTCTTATTCTTTTTGAAAGTCCTGCGAGAACTTCAAGATTTTATATTTTTCATTTAAAAAGTCCATGTGCAAATACAATATCTAGATTTCACTAATATGCACTTTCAATTGTTTTTGCTGTTCTGGTCATAAAAAATTGAAACATTGATTGTAGGATGCCGTAGACGACCTATTTCGAAACAACGAATTATTTGATTGCCCAATCAGCATAACTGAAAGCCAATCAGAAATTGCGTTGAAAGGTCAACTAGGGTCGGTGCTATAGACACCACATGCATAATATTTGTCGGAAACCTAACAAATTAAGCCACATAACAGGTGTCCTTACTCAAATTAACACTGTAAGAATCCTTAATAAACATGATAAATATAGTAAAGATGTTTAGGCTGTATAAAAACAAACATAAGACAATTTCTTAAAACAAATTTGCAAAGGTCAGGCTTAGCGTCCAGATTAAGAAAATACCATCTATCATGATGTTCAATAGACATGCAAACGCCAGCGCGGATTGTCGGGGTTAAAAAGTGCATGTTTTGTGAAATTTGCACCACACATTGCCAGGGTCATAACAAATAACTTATTTATACTCGTCTATGTAAAACTGAAATAAGAATTATTATCTTACCCCTTACGCCAATGATTATTTGAAGAGACCACATACACACTCAGTTCTGCTTCAAATTTAGATTTTGTACTTGTTAATAGATAATAATGGGCGATTGAAATCAAACGTTTATGACATACATGAAGATTGTAATTATCCCACTCTGAACATCCCTTCCTTAGCAGTAACATACTAAGTCTCATGCGTATGTGGTGTACATTTCACAGTTAATTCGTTACTGTCATGTACGTGATATATACGACGACCTTCTCGACAGAGCGATGTTCCTGTCTCGTTAATTTCTAAGACAGAATTTTGTTCAGCTTTTCATCACTCCAAAAAATTTACGGTCATCATCACAAATTTACATGTGAGACTAAATATATTAAGTTAGATTTCACGTCCTTGTGGAATTGATACCTAAACGGACTTGACACTTCACTTGTACTGTGATGGGTGCAGTAAACTTAGTAGGACATGCTTATCCTTCCGGAGCACCTGATAGTTTTAAGTGGGATTTAACATTGCTAGCGCTTTAGTTAAGTGCTGTCTTGTTCTAGTTTTGTTTACCTTATTGCACGTTGTTATTCTTCTACTTATAAAAGTTGTTTCATTTGTTTGTTTTATTCTTTTCTCATGACTTTGATTCGAGTTAACGGACTTTTCCCACTGTTTTGTTGCTTCGATATTCTTTTACGGATATTAAATATAATTGTTACTTATAGGTTTTTGACGCTGAGGTAAAGGCAATGACTTACCAATGTTAATATCGCGTTACATGTACAGATGTGAGGAGGAAATAAATAAACTAACGATTTAATCACAAATTTACAGGCAAAAGTGTAAATGACGTTATCATGAAATTATTAACACCCGAATGTATATGTTAGTGAAAAAATGTACAGGAACACCTCATCATAATTATATTTCGCGCGTACAGATCTGCAAAAAAATTAATACTATAGCAGACAGGGTATTATTAGTGTAACTAATTATCATAAAGGTGATGATAATAATTATGGTACTTATTTTGCCGTTTCATTAGGTCTAACATGTGATTACAAAAATTAATAAAGATGTCTGTCTGCTGCTATAAGTTACGTTTATCCATAATTATTGAACGTCTGTAGTAAATACGTATATAATTATTATTTTACATCTACCAAAATAACCAATATTCAGATAATAAGTAACATGTCATAATATTTAATTAGCTTTTTAGAGCTCTATAAGGACATGAAAAAGAATATGAATTTACATTTAATGCCATTTTTATGCAGCAATGTAAATATTCTGAAAAAAATGAATTGTCCGATAATATTCTATTAGTGCGAATATAAGTATAAAATTACATTATATACATTTTCTAAGAACAAAAAGTTTGACATTGTTTTTGTATTCGGTTAAAGAATTAGAAGACCTTCGGTACCATCCTACATTGAAAAAGTCATGGTTATAGCAAATTCAATAGAAACGTAAAAATGATATTGATGCCGTCAACGCACCTCTAAAGTGTCACTATAAAATTTGGCAGAGTTTAGATATTAAATGAAGCAAATTCAATAATTTTGTTCTTTCAGGATCATGTTTACAGTTTGTTTTTGTCAGGAGCACAAAAAGCTTTCTGTGGGTTTAATCAAAAGAGTTTTTTCAATTTTACTGAGAATTAATTCACAGCAAGATCTTTTTTCTAAAAGGTCTGACAAAAATGAACGTATTGTGCGATTCCTAAAGTTTATTTTAAACCCCGTCGCCAATAAACCATAGATCGGTGCTTGCCTATGAGAAACCAGAGTGAGTTATCTTTTCATAACCAATGTAGGTAAGGGAGATAATGAATTTGTCTCCCTTTTAGCCTGAGGACAAAAGGGAGAGAATTTAATTATCTCCCTTACCTACATTGGTTAAGAAAAGATAACTCACTCTGGTTCCTCATTGTAGTAACTTTGAATCAATTTTGAGATTCATTTCGGTCATCATCAATAAAGTCGAGGAGCGCATGTCCAATTTTGATGCACAAGATGGCTTATCCTCAAGGTTTAAAATGTTGAAAACCAAAACAATTATCCAAACACTGAAGAGCAAATTAAAACAAATAAACAAAGAAACCAACAAACAAAATGACTAAAAGGGTAAAGACAAAACCATCTAAGGACAGAGCTTTATGCACGAGGGAGATACTGTTTAGTTTTCACAAAATTTAATGTTTTAGTAACAGTACATTTAAAGTATCAATATTGAACTAACGTCGAAATACTAGTTACTGAGCTGGTAAATCTTCGGGGAATTTGATTTGGCATAAAAAGCATTAAATTTTGAACTGAACATGCATTACATCGTATTTGATTCAATGTTTTAAACTTGTGGTCAAACTTAAAAGTTTTGTATAATGGCATCTAAATGTCATGACTGCTGTGATCTGCAGCATTAGAAAATTAATATCAACGGACCAGAAATTCCTTTCACGGCCCATTTCCTTCAAGGATATTAACAAATGGTAGATTTTACTATGGAGAGTTCTGAGAATAGATCAAATATATAATATATGATGAAAAACATGTATTTAAAAAAAAAATTATTTGTAATGATCAAAATTGTCAATTTATAATTTACAAAGTTGGCCACCGGCATTGCCAAAACAAAATTGCGTTTAGCACATGAATGGAACACTGGTGACCGATTGCTCTTACCAAATAATAATCATCAGCCTGTCAACATTGAAGTCGTAAGTTCGACTCCAGTTCGACGTGTGTTCTTCGCCGACCAGAATTGCCAGTTTTTCTGGGAAGGTTAGAGGGTCTCTCCCGCACCAGTACCACACATTAGATCTGCATCGAACATTTTTGTCTAGTTTTATCTTGATTAAGACAGGTTGAGATCAGTTCATAACAGTGCAAATTAATGGTGAAACTTTACCCGTGATGAACTGATCTAAACTTGTCTTGATCGACATCAAGACAAGACAAGATATCTTGATTTAATCTTATTGATTTTGATTTAAAATACAGTGATGCAAAACATCACGAAAAAATAAGAATAAAAAAACCAGAATGGCCGTTCAAAATCAAACGTGTGTTACTCATGCGGGTTCTTCGTCAATAATAATTGGCTGACCCAATCACGAGTGTGGTGGGGAAGGGGGGGGGGGGGGGCACGGGGTAACTCACTGATATTTAGATGCGGGACGTGCGACAATTTACAAAACTGACGGAGATTTCGGGTCGGGATTTTTTGACACTCTGGAGAATTCCGGTCAGGATTTTAGAAATTTCTGCAGATAATTATAAAGCACTGAGGAAAATTCAGGTTGACTTTTTCACATAAAAAGACGATCAAAAGTAAAGTCAAGAAATACCAAAGGAGGGAAAAATCGAAACAACTGACAAACTCCGTAGAACAACGAAGACAAGACCAAAACAATACATGCATTACATTAAAACCTAAAAACATATGAACAACATGGACCCCACCAAAAACCGGGGGTAAACCCATATGCTTCCGAAGAGTAAGCAGTCTCTACTTCCTGCAGGACACCCGCTATGCTGTCCATGTAAAATCCGGTATGAGGAAGGGATAAGATTAATTGAATAATGTGTAATATACGTACTAGTAAATCATATATAAATGAAGATTTTTAATGCCAGGTGTATTAATTTTTTCTTTGATATCATAACAAATGTTTCAATATATAAATGTTAAATTATAAATATGTCTCATCATGATAACTGCGTTTTATTATTTTTGAATAATTTCGGGTAGGTAATTTTAGCTTTCCTGGGTATTTTCGGGTCACAAATTCGATATAACGTGGATAATTTTGGGTAAGGGTTTCAGGTTCATCGACGCACCCCCCGTCATAAAATGGTCAAGCTACTCCCCTCCCCGTGGACCTAAAATAGCCATTTACACTGAAAGTGGTCTAAAACCGCCAAAACCGTTCTCTGATACCAATTTTGTTACCAATGTCCAAGTTCTGGCTAGTTGAAACAATGTCTGAAATTATTATATGTCGGATAGATCTAACTATCAAAATGGCGAAAAAAAGCTTAAAACTGTCTAAGTACAGAGATATGCGTGGGAAAACACTCCCACATGTAAGTTTCAAAAATGTTTTATTTAGGTTATTGTATTTCTTTTTATGGCCATAAATGTTATTAAACAGGGAAGTTTAAATATCAACACGTGGCCAGTTGCACTCAAAGTTAACATTCATCTGATGTGATCGAGCCCATAACAACATTACTGTACATCTAGAAACATAACAAATTTAGGCAACTGACAGGTGGTCTGTATCAAAACATTTCCCTAATCAACTGTAATGAAATTAGTCTTCTCGTATGAAGGACACATAAAAAAGGCTACGACATCATGGTAGATAAACAACTTTGATGAGGAAGGCCACATCAATATACTACACAAATCTAAATAGAAAATGATTATAGTACTCATTTAACAAATATGACTTGCCTTAATAATTATGTTGTTTAACTCGATTTGAACATGACCCTTAGAAGTTTTTAGTTAAAAATATGATGTTGTATTGATTCATTAATATATACTAGTACATTAGTATCACGTTTAATATTTTATGAAATAAATAAATAGAGCATGACTACATGGACTAGCTGGTACAATTCCAAATAAAGTAAACTTAATGGACAGTGGCAACCAGGTGCATATCAGGACGAGAACATGTTGATATGTTAATGAATATGATCCTTGCATTGTACTAGACCGACACGCTAAGTCAGATTTTTAATGTGCTAGCTCACGAGGTAACTGTCCGCAGGAAGACATATCACCAGTAACGGGGTGGTCTTCATCTTAATAAACTTCCAGGTTCTCAGCATGTGTAAGAAAATAATAATCGCTTTCCCTGATTAAGTACGAGCGTTAGCGAGTACTTATCACGAAGAACGAGATTATCATTCTCTTACAAACTTAGAATATTATAAAGTGCTCAAGGCTGAAATGACCGCTTGATTGGTTTTAATTAAGTATAATTGTTTTCAAGGTTAGTGCAAGGTTTATAGTTAAAGCATGATTTCCTTTTAGACACTTCATTTATGAATTAGTTGTAGTGATGTAAGGCATTTGTAATAATTTGGGAAATTTTAATTAATTGCATCTTAATCATTCAAAGACACAACAGTACGATGCAATAGTGTTTCCTTATTGTGAGTATGAATGTAAAACATGTAAAATTTTAAGTAAGGAATTATCTTTTTGTTTATTTACAGTTTAAATAAATAAATTTCAAAATAGGAGTTACAACTATATTGTATTCCACAGGGAATGGCCCCTGTATACATTATTTAAATACTACTTCATATATGAAATAATTAGCTAAAATGTAAATGTTCAAATCAAATAAAAAGAATTAATCAGCCTTTTATATATTAAATTCTAATATTAATTTTACCTCTTGTTTTATTATATCTGAATACTTGAAATGTCAATTCTTACCAGCCGCGGGTCAAGTAATCTGAGTTTAGAGTATTAATGCCTTTAGATAAAGATGTTGGTAAAATTTAATTAATGAGATGTTTCTTTTTTGTATTCAATAATACTATTGGTCTTATCGTGTTTAACGTTCAACATGATCGATCTTAAAAACTACAACAGTAACCTCCACTCACAAATTCTGTGAGGTGACAAATGTGCTTCAGGGCAGTTGTAACTCGTTGATAGGAATTCATTGTTTTGAATGGTAAGAAAACAATAGGATAATTCCTTACTACGAACATGTTTTACATTCATTCTTCACAATTAAGAAACATCAAATCATATAATTTCATTGGTCGAGAGCACTTTGTTATATTCTAAGTATATGTAAGAGAATGATAATCCATTTCTTCATGATTAAGTACGAGCGTTAGCGAGTACTTATCATGAAGAAACAGATTATCATTCTCTTACAAACTTAGAATATTGTAAAGTGCTCAAGGCTCAAATGACCACTTGATTGGTTTTAATTAAGTATAATTGTTATCAAGGTCAGTGAAAGGTTTATAGTTAATGCATGATTTCCTTTTAGACATTTCATTTATGAATTAGTCGTAGTGATGTACGGCATTTCTAAAAGTTTGGGAAATTTTAATTAATTGCATTTAAAACATTCACAGACCCAACAGTACAATGCAATGGTGTTTCCTTATTGTGAGTATGAATGTAAAACATGTAACATTTAAGTAAGGAATTATCGTTTTGTTCATTTACAGTTTAAATCAATAAATTTCAAAATATGAGTTACAACTATATTTTATTCCACGTGGACTACCCCCTGTATACATAATTTAAATACTAAATGTACTTCATGTATAAAGTAATTAGCTAAAATTTAAATGTTTAGATCAAATAAAAAGAATTAATCAGCCTTTTATATATTAAATTCTAATATAAATTTTACCTCCCGTTTTAATTATATCAGAATACTGAAATGTTGATTCTTACCAGCCGCGGGTCAAGTAATCTTTTTTGTATTGGTGATCATTGGTCCTAACGTTCAACATTACGGATCTTAAAAACTACAACGGTTACTTAATTATTTTTATTATTGTTATTTTTTCAAATTCAAATTCAAATTTTTTAAGAAGCTCCACTCACAAATTCTGTAAGGTAATAAATGTGCTTCGGGGCAGTTGTAACTCATTTATAGGAATTCATTGTTTTGAATTGTAAGAAAACAATAGGATAATCCCTTACTAAGAACATGTTTTGCATTCATTCTTCACAATTAAGGAACATCAAATCCTATAATTTCATTGGTCGAGAGCACTTTGCTATATTCTAAATTAATGTTAAGCAGCTTGCATATTGATTGGCGTGTCTAGTTTAAACGGACATGTGAGCGATTGCCATCACTTGGCAACATCGTTCGATTGGCGCATTGACCTTAATTTTTACTGGTAATCTTTAACAATGGTCTGTGCGAAGTTTTATCACCTCACTCCAGTCAGGCAATACCGAATACTTGTTTCTGACGGTCGAAAATTTGACAAAAAATATTGTCCTCTGAAAATGCAAGAAAAGATGAAATAAAATGACCCATCCAGTGGAATTTCTATATGAAGAAAATGTATCACAAAATACCGAATGAATTTGATGCACCGTTGACTGACAACTCATCAGCAGTGCTCGAGATCAAAATGTTGGAAATCCGGTTAAAGATATAATGATGAATTATAATAAGCACAACCATCAAAACCCCAAAAAATTAAAACAAACAGGAATCCAAACTCAGCTAAGGCTAACCTCTGCATCAAAAGGAAGAACCATAGAAATTTCTGGTAAATTTTGTCAAATTTTGAACGTAAAATTTAAAGGTATTTGAGTAATGAATAATGCCAGGACAAAAAGTCTGGCCTGATAATGCCTACGGAGACTTACAGTCAACTAGCAGTTACATAGACCCAGTGTATCACAAAATACCGAATGAATTTGATGCACTGTATGGCCATTTCGTTGACTGACAACTCATCAGCAGTGCTCGAGATCAAAATGTTGGAAATCCGGTTAAAGATATAATGATGAATTAATAAGCACAACCATCAAAACCCAAAACAATTAAAACAAACAGGGATCCAAGTTTGCGCATCTGGTACACGTAAGACCACTCATGTATCGGCAAAATTTTAAAAATCTTTTAAATTTGATATGAAGAGTCAGTATGAGGATATGTTTAAATTATTTTCATTTTTCCCAATGACACCACTTACCTATACCTCATCATGATTAGTCATAATTAGAAAATGCTTAGCCAAACAATTTCTCACATGAAGCGTTAACGGAAAGCTCTCTCAATGTGCTAATTTTTTTCCAAATTGAGGGTTGTTTTGCTTCAGTTTGTAAAACAAATTTAATCTGAAAATTCATATAACTTTCTTTCTTATACCTACACATGTCAAATCTTTCCAGTACTGTTGACCAACACAAACGGTCAAAACAATCCAAATCCTGAAACAGTAGATTTAAAAAAAAAATGATACGAATTTATTTCGGTATTTTGTGATACGTTTTATACCTAAGGAGAAAAAAAAGCAATCCATTACACAGACAAACCCTGAAGACACTGCAAAAACCACAAGCGCAACAAATAAACACTGAAAACTAAAAATCAATGAACAACACGAACTCCTATAAAACCAGGAGTGAACTCAGGTGTGCCAGAAGGGTAAGCAGTTCCTGCTTCTTATACGCCACCCGTCGTAAAGGTATATGAAGTGGGAACAGGTCTAACATCATCTTCGATATTGGAACACTGTAACGGTCAATCAATTCGTGATGACGACCGTACAATTTCCTAAGTGATGGCATCAACTTATATTATTTAATATTCTGTATCTTTTAGAGGTTTGTTGAAATGTTTGAGTGTCATTTGTACGTTAATATCAAATTTGCTACAAACATGTAACTTTTCAGTATCATTTTGTAAAATGTAATGTATTTATACAAAAAGTTTTAACATGTGTTATTACGATAAACTGACAGATGCGTGCAATTGCAGATAAGCATGGTATTCTGTCGAAGAACAAAGCAATTATATATTTGATATCTATTATAGATTACTTTTTATAGAATATTACAGGATATTAGTATTATTATATTAGAATATTTAAGTTCTTATAAAACAATTAACTGGATATTATTTCTTTTGTTAATTATAGAACAAAATTCTGTTTCAATATAAAATATTTGTATTTTTTCCAAAACTGTATCATATAAGTTTTTCAGAGAGAGGACATTGACAACCCCTCATTTTCTCTTCAGGATGTCGTTCAAGTTTCAGTCCGTGTCAGGTGGTCTGGTTTTGATACATTATAATTCAGAATGTTGAGCATCAATAAAATGTAAGGATATACAGTAAGCAATTGCTTCTCTAGCCATCAGACAACTTAGAAATATCAAAACCTTGTAAGGTAAACGGCTCATAAGGTGAATATACCGTATATGGAATATATCATTTATGTAGACTTAGTAAATCTTTAGATGCGGAAGATATCAATATTTCCCATCCGTTGTCTTGGTGTAAGAGACATCCATCCCTGCAAAAAAGCTCCATACCTTCAATATTAGTTACATGTACTATGTTTGGTATTTTATGCATTTCCTCTTGTCTTGCGTAGATTTAACTTTTGGGGTGTATAAACATGTAGCCAGGTCCAGTCAGAATGCGAATTGGAATCAGATGCTCCGCGTGGAAAGAGAAATAAAGAAATCATCAACCATGTCAGCCTTCTGATGCAAAACCTAACCACTGCAACAACACCGCAGTAGGGTTAGCAGGTGGCATGGTGTAAAGCTAAATTTATTATAGTCCTCAGTGAATCTGAAATATTTGACACTCGACGTCAAGCAACGACAAACCAATTAAGCATATATTATTATGGAAATAGAGGAAGTTAAAAACCTCAGTTAAAAGCTAAATGTATCCTGGAATCATATTTTGAAATGGTACTTGGAATATGAATAAGAGAATCTGTAAATAAGATATATGTAGAACTTGGGGTATGTTTTTTTATTTTTAGTGATTACTGTTTACATATCGACAATTTGTAAGGAAAATGTCTGTAATGCGGTATAGACTATGATCCACAGTTGTAATTGATGTCATTGTTTTCATAATGTACAATTCAGATATATTAACAGATTAATTAGAGACCACTCCCAATCTGCCACAAACTATTCAAAACCTACCCAAGTGTTTCGGGTACCTGTTTAGATCGATTAATAAGATCAAGGCCGTACCCATCATCACCGACTCAAGCCTCTGGTGTGTTATTTTTAAGACCTATTATCTTTAATGGTTTTGTTCAGAAACTGATACACAAGGAGTCGGACACTTGGTGGTCAATAGTCTATGCTTTTCTATTTTAGTTTTTTTTCACACTGTTCAAAACTTGTTTTCGGTTGAGAATGTGTGTTGTAATTAACGTATTGTATACGTTTGAGAAAGATATACTTTTTTATTTCGTTTTAGCCGAGGTGAGGTAATTTTCCAGGCTTTATGTTTTTTTGTACGCAATCAGCGGGAGCGTTTAAATAAATAATTTGTTTCATCATTCCTTTCAATAATATTCCAGTGTTTTCTGATAATTCTTCCTAACTGTTTAAAACAGGGATTAAATTTTGTAGCAAATACTAGCGATGGCGCTTTGTTTGTATTTTCAGGCCTGTATTTAAGATTTTTTTTCTCTATTAGTTAAAATAGCTTTTGACACTGCATTTTTAATTTCAGTATGTTTGTAGCCTCGTTTCATTAGATTAGTTTTAAAGAATTCAATTTGTGATTTAGTTTCATTTTCATCACTAGTACATCTGATTATTCTGGTTACTTCCCCAGTTATTAAACCTTTAAATACTGAAGACGGGTGTGCGGATGTTCTATGGAGATACTGGTAACTTTCAGTAGGTTTTCTATATATTTTAAAATCAAGTATGTTTTCTCTGTGGAATCTATTTCCTCTGAATGTGGTAGTGTCCAGAAATTGCAATTCACTACTAGATATTTCGTGAGTAAATTTCATTCAAATATAGTATATATAAGTTTATCATGAAGTTTAATCCAGAAACGCTCAATGTTTGCAAGAACATAAATTGATATCTAAGTTTGTTTTGTATATAAGTGTCTTTGTACTTGTCTGTTAAAACTTGTTTTGTTTTTCACAAAAGTTCAATGTCTTTTATTTGTTTTTAAATCTCCTGATGCAAAACAGTTCAGAATTTTAAAAAGATAAATATCCTCAGACTCATAGTGAGTGCATTACTGCATGAAAGCATGACAATGTAACAATTTATACAAAAATGTTTATTTTCTAATGTAAAAGTTACAATATAAATTCCATAAAGGTATTCCACCGTGATTTCAGGAACGTCATAAGATAAATATTCGTGCTGCTTTTAGCACCATTTACAATACAACTTTAATGTGTCTGCGTATATCCGACTATAATTGATAAATTAAATAATTTCCTGTTGGTCTGTAGAATCTGCAAAGTTTATGCCGTATTTTGAATTATTTATATTCAACAGTTCCTATCATTATATAACACTATAATTTGTTTGCTTAACTATCATTCAGCAGCACGAAATTAATTTTTATCAGTAAACCACAAAATTAGGCAAAGCATCTGTGATGGATCACTTGAACTCAACCCAGAGTTGCTTAGCGCATCCTCGTGTAACATATTGAGGGACATTCTTATTATGGGTTTCTAGGTCATTATACTGAAGCAGTGGCCGCTGACCATAGTTGGTAAGGCATTTGGAGTGTGCCAAGATCCCCCACATACCCCTGATGACCGTCTATAAATTTCGAAAAAATAGTAGGCTAATGGCCGATACAGAAGACTGAATTATCTGTCCTTACAAACTCTCTACATTTAGCAGTCCAATTGTGTCACACTTTGTGTCCTACCTCATCATTCTCATTTCTGAATTGCAGTTATTGCTGAACTGGTTCTCGTCCTAACAATGTTTGAAATTTTTAAATTTAATTTGCAACTTGACCTAGTCGCGGTATTGTTTCAACATTCAAGGTAATTGTAAATACTGATTTTTTTACCAAATATTTGAGCATCGCTTATTTTATCCAATATCTTTCTACTCTCTTTCAAATAAATTGGCTGTTAGTTTAGTTTATGATTATTTTATTGCTCATGCAAAGAGACAATAAGGATCAGACCCAAGTTACGCTAACTTACGAGGTCTTCTCCTTTTAGTATATGTCAATTGACTGTTTTCTTAGTTGATCATTACCTTGAGAAGATTGTTCAGAATCAATTAAACACGAGTTGACATCAGACATTGAAACAAATAACAGCATACAAATTTCTTTTAATGTTCGTGTACTCTTATTTCGTCTCATGACATTACTGGTCAGTGACATTTATACAACAATAGAACATATCAAAATTGTCAATACCAAATGTTTTGCGTCATGATTTCGTTATATTACTACGAAGATGATTTCTAAAAGCACAATATTTTTTCTAATACGCGAAAGTTGTCCTTGAATGTCAAAACCAGCAACACCTGAATTGAGAAAGCCGAATCCAATTATATTTTTTGTTTATTTAACGACACAAGAATCAAGGCCCTCCTGTTTGTATTCTTCTGATGTTTCTTTAATTTAATACCAATTATTATGTCATTGTATTTAAATTTGTGGAACATGACTTCCACCCTAAATGTTCTGTGATACCAAATTGGTATTCACAAATTGCGGAAAGTCGAAATGAACAACGTATACTACCACAAAGAATTTTCATCATGCTAAAAACGATTTATTAATCGTGAATTGCAATTATTACGTGCATTTTCAGAGAAAGAACCAGATCAACAATATCTGAAAGTAATCCAGAAATGGGTTTTGTAACAGGAGACAAAGGTACCAAATGATAACCTCCAATGGAGAGTGTGAAATGTGATAAAATCGGATACATTCAGTATAGAGGCTACAAAACACTTATCCTTTTTTTCTAAATTCTCAACACACCACCCTCTATATATTGAAAACTTTAATTTTAAGTTTTCTGGTCTTATTGTGTTTCAAATACTGCGGATTTTTGAATTTCAGTTTTCTTGTATTGTATTTTGTATAAACATCTGACGGTTGTATAGGTATAGAATAGAATAGAATAATCGCTTGAGAAAGCAACAGTTTGGTCATAACACACTATACCTACTATTTGGACTCAATATACTCAACGCTGTCTTTGGGTTTAATGCTTTTTGATAAACTATGCTTTAAAACTGTGACAGTAATTATCTTATAGATTACAACATTTGATTTTTATGCGTTTTTGCAATAAAGTGATATTGGATGGTATTCTGCATTTTTCACAACATTCTTAAGCCTTCCAAATTCAGGTAATATTTACTGTTGGATTTTTTCAACCCATTTTTGTGCATCATTTTTGCTCATCCAAATTTGAGATTCCGGAGTCTTTCTTTGTCCTCCCAGAAAATTCAATTTGTTATTATATTAGTTTATCATGACCTTGAGAATCTTGTTCAGAAATTATTGACATTCGGCATTGAAAATAAATGACAGCACCATGCAGATGTCTTTTAATATTGACGTAATCTTATTTTGTCTTATTGGTCAATAACATTTATCCCATTATAGACCTACATCATATCAAACTTGTCAATACCAAATGTCTTGCGTCAAGGCTTCCTTATACATGTTATATTACTAGAAACTAGATGAAGACTGAAAACATCTCGATAACAAATGTTTTACTGCCACTTTAATAAGAAAAATATGTGTAAAATTTGTCCTTATGTATTAAAACTAACAAATACCTGAAAGGACCCGTTTTATATTTCCGGTTACGTTGTAAAGTTTAAACCACAATTTTGCTTATACAACCATGACAACTATACAACAAATCATTTTTTTCATCAATGCCCCCGCCCCTACCCAAATGTTTTTAATCAATTGAGTCTTCAAGGCAAATTACAATGTCACTTTGAATCAGTACTTCTAATTGAAAGTGTGAAGTTTTATAGGAAGGGATAATTTACCCCATCGTAGTGGCAACAAGACATCTTACCCTTTTTCGGCATACTCAGAAAGCGCCAGTTACGGGTAAGACTTGTTGTATAGTATCAACACACGGACCCAGGCTTCCTAATTGAAAGTGTTAAGTTACATAGAAAAGGATAGTTTATCCCATTGTTGTGGCTACAAAACAGCTTACCATTTGTCGGCATATTAAGAAAGGGTCAATAACATGTTGTATAGTCTCAACATACAATGATCCATGGAAAGGTAAATGTGTATTTTGTACTTTGATCTAAAAACACCCCTCAAAGCAAACGGATAATCCCTATCTGCTAATTATATTGTAAGGACTAGTGTGCAGCATGTGTCACCATCGCGGCTCATCGCTGGTACATGCACATACACAAAAACAAGACATGCCTTAAGACTGAGATATTTTTAGTTAAAAACGTTGTAAAGATTTATAGTCATGACTCTGTTGTTTCATTCTTGAGTTTTATTATCTTTTGTGTGATGATTGGTCGACTGGTCTGTCTGTTGTATGGTGTTAGTTGCAGTATTGTTAACCTTTCCTGTTATCCGTTTTTTAGATATTTATCTATATTATCAAGCTATTTCAAGCTTCATCTATCAATATTTCAATCAAATATTTTTAACTTTACTCCACAAAATGGGGATGTAACAACTACTTGCGCACTCACAAATTCAATAGCGTGTACTTTCATACAAGTAAAATTAATTTATTTTCCACTATTGGTTGTTTCCCTTTATAAGTGAAACTCAATAAAGTATGTAGAAGTCGTAGTATTTGCATAACGATGGTCCCTATATTAACGTCCTCGTTTGTAATCTATTTAGGTTTTCAACTTCTATTTAATATAATCAAAAGACGAAACGAATAAGACACTAGGTTTCTCAGATTATTGTTGAATATTAAAACTAAAACGATAATATATTCGGTACTTTATGTATTGAAGTCACGTATATTATTAGTAGTGACTATAGTCACGCCAGCATCCAGAACTAAATTTGAAATGTCATTGAAGTTCTCACCGTCTACAAGCAGGAGATAGACATATTAGATTTGTAAAGTGTCCGTCTGTAAATATTAGATCAGTTTTGTTCTAGAAAAGTGAACTTAATTTGACGACGCACGATATTGAAGTTAAGGTTGAAGTTTATTAAGAGCATTTTCCTAAAAACATATAAAATATATATACAATTCATAGTCAATGTCGGAAAATATAAAATTTATTTGGGCGAGCTTTAGAAACTTGAGAAAAGGCGAGTTATAGGGAGACTTTTCCCCATGTTTCGCAGCGATACACGCCCTGTACTTTGTAATAAATAGACTCCCGTTCTTCATATACGATTCGCACATCCTGGATGGTTGTTTGACTAATATAAAAGATCAAGTACGATGTACACTACATTAGATTTGTTATACGGAAATAACCATTGACTATCCTTTACAATGAGCGAATCCAGCTTTCGTAGTCCTTCGATTTGGCGCGGCAACTATTCACCAGAAACACATTATTCACTGGAACAATTTGGGAAAACAGACGTATGCCGTCCACAAATTAGGGCTGATAAATTCGTCTACGCGAGACAAGGTTCCATTGTAATCTGCAGCTTTCGCAAAGGAGCTCGTAGAAAGCCAGTGCGTATTTTATCATCCTCTTGCAAAGCTATTCAAGATGGGAACAATCAACAGAAATTCAAAACCTTTTTCAATAAGAACATGGGTGATCTTGACTTATCAGATATGATGTTGTCATTCTATCAAAGTGACCGAAAAACAATGAAATTGTGGAAAAAATTGTATTTAACATTCGGCATAGAATGATATATATATATATATACGTAAAAACGCTAAGACAGCTTGAAGCTTTCGGCCGCGCTACTGGCCTTCATCAGCATGTTTATTGGACATGTAACATTGTAACGTCATGTCCAATAAACATGCTGATGAAGGCCAGTAGCGCGGCCGAAAGCTTCAAGCTGTCTTAGCGTTTTTACCTATAACTATCAATAGAGATTTCAAATATATATATATATATATATATATATATATATATATATATATATATATATATATATATATATCATATCATATCGAAAACATTAATCCGACAGGCCACTCAAGACTAAAATTCATACAGAGTATTATTGAAGAATAATCAAAAGACTATTTGATCAACAAAGACGATGAAAATGAACCCGCGGGGAAGAGAATTAGGCTCCATAGAGTTTCAAACGGTAGACAGCGGGAATGCTCCGCTTGTTCTATCCGGAACTGGGAAGGACCAGAAAACTGACCTAACTTTTTAAACCCAAATTTTATTCTTCAATAATAAAATATTCTTTTTTACAAATTGTTGCCGCTTTTGTCTACTAATTTGAAAAATTCGTAAGGGTTCCACGGAACCCAATGTCTCGCCTGCTTTCGCTGTTGTCTATGTTTTCAGTGTTATAGTTTGAATGTACATAATTTTTATCCACATGTTATTTATTGATCATGAAGAAGCTTCGAAGACGACGACGGAATGTAAGATCGCCATGTCTCGCTTCCGTGACAAAAGTCGCAAGCTCGACAAAAATGAACGGATAAGAAGCTATGCGCTTAATGTCACATCCATGATTCACAATGAAACACCAAAAATGGTTACCCAGAGTTTATCATTTATATAGTCTACCACAAGGCCAAATTTACCAAAAAAATTCTCCTTGTTGTAATTTGGTGCGAGTCAGATCAATTGTTTTACCGCGAAACAGTCCTTTTAAATTTTTCTTCATCCTTAGACAAATTCAATTTATATCATTACGGAAAATATCTCTAAATTTTTCAATATTCAGAATCAATATTCCCTTATTTTACCCCTTTATGGAGACTGAAGTTGCGCTATTGTTAACGTCATGCTATTGTGAACGTCACTGGACAATCGGCTGTAAAAAACAGCTTGATACTGAACGAAAATGTATGTGAATTTCTCGTGGCACTGAAAGAGTTAATATGAGGATTTGGTTGATAAAGTAGAACAAATGTAGAAGAATGGAATACATTGTTTTTGTTGCTTTATCATACAAAAAATACAAGAAACCCTACAACTACGTTGACCTATAACAGATCTTAAAACCACTTCAGATATCTTAATACAAGTAAAGACAGTATAGAAATAAAAGGAACAATTGTCAAACAAAGTGTACGGTATTAATAAATACAAAAATTGAGTCTGTTCTTCTAAAGGTGTAAATGAACCGGATTCTTGCATAAAGCGCAAAAAGTGTCCATCAGGCAATACTAAGAATAAAACTGTACAGTCTTCGCTTACATGTCGAAAGATGGTAGCCAAAATATGTGAAGGCTCCTTGCTTAACTGAGAAAATGACAATATAGAAAACCTCTTTGATCAAGTTTGAACATAGTATTTTCTTTGTTATCTGTAAAGGAGATATAGAACTTATATAAGTAATTTAATAGAAAATTTGGCATTAAGTGATGCTGTTTTCCTAATAATTTATTCTTGAAAGTTCTTGAAGATGAATGTAATGATACATTTAGTTTTCTCCAATTTAATGTCTGCAAAATAATCTGAATTTAGTATTCAATACATAGGTGCTGTCACCATTACATATTGCAGATAATTGTTTCTCTTCAACAGCGATGATCATAACCAAACCAATTATTGAAAGGTCTAAACTATTTCAGATTTTTAGTAAATGTCCGTATGTATTATTTGCTATCAATTTAGATCCTTTCAGTTCCTGTTATGAAAATTATGAGTTTATTTTAGTTAATTGTGTTGAAAGTGCAGATGATAGATTTTGAAATTCTGTTGAAATTGTGTTTTCATCTCCCTCAATCAAAGTTAACACTAAATGGCTAAAATGTTGATTTATAAGTATTTCTCTAATTATTCAAATGTTTATTTTTTTGACTAAAGGTTTGGTCATTAGCATACGTGATGAAGGTTGCGCAGACATGCGCATGAAACGCATGGGTTTATTTTCTATCTTTCTATGAATGTACATTTTTTTCAATTCTTAAAAAGATTGCTAAATATCTTAGAAATGAACTCGTTAATAACTAGCAGAAATCTAGCTTCTAGTTTGTAAAGAAATATTATGATTCTTTCCAAATGTGAACATATCTTCTCAATAGAGGCAGAGCCCATAAGCACAATACATTAACCTCAATTGTAAACGACGGAAGAATGTTACAGTTTTCAACGATACATTGATACAAAGATCCAAACTCAATTAATTTGAATGTAGTTGATTGTAATTTTGTTTTCAAAAGAAAACTGATTATCAACAATAGACAAATATAATAAGAAACTGACGGCACTCAAGACGTAGAAAAAAAAAGAATTAAATTGTCAAGGGTAATGTTCACGGGTTCTTCTGTTGAGGACTAGAAATTTGATAACAATCATGTTCTTTGAAATTGTAGTATAAATTAAGATTTACAAAATTTAAATCCGAGGATGTGTTATCAATTTCCGACTCATCTGTTGTTCTCAAAGCCGAAATAATAACTAAAAAGTTCAAGAATAAATTCAAATGACAAAATGAGGCGTGCACATCGTGTAAATCAAAATTCAACATGCAGCAGTATAACGGATATTAATTGTTCCCCATGCCTTAACATGGATTTTATTTTTTTTTGTACACGTTGAAGATGCCAAGTCTACTTTGAAAGTGTACAAATACTAAGAGAATACATGTTGCTTAGTACAGTGTGTAACACCTATCATTTCATTTAAATTTAACCAAACGCTTTAGCTCTTGGTGAGGTAAATGGAATCTGTATGAAAAACATAGATCTTAAAGATTTAAAAGACAGGCAGAAAGGGGGAGATATATGTGCCTAAACAAAAACAAGCTTTTATTTGTTCTCGTCATGAAAATGCATCAGATATTTGCCTTTGCCAGTTAAAAAACAATCTAGCAACCAAAGTTCATCTGGAAAGTTGAATGAACGGGAATTAATATTGTTAAGATACCATTTTCGTATAGGATAAATAATCCATTTATTACTACATCCGTCAATGAAATATGTATTCAAAGTACATGACAAACAGATATACCGGTACTAAAGACTAAACACCATATTGTCAACGGAAACTTTTACATTAAACGGAAGGGAAGTCATCGTCTGTACGATTGCCACATAAATCATTTTCCAATTACCGGAGACTGTCGGGAAGTTAGGAAATAATTCACAGAATATTTGTAGAAAATTACTGTCTTTAACATAATAATTCTATCAGGTGACAGTTATTGAATGTATTCCAATAACAAATGACTCTATTGAAACACAAGACGTGCCGAGAAAAAAAATAATTTTCACAACTTGTTGTATTCACAGAATATAACAACCGACTGTATTTTTTTGTAACGAGGGTATGTAACATAATTAATTGTATATTGTGAGTATGGTTTTTAATTCAGAGATCTTCTAATGTCGGCTAAACGTCTTCACAACTTGTTAATATGGGGTCCACTTAGAACAAAATAGAGTGTGGGCACATGGCTCGTGATAAAGATGTTCCGGGACCTCTACTTTGTATTCCCATTGTAGGGTTGTTTAATTGGCATTTACCCCATACCTCCTAAGTAAGACGGTGCCGTGTTAAAACGTTGGCTATGTCAGACATAAGAAAAGACGTATGACTACATGAAAATAAAACTTCAACAGGGAATGTCCAAATATCTCACTGAAACGTGTTAGCATACAAATGGTATTAATTATAAGCCAATTTTTTGTCTTTGAAGGGACTTAATTTTGAAATTTATAATTTACAAAATGGGAAATATAACACTTCTATTTGTTCTTTATCTTTTAGTAATGTCTCATAAAGTTTATCGGAAAGGTCCACAAAATAATATACAAGAACGGTAACTTTTGATAATACATGTATAATATAATATAATTTAATTTATGTTACCTTAAAGTGATTTCATTTGACAATAATTTAATATTGGATGTAACGCGTCATTTAATTGGTCAATTTTTTTCTTTTATTATATCATAAACTAAATTTTCTTTTTTACTATGGGGTCATCAAAGGGAATCCCGACGTTTTAGACGTTAAAACAACTGTTGGAATCAAATTATAAGGATTGACAGTTATTTTGTTTTCGGTCTATTCGAAATAACCTCAATGCACATGGTGCACACTTTCAAATAACCCGCTAAACCGGTTATTTAGTGTGCATAACGTGATTGAAGTTATTTCTTCATAGACTGAAAAAAATATAACAGTCAATCCTTCAATAGATTTTTTATTTATTCACCGGTGAGACAAAATTTTTTTAAGTATGCACTTACAGTGTATCGACATCATTACTGTTCTATGTTTTCTTAATATACTGTGTTGTAAAAAGAATAATTCGCAAGTGCAAGTAAATAAAATAACATGAAGGAGAAAAGGATTGATTCATTATTTGCTGAATGTCCAGCTTTAAATAAATCAAACAGTTACGGATGATTCAATAAATATTGAGTAGACACGGGATAGTGTGATGTTCAAGAATAAGGATGGGTTATTAAGACCACAACAAATAAGATTGTTAAGTTGGATCAGTAATGTAGCGTTGCAACATTTTATTTAAAGACAAATCCTTAAGAAGAGTTTTTGCAAGGGTTATTTATGATGCCAAATGCAAGGCACGTGCGCTTTCCCGTCACTTGGAACGTTTTTTTAGTCCCCGTTGTTCAATTTCTTTCGTTAGATATTTGAAAAAACCATCATATTAAGTACTTTATAATTTATAGATTATTACATGGCAATTTCAATATCGGCCCTGGTTTGATATGGGTCGAGGGATGATACCAGGGGCGATATGGAAAATGCCATGAAATGATCTATTTATCACATATTTTAGATTTAAAAAAAAATGGAGAAAAAAACAAACAAACAAAATATGGATTTTCGAGGGCCAATATGGATTTTCGAGGGCCAATACGGATTTTCGAGGGCAAATATGATAAAAAAATATCGATATTGGCCCCGGGGACAAATAACCGACTCCGACTTCCGGCTATTATTGCACATGCAAAAACGTACATATTAGTAAAAAACATGTGATAATATTATAGTATTATTGCGTAATGTTTTCCATATTGGCTTAGTTATTGGTCCGAGGCAAGTCATATTGGACTGAGGCGAATGGCTAGCCAAGGACCAATATCTAAGCCAATATGGAAAACCTTGCGCAATTATACCTTTACTGACTAACCAGTCCAATATGTCGTATTGACTAGTCCAATATGATCCTTCAATGCCTAACAAGTCCAATATGTCATATTGACTAGTCAATACGGAATATTGGACGTATATGTGTCGTATTGGCGTACTTTGACATTTTGTATTGTATTGACAGGTTTTATCATATTTAGGCTGATATTCTATTGTTTGCCAATAAAGATTAATACATGAACTAATCCATATCGGACCGGGTATCATCCCTAGACTACCAAATCGGACCGAGAGCTTGCTCGAGCTCCGATATGGGTCGAGGGATGATACCCGGTCCGATATTGATTAGATCATGTATTAATCTGTTTATCACATACTGCCTAAGTACGTATTCCGAACGCACATGGTCCAATATAGCAATATCAGCCTGACCACGTGTCTCAACCGGTCTGATATGGCCAAATAAGACCGTGTACATTCAAATAGCACTTGAATAATGCTTTATTAGCTGGGGTGTGCAGATATCGGTTGTTCACTTCCGGTCGTTACACATGTGCAAAAACCATCATATTTAGTACTATGTATATGATAATAAGTAATATTGTATGACACTGGATCTGAATTCCTAATATATACTATATACAGTATATAAACAAACAACTAAACGAATAGCAAGAAAGGTCAACAATGACATACCAGTCAATAAACGAAATTCAGAACTTCAGACAAAAAATGAAATAAAAGACCACAGAACACAAACATCGCAACAACAGAGAGTCAGGGTACACTGTAACTTGACTTGGTACATTTGTACAGACACTGAACAGTGGTGGAGTTAAACCTGTTTGACGGGTGTCAAACCTCCGCATTATCCACCCCGATCCTCTGGTGTTTAAAACACACTATAAAATTCAAAACAGTAACTTTCTCTTTGTGCTGATTCTAAGTTTTTTTCTGCTCTTTTATGTTGCTTTCGACTGAAGGTCTGTTGATTTGATGGTGTTTTGTCATTGTTTGCCGACCGCCTCGGTGGTCTCGTGGTAGCGTGCTCGCCCCGAGTGCGGAAGGTCGCGGGTTCGATCCCCGGCCGGGTCAAACCAAAGACATTAAAATTGGTATTTGCTGCTTCTCCGCCAAGTACGCGGCATCTAGGAGTAAGAGCAAAGACTGGTCGGCTCGGAGTCAGTATAATGTGTCCGAGTGAGGTGATATGTCTTCCTGCGGACAATTACCTCGTGAGCTGGCACATTAAAAATCCGACTTAGCGTGTCGGTCTAGTACAAAGCAGGGATCATATTCATTATCATATCAACATGTTTTCGTCCTGATATGCACCTGGTTGCCACTGGACGTTAAACAATAATTCATCCATCCATCCATCATTGTTTGCCTTTCCGGTTATACACCTTGACATTGGTCATTGTGGGCGAAATCCATTTGTAACAGCACTTTTCCATACATAAATACTGAGATAATAACTCGTGTTTCTTTCAGTTCTTGCCATACTGTGTGAAGCGCAACTCGAAGACAGACAGCTGAATTGCAAATATTGTGTACAAAATGTTCCCCATATTCAACCGCTGTTAAACTAAATGTTTTTCAGTCGTACATAGGTTACACGTTAGATAAATGTTTTATACAGAAGAGTAATAAAAGATGGTTTTTCTGAAGCTAAACTCGAATTTAATTATGAGGCAGGATTCTATTGTTCCCATAAAGATACAGGATCGTCATTATACTAGCTCAACCAATTCGAGCACACCTCCACGGATTAATATATTTAATGCGTTTCACTCTACAAGATCTCTTTCAGATAATATCTGTTTAATATGACGTTTTAGATACAATACAAAACTTTCTATAAATGATCTCAAAGCCACATTTTTGTCAAGTACAAATGTCCCAGTAGGGCTTCAGGAGCATAATGTACCATGACTGCAAATTACATTTCTTTTTGACAGAAAATGAATTGAGACTAATGATTAAATCAGCAATTGCTGTAGACACACTTTTCTAAGGTTGAAACACACTTCGTAGCGTCTGTGCATATAAGGTATATATTGTTTTCAAAGTTTTATATTGCAAGTTCTTTAGTTTTTTTGTTGTGATTGATTTTCTGCGGATTGTAATGTGTTTTTACTCCTTTATTGTGTCTTCGTAGTATGTTTTTGTCGTGTTATTGTTTCTTCTTGTCTTTGGATTTTGGTGTTGTGTATGTTTATCAGTTATGGACTTTAGAAGTTAATACATTTTATATGGAGCTGGTAGAATGATATTGACCAAGGACTTTAGTCGATATCATATTACTAGGTCCATATATAATGTATTGACCGAATTAAAAGTCCTTAATTGTTATATGACATATCCACTGTCTGTTTTCAATCAAGAAACCTTCAAACAATAAAGCATAAAGTTAAACAGATTTAATCAAAGAAAGTTGAAAAAAATCAACATTTTGACAATATTGAGAAATTTTACGAAACAAATCCGGATCCAATTTTATTAAAAATGAGTCAATATGCTTTTACAAGTGGTCAATACACGAAATATCCTGGTAATCATGTGACCAGACGAACCAATGAGAAAACAATAAAAAAAAACACTGCATATGTAATATTTACAAATAATTACTTATGTCTTTGCCGTTAAGTTGTACGAAACATCCGGGCCATTTGGTCTAGATACCTTAAAAAGAAAAGAAAAAAAAAACAAATGGCGGAAAAATACAAAGTAAATCACTATTGCAGACGTCAGAAAGGAAAATGTTCCATGTTAAATGTAGCAGAAGAAAAGAAAAAACAATACCAACATTTAAAAGTACCCTGTTCAAAATTCATGACTGACACGACAAGATTTAGAGTCAAATTCGAAGTAAGGCTACTGTTTTCTTCTTGTGACGCAATCGCTTCAAGACACTAATAGCGAAACGTCATGGTACAATGTACAAGTGAAAATCTAGTATGTCAGCATTTTATACGAATATTTTCACACGTTTTTGTTTAGTTTATAACCTTACATTTTTTTATATCGAAAAATACATTTTACTCTGGTTTCTCGAAAGAACTTTGTGTCTATCTTTAGATACTACATCAAGCGATTAATTTTTCATCCTATGTAATTGAACGCCCACATTGCAAAGGTACTGAATAAAATGGTGTTTTCTCCAGCAATGACTTATGATGTAAGATTTGACTCAAAGAATATTGGCGGTACAATTGTGTAGATGTTCAATCGACTGAAAACAGACAACAAATAAAGACATTATTATAGGGATTTTCAATGCACAACATACGTCTTAATTTGCATCTTCATTCATTGTCGAACATAATGTCTGACTTTGCTTACTGTATATTCATATTTATATTTACATAAATCATTAAATACATGTAAATTAGAGAATCATAAATACTTATAGTTAATATTCGTTAATGATATTGTGGCCATTGTATGGTCTTCTTTCATTTTTTTTTCAGTTGATGTATTCAATTCCGGTGTTATAATGCACAGTTGGATGAACACCGTTATGTAATAAGGAGTGTACAAATGGTCTATTTATTTTCGACTTTCAGATGTTTCTGTACTGGTAGAAGACACATTGACAGTGTTCAATTTATCACAAAATAAAGTATTCTTGAATAAAATTCGCAAAAACAGTCATATTATGAACTATTAAGTTTTCTGGACTAGATTGTATGGTTTCTTTAAATCAAAAACATCAAAAATACATCCTATTTTGTATCACGATTTATATTGAACTCAGTGACTGACTGTATAGCTCTATACTTTTTTTGTTATTTGTTTCAACCTTTTTTCGGTACATCTTAAATTTTGACTTGCTTTCCCTATGATTCCCTGAATTAATTATCTAGCTAAACCTAAAGTATTAGTTTACCATCTCACACACATATCTCTTGTCAGTAATGTTTGGACAAAGTCATGTATACTTTGTCATTTAGCGTTTACTTTGACCCCTATGATACATATATCAGCAACTATACGTTTCTGTTCTGTAACCATTCGTAAGCATGCTATTTTCAATTTTGTTCAGGTGAAAAGTACAAGATAAAAAAAACTACTTTGTCTAAACTAAGAGATCATCACTAATTTATTACTAATTAACTGTTTTAAATAGAAAAGGGGCATCGAATAACACTTCGAACTTTTTTGAAAGAAGATTCATTAGTCGAAACACGTTGATACATCTGTAAGTGCCGATTCTGAATGTATCCGTCATGTTTCGTATTATATATATGGAGTTTACTTTGACGTCACATTGTCCCCAATTATACCCACAAAACGAAGCTTGGACTAGCCTATTATATATATTAACAGTATTGGACGTTAATAAAATAACAATCCAAAGATACTAATATTAGATATAGTAAATTTAATAATTATAGATTATCGGGTTTTCTGCACATTGATATCGTAAAATATCAGCCGCGAGCCACAATATGAAGATTTTTGGCGAGTGAGCGCAGCGAACAAGCCTAAAAGATTCATATTGGGTCGAGTGGCTGATATTTTACAATATATTTACGCAGAAAACCCGATAATCTGTTTATCGTACAAATTCTGTACGTTTTAGTCGCCCATGTAAGACATTTTTTACGCTTTTTTGTCCTCCTGGAGGTAAGCTTGATAACGTCTGCTCTCACAATGTGACGTCGCTAATATGTCCTGCTCTCATATTGTGACGTCGAGATAATGTCTCCTAATACGTCACAAAGTCTTAATACAGAGATTACAGAGCGACTGAGCAGGGTGATATAGACGCAGGGAAGTACAATAAATGATGAATATACGCAACAAATACAAGGTTACATTCAATTTCTTCTTCACTTTGTCATACTTATTCTGATAAAATGTCCTGGAGTTGTTTTTCAACTTAAATCTCAAGTCACTTCTGGATGTTAATATTCCTACACAATCATAACAATAACAACAAAGGTAAGATTGTGTGATCGCAATCTCGATTTCAATTAAATTTTAGTGCTCCTAATTGCATGTCTTCAAGTAGTGATGCAACAGCTTCATAAAAGTACCGTTTAGATAGTGATAAACAGCTTCGCTAATTAGTTGTTTGTCATCGTATGACACGAAAAATTAGAGTTCGGTTGAATTTCCAATAACATGTGAGAGAAAAACGGACGTATATTAATCAACACTTATGATATTTGCATTGAATTGATAGCTTTATCCTGAAAATCAGCTGTTTTCTTTTAATTAAAAAACGTTGATGATCAGTAGAATTTAACATTTACTTCATGTTATTAGAGAATTGTATTGTTTGGCTATTGATATCATTCTGTAATTAACTTCAATGATCGTACGGTTAGACTGTACTCTTTACAAAAATGATTACTTACTACCTACGCTTTTTCGTCATACCACAAAACAATTAACAGCGAATAAACGATAATAATTTTTTTTTATTGTCTGAAAATGTTTATATTATTGTGTTTCAATTTATTAGGGTCACATCTCTCTTTTTGTTTGAGATTACCCTGTCTTCAAACAGTCATTTTGAAAGTAAAAATGTATCTTATAAAGTGGGATTTAATTTTTTTTTGAATTTTAACATGTAAAAATACGTTACACACGTGAAACGTGTCCCAGAAATAATTTCGTCAAAACCGTAAAAGAAGCAAGAACATATACCTCAAGCATTTTATCCCTCATAATTACACGTTATTTTCTCTTCAATGTATACAAACGGGGTATTTGCCATGTCCTTTCTTCCCCTTTGCAGAAGGAAAAACCCTTCAGAGGGAGGCTTATTATCTTTATCATGGCTGTTTTTTTTAATAAATGACATTTGGTGTAATTAAACAGATATATCATCAGCGGTCGGCATAATTGTAGTCACTAGGCGAGACTAAATATCCCTCCACTACCCGTTCGGGATATTTTCCGTCTTTCGACTTGTGTTTATTCCAAATATCACGATTTATCGGTTTAAAATATACTAATATAGCCGCTGTGGATATATTTGTTTAACACAATAATAATCTGATACATTAAAATATTTTTAAAATAGAAAGTGTAATAAATATTTACGACGGATTTCTTGCATTCATCGATAATGTGCTAATGATACTAAACAAACAAAGTAACACGATATGTGACGTCCATAAATGTTGGTAAATAGAAATACAATGAGAAGATACTGAAGCATTATTTCTCATTTTTGTTTATAATCGACAATGTGTGTATTTTCCAGCTGGAACGCCATGTAGTCGACTTGTTTTATACAGAAAACTGGAATATTCTAAAGACAACACAGACACTTATCAGTGAACTATCTTACCCATGTAACCCGCCTTGGTGGTCTCTTGGTAGCGTACTCGCTTGAGTGCGGAAGGTCGCGGGTTCGATCCCCGACCGGGTCAAAGTAAAGACATTAAAATTGGTATTTGCTGTTTCTCCACGAAGCACGTGGCCGGGTCAACTAAATAAAGACATTAAAATTGGGTCTTTGCTGCTTCTCCACAAAGCACGTGGCATCTAAGAATAAGAGCAAAGATCGACTGGTCGGCTGGGAGTCAGTATAATGTGTCTGAGTGTGATGATACAGTTTGTCTTCCTGTGGAAAGTTGCCTCGTGACCTAGCACATTAAAAATCCGGCTCACCGTGTCGTTCTACTACACAGCAGGGATTATGTTCATTATCATATCAACATGTTCTCGTCCTGATATGCACCTGGCTGACACGTGACGTTAAACAACACTTCATCCATCCATTTAACCTATGACTGTGAAGATGAAATCGAACACACCGGGATACTGCCAAAAGGTAAAACTCGCACCTGAGTGAGAGGGTTGACATGCTTGTTAAAAAATGTATCATTGTTTGGAAAGAAAAAAAAATAGACGTTTAAAGCATATGAGGCCATCTTAGTATTATACTATACCCCTGTCAATACATCATTTTGTGAAAGGATGAAAAGATGGTAATTATATTGCAATATACTTAAAATAAGTCGGTTACTAGAAAGTTGCATAATCGTTATACTTTGTTAAGCTTCTGTCTTCTGCAAATTTCAGCAAATTAATTTATAGAACACTTCAGTAGATTTCATGTACGTTCGGACGGCAAGTATTTCAGAATGAGATGGATCGCGGGCTTCACTTGAAGTTCGTGTATATATTAATCTTGTCTTGTTGTCAGTTTTTAAATGGAGTTAAACTCTACAGAGACCAAACCTAGTTTGTTTTTATGCAGATACTTGGTCACAAATATGATGAATACAGCATTGCATCTTTACAAGACCAAGTATGATAAGATTAAAGTGGTGCTCCGTCAGCTTGAAATTATCGGAAATAACCCCGAAAAGTTTGTGAATAAATCTCTGTATATCTACATTGTAGTAACGTTACAACAATGTAGACACCATAGTTCCGTAGAAACGGAAATTTGATCATTTTTGGTATTATAATCTGATCTTCCGCGATTTGGTTATTGCCTAGGTACGACTACTATCGAGACTGGTTCCTGGACATCAATAGAAGAAATATACTGAAGACCGGAAATCTGATCACATTTACGACTAATCATTGTCGTACGAATGTTTGTGAAAATGTATGAAACGCCATATCTGTCTTACGTAGAGGTTTTTTTGTTAAGTATGCAATTAATTCATTATATTATGTACATTGTAGTTATTTCATTATATTATGAAATTTCTTCTTTATATTAGTAGACACTTTATTTCGTTATGTAGTTGTTTCATTATGTTATGTGGTTACCTTTTTATGTTATGTAGTTAATGTGTACCTCATTGTGCTGTGTAGTTACTTTATTATATTACGTGGTAACGTTATTATGTTATGTACTTTCATGTATTTTATTGTATTATGTAGACATTTTATTATATGTTATGGCTTTTTTTTCCTTATATTATGTGGTTACATCATCACATTATGTACGTTTTTCTTTATGAGGAGTGGTTGATGCTCATATTATTATTCTGTACAAAAATATTTATACCTTATTACATGCAATAATACAATAAAGTAACTACATAATATACTGAACCGCAAAAGAAACGTCGCTTTTTCAAAATGTTAGCAAAATTCAAAATAAATATTAATTAATGATTTTTATATAATCAGTATTACGATTACATCACCAGGTAAGATTAAATTACCTGTGAATTAAATTTTCGGTTGAATAATTTTCAGTTGATATCGTAGAGCGACCGTACCTAAAACCGCTCGTGGGACACACTTGGCGGTAATTTTTCTTAAATCTTAAATGTTCGTGAAATTCATGCTCCTTTATGGGTATAAAAGGCCGGAGAAAATTAAAGAGTGTTAGTATCAGTGTTGACACAGAAGCTATGCCACGTCTGACTCCACAACAGAGAGAACAGGCCATTGGTCGATTGGATGCTGGGCAATCTGCCAGAGTTATTGCCAACGACTTCAACTGTGCTGTTCGAACAATTGAACGTCTACGGACACGGTACAATGCAACAAACAGCACAAATGACCGTCCACGGAGTGGTAGACCCCAAGTCACTACCCCTAGACAGAATAGAGGCATTGTTCGTCACCATTTGATGAATCGGTTCACCCCAGCTGCCGAAACTGCCAGAAACACTGTTGGAACACATGGACGACCCATAAGTGATGATACGGTTCGTCGGCGATTAGCTGCTAAAAACATGAGATGTCGCCGTCCAGCAAGAGGACCTATTCTTACTCCTCGACACCGTCAAGCTCGTCTTCAGTGGGCCACTCAGCGACAGAATTGGCGAAATCGACAATGGCGTAACATCATCTTCTCTGACGAAAGCCGTTACTGCATTTCAACAGCCGATGGCAGAACCAGAGTGTGGAGAAGACGCGGGGAACGTTACGAAGACAGCTGCATTCTGGAAACAGACGCGTGGGGAGGACCTAGCATCATGGTATGGGGTGGAATCGGCCTTAACGTTAAACTTGGTCCAGTCATCTTTCAGAACCTTGGCCCAGGCAGAGGAAATGGCGTAACAGCTGCCCGTTACATCGACCAAGTCTTGACACCCCATGTTCAGCCCCATTTCGCACGTCATCAAAACAAGACTTTCCAATAGGACAATGCACGTGCGCATACCGCAAGAGCCACAAGAGACTTCCTACAGCAGAATAACATTAATGTTATGGATTGGCCGGCTTTGAGTCCAGATTTAAACCCTATTGAACATTTATGGGACGAAGTTCAAAGACGGTTGAATAATGAGCAGCCAAGTCCGACAACTGCAGCTGAACTTTCACAAGCGTTTCAGAGAGTATGGGCACGTATTCCGATGGCGTTTATTAATCGGCTCATCAACTGCATGTACCGAAGATGTGCCGCAGTAATTGGTGCCGGTGGAGGACATACACGTTATTAACGGACGTGGGAGCACAGCATTGAAAACATGTGACGTTTTTGTGAACATTGTAACCAAAAGACTGTAAATCATTCATTAAATTTTGTAAAAATTAATTTAAAATATATAAATGTCACTTTGAAATAAATGTATGTGAACATGTCATTTTGTGCGACGTTTCTTTTGCGGTTCAGTGTATAATGATTGATTGATTGAATATTGTTTTACGCCGTCTGGGCGACATTTAAGCCATATCACGGCGACATAACATAATGAGATAACTACATAAGGTAATAAAGGAACTACACAATATAACGAAATAACTACATAATATATATATATAGATATATATATAAAAACCTCAAACTCCACACAGCGATTAACATTCAGTAAACCTCTTTTTTAATCACTGCCCCAGGACTTCGGATTACTTCCTTGGTAGATTTAGCAGGAGATATGCGAATGACGTGTTTCTTTTATGACGTCAAATATTCATTCATTGCATCTGCCAGTTGGCACGCTCTTGCTACGATCTGACACCGAGTTCTTCTTTGCCTAAATTATATCTATAAAACTTATGAACGCAGAATTTTTAGATTTTAAATTGATTATTTTTTTTTCTTCAAGAATCTTGATTTACTTTTACGCAATGGAAGAGGGCTGGAGGCAGTCGTACAATGCAAAACTGGCATCATAGAATATATATATGGGCAACCAAAATGCAGTGACTGTATATTTGAAAATGATATACTGTGACGTCACAGTACAAAACCTTGAAATGCGATGGTTTTGCGGTCTCTTGAAGTTCTTGCTAAATGGAGAAATTCACGGTTTCCCAGCTATTTTCGACAGATTTTATGTTGCAGGATAAACAAAATATGTATACATTGTCGCTTAATATAAAATGTGTTCGAACTCGGCAAGAAATAGTTGAGAAATGCTCGGCAAGCCTCGCATTTTTACCTATTTCTAAACCTTGTCAGAATAAATTTTATATTTCGAGACAATGTACTCATATTCTATATTTAACCAACAATGACCTTAATTTACGACAAACGGGATGACTTCGACTTTCCAATCGTCAACTTCCCATTTTTGAGCGGCAATATTCCATAATCGCCGGCGTATGGAGTATATATTTCACAACTCATACGTTATTCCAGAGCTTGTGGCATATACATTGACAGGGGTACAACATGTACGTTGCTCTTAAGTTGAAGTCATCCTTATTAAAGTTTTATGGACGTCATCATAACTTGGTTCACAGGTACGAAAAAACCGTTTCCCAAATGAAAATGGACCTGTTCCATTGATGTTATCCCTTCCTGCAGGAAGCGGAGACTGCGTACTCTTCCGGAGCACCTGAGTCTAACCCCGGTTTTTTGGTGGGGTCCATCTTGTTCATATGTTTTTAATTTTTAGTTGTAGTGCATGTATTGTTTCGGTCTTGTCTTCGTTGTTCTCCGGAGTTTGTCAGTTGTTACGATTTTTCTCTCCTTCGAATATCCCTTTGGTATTTCTTGACTTTACTTACTCTTATACTGACCACCCAATAGCAAGACCGACTTTCATAGGGCCTCTTACATCGGCTTAAACTACGAATCATCATTGAAAAGCTGACAAGAGATAATATGGATCGCTTGTTCATAGACAATGTCACAATCATCAATTGTGTTTGAATATTATAAAATTTGTTAGGCTTCTTCAGTGTGGCGATTTTCAGCAAAACAACCATTGATAAGATACTTCAATAAAAGTTCGTGTTTGCATAGTTAGATGATGAATTTCTAAACATGACAGATATTGGTCTATACTTGTAATGATTCAACTAAACAATTTTATAATTTACCACTTTACTGATTTTTAAACATCCTTAAGGTACCTTTAACAAATTGGTTTGTTTTACACAGATCATCCTGTTTTGGATTGTTTTGAAGTCATTGCTCTACAAATTCTAGCATCCTCAACGCCAAAAACTTAGCATTACGGAACGCAGCGATTTACACGTGACGTTTACAGGAGTTCTTTTTATGCATAGTGTTTCATTCAGGGTGGAATTGTGGTGTATATGTACCATTAAATTGCATATTTTGCACAATTTTCTATGTATTTTTTTCCTATGCTTTAAAACAGAGCAATGAAAAGAGAATTATTGACACTTATTTGGCCTTAGACCCGTGTACGATATCGAGAGATTAGAAATGCCGATTTGAAAGTCGTGGATTGATACCGATTAGGGCACGGGTAATTATTCTTATTTTGGTACCGTTCCATCAATAAACATGGCTGCCAGGCACCGAAAGGGCTTTCTAATTGTTTGAATTTCGAAAATGTTTTTAAGTATGGATTTGAAATTTATCGTGAATAATCATTCCTAGGTACTACCCAAGTGTTGTTACTTTGGTGCAGATTTGAAATCCAAGATGACCACCAGTTTCGGACTTTAATTTGTTAGCATTGGATCTAATAGGAAATGTTTTTATAATTCTTCTAACGAACAATTAAATAGATTGGTACCAAACATAGTGGATTGATACTGAGGAGTCGAAAAATTTTTGTGACTTCGGTACTATTTTGATGTCAGACAAGACCCCAAGGTCCGAGAGGGGATTTTCTACTGATATAAATTTCTAAGATTTTATTCTCTGAAACTACTTGACCCTTTAATTTGAAACATTTCATGAATGAGTATTGTAAGGTTCTATAAAAGAGTTGTTACAGTTTTAGTTTGGTACCGATTACACATCCAAGATCGCTGCCAGCATCGAACATCGTTACATGTAACTTTGAGCCTTAAGGTAAATACATTTAAATGTCTTCTTCTGAAGAGCAATGAAGTAGAATAATACCAAACTTGGTGGAAGTGATAGCTATGAATAAAGTGTTCGTAGTCATCTACCCCACTGAGCTTGAAATTAAGGATACTACAGATGAATCGAAGTCCGCTTTATATTTATATTTCTTTCTTGAAACAGACAATGAGGGACGTCTGAAGACAAATCTTTATGACAAACGTGATGACTTCAACGTTCCTATTTTTAACTTTACCTTCTTGAGTTGCAATATACCAGCATCGCCTAAATATGGCGTCTACGTTTCACAGCTTATTTTGATATTCAAGGACATGCATGAGTTACCATCACTTTCGACAAAGACGATTACTGCTATCACAAAAGCTGCTTAACCAGGGTTTTACCAGGGATAAGTTGATGTCATCACTCAGGAAATTTTACGGTCATCAACACGAATCGATTGACAGTTACAGTGTTCCAATTTCGAAGATGACGTTGAACCTGTTCCCACTGTCGTAACATTTCATGTACCTCCACCGATTTGCGACTACCACCGGATTGACTATGTTGAACTTTGGTGACGGGTGCCATATACGGAGCATAAATATCGTGTTTGTTCACTGTTTCTTAGTTTACATTGTTTATTTGTTGTGCTTGTGGTTGTTCGTTTGTCTTCCAGGGATTGACTGTCTAACGGACTGCGTTTTTTAAATTTGCTTCTTAGGTATATTTGCCTTCTTGTGTGGCTGCCAGGTTCAAAAATGGACTTTTCAGATGGGTCAAGTTTCCTAGATTTATAGGTGTTTTTCTTTTATAATTGAGTCCATTAACACTAAATATTAACTTAATTAGCAAAAAATACAGGTGAGCGATACAGGCTAATGAAATGGAAAAATGGACTATCAGGATCCGTCATATTTTATGTGTAACGAATTTTTCTTCCACATATGTAGTTCTTAAAACCGGACATTGGATTTTCGCTACTAGGGTTGAGCAATGCCAAAAAACCAGGATAAAGAACTTTTCTTCCGTAAACGGCCATTTTCAGTGTAAGATGACCCGTTGAAGATCGATTTACGCAACCTCATCTCTCACTGCACGAGGCCTCATCTTCCTTTGCTTTTAGTCCAATCAAATCGCGCCGTTCTCAGATGCACATGCATGTACCCTTTGACCAATCAGGCTTAACGTTATTTAACTTCGTCGACTGCGCTCATTGAATTTACCTAGGTATAGTAAACTTCAAAAGCGAGTATTTATGGAAAAAATAGGTACTTGTACTCGTTCAAAAGTGAACTGGAAAATCTTCAACTCGTTTTTAAAATCCATGTGTAAGAACCTATTAATATGTTTTTATAGTTCCTTTTATTTCCATGTTTTGCAGTTCTTATAAGTTGATTTTGTCTCGATTCAGAAATTAAAAAAGAGAATCTGACGGCCACGGTTTTTATTAACAAATGCTGTCTTCAGTGACACAAACATCAAGTTAATCTTAAAAAGAGTCCATGAAAAGGAAATATCCCTCACATAGCCTAACAGAAATACAAATCTCCGAAACTACTGGTTCAATCCTCAGAGAGTGGTATTCGGGATTTTCCCTTGTAGAGTCTTAAGGTGTCTCCTAAAAATTAGTTTCTGAACAACCAAAAGTTTATCCAATTTGGCCATAGTTTCTATAAATAAAAACAACAAAGAAATATTTGGTAATCTTTTCACTTGTCAAATTACAGGTATTTTGACATTTTCTTTGAAATAAATAGCCATTGTTAGAATCCTTGTGGATAACCCTATTTACAGTTGTGTGATGGGATCTGGACCTTTGATCACCAGAACTGCCATAATTATTTTTTTTATCAGCAAACTGACTTAAGCCACTGTGATCCATGATCTTACTTTGGATTTAAAATAGTGATAAGACGTACGGAACATTGAAAAGATAAATCTAACTGAATGGTTCCGTTTCAAAATTGCTTCAGTTCATGCTGAATTTTACCAACAAAAGATTTATTTACCATCTGTAACTGACTTTCATTAAGCAAAAACAAATATGACACTAGTTTTACAAAGGCAATGGGTTTAGTATTTATACCGATTTTATGGTTTCACTGGTTGCAAATTACGCAAATACATCATTTTGGAAGAGGATTTTAATTTAGGAATATCACAAATGGAGAAAATTTGTGTCAAGTTAAGTTAAGATTCATGTCAAATAAAGTAGCAGGGAATGTTTCTAAATGTTATAATGTATCATTTTGTATTCTAACGATTTCCTTAATTAGCAATTATACGTAATTCTATCATTTAGCAAGTCAGAGTGACAGGTCGAATTCCAATCTTACATAACATTGCAGTCGAATTGGAGAAAATGATTGTATAAAACAAATTGTCCTGTAACACATTCGATCTTCCTACGCAGGGATCATTAACAAATAACATATCTGCATCCGTCTGTTTATGGTCACAAAACATTTATCTTTCTATATGAGTAAGTGCGTATCTAACAGTTTCAATCTAACGGAAACTGAATATAGATTCTTTTCTAGCGGAACGTTTATCTCCTGGAACATGCTTGATGAAATACCGAAAAGAAGTATTCACATAGAGACTTTTAAACATGTTGCAGAGAGGACAAATATACCTAAGGTGCAAACCAAAAAACGCAATCCATTAGACAGACAAAACCACGAAGACAAATGAACAACCACAAACACAACAAATAAACACTTAAAACTAAAAAAAAAAAAAAAAAAAAAAAAAAAAAACAATGAACAACCGGAACTCCTATAAAAGCCAGGAATGAACTCAGGTGATCCAGAAGGTAAGCATTTCCTGCTCCATATACGGTACCCGTCGTGAAGTTCAACAAAGTCAATACGGTGGTAGTCACAATTCGGTGGCGTTACATTAAATGATACGACATTGGGACATTTCAGTTGAATAAGATAAACATTAAAAAGAGGATGATACAAAATACGCATACAATGTAACATGAAATACATGTACTAATGACTTTTTAAAGATGATTGTTGTCAAGTATGACATTTAGAAAAAGAAATAGCATTAAGAACGCGTATTTTTGCATGCGAAGCTCCTAGTCGTCCAATATGAAGACACTGAGGAAATTAACCCGAGACCACAAATTAAAAAATATACTTTCCAAATACATACAGAACAAAAAGAAATATACAACTACTAAAAAATGATCCTGATATCGGAAAGTTAGATACAAATGCTTTGGCGTTTCACTAGTTAAGCGAATACTCAACAACAGGAGCCACAAAAAGAGCAGTGAAATTAAACCCGGTAGAGATTGATATGGAACAATACTTGAAACATAACATACACAAATAAAACAACAAGACACTTATGTAGCAACCAATGAATGCTTGCTGTCAAATGTAGTCTTGTAATTTTTGTTGACTACTTAGGGATTTAGTACTTCTATTGCGAGTTTTTGTGCATCGTGAAATGCTGCAGGACAAATATCGCATTTCTGATAAATCATAGTGTATAATTGTAATTTATTTCTGCTTCTAAGATAAATATGTACAACACAGTAATTATTTAGATCTAAAAATCTCCAAATACTGTATCAAACGCAATGCCAACTGAGACGTTATTGAAACTAAAATTAGTCTAAGGCCTTGGTGACCTTTTTGCTGATTCATTAAAAAAGATTAAAAAATACAAATTATTTACAAATGACTACACAGAAATAATACCAATGGGTTTCTGACATTTTCAATAACGCTTTCAGTTAAAGGAAAAAGTTTAATTAACCTGTCAATACAAGTTGTTCTTAGCCTTTCCCAGATTTCAAACACAAATTACTACCGTGATTAATGACCATCAATTGAAATTGATCGCACCCAGCTGATGCATCACAGATAAATGACAGTTCGCGCGAGACTAATGTATCTTTCTTCGAGACTTTAGTGGTTTAGCCTTTGTTTTAATAGCCTAGCCGGGATACATAACGATCGCGATATAAGTAAAATTAGTGCTTTAAACATTGTCCAATTCTAAATTGTTATGTGCTATCCTGTCCAGTCGTGTTTAATTTTTTGTTTGTGTGTTTGTGTGTTTGTGTGTATTGTTTTGTTTTTATCTTATTTTGAATATATCTTTGTGGTATTGTTTGTTGAGATATTGTTGTTCAGTATTCACCTTCTCTTTTGGTCTATGGACCCCCTCCCGCTAATGTCTTAGTGCGTCAGTTTTCGTATGCCAATATATATTTATAATTAAAAATAGGACCATTTTAATTTTTTGACGCTATATACAATAGTTTGCTCAAACGTGTATTTTGGTAATATTTGTGATAGCGCTCGAAACTATTTATGCAAACGACTGCCCTTTTCAGAAAAAAAAATGTTTAAATTTCAATAACTTTACACGTTTTAGCCGATTGAATTTAGACCTTGTTAAGTATTTCACATTAGATCTGTAAGCTACTTGAATTTAGACCTTATAGCCACTTATATCCTTATCAATGCCACCACAAATAAAGGAAAATAGATTGTACGAAATAATTCAATAGAATAATTTTAAATGAAGTAAAGAGGTAAATATAGTAAACAATAAAGGCCAAATACGACTATAACTAATCTAATCCTTTCCCCTTTAGTGTCAAACGAGATACACAAAAGGTTCAGCTAAACATAACTTTTGGCAGTCACAATTATGAAAAAACACACAAACCTGATCAAAGGCCAATGGTTAAGAAAGAATATTGTTATGAAAACCATACATCAAATGCAGTTACAATGGACTCTCGGTATTATACAATGTAAAGTCGGTCGATGTTCTTTCAGTCTTCGTAGGACGGTCTTGCTGTCATTTGATATATTACCATCTACTCTGGTGGTCAACAAAAAAATATCTACTGTCCAAAAGATCAAAAGAGATCACTTGATGTAAACAGACAGGGGTAATTGGTTTCTAAATATGTGTCTATAGATGCGTTGATTTGTTTGGATAATTGCTTCAATTTCGCTGATCTACCAGGAACAATTCCACTAATTACAGTGTCCGTTAGGCTATCGATATCTTCTTGACTTAGCATTTGATTTAGTATTACAAGAAATGGCCGTCGTATAAGCATCGCAACCTATCTATTTTTGCACATATCTCTGCAGAAAGATAAAATCTAAAAACAGGTAATGATTAAACCCTGGACCGTAACCCAATGTATGGTTAAATGAAAACGTCTACACAAAATTTGGAAGTAAAAAATAACAATGAATAAGATACGTCTCTTTCACTAAAATTAATTCAATTACATACATTCTTTGATGTCAGTTTTGTTGCACAAGATGAGCACATTTCATTGATTTACAACTCATCGGTTGTTGTCAAGGCCTAAAATATTTAAAACGAAAACAACAATAAAAAAAAATAAAGGGAAAATTAAGAAAAAATGACCAAAAGTGGTAAAGCCAAAACCATCTTAGGACAGAGATATGTTCGAGGGAGACACTCCTCAGTTTTCTCAAATTACGTTTTGATGACATTAAATTTAAATGGTTTTTTGTGTTACATTCATTGATGAAAATTTGGTACTTTTTCACATACATTAAATGATAACATCATTTATTTTGTCATTCTGATCATTTGTGGCGAATGAATTTCGCTGAATTAACCTTGCTAAATGTGGGTGAATGTCGTCGGTTTTATGGACTGTTGATTTCCTCGAACAAATTGATACTGAATAAATTATAAATATTTTTTTTTATTTTGTTGGAACTGTAGTAACATCTTTCATAAATGCACTTCATGTATCTCAATCGATAGTAATGTCAAGAAACTTACATTGTACCAATTCATTCCTGAAGAAAACAATTTCTTCATACAAGCAATTAGCGAGTCCGCAGATGGTTGTAGATTTGCTCAAAGGACATAGGGGTTGTTCTAAATAAATCTGGATAGGTGAGAGAAGCAGAAAATTGATAATTCTTGTAAATAATATGCACATCTAGTACACCCCATTTTTCAAATAGAATAATAGGAAAATCCGTATGTTTCGATTTTTTTCTTCAAATTTATTGCAACGAAATGACAAACATTTATTGACAATGAACAATATGAAATACCCGTCAAAACACTAATAAAACAAATCTTGAACAACGTCATGAAAATAAATAATATTTGAGAGGCATACTTAAAATCAGCACTCCCACAGAGATGACTCAATATACATGATATACCCGATAAAATAAGATACATGTATTTTACAAACGTTTGAGTGATGTGCGGTAAACAAAAAAGTTTTGACTGTGAATTCAAAGTGCTTGTAATAGATCGAATCGACATGTACCACAAATGTATGCCATTAAAAAATATTCTCTATTCTTTTAAAGATTTTTGTAAGAAATGGTACCTGTTTTGTAAACTTTGTATATAATTTATTTTTTCATATCATACGTACATGTGGGAACAAGCTCTTGAACTATCAAGTAAACCTATGATTTCAGCACGGATGACACAATGTGATATGAATCCCATTTTCTTTCGAAGTTCTGGATACATTTGCGTGTATTATTTGCGGAGAAATATAGCCTTTATAATACATTGCAGTACATTGTGACAACATTGTTTTACTTCTTTTACCACAGCAAACAAACTTCATCGTGTATAAATACATGTATTCTTCCGAGAGCCGTACATTCTGTTTAGAATGTTGGAAAAACAATTTTGATGGATAGTAAAAGCAAATTATTCGCATGTGCTGAAATCATAATCGGGAAATTGTTGTTCTCGTAGTACTGACTTTACGTGAGGTCCCACGAGAATCAAGGGAGCTAAATCTGGCTCTAATATATGGTTCATGTTTGTATTTGATACACATGCAGAATAAACATCGCTTAAAATTACGACGAAAATTTTGACTGAAGATACTATATAGGACTGGATTAGCAGCCGAATTTACATAAGCTATAATATTTACAAAAACTTGAAAAGACCATGTTTCTTGAAACTTGGAAGTCGATAAGGTATTGTAAAACAAAAGAATCTGGGGAGGTGCGTAACATACTGTATACACTATGACACTGGCCACAAGCATTTTTACAACACCTTTCCGAGCCTTTATTGTTTCTGCAGCTCGATCCGTTTTCCTGTTGAGTTCTTTCCGCATTTGAAACTTTGTATGTAGTTCATCAGTGCTTGCGTAGAGTCGCTTACCAATGATGGCGTACAACACTATCTGTATACAAACAGGTATAAAGTAGTAGAAAGTAAATTCAAGGAACTTGTATACCGTAAAATCAGATTTATGATTAGGAAAGATTGTAATACAAAATGATATATCCGCTTGTGGGATGACAAGTTTGACCTCGTTGTATAATGCTACCGGAAGTCCACATCCAATACCAACAATCCAAATTGTGATGACAGCCATTAAGTTCTTTCGCCTGTTACAGAGTATCTGTGCTTTGATTGGATGTACGATGGCAACAAACCTGTAAAAATGAGTGATATTTATATTGATAAATAAATAAATATTTCGATTTCAAACTATATATAGCTCTTGTATCGATCACCTGTAATTCATTTTACCACTAAAGCATAAAAAATTATTTGAGTGTGGCAAGCAGTTTAGTTGGTGGATGCCATTAACCGATACAATTCTGAAAGAGGTCTACCGAAGGACCATGCAACCAATTTTTTGTCACAACCGCCTTAGTCTCAGACGAGAAGATCTGAAAGTTTACTTTATAACTAAATGCATTTTCTATCGTAATCTGAATATCCGATACAAAGTCCATTAATTGATGTCGGTGTATTTGACATTATGTTGAAGAAAAAAAATTACGTGTATTCGAAAAGCACTGTAATACTAGTGATGTATAGATGTACTCTTTCTACCTGTCACGCCATATTTGTAAATAGTGAATGATGTAACCTGGCACCTTTTATTACACCAATGTATCACTTATCGTGTTGCAGATGTAATTTCAGGCTTCCATACTTCCTCTTGTCATGGTTTAACAGCAAAAGTTAATTTTATTTAGACATTTCATTCAAAATATATGACTTAAAACAGGAAGAAGGTTCCCTTCCCTGAATAATAAATTAGTAATCATGTAAATCTTCAGAAAGAAGGTCAATTTTCCTCTGAAGAGTTACAATATATTGTGCACTTAAAAGTTTACACGTTTTTAATGTGAACTACCTTCACGTAGTTACGCAAAAGAGACAGTAGATATCTTTTTCTTCATCAGAGTTAAAAGCCTTAGGAAACTTGGTCTGATGTATAACGGATATACAAGATTAAGAAATCTCAGAAACATAGAGGTGAAGTATCAATCGTTCTCTGACGACACTGGCCGAGTAATATACATTTGAAAGCACACACGAGGGAGTCTGCAATTTCTAAATCTTGCACTTTAATTGTTATTCATTTCTTTTTTCTTAAAATACAAGATTGGTGACATTTTATTTCATTCTATGAATTTCGTACCTATTTACGACGTTACAATAAAGACAATTAACACCCGAGAACAGGATTTTTTCAGGAAGTGATGTTTACCCTATTTTATTGCAAGGAAAGGAAGTATATTATTTGCAATAACAAATGAATAGCTTTTTAATGATTTTATTTACTTTGATAAGTTAAAGATAAAGGATAATTCCCGTTCCAGAAACAATTTACTTTTTTTGCAAAATAAGAATTAGTGTACATATACACGTAGCTTTTCCAACACCGGTACAGTGCAATGTACAAACAAATATTAAACACTTTTTGTGTAAATATGCAAAATTCATCGTTTTGAGATTCTTTAATATTCAGTAATAAAATACGCTTTACTCAGAATTTGTTCGACTTGCTACAAGTCCTTTCCTTTTTGTTTGACATTTCTATTATTATTTCACTTTTAATGAATTAGAATCGTTGCTATTAGAGAGGCGATATATGCTTAGGGATAACTGTGGGAGGAAGGGACTATCAGCAGCTGTGAAATTTTAATTCCATATCGATTGTATACTGGCCGGTATAATTTAGTACTTTACAAGTCCATTTCTCCCGCAGTAACACATGTTGTCTCTCTAATAGCAACAGTCTCATTTAACAATATTGAGGAAAGGACTTGGATCAAGTCTAAGATTTTGTATTTGCAACTATATTTAGGGACGAGATCAAAAGTTTAATGTAGGATAAAAAACTTAATTCAAATAGTTTGGGGGTGTGTGTTTGGGGGGGGGTGTAAAAATCGCTGCAAGTTTTGTTATCCGACATCGATTTTCGGATTGAAAATACGGATTCAAGTGATGTCCAAGTCAATACACAGAACAAACATACATTGTTGAGGAAAAACAGGACCCATGATACAAAAAGTATACTCTCAAAGCATATGGTCAATCAATTTTTCACAAATTAAGTTAACAAGTGAGGGGGGGGGGGGGGTCATTGAAAAAACTAGGTAAATTAAGTTTTTTATCCTACATTGAACTTTTGATCTCGTCCCTTACAGCCTTGAGAGATTAAGTCGATTAATAAAAAATATTGTCATATTCCAATAGTTTCCACGTTATAATTTCGATTGCATTTTTAGCTTTTGATGCTTATTTATTTATACTTATATGATGCATGACATATATATGTGCACATGTCACAAAGAAAGTACAAAATGGCTATAACGTCATTGGGTACTAAATCCACTTTATAATATATCAGAATAGTACAAATTCATTGTATTTATTCAGTAAATAGTCGACCAAATGAGAAATTCTTTTCAAAATGGAACTGTAAAGACATCTGTTACACATTAATTTGGTGCACATGAGAACATTTATGGTATCTTGTGTAGTTTGTAATAAACGGATAGAAGTAAATACATTCTTATGTAAAACATTCAAATGGGAGTAAAATAGCAGCGCTGATTTTAATGTAACGTAATGAAAGCTCTTTGAGGTATAAACGATTGACTAATAAGGATAAAATTATCAAAAGCAAAAAATGAGCTTTTCACAGATAAAGAGAAGTTTTAAATTCTAGTAAGATTAGTGATGAGTGTTGCACTTTTAATGTATATAACTGAGACGTTTTGATATGCATTTACAGTAATCTTGTAAGCCTTTCTAGAATGCATATTCATCAGAATATAGTGCAAAAAAAAAAAATGGGAAAATGAAAAATGAAAGGACATTAAGCGAGTTTTACTGAGACGATGTCACCATCAATGCCAGCAGATAAACAGTATTAGTAGGCCTTCGTCTGGCCTTAAGCGATTAGCAACAGCTAATACGAGAAGTACAATGAGAAATGTATGAATCGCAAACATAGACATACATTGTACCAATCCAAATGCAAAAATTATGATGTGCATCGAATCACGTTTGTAGACACACACGATTCATAGTCCTAGGCAAGATGTCATCAAATACTTGTTAAAGATGGGCTAATGGCGACATTGAAAGGTACTGATCAACCGATAAAAACAAAAATTATAACAACTGAGTACGACAATCGGACGCCACAATGCCACTAAAATATTTTAATTTTGCATTTTTACGAATTCACATTAAGAAGTTAAAAGTTACAGAAGTCATTGCTTCTCAAACATATTAATTACATTGTTCCATCTATTTTTAAATTTATTTTCAAACCCTTTAATGGTATTTGAAATGTAAAAAAGACAAGAAAGATGTACAAAATACATTAAACCTTCAAACGATATCCAACTGAAACACTCTATCTCCATGTTAAATGAAAACAAAATATATTAATTTAAAATTTTATATCTATACCTTAGTACATTTGTTTTAAATAGAATGTTCTAAATGACAAACTTGACTTATAACTTGAATAAAAATTGGCCGCCGCGAAAAAGCCAATTGTGCTGAAAACGGCGTAAAACCCCAATTAAACAAACAGATAAAATTATTTTCATTTTAATTCGGACAGTTAATGTTTACTCCACATACCCAGAGGCATCATCTTTCTTCTATATATTAAAAATAAGTGATTGTTTTAATCATTTGATTTCTATATTAAAGAAAGGGTTTAATAAGCTTGTGTGATATACGTGTAAGTGTATTTTGTAAAATAATAATAAATAAAAAAAACTACATGTACTTCCGTGACTTTTGTTTTTTTTCTGTTAAGCAGAAAATTGGCCAGTTAGCTCTCTTCACAAAGATTTCCAGGAGAGATAAATGTAATTGTCTCCCTTTGTTCCTAAGGGCTTAAAAAAAGAAATATTGTTTCGTATCCCACGGATTACGGCTTTTTCTGAAAATATCTGAGAATTACTACTTACATTTTAAGTAAGTTTTTCTACATCAATCAATAAAAATAATACATGGAGTTTAATTTCAACAGTGCAGCTACATCAAGAAAATAACATGACGTTATATATTGCAGATATTGTAAAACCATAAAACAGTGCTTTTGAAAACAGATAAAAGCCAGAATAACTTTTAACGGAAAGTTCAAGGAATCGAAAAGTTCGGTGTGAATGTAAAAAATTGTAACACTATTATCTTAAATTTGCGTACAAAATATTCTCGAAACTATGTTCTTTGCTGTGAAATCGGAATTGTTACCGAATTGATTCCTTTTTTAGATTTATGCTAATATCTTACATCCGCATTTTTTGTAACATTAAGACTTATTTATGTCAAAGTAAATATGTGTTGGTCACGATTAATCTGATTTACCGACTAGTACAAATAAAATTACTATAAAAATAAAGTCGAATGGTGTGTCAGAAAATTGAATTATTAAATGCCCAACAGTCATGGAACGAACTAAGAGATGAAAAAGAAAGAATAATGATTTATTAGAATAAAACGATTATGTAAATACATGTATGCAACTTCTTTGAATCAAGTAATTTGACATCGATTTACTTTACCAGGACTGTTATTGTTCGTGGCATTTGTTGGATTTAGTTACAGTACAACATATTAGGCAAAGTACATAGACAGCAATATTCAAGGGTTCATTTTTTACTAGCTAACTCCTGGTCGAAATCTTAAGCAAATTTATAATCTAGCCTTTAAGGGAATACGATACAATAAGGTTCCTCCATTGAATTTTTGCTGGAAATTTACAAGATGGTCACTTTTTTATGTATCCTTTTCAAATATGTAAAAAAAACATACCTTCATGACTTAGTTTTTAAGATAATCAACACTGAGTTTGGTATATATGAGCCCAAAACCCTAAATTTTTCATTTTTCAAGAGTGTCACAAAAAAGTCTCTAACTTTTTAACGAAAAAAGATAACTTCACCAGGTCTTTTTTAAAAAATGTCCAACTATATAGACATTGTCTTCTGATAAATAACTGATGAAAAAGATTGATAAACTAATTAGGAAATTATGCAAATTTAAGTCAAATAAGGAATATTGATAATAATTTGGTAACTTTAGATGCATGTAGAAACAAATCCTCCACTGATTTTTTCTTTAAATTTTAGTATACTTAACTTTATGTAATGAGCTTCCGTTTGCAAAAAGAAAATAGTTGGGGTCCATGTGCTTATTGCAGAGGTATTTGAGAAAAACCCCAAATTTAAGATTGGTATAAACGTTTTTCTCGAAGGATGCTATAACTTCACAATGTGTATCTCTTGGCGACGTAATTATCTCCACCTACTACTGTATCGTATTCCCTTAAGGAACGCTTTTCAGTATCTCATTTGTTTTAGAATAATAGAAACTTTTACATGATAACACTACTAAACACGTCTTGATCTCAAACGGTCATTTTGTCTTGTTTAATCTTGAATGTCTTGTTTATTTCGCAATATCTTAATTTTCAGAGAAAACAAGATATTCACTTGCAGTAAATCAAGATTGGTTAAGAAATGTAATATCCGGTCAGAAACATTATGCAAATTAACTGTCCTTAACTAATCTTAATTGGTCTTGACACGTCTTGATTAACTATGGTCTTCACTGGTCTTGACCGACTACAAAGTCCCATGTCTTGATTTGGTCACGTTATTTTTTATTTTATTTTCTAAAGTAGTGATGCAGAAAATCAATTTCTCCTATTCTTGGCGTGTTTAATGGGTGGGATGAAAATACATAATATGTTTAACCACTTCCGGGTGATTAAATTTCTGCACGGGAATTTCCACCGTTTTTTTTTTACGTTTATTGGAAAGATACACTAGACAAGTTCCGAAATGGCGTTCATGTAAACAAAATGCGTAGCAACGGCATTTTCTTGAGGTTTTTGTTGATGATCACAGGAGAAAAGATTCTCCTTCAGTTTACTCGTGAGTTATAGAATTTCTCCCCCCTCGATAATTCAATTTTAGATTTTAACACCCTCGCTAAAATTTATACATGGTCTGTGATTAAAGGTGCTACTAAATTGATGATTATATAAATTATTCAGTAATAGCTCTGACAAAAAATATCTTTTACAACCCTCATTCCAATCCTTCAATGACTATACTTAAAAATTAATTTTTTTCAAGGAGTTGATTCAGAAAAATATTCATACAGAATATGCATTGTGAAAATATGGCCTCGGACCAATACAGCAAGCCTCGGACCAAAAACAAGGCCAATACAGAAACATAATAATATCATAACATTTTGTTGTCATGTGTTTAAAATGAACATTTCTCATTAGATTAAAATTATATCTGTATATTAAAGTTCATTTAACGAATTGTAACTCTGATATGACGAATCTAAAATATGACTAATCATGTATTAAGCACTTATATAATTTATATATTTGCAGGGAGAAATTTATTAGCAAGATTATATCGCTGCAATAAGCATCACCAGAACTATAAAACCCACAATGTTTATACCCTTCATACAATATAAAGGCCATGTCATCCGTATTTGATAGCCGAAGCCAAAGCTGATTTCCCATAAGACACGTAATATACAAATAACGAATGATACAATAGGGTTTATAACTTTGATGTAGTTAATTATAAATTCAAAAGGTCTTATTTGTAGGCTGAGATTTAACATTTAATATCAAAGCAGTGTATTACAATATAGATTTGGCGACTTTTGACATGTACATGTACCTAAAATCGGACACATTATTCGATTTACGAGTTAAAACGGAGAAATGAATCCACGTATGAAGCTAAAACCGGAGAAATTAATCCACAAATGACAATAAGTTGTGTGCATAAAATTCATAGACTAAGGAAAAAATTACAGCGTGATTTACGTAAAATAGTTTTAGAAAACTAAGAAAGACGGGGGGAAAGCCTGTTCATTTTCTATTTATGTTTGCCATGTCCTTGGATTATCAATAACCCAGTAATGGCCATACAGTGCATCAAATTTATTTCGGTATTTTGTGAATACGTTTTATTACTACCACTGGGTCTATGTCACTGATGGTGGACTGTTAGTCCCCGAGGGCATTATCAGCCATGTAGCCATAACTTTTTTCCTCGCATGATTAATTACTCAAATGCCTTTAAATTTTCCGTTCAAAATTTGGGGAAAAAATTACCAGAAATTTGTAAGGCTCTTCCTTTTGATGCAGAGGTAACCCTTAGCTGAGTTCGGATACCTGTTTATTTTAATTGTTTTTATTTTTGATGGTTGTGTTCAAACATGTCTTCCAGAGACAAAAATTAGAATGTAAGTGACGTATGGAATTTTAAATGTAAAAGGGCGAGAACTCTTATTGTGAGATTTCTTACATTAGGTATTACATTACTAGGCTGCGTCAAATGTGTGATAGGAGAATAAAAATGTTTACAATAATGATTTTATAAATCTTATTATTATATCCTTTCTTCTTATTTGCTATGTAAAATTAATTTTCATAAAAATACTATTTTATTCAAACTGCCTGAAAAGTACTATTCACCGGTGAATAGCAGAAATGCTATTCACCGACCAGTGACAACGTCACGGTAATGGGCGTGTCAGGTTAGAAAGAATGACATCTGTAATCACGTTGGTGTAGTCCTGTTTCGCTTGATCTAAAGAAAACACATTTTAAATATTTTTTTTTGCATTTTTCTTGAATTTTTGGTTTAATAAAACAGTTTTTTAACAGACATTTCGGGACCTAGCCATTTTATTTGTCCCTTCGACTAAATGACTATTATTTTTTGGGCTTTCGTCATTTTCTAATTGATCAGAACTGGCGACTCGAAACTCGCATAAACTAAATCAAAATCGTTATCAAGAAATCAGTGTTTTCTTACACATTAACCCGACATCCGCCCTTTCGTCTTGTGTATCAGTAAATTGATATAAATTAAACAACTAGCTAGGCTATTACGGCGGTGGGTGGTAAAAGTTGATAACAAAATTAAAAGTTTAAGGTGGCATCCGTAATTGATAAATAGATTGTTTAACGTCTAGCTATATCCTGGGCGGAAACAGATTAACAAAAAATCAATGCGTTGATTATTTAATTTGTGTAATAGGAATAAAATGGGTGAAATATGAAAACGCTGCATCATAAACCGGACCAAAACCTTTTTATATAAATTAAGGAGTGTTTTGTTTATTGCTTGGAATTTGTTATTAAAATGGATTATCTTCATAAGATGTCTTTTTTTTTCAAATTGACTATTATCATCGTTTAAAACCAATAACTGCTTTGATATTTAAAAACCCGGTCTTGGTAGCTATCTTGGGTGACAATAGCAGGTTTCGCAGAGCTACCAAGTATGTGTTCAGGTACGGAGAGTTGGGGATTGTAAGCGGTAATAATACGGATACCTGACGGTGGGCCTTAGTGTTTGCAGAGTGCAACTCTACATGTTGTATATGCACTTTAAAGACCCTTCTAGTGATTTTAAAAGAGGAGTAGGCTTGTATCTCATGTATCTATTACAAAAGACTAAAATATCTGTCCCTTTACTACGTCGGACCTTAGTATTTGAAGATTTCCCCTTTAATTTAATTCCATTTTGAAGACCCTCTAGTGATTTTGAAAAGAGAGTAGGCTAGTATCTGTAACAAAAGACTGAACTATATGTCCCTATATAACTCGCTATACATTTATAGGTGACCCATGCCCTACCGTTTCTGTATTGCTTCACTAGTTGTAGTCCTAAAGATTCTTGTAAAATTTGCTTGTAAATCAATCAATCAATCAATTAAAATGCGACCAATACCCAAGCTAAAGCTTTAAAATCTATTCATATTTTCAAGTTTTGTTTTAAATTTTCAGTTTTACAGAAACTGATTCCTACATTATACCTAACATGACGGTGGGGGGGGGGGGGGGGGAAGGGGGCTAAATTCTTATTTCCATTTAAACTAAAAAAAATTCCAGATTGGCACAGGTCCTGCATCTTTTTTTCACACCTAAAGTGATCCTGTCTTTTTATTTTGCCAAAACCCTGGTCCTGACCTGCCTTTTTATTTCAAATTTGATCCTAGCCCCCCCCCCCCCCTTCCCCCCATACAAATCAAATCGTTGCTCCATTAGAAAGAATAGAAAATCCCTACACAAATACGTTTTTTCTCAACCAATACATTGTAACAGTGTTAAATTGACACTTTAAATTCTGGTATCTTGAGGATTGTTAATGAGTAGTGATGCCATGTTCTAATTTTATGAAATTAAAACAAATGACGCAAAAAAAAATCTCTGTATTCGCGCTTGATAACAACGTTGTAAATTTCCATATCTTTAGTGTAGAATGGTCACAAACATTGTCATTTATTACAATTAGTAGCATTTTTGTTTTCTTTTTTATGAATTATGGGGATGTTGTTGATTTCCCCGAGGAAACTAAAATAGTTCTATGTTAACTCCGAATACAATTTATCATCATAAAACATTTCGTTCTTTATAGCAGCGATTCCTTCGTGAAAAATAGAAAACGGATCACAGTTAAAGACTATTGATGGCTAATAAGACAAATTTATTGATAGTAAATTTAAATACATCTGTCATTGTAACAGCTCAGACAGATATTGGCATGTTCGTTTTATCACTTTAAGGGTTGGTTTAGTATTTTGCTCTCAATGGAGCTTTTACCTGAGAACAATAGGAAGAAGAACAGAGATATAATTGATAAGTGGAATAAATACCAGTCGACCTTCTATTACGTGTCCAAAATAAGCCATAAAGTTGTTTTTTCTCTCTCGTAAAAATGTCAAACATTTATTTGAAATTCCGATATATCTTTTACTACTCTTAGCCATTATTAATTATTCCTATCACAAACGCCCAGATGCATCCAGTTTTCAGCAAGAGCAGAAATTTCGTTATCGGTGCATCATTTTTTGGGTTTTTTTGTATCAATTATGACGTCAGCGATAGCGACATAATTGGATAAGGGAAATTTTGTTCCCGATATTTATAAGTACATGTGTGTTCGATTTCTTAGAAATGCCTTGATGATATTCAGATGTATTAAAGCTACATGTACCTTTTTTTTTTTATCACGGAATCATTTATTCAGTATGTGGGGCTCACAGTTGTTTAGCTATGTTTGAAATATTGTATGATAACTTTAAATGTGGACCACACAATTAAGGACCATTCAGTTTTAATGCTAAAACTTAATTCAAATTTGCCAAGCAAATCCAAATAAGAAGATATTTGAACAAAGGTTACTGTCAAATTACGACAACATGAAAGATAATGACATCTTATGAAATTGATGCGAGCCAGCATGAAACTTTTATCGTTACTTTTTAAATATTGCAAGCAATCGACGCTTTGATTTATAGCAGAACTATATCATGAAAAGTAAAATATATCATATATTTAGAGTAAAATACACACATTTTTAATATGCATTGTACAAGACATGTATTACACACCCTATATCGCAAACCCAATATCAAACCCCTAAACCTACATGTATATCACACCTCTACTCGAAACACAATTTTATTCTGTTCGAAGTATTAATATGATATAAAGAATAATACATTCTCAAACCTATATATCATGCTATATCAACCAGCGATCAATATCACACATAGGCCCTCGGTATGATAATTGGGTACTCTGGTTGATATAGCATGTGATATAGGTTTGGCAATGTATTATTCTCCATAAAATATTGCAAGCAATCTACCCTTTTAATCAGAACAGAACTATATCATATAAACTACAATGTATACGTCCTTTATGTTTAAGGATGCTCGCTGGTCATGTTTTGGTCTTTTTTGTCAGATTTTCGGAATCCTCGGGTTTTATCAGTTTCTTTAAACATGAAGTTTTTTGCCCATGAACCCCCATTTTTTCTTTTATAATTCAATCATATATACCTTAAAATGGTATTTCACAGAATTTTATAAAATCCTTTTTATTTTTTCATATATCTTTGAGAGACTGAAGTTGTGAATGCAAAGGTAATGAAAAATCCAGAGAAAACCCATTTCCTGCAAATTTTCAATGCCTTATAGATCTAAAATGTGCACATGAACCTATACTTTTTTCTTGCTTATTTGTTTACTATTCATATGTTCTCTCAAACTAAAACGCCTATTTCAAATCCTATTTATTTCCTAATAGACCAGCGATCATCCTTAATATTGAAAAAAAGGTTCATAATTTTTTACAGTCCAGTAGGTCCATGTATTTCATATTAATGATCTTAAATGATATCGGCATACCTATTTATGCGACTAATAATATATTTCAAAAGATAAAAGCTGCAGAATTAACATGAGTAAATAAATTATAATTAAACGTGTTGAGATACATTCATACGAATGTTTGTTCTCACAATAATCAAAGACGTTTAGAGGTAAAGTAATCAAGATAGACACCTAAGCAAGTTAATTTTCTAAACAGAATAGATGCAATGGAAAATGATTCTGCGATAATAATTCCGATGTGTAATATCCAGACTAAATGCATTTAATAATTTCAGGTTGTTTTGTACTTTAGTATTTTTGTTATTGGTCTGAGTTAAATCCCTTGGTTAAATCATCGCTTAGATTTAGTCTTTAAGTTCTGAAACGTTTTAAAGTTTTAAGACACTAAATTTGAAATATCAATGGGCTTATACAGGAAAAGTAACAATATTCATACTCAAATTTTCACTGCACCCATCTAGATTGCATTTATGGTGTTGCGCTATTTTTGTCCTGAAGACTGATGACAAACAAGTTTTCCATTATTTTCAGCCTATATGAGTTAAAACTTTTGGAGAAACGTAATTTTACCACTTTTGATCATTTGAATAATTTTTTTTTTCAGGTTTTTAAATTTAAAACAAAGAAAAAAATGTTAGAATACATTTTTACAATTAAGTTAATATACCGGTTTGTCATAGTTTTTAATTATTTATGTATCAATTTCTTGTTTGGATTACGCGTCAAAGTTACTTACTACCAAAATATGTAACACATGTTGTTCAAATGATGCATGTGACGGCAATATATGCGTATTTTAAAGTGCGTCACACGATACGATTTTCCATTCGAATTTTTAGTTGGTTGAAAACAAAGAAACAGGGGCCGTGTTAACGAAGATGTCCTACGACAGTCTTACAACCTCTCCTAGTCCTAAGTCACGGTATCAAAGCTATCCTAAGTTAGGACATTTCCTAAAACTTGTCCTTAAGTTAGGATGAAGAAATGGGTGTCTTAAAACCATCCTAAGGTGGTCCTAACAGTTAGGATTAATTATTGTAATATAAACAACAAGCATGGCTGCTGCGTTCATGTACTTTTGAAATCGAACATACAATATACGACGTAATAAATTTTTAAAGACAGAGACAACCTTTTAAGTTAAAGTTTTAGATTTGTGGGTCACGAATTTTTTGCCGGACAGAACGTTTTATAAACATACAGACAGATAGGCACACTTTAATTAAATATATGCTTACAATTTCATTTCATTCTGATATATAACACTATAGAGATATCAGCACAAAATTTATACAGTACCCCCTTTTTCATGTGGGGAACACGAAAAATCAAATAAATCAAATATCTGCTGCACATAGACACTTTATTCGTGATAAATAAATATGTATGATTTTCATTTCATTCTGATAAGTAAAAAAAAATAGACTCGTTCGAATTTGGGTCTCTTTTCAACTCACGTTGCGAACATATCCATGGACAATCACAGGTAACAAGTGGACCCTATTATAGTATTTTGTGCTCTCGATTAAGTAACGATTTCAATCTCTAATAATGTAAATAATGATAATGCAGCTTATCATCCTTCCCTGTGATTCTATCAGCTTGTTGAGCAGCTCCGAAAAATTCGTATCAAGAAGCGGAGTAGGAGTTATCAACAGTCAGTAGGACTTATCAACAATGTCTCCCGATGTTTAGCAGCTTAAAACTTTTTAAATAGCTTTCAAAATTGCAAAATATTAATAAATATATCAAGATTTGGTGTTCCTTTTTTATATTATGGCGTTTTATTCAAATGAATGATGAAGAAATTTCTAAAAGTGATATCAACAAAATGTGTCTTTCCTCGATGCTGATAATGTCTGCTGGGACTTCTTTCCGCCCTTTCCATTGCATTTCATTATTTGCGATTAGATCAAATTTTTAAACGTAAGCTTTATTTTTATATGTCCATATTTTCGCCTGAATTAGTACAAAAACGACTAAATGTTGTTTAAATATGTTGTCTCCTTGGTTAAATTTGAGTGATTATTTTACGTTGCGCATATTTTAGTCAGAAGTTGTTTCGCGAATGGAGATCTAGACGGACTATGTAGTCAACCACGTTGCAAGTTTGAAAGCGGGTGCTTTAGTTTCCCTGAAAATCACGAACAAAGATTTCCAGACTGATTTTGTTTTTTAAAACATGAAAATACACCTTAATGTCGGTTTTTATATCGTTTATAAGATATTTAACATGAACATTCAGGAAATATATACTTATTAGTATGGTAAACAACGTAACGGAAAACTTGTCGTTGCGATGAAGAACCCATACTTTTCCCGCGAAAATTTGGGAGAATTCAGAACGTTTAGAAATATTTACGTTTCAGATAAGTAATTAAGATGATAAAAATATTATCTGCATTTTGACAGCTATATCGTAAATTATCATCCCGCTCGACAGAATATGAAGATTTGAGACTCGTTCGCTACGCTCACTCGCCCCAAGCTTCATATTCTGGCTCGCGGGATGATATTTTAAGATATCTAGCTGTCAAAATGCAGATAATATATACATATACACAGCTGAATTTTCATTTATTTAACTGCTGTTTAATTTTTCTTCATAAACCCTACAGTTTAGAAATGTTCTTATTGTGTATTTATTTAATATCAAAAGAGCGAATGTAAAAATCTTCATTCTTCAAAAATAAACCAAGTATATCATATGATTCTGCTAAGAATATCTTAGGATGGTCATACTTATAAGTTAGTCCTACCTAGAAATTAAGACCAACAAACGTGTGTCTTATGTACTTTCAATGTTGCATTTTACCTAATAAGTTTTCGAAACGCCTTGAAATGCTTCAAACAAATGATTTCAAATACATTTAATACGATTTTACACAGACAGGTCTGATGAAAAAGATTATAATATACAATTATGGCCTTCAGAAGAAGGTAATATACATAATTATTAAATCGAGGAAGGGTTATTTTTCCGAGGGCCTTTCGAGATTTAATAAATATTAATATTACCTCCTTCTGAAGGACATAACGTTATTATTATACTGAACTTAACTCCGGGACAAAATATCAATTATTACGCTCTTGTTGATTCTCGCGTGAATCGACGAGATTTGCACGCTAAAAACAACGTAGTTATTTTACCAATAGTTGCTATATTAAAGTATAATCATTTATTATAATAATTATTAATATTTAAATTATAATCATTCTTTTCATCAACAAATCCAATCAAATCGAAATGACATTTACAAAATTCGATTCTGATCAGATTGTCGGATGGAATCTGAAGTGATTCGATTCAAAATCGATTCTTTCGATTTTACTTTCGACTATCGGTATTGTTATACGTGTTTGCACGTTATAATCATTAATGATATAAAATGATGTTTCCTTTTTAAGCAGTCGATTTTTGTGTGAAATGAATATTGGCTGCTGTTACGTGCACTCAACAGCTCCAACGAATAGAGGAGATCTAGACTGTCTACACGTCTCTGTTTGCAGCACACCATTGAAAAAGAATTAAAATCAGAGGTTCATGATGTGAAATAATATAAGAAAAAACACCCATTCTCGTGAGATTCTTAATATCTAGAAATATATTCCGACTTACCGACAGTTTTTTCTTATATAACTAAGTGCATTAATTACCTTACAGTCAAAATGGCGTAAAACAATTTGTAACTCAACAAAATCCCCTTAAATTATGATATTTTAGCTTGTAAACTTGTTCAACAATAAAATAATCAATTAAATAATATCTCACAGCGAATCGACTTCTGTTATTATTTCGACACCTTATTTGTCTAATGTATAAAATATTTCTGGATTTAGTTGTCATATCCAGTGATGTATGTGAAAAAGTTAAAATAGTCTTTTCAAGTTGACAATGAAATGCACGCGACGTTCCTTCTTTTTACATAAACTTAACATTTATTGATCTTTTTATTACAAAGAACATTTCCATGCCTTAGAAAGCTTCTACTTAACCAAAGCTGTATTATGATTTTCTCATTTAATAGTTTTTAGATCCTAAAATCAATTTGATAGATTAAGTCAGATTACTTTAATGCAAATGCATAAATCTCAAAACAAAATCTAAAATATTTATAATTTACTGAAAGCTGAATTTTCCAAAATGCCATGCATGATAAAAAGTGCATTGTGTTTTTTAAGATTACCAGACATGTTTTAACTGGATTAATCTAAAAGAAAAACTTAAAAGTACATAGCCGGAACATGGTTTGACAGTCTTTAAAGGAAATATCCATTCAGGACACAAACAGTTGATTAAAACGAATATTATTCTCAGAAATCCACTCACCAGATGGAAACAAATCTATTACAATAATAAAAAAGCAATGTTTTTCGGTCAAACATAAAAAAAACAGACAATATGCAATGAATGCTTTCGTTCGTGAAAATTAAAATCTGTCACTTTACGCCATTTAGTCATGAATACAAATAAAAGGGTTACATTTTGCATTTGTAGTCATAATAGCAAGATGAAAATGCTACAATAATTTCTTAGATTCATTATGCACAAAGAACATTAATATATAAAGACATTAAAACAATCATCTTTTAGGCCGAAATGACATGGTGCTTGATCTCTTGTTATGGCAAGAAAAAAGTTTTTATTGTCAAAATCAGTCCTGAAAATATCCTGCCCATCAGCATTCAAATAATAATAAAAAAATAATTTTATAATATGAAATTGTACAAACTAGAGGCCTTCAGGAGAATGTATCATTTCATTGCTCACATAAGGACATTGCTGCCATGTTCGATTCAAACCGACTAAGTCGTCTTCGAAAAGAAGATCCTAATTAAATTTTGCTTTCCGGTCCTATGTTACATTAATTTTGCTATAGCGGTCCACGTCGTAATATAGAAATTTAAAAGAGGACAACACAAGGACCATTGCTGCCAAACCTGCTCCGAATCGGTTAAATTAGCTAAATTCAGACAAGAAGACCTTTCAGTGAATTTCCCACTGTTCTTTGTTAAACTGTCATTGACTTAGGTCATTCTTGTCTTCAGATTGAATTGCTATTATATGGTTTTTGAGTCCTTTTTGGTGGTGGTTCAGGTCAAAAAGACCATCGCTGTGAAGTTTGGTTAGAATTGGCAATTATTTCAGATAAGAAGATCTTAAAATTAATTTTCTCATAAGGTCCTATGTTAAATTAAGTTCCTTTTGGTGGACATATAGTGGTCATGGTATAAAAGATTAAAAGAGGACCTCTAAAGGACTATTTCACACAGCATCAACTTTGGTAGCCATGTTGGTTTTTGATCTGGGTCATTGCATGCAAAGTGGTTTTTGACAAGATTTTTAAATGAAGTTTCACATGGGAACCTATTGTCAACTTGTTTTGGCTTTGGTGGCCATTTTATCCTGTCGTAAGTTAAGAGTGGTTAACATGGTTAAGACTAGTAAACATGATCGGTATTGAATAACTTGAAGGTGAATTAAATTTAACTGATAACCCTGAGCCGGTTAATTATAATACATGTTGTACTTAGGTGATGCAGTGTTTAGTTAATTATTAATTAACATGACCAGAACGACAGTTTAAGACAATAGACGGGTTGCTTGTGGGAATTTCAATGAGACAAAATATAAGCTTAAATACATACATTACTGAGAGGTCGTAAAGAGCAACAGTCTTCATATAACACAAGCATCAATTGCCCATAGCAATATTGGTATTTTTGTTTTCTTCTACTGTATATGTTTTGTTGAATCTGGTTAATATAAAGTCTATACAATATGGGACATCTTGCGTCATCACGCCACCAGATGGAAATGATATTTCAGTAAAATAATTAATCTTTAAGTATTTTTCTGTCCTTATATATTGTGATAGGTAGAACCGAGTTAATATAAACCTTCTTATACGTATGTCTATATTTCCTTAACGTCTAAAGAAGCAAATGTCATTTTCGTATGTCTGATATCAAAATAAGCTTCTTGCAATGTACAAAGGAAGCACCAAGAATGTTGCAGACGGTCTTATTAACGTAATTGTCCAGAGTTTCCGAACGTGTAACCATATTGACAAACTCGGATGAAGGAGAGCAATAAACCTAAATGAATTAAAAAATCAGAAAAAAAATCTATCGGAAGACTCAAAACTTAAACAACAATAATGATGTAATAACAAAAACTATAATAACAAGGCTAGTGAAGTCATTCGGACTTTAGTTTACAGTAGCAAAGCAAAAATTTGATGCATACAGTACACATCTTCCCGAATGAGAATGTCTAATAAATTCTAACATATACATTTTTACAACACATTTTGTGTACATTTTGTCAATTTACGACGCATCAATTCTGCTTTGAATACCACAACAATAATTCAAAATTTTAATAAGCAAATAAAAAAAGGCAAAATGACCAAAACTGTAAATCTAAAACCATCTGACACAACTGTGCATAAAGGACTAAAATTTAACTATTTAGTAACAGTAAATTTTAAATATCAATTTCGGGCTGGTATTGAAATTCTAGCGAATAGCTGGTTATATCGTCGGGGACTGTGATAGGGTTCATCAGCAGAGATATTGACTCCGTGGTAATAATAAATTCTATAATACTAATTTTGATGCACAAATTTTGCACATTTCTAAAATTCGCAATGCACAAAAGCAACATAAATCGCAAAATACATGTAATATACCCGAAAGAAAAATTATTACATAACAGCATTAAACAGGAAGCATAACATATATGTTACTTTATAGGTTTTCTTATGATAAAACCATGATAGTAAACTATGCAAAAAGACCAGGGTCACGTTTCACAAACATTTGTATGCCTACGATTAGTCGTTAATGTGATCTGATTTCCGGTTTTCAATGTCTTTGTTCCATTGACGTCATGGAACCAGTCTCGATCTTAGTCCTACGAATGTTTGTGAAAGGGTCAAGTCCATAAAGATGTGAATTCGGTTCTAAATTTTAACAGAAGCATCAATGTATTCCCATACGAATGTATTCTAAAATTTCTACATCTGAAAACAGGAAAATAAATTACATGTTTTTTTTTCCTTCAGTTCTCCTATCGCTTGTAGAAAATAAAAAATTCCTTTAAATTATATAATTTCAATTATATCATTTTAAAATTATAGTCATCGTGGTAGGTCTGTCCTTTAATAGCTAATTTCTTCAGCAAATGGGACAAAACACTTCTCTGGCAGATGTTAATGACATACATGCAAGTTTAAACATTAATGAAAAGGCTAATTATTTTGTTAGAAAACAACATGGTATTAATTGTACTTTAGTTCTTTATATAGAAATCTAAACTTGAAACACATAAATTTAGAAATGGACTGCAAGCAAATTTGCATTTTGAAGGTAAGGAAGGATATGGCGGGAAAATTCTACAAAATTACAATTGAACGTGACAAAACTTCTGCAAGTGAACACCCTCATTTACACAATTTGATATGTCGGCTTTACAACACTAAATTCTATATGCAAAATGTACCTCTCCCGAACCAATTCCAGGATCCTGTATTTCCTGTCGTGGTCTTTTACCCTATACTTAGTATTCAATATTTTTCCAGATGAAAATTGTGCTAAGTTGTATTTCAACAAAGGAGATATTTTGTGCTTGTCTTTTTATGTCGGCTAATGGTCATCGACGAAAGCCATGTACGAGGACCCAATAAAGTAATGCGGATAGTCAAGATAAAGAAAGAATAAGACCAGAATGGCCGTTTAAGATCAAAAGTGTATTACCTTTGAATTGAATTAATAGTCTACACAATAACTGCTTCACAATTCATCTTTCAATAGACTGTAGTCCCCTATGTCTGCGCACCTAAGCCTTTTCGTAATAAATTGAAGACTGATAGCAAAGAATGACAAAAACATATTTGTTAACGACATAGAATAATTATTCTTTTGTGAAAACAGTAGACAGATTAATTCAAAGTGTCATAGATTTTCCCGATAATTCGTGTAGAAACACCATACCCTTTGGTTTTGTAAGAACGTCAAATGTCCCCTAATTCTGCGCAGCTGGCTTAGAAATTGACACTGGCGGTGTTGTACTTCAAAATCAGGAATTGTAGCAGTACAACGGATGGCGCACAAACTAACTTGATCTATGTCGCTGGTTTACAGATCTACCGTTGAGCTCAGTTCTAACCTCTCATTAAAACTGTCCTAAACACCCTGTGTTCTGACCTAGAACCATTTATGACAGTTCTACCCTAGAACCATTCTGGACGGATCTACCCTAGAACAATTTATGACAGTTCTACCCTAGAACCATTTACGACAATTCTAACCCAGAACCATTCTGGACGGTCGTACACTAGAACCATTTATGACCCTGGCATTAGTTTATGAATTTTGAACATCAAAATTATAAGAAATAAATGATTAATTTGTTGTCATAATTTTAAAATCAACTTTTATAATACCGAAATATATTATAGAGTTAAAAAAAAATAATTCACTCAGAATAAAGTTTTTACTAAAACTATATGATTTAAAAACTAGTCGGTGTTATTTTCTAGTACATAAAACATTCCTCTACATATGTTTCGACAAGTGAACACTTTAAATCAAGATTTAGTCCCGTCCCTTCTTGAAATTATGATGTACGTTATATCTATGTAATTAACCGGATTTTCATAGGAAAATATCGGTTATTAATTTGGTGATGTACGGCGGGCGGGCGGTCGCCAAACAGTGTCCGTGCAATAACTTATGAACTGTTCAACCAAAGCTTTTCAAATTTTAATATGTTGTTACTGATGACAAAATGGAGGTCAAGTTCGATATTGACGATTTTCACTTTCACCGTTCAAGAGTTATGGTTCTTGAAAGATTGAAAAATGGCTTTTCCAGTGGTGTCCGTGTGATAACGTATGAACTGTTCAACCAAAGCTTTCAAATTTTAATATGGTGTTACTGATGACAAAATGGAGGTCAAGTTCGATATTGACGATTTCCACTTTCACCGTTCCGATATTGACGATTTTCACTTTCACCGTTCCGATATTGACGATTTTCACTTTCACCGTTTAGGAGTTATGGTTCTGTTTGAAAGTGGGAATCTGGAAAGTTATTGGAGTGACCACAAGATTCTTTGGAATCATATAAAATAAGGTTATAATCTGATTGGCGTATTTCTTTCATTATTGACTTCATGATTTCTGCCTACCAACCCCTGCTTAACAAATGTGTGTGTACTTATATACTCTCAAAAATTCCAATATTTGTCATTTACTATAAATAGGAGGTCAAGACTGATTTTTGCCTTTCCATTTCTGAACCCTACAAAACCCTACAAAAATTCGTTTATATTTCTTTACTTCATCCTGTTTGGGAATCCAGATTTGCAAACATCATTTCCATGCAGGAAAATCCGGTTTGCTGTCATTCGACAGCCTCTTGTTTTTCGATAAATTGGTGAAATGCACTACTTATTTCAAAATGGCGGTACTCATCCAGATCATCTTCTACCTTGCCATAACGAAATAAAATGGCGGTACTCATCCAGATCATCTTCTACCTTGCCATAACGAAATAATATCGTTCATACGACCAAAGAGAATTAATTTTATAATATATCAAATATTTACCATATAAAAATGGCAAAAAGGGTAAATAATTAATTTAAAATAAATTAAAATGTTACTTATCTGACACATTTGAAATCTCTGCATTGACGTTTTGGACCACATTATACACACCTCTTTATTCAAATACTACATTAACTATTTTAAAATGTAGGGTTATAAAAATTTGAAACCCCGCTGATTTTGTCAGCAAAACGGTTTACCTGTATACATACACATGTATCTGTGTACCTTAAATATTGGAACAATAACCATCCGGACAATCAAGGTACAATATACATGTCAAAACGTTAATTAGTTATAATTACCTGAAACACATAACATGTTACAGAGAACAAATTTCTTTACCTGTAAATTTACTTCGGATAAAAATCACACAAATTTTAACAAAAACAATAATTCGTTTTTCTTGTGGGTTAAAAAAAATGAAAAAAAAACTTGCACCATAGCTCCTTATTATATGTATGTACTTTTGCAGTTTTGTATAAATTGGTCATAAATTTAATATTATTAATTATTGTCATAATTTCATATATTGAAATTATAATCGATGTGAAATGTCACTACATATTTAAAAAAAATGTTAAAAGTTTCGAAAAAGCAAAGAAGAGGAGTATGTGCCACAATCAATACAGAGTTATCGGACATGAAAATGGACGGTTCTACCCCAGAACCATTTATGACAGTTCTGAATGGTTCTACCCTAGAACCATTTATGACAGTTCTACCTTAGAACCATGTATGACAGGGTTGGTTCTACCCTAGAACCATTCTAGAATGGAATATAACCCATATATAACCCATTCTAGAATGGTTCTAGAACCGTCCTCTCTGACCAAATAGTTGAGAGGTTAGAACTGATCTCAACTGTAATTGTTTTGTTTGTTTGTTTAGTTAGGGTTTGACGCAGTTTTCAGAACATTTTGCTATTTCGCAGCGGCCAGTTTTTATTGGTGGAGGAAGCCGAAGTACCCGGAGAAAACCACCGACCTTCGGTAGGAAAATTGGCAATCCTTGTCAATTAAGATCGGAGTCGAACACACCTCGTCACAGGTGAGATTCAAACTCACAACCTCAGCGTTGACAGGCTAGTGATCATTAGAAGTCATGACGAACTACCTAGACCACTCGGCCACCGATTCCCCAACTGTAATTGTTAAACCAATTGACGATCACATTGGTCATCCATTCCTCTGAGATGTGATGTTCAGAGACAGTACTTAATTGGCACTTCTGTGTAGTTATCACCCCTACTTATCTATCTTATGCATAACTATTGGTAATGTTTAATGTTCTTATTATCACTAGTAAAACCAGTTTGATCTTAAACCACCATTTCAGTCTTTTTTAATCTTGACTGTTTTGATTTGTAGTATTTCTGAGATTTCAAACAAAATCAAGATAACAAGACCAAAACAAGATATAATGCCTTGCAGTCAATCAAGACTGGTTAAGACCAGTTTATAAAAGTTAAGAATGAATTATTCAATGTTTAACAATACATGTGCTGAACTGATCTAAACTGCTCTTGACCGATCTTTATTGACTGCAAGGCAAGATATCTTACTTGATCTTGTTATCTTTACTTTGTTGAAGAATATAGACATGCAGAAAAAACAAGACTAAATAAGAATACACAAAACCAGAATGGCCGTTTAAGATCAAAATTGAGTTACTATATTCTGTTTTATTTCAAGAATCCAACAATGTGATTCGCTGTTATATTATTTCCTTAGGCTGTTTATTTAATTCTAGTTAATTGCATACGTGTATAGCTGTAAAATCCGCTTTGAACTAATTTTCAATCCCTTTCATAACCAGTATTACTTCGGAACAAATTTTTCAACAATAATTGTATTTATCTACTTTTTGTATATGGGTAAATATATAGACGCATCAAACGGGAAGTATTTCATCGAATCACATTCCCAAAATTTTGAAATTACTCATTATTTTGCCAAACAAAAATAACCAAAACCAATTGTTATGAATAAGACAGAAATATAAGTGGGTGTTATTATGCATTTGAGTATATCACTGTATTAGAAAAGCACGATTTGCTGTTCTCGATAGTCCTCTTTAATAATTCTCATAAATATTTTTCATTCAATTCTCAGGACTGTAACATATATAGAATCTGTCATATTAAATTTATTTTGTATTTACTTATATTAATTCACAATCAGCTGAAAATGTAAAACACAAATATCTAGTGGAAAACAATAAAAATTATGATGGAACGTTATATTTTTTGTTATAAGTATTGAAAGATGAACTGTGAAGTAGATATTAGATGAATTTTGCTGATATTGAAAACAATAGTTCTTGTGATAAGAAAAATGAAGACGATATTATCAATATAAATATTATGAATTAGTTTATTTTGTTGTTCTTATAACACATTCTTCACTTTAATTAAAGTTTGTATTTTGGTATAACCGCCATTATTTGTTTATATGCAGAAATTCAGATAAAATAAAATTATGGGTTTTATAAAATGTCTGACGATATTTTATAATAATACTTATTTTAATTTTATAAGATAATTATAGACATAAATTCAGGATCTTCCTAAAATCTTTTAGTATAAACAAACATAATTATCTCACTTTAGGAAATCGCGTGCCTCAGAATGAACTGAGTCGAATTAGAAACTTCACCTACAGGCATTCGCTTCTAGTGCAGGGGTCATATTAACAATAAACATCATATCTTTATAGTCTTGTCCTGATATGAATATAATAATTTCCATTAAGTTTACTTTTTCTTTATTATTATTTTATTTTTGAAATGCATTTCTTAATATGACAGCATGAAAGATCAATTTAAGATGCATTAAGATTTAGTCAAATTTTTGTGAGACATTCTTAAAATTGCTCTTATACAATCCCAGTACAATTGATAAAAAGAACATCTTCAAAGAATAGACAATATCAGGCAACAATCGAAGCCAACGTATAATTGCTTCCTGATAATTTCCACTAAAATATTTATGAAAGGCGTTTTTGATACTTAAGTTGTATTTATCAATCATAAAGGGAATTTAATATAAAATAAGTATTAGTGCCGAGACTACTGAAATATTTCGAATAAACATCGGTTACACATGTACTTTGAAGTGTTATCTAAGCAAAATTTCAACCAAGTGAAATGTACTTATATTGCATGTAGTGTGGAAAAACAGCTGTAAGCTTAATATGAAGAACAACAATTAAAACGCTGTTCTTATGCTTGACGTTCTGTCAGGTGAGATTTTGTTAGATTTTATGCATAGAACTTAGTAAATGTATTTATCGTATACTTTGTTATGTTATTTTTGGATATAGATTACATTGTATTTTATTTATAGGGATCATTTCACTTTTTAGAATTCAGGCCTAAATTAAAATTAAGTTTGTTTGCTTTAGCCCGCCCGCCCCTCCAAAATTGGCCCGACCAAACAAATTTTATTGACATTGCCAGCGACAATTTTTTATTTAATTCCATATTTCAGTAGAGTCAGATAAATTATTTTTGTTCAGTTTTGTTCAATATGATTTCCTACCCGGGCTACAGCAAATAATATTTTAAGCCTGGCCTCATATACATTTATACATTTTTTTTACATTATTTAGAATTAAGTAGTGTCTTAAAAGTCTGAATTATGTGTTTCATTGTGATACATAAATCAATTGTGTACAGTGATGTACAGTCAGTGTATGTAATTTTATTAAATAAGGTACAAATTTATCAACAAGTATGTTGAATTGTTCACCAATCCTAATTCGCATAAAAATTCTTATCAGTATAAAAGTAGGTAATTTAGTAGTTATTCTATAAACATTTTTTTCATTGCGTGTTCAAATACTCTATAGTGTGTATGATTAGTTATGGTACTGCAGTATTAGTAAGATGTACGTGCATCAACGAATAACTTAATATTGGATGTAACGCATCATTTGATTGGTCAAATTTGTTTCGTCTATCAATTCACAGAATAAATTTTCTTTTTTACTATGAACTCATTAAAGGGAATTCCGACGTTTTTGAAGTCAAAACAACCGTTGGAATTGAAATATAAAGATTGACAATAATTTTGTTTTCAGCCTATTCTAAGTAACCTCAATGCACATGGTGCACATTTTCAAATAGCCCACTACGCGTGTTGTTTAGTGTGCACCACGTGATTGAGGTTATTTCTTCATAGAATGAAAAAAAAATGCAGTCTAAATCCTTAAGGACATAAAATTATGACTGAGACCGGAGGTTATCTAGAGAGAAGTAAATTATTCGCAGAAAAAATCTGTTTGTCAATGGTTACAAATATTACTTCTGTGTTAATTCTGTAATGACTTTGTAGTGATTCTGCCTGAAATTTTCGATCAGAAAATATTTGAAAATTGAATTCTAAGGACTTTTATAAAGTTTTGAACAGGTATACTAGTATAACCTACTTTGGTCAGTTTACGCTGAAACATCTGCGGTTTATGATGCGTAAACGGCCTCAATAGAGGTTATATCATTTAGTTAACCTGTTCCAAAATTGAAAATAATTCTTAATTAAACCCAGCCTTTCGTGGTTCTTTTCAGGATGGCATTAATAACTTCTTTCAAAAACCTTTTAATCAAACGTTGAAGAAAATGTTTATATTCTTTTGGCGATATTTAATTGATATGAACATGAGCTATCGAACGATAGCTATATTGTCTTGAGGTTCATAAAACAACATTAATAACTCGTATACAATGCAGATGGGATTTTATTGGTCATATTTTAACCTAAGATGTCTTTCACCTTGTATTTGAAAAAAAAATAAATCACGATAATGCTTCTTGTTCCTGGTTGACTTCATGGTAATCAATTTAATTGTTAATGAATGGTTGCCTGTTTATAAGACTGCCTTATTTTTTAACACATTTTTACCCTGCCTTTTTACCAACAGTCGATTTTTTTTAAATTCTTCCTTGCCGATCCCCCTATCTGCGATAAATAATCACCTCTTCCATTTTTTTCAGGAATTGAGAATATAGATTTAACATAAATGGTATTAGTATTGCTTCATTTGTTTAATCTTAAATTGGAAAGCAAATATGTGCTTAAAATAAACAAGCTATATCAATTTATCAGTCATTCTAATTTCTAAGAAATACATACATGTACATGTATGTGATTATTTAGATAACCATTGGAATTTAGTAAGTTTTGTGTTTGTAATATATTTCAGCTTTAATATTTTATAACAGACAATTCCTTCCGTGAATTACAAAGTCGAATAAAATTAAAATGAACTTTATTTCAACAACTTTGTAGATGCCACGCTACCTTTTCTTAAATTTACACGTACATGTAGGAGTGTTTTCAGCTGCCCATTTGAAAAATGTGATAACCGATAACTGTGATATCCCAGTATAAACGTAAACTGATTAACACGAATTATTACTTCATGTCGAATTGAAATAAGCAACTTGACCGGTCTTTAACGTAGGGGTAAAGTCCTATCATGTGACCAACGTTGCTCATGTCTTTGACTTTTTTCAGAGATCTGTTGGTTCCTTTGAATGTACGACTATTGATTACGCTTTTGGTTTTCTATGACCAGGTTGTTCATGTTTATTCGTTTTGGTGATGTTTTTATAAAAAATTTTATATAGCTATTGCTATAATTAAAGAGATAAAGTTACTTACACGTGTGTCCTTTTTTAATAAATGCATATTTGCATGAGACTGTCTTATCGTCCCTTAAACTTGAAAGATACAAAATCACAATAAATCCATTTGTGTTATACTGATCCATCTGCTTATCAAAAACTGTGACAACTGGACATTGCAAAAATTAATTAGAAATCGTGCTTGGAATACACATTTGTGTAATAGAAAGTGCGTGATTTAAGTGTGATCAGGTGTCATATACTTTAACATTATTTATCATTATTTGTTTTATTTTCAGCATCATTTCTTAAATTTTCCATTAAGTCTTCTCTACAATTTTAAGTGAATATTGATTTAAATAACACGCATTCTATATTATTGGAGTGGCATCTACTCAAAGATTTTTTGGAATCTTGATATAGCTTGTTAGTTTCGTATTTAACTGATCTGAGTAAATTCCTGAAAAGTAATTCCAAAAATTTCTACGTAAATAAATATTAAAAATATTCGATCAGTTTATACGGACCGAAGTGATAAACACTAGCTAGCGATTCATCTGTACGTCTCTAAATTTGAAAATCTCGCATTGCTGTATTCATAACATATTTATGGTTACAATACACCATTAGAAGATTCACTGGGCGCAGCCATTTTATGAAGAGATGATTGAGCCCCAAAACGAATATCACACTCGCTTCCGATTGGTCAATACCATATTAATGTGTAAATGATTTAAAACGAGAGTGGGTCTTTATTCGAAATATTCTAAATCAAACTATTTCTCATGAATGTTTAAAAATGTGTGCAAATCGAAGATTTAAATGGTGGACCCCCGGATTTTCGGGAAAATTGCATCCCCCTTTTTTCAATCTTATTTTCAGGCAAGAAAAGCAACGGGAACATATATTTTAAATTGTTTTACAGTATTCCGTTACACGTCCGCCACAATGGAATGCTATAATTTTTCTATAAATTAATATGGAAATTTATTAAATTCTATTACTTATTGGGGTACCCCCATATGGGAAATAACATAGAACGGCTAATTGTTGTTTGTAACCTTATAGTGATTCAGTGACAATGTTTTTAAATGGTCTGTTCATGGGTTAGACTAATTCTCATGAGTTGTCCTTATTTTTGTTTTAAGGAAATGTCCTTGTGTTCGTTGTTTATCGGCGTTGTATCTTTATCTTGATGAATATGTGTTCAAAATATTTAAATATTCTTTGAATTTCATTCATAAATCAGTTGAAACATGTAGCCTGTGTAGAAAACTAATGTAGACGTTTTTTCGTAATAAATTTTAGGATATTGCTGTAGTGACACCAAACACAAATTAAAATGTCAGTTTTAATATAAAACAGACAAGAATACTGTAGTGTTTAAGGTGTATCAATTCATCAGGTATAAGAAAATAATATTAATTCCATCGTATTTTCAGTTTGATTAAGCACAGATTCAACTTAATGCACGTGCGTTAACACTTAATTGTTTTTCAAATCTACATACACAACGGAAACTGATAACAAGTAAACCTTCTTTTAAGTTGGAAAACAGAAATTATTTTCGTGTTTTATTTAGATATAATAATATTCATTTTAGGCTAAATTATCAAAAACTGGGTATAAATTCTCGATATCAATACATTGTATCGCTGTATGTTTGTTTATTCAACATTGGCTAGAGGTTTACGGGGAGTGTAGAGATATCACAAAACATGTTTAACCCCGCCGCATTTTTGCGCCTGTCCCAAGTCAGGAACCTCTAGCCTTTGTAGTCTTGTGTGTTTTTTGAATTTTTGTTTATTTTTATGTTTCGGAGTTTAGTGTGCCGTTCACTTTGCTGAACGAGTATACATTACTGTTTAGGGGCCAGCTGAAGCCCGCCTCCGGGTGCGGGATTTTCCCGCTGCGTTGAAGCCTTGAGCAGTTTTTTGCTCTTTGGTTGAGTTAACGTTGTTGTCTCTTTGGCACATTCCCCGTTTCCATCCTCTATTCTATTGTGTATTTCTCTGATTTTGCACACTGATTAATGATGACAATTGAAATCCACTTTTGAAATATTTTCAAAAAGCAGTTAAGCATCAGTGAATTTCCTCTCTTCAAAATTTATTTGATTCTTTTTCATTCCAAAATGTTTTACGTCTTTTCCCCTGTTTTCTTTAACTTTCCATATGTTGATCACAGTTTCATCTTGCCAAAACTCTGTGATATTCCCTTTCAATTAATTATTACTCATTTCAAAATTTTAAATGGAAACCTGAACGAATAATACATTTGTTAGCACGTTAAGACCAAAGTCAAGAACAGACCTTTGCGACATGCAGAATATTCTGAACGCTAAATCGTTTTCATCGGAAGTTGATACGCTCAAACACAAAAATGGCTCCAGTCCCAAATTTACATGGCATCAAGACATGAATAAAGACCCCGTACATAGAAAGATCAAGAATAACATTTCTTGATAACATGACATTCGGAGATGAAGAATGGATTATAGTACACGCTGAGAGTAGACATCTTTTTCAATTGATGACAGCCCTGTTTTAGCATATCTAATATGGATAGCAAAATACGAAAAGACTGAAAATCCAAACAAATTACGGACAATTCAAATAGGGTGGTCAATACGGAATAATCAAGTAAGAGTCTTTCTTTTTTAATTGTTCTAGAATTTATCCGTGTTGAATCAGATGATCAGATTTGTTAAGAGTTGAGATTACTTTCATATTAAATGGAATAAAAAAAGTGTAACGAAAATGTGTTAAAATTAGTTATAGGGTAAATATTTCTTATCAAATAAAACTCAAAAGTCATCAAAAGTGTAGCCAAAATACTTTTAAAAACATGAAATTGATTACAAAGACAACATTTGTTTTCGTATTAAATAGAATTAAAATGTGTAACGAAAATGTAACATTTCGATTAGCTGTAGTCAAATATTTATTATCAATTTAAACTCAAACCAAAAACCTTTAAAAAGACGTAAAATTGATTAATAAAAGAACACAATAAGCTAATGTAAAATAATCAATTCTTAGAATCATAAATAATAATGTTACATATATATTATTTTCAATATCAAACAAAATATGTACCTTTTTTAGCAGTTCAGATATAGTTTTATTAATAAACGATAAGAGTACCTTGTTTAAGACTGTGAAATTAAATTTTCCTTTGCATTATTGACTACACGTTTTCTGTGACGTTATAGTGATTAATTTTGCGAAGTGCTTTAGGAGTCATCCATAATTTTGAACATGTTTCACAAGTTTACAAAGATCACTCTTTTTTTGAAACCCCCCACTCCCGTCAAAAAGTGTATATCAACATTTTTTTTTACATTGTTGCTGTGAACTGGTACAACTCCTTACTCGGAAAGAGGATTTACAGACGTTGTTAAATCCCTTGCAATTACCAAGCCCAAAGCATACGAGTCACACAATAATTTGCCGTTTGTTGGATTTATGTCACCTTGTACTTTTTTTTAAAAAAAAATCATGAAATCTATAATTATTACTAGCATGTATTCCCTTTTTCACATAATATCGACGAAGGGGGCATTTATACCGTTTTTTAAGTAAAGTCAAGAAATACCAAAGGTATATTCGAAGGAGTGAAAAATCGCAACAACTGACAAACTCCGGAGAAAAACGAAGACAAGACCAAAACAATACATGCACTACAATTAAAAACTAAAAACATATGAACAACATGGACCCCACCAAAAACCGAGGTTGGACTCGGGTGAACCGGAAGAGTAAGCAGTCTGTGCTTCCTGCAGGACACCAGCTATGCTGCCTACGTCAAATCCGGTATGAGGAAGGGATAACATCAATGGAACCGCTCCATTTGTATTTGTGAAACGGTTTTTTCGTACCTGTCAACCAAGTCAATGATGACGTCCATAAAACTTTAATGAAGATGACTTCAACTTAGGAGCAACGTACATGTACCCCTGTCTTGAGCAACTTTTCTGTCAGGAGTCGGGCTCTGTCCAGGAAGTCAATGTATATGTCACAAGTTCTGGAATAACGTTCGAGTTGTGAAGTATATAACCCATACATCGGCGCTTCTGGAATATTGCCGCTCAAAAATGGGAAGTTGACGATTGGAAAGTCAGGGTCATCCCGTTTGTCGTTAAGTTTTGTATTCAACCTTCCTCTGGTGTCAATTTCGAGGTGAAGGTCAAGATAAGAGGCAGACTTGGCAGTGTCTGTGGTATCTTTACAGTATCGGGATAGATGAGATGCAAGAAATTCCAAAAACGTGACTTGTTGATTGATAAAACATCATCTGTGTAGCGGAAGCTTAAATTAGAGGTACGGGCTAACTTCTTCTGTTTTCCCTTAAGAAGGCCGTTAAGGAAGTCTGTTTCATGTGAGTAAAGGAACAAGCGTACGCTAAAAATGTTGAATTTGAAAACCCCTACCCCCAAGCGTTCGCTTTGTAAACTCATGAAAAATGTTGACAATAATGGATAACTCCTTTAGTACAATGTATTTCCACTGAATCAAAACAGAAACAGTAATAAAATTTGTAACAGGTGACCACCAAGATTTTTTTAATATGGACTTTTTGTCTTGAAGCACAGTGGTCGTAAAACTTTGACCTTGCATTTAGAAAATGAAAGTGTAACGCCAAGGTACAGTACTTTGCAAAGTGAAATCGGCTAAGAACATTGTAATTGATTATAACTTTGTGTATATTCTGAAACTTTTAATGTCAGTATGGATATAATAATATTACTTTTACCACTTAGATATACATGTATGATATACCTCAATTTAAAAAAAAAACCCCAAAAACTTGTAACAAGCCGTCAATCATAATGTTTTGAATAAATTGAAATAAATACAATTGGTGGCTGACACTATTTAATACCTACATGTATGTAGCGTCAAAGTTTGAATATAAAAAACTGACAAAACAATGATGCGTTTTGTTTCCGTTGTTTTGAAACGCACGTTAAATGTTATACGGGGTAAATGTTACTTTACCTGAAGTAAAGAACAAGCAGTTCTCGGACTGACCAAAGCGCATTACACATGTTACATGTCGCTTACTTGTGAAATCAAACTCATTTGAATCAGTTCACAATGATTGACATCGTAATTAAGTCTTAATCTGGTTCAAGGAAAGTTGACATCGCAGTAGGAATAATGGCGAGGATTGCCCGACAATTAATGGTCGGAATTTGTCAAAAGCATGTATTGTATTCTGATTGGATGATTTGAATTTTTAATCTCAATCCTGATTGTTTCATAGACGTATTCTCGCATAACAATTCGGATACGGGATTAGACATCAGCAGCGAAAAGGACTAGATCAAATAAACAATTAAGATGGCTTATTTACGGGACATCATCGACATATAAAAATTTCAACTGTGTCTTGGTTAATTTGCCATAATTATTTTAAGTAATCTTCGAAAAAGTCTGTCTCGAATAAGGGGGGATTAAGAAGCAGAAACCATGACCGGTCTGTCAAATTATACAAATATTTTATAAATATATGTAGAACATACCAATATTATTATGAATCGTTATTTGTATAGTTAGACTACAAATTATGATTTTAAAGTTAGCCTGATGATGATATCTTCAATTTAAAATTTTTGCAGTTTCTCGCTGAGGCGTTAAAAAAATTTGAAGAAAGAGACAAAACCCCACCCTCAAACACACACAAAATTTTACTAGTCCGCCGTTCAAAAGTCTTTAGCTATTTTCAGAATATAGTCTACATCAGATATTTATTTCTGTTTTTTTTTTTTCATTTCAACTATCGGATACTGTAACTACTGTTTTTTTTCAAAGTTTTGTTCCGTTCTAACATTTTTTAACTCCGATAATATCTATATTTGTTCTCAAAAAGATTGTTCAATTTAGCTTTGTTCTTAATTTTTTCTTTCACCTTTTGACACGCATTTTATTTCATTAATCTTAGTAATGTTTGATTTGTTTTTGTTTCTACGTGAAATTTAGTTTTCGCTGACATGAAACTATTTGCGAAACGTAACGCACGTTAGTTGAAGGAATTTGGACCATTTAAACTTTCTAATTACTATTTTCATCAACATAGCTTAATAAATAGAAGATATTTAGTAATTCTTGATATTAATTCAACTTCTAATCATTGTTTTGATGGAAAAAATAATAAAACTACTCAGACACAAGTATGATGGTTCTTATGTGACATCATAACTTACAAACGTACTTAAAATATAACATCCTTGAAATAAAATTAACATGATTAAAGCCGATTTGATTACTTATATAAATGTTATATAAATCTGTCTGCGATAACGATTTATACTCTTAAACATTGAAATACCATTGTTCTTGAAGCAATCAGTTTTTGACGTCAGAAGCTTCAAAGTAGATCCGGAAAAAAGGAGGTCGTTCAGTACTTTTTGGCTGGTCTTTTTATACTAATTCATATCCTTATTATACATATGCGTTTCTTTGTTATACGGCTAAACTATTTTTTACTGGACGATAATCAACAATCGTTCCGGGCCGCATTGGTCGAGTTGTCTAGGTAGTACGTCGAGACCTCTATTCATAGCTGGCTGTCAACACTGACGTTGTGAATTCGAATCCGACTCGTGGCGAAGTGCATTCGACTCAGATCTTAACAGACATAAGCTGCTATCTTTCTTGCAGTACAATGTAGTTCGGTGTTCCGGATACTTTGCGATCGGCTTCCTCTACCAAAATAAACTGGCCGCCAGGGTATTGCCAATTGCGCTGGAAGTGGGGTAAAATAACAATAAACAAACCAGTTAATAAATATTTATTAGAATACATGTACCCGTACAGTGTTTGTTAAATGTGAGGTTTAAGACTTTTTCAGCAAGACCTTCGTGGTTGTATTGTATCAGAGAATTAACCTTTGCGAAATACACTTTGGAAAGAATAATGAGGAAAAGAGAAAAGGTTTACTTGATTGGCTATGATAACTCTTAGTAACTAGCATACAGATTTTCATCTTGACATAGAATTTAATTTTAATAAAATATGATTATAATCCTGTGTTCTTTTTTACGTTAACGCCATTACAGCGATATAAACTCCATTCGTTAGGTCATGAGTATAAATTTCTTACTCAGCAAAAAGAGTTCTTGGAATGCAGATGAGATAAATATTTCATTTGGAAATTATTTTAGTAAATTTTATATAATTTCCAAGTAATAAACTTTAAGGTCTACAATCGGCCGACTCTCTCAAAAACTGAAAATTCTAACTTCATTCACTTTGTGACTGAGTTGGCCCTTTCAAAATACCATTTTTCATTATAATCTTAAAAACTACTATTTAAATCGATGACCAATTTTATACACGTAATCACATTTGCTACACCCAAATTTCAAATATCTATACAGTATTGTAGCGCAAATGTAACAATATTAAGAGAATTCAATTGGTCACTCATGAGCGTTCTCAATAACAACCATGCTGACATTGTAAATAAGAGTAAGCTGGAAATGAAGTCGGATGTAACAGTAATTCTCTTTGTGCCTTTATCTATTTTCTGCTATGTTCATTAATCAATATTAGATTATTCATTTGGTTTCATTGATTAAGCGATTTTTGCTTTCTGTAACTTAATGATTTTTAGGAGTTTAAGAAAGTCCGCGGTTGGTCACGTCATTTACCATTCAATATATTTGTGTTGGAATGAATTGAATCGAACGAATATCGTACACTGAGTATAAAAGTGTTGCGAAAATAGAAAAGAAAAAAGATGTGAATGAAACAAAAAATAATTTGGAGAAAATTAATGCCAATTTATTCAAATCTAATTTCTGATATCCTTATACTAACATCAGGCAAGCTGAGTTTTTGTCACTTCGGCGAGCCAATCACGTGATCAATTTATGATAAAAGCGGGGGAAAAGCAAATTAAAAGCGTTGAAAATACGTTGAAATTAAAGACGGGATTTTATTTTATTTCCACAGAACTTACAAATGTATGGCTTCATATTAACGTACTGTTCCGGCATATGCGCTCAGTTAAATGCATTGAGACCGAAAATACAACAAAATCTAATGTTTTAATATAAACATTGAAGCATTAGTTCCTAATATCAATTTTACCATATAAATAATTTGAAAAATTATAATTTTCAGATCTAATGGATTATTACATTATAAACTTGTTCGAGATTACAAACATTTAACTTTATGTTACAAGACGAAGATCCAATTTCAAAATAACAAAATGTGAGTCATACCCAAAAGCCTTTAAGCTGTTCCAATATCTTGAATTTTATGGATAAAACGTTTTATGTTTCATTAACATTTGCAATATACTGCACGCACAATGTCAGTTTCGTGCAGATTTTGCTTTAAACCAATGAAATAGTTCTTTTATCATTCAAATATTAAATAACGGCGCACTCATTGTCTTAAATATTAAATTAGCTACCAGCGAAGTTCTGTCCAATTACTTTGACGACCACCAATGATTGAACAACATCAAACACGTATTATCTTCTGATCTGAAATTATGCTTTTTCAATGCAAATTTTATTACGGTTAATTATGTGTCTTGAGCCTATCTCCGGAATAGCCATGAAATTAGAACTACAAATTACAAGTTTAATAGGTGTTTCTTCATTATATCGCAGTGTTCCAGACTTGTTATTAGACATAATTAACACCGCCGGCTTCATCCCTTTCATTTTTTATCAACTTGTTTACACTTAATGTCGGTCTGTTACCGTAATAAATCAGGACTTTCCAGGTTTCTTTCATTTTCATTATGACATTTAATTTCCGACTTATATGCAAACCGTCTGATATACTACGTGGAAAACGTGCTGCAAGGTCTAAATATAGTAACAAGTAAAAATGGGCACATTATGTGATTGTAAAAACAAAATGACATTATGATATTATCCGCTTATGGAAAAATATTGAAGTATAAATTCCCTCTCCTCAAAAAAGTAGTTTTCATATATCTGAACTAAAATATGCAAGTAATCATAACATTATTATGATTCGATGTTCAGCACATCGTTGTTTACTTATCTGGTAGATAATATATGGAAAAAACTTTCCACAGAATCATATGTTTAATACATAGTTAGATATGTAACTACCATCTAATTACAAAAATATTGAAACTGTCACAGTATGTTTCAACACCGGAAATGCACTTTGGAACTGCACTTCTAACACTACGGAAATGCGGCACTTAACCGTTTCATCATTTACCAAGACGAATCCATGTAAATGTACTGTTACATAACTTCAAATAACAGAAGTAATTTAGACGGCGGTAAATGGTCATTAAAATAGAACTTTCTGTGGGAATAATTTTCCAGATGAATTAGAAAGATTAAATTGGTCAACTTTAAATTCTCAAAAATATAAATTGAGACAGAATTAAAGCTACAATATAAATGCTTTTTGAACGCCACTATTTTAACTAAATTTCTTATATCTTTTATATACAAATATAATGTACGATGAGGTGTCTTTAAATTATACTTTTAAACTAATGTCGACGAAGAACGGAAATCATTATCTTACTGGAAGAAAGTCGTGTACATTTTGTATCCGATTTCTTTTTCACTGCTCATTTTGATAAACACACGTATATGTATAAACAGTCCTTATAACAATATATCTCGAAGCAACAGAGTGAAGACTGTACCTGGTTTTGCAAGGTCTTGGTACATTCAAAAACATTGTTTGCCCATTGTAAGACATTTAAATGTTACTACACTGTTATTTTTAAGAAAAATAAATTCTAACGAACAATGCGTAAAGCCAATCAAGCGGAAAATTCAATTTGTTGGAAAATTTGAAGCACCTAAGTGTCAGAAATATTTTCCTACAGTCAAAACTTACAATTTTCACTGATATTCCAAAGCCATTTCAAAATAACAAGTTACAGTTAAAGTGAAACAGAGAGTAGCTTTTGACAGCGTGCCAATTAGTGGTATAGACAAAATACGGAATCAAAACAAAGTAACTATCGAAAAACAACGTACAGCCTACTATAACAATACGTTATTGTTATCTTGAAGGGGATCACAGTCCAAAATCTACCACAAGAAAACAAAAGCATGAAGTCATCGTAAACTATAAACTCTCTGTCAGTTCAAGTCACAATCTTCAGATGGAAGAAGTTCCAGAACGACAACGGTCCGAAAATTGAGTAGTAAAAATCCTGTTTATCTTCGGTCATGAGTATTGTTTTACTGTAAATTTGTTTATTATCTTATACCCCTACTGACGCACTGAGTGCGCATTTTTCGACAGATTGTGTCTAATCAGTAAAGCCTCAGACCAAAAATATGGACAACAAAACAACATATGAAATGTAGATCATGTTTCAATTTCATAGCAATAGTAATGTAACATTAGAGTACGATTTATCTCCCAAAATTACCTACCCCACCTACCGAGGATCGAATCCAGAACCTTTGGTACAGTAGTTTACCCCTCTACCAACTGAGCTAAAGGAGTACTCCACTAGCGAAGCTAATGGAGGGTGGTTATAAACCTGTTATGGTTATATAACATCAATCGTATAGAAGGGGAGCCCCGCTCAGTAACAACGTAAAATAGTATGTCTTGCCTATAAATGTGTGTTACGGTCACATTGTTCATGGATGCTGAACACGTTGATACAACGCAATCGGAAAGTGTTAGGATACAAATAAATAGACAATCAATTGTTACCATTATGATTTGATACTCAGCTGGCAAGATTTTTTGATTTCAGATCTAAAGATATTGACCGCGCTTTATTACTTTTTCCGCGAAATACCCAACAGAGAACTTTATGAAAACTACGTGGGGTACCTAAATGAAAGTTTGGTAATCCATCGATAGTACATTCGAACTAAATTGCCATTATGATAAATAAAAAGGTCTGATTATTTTAACTTTGAAGGCAAAGGATATTTATTGAATGCAGTAGGTTATGTTGTATTGGTGATGAACAAACAAACAAGCATATACATTAACATGTACTGTGCAAATGACACCATGTTCTCCCTCTAATGATATGGTTGACTACACGTTATGGTCATCAAATAAATTTGAAAGATACTGGGTTGAGGAAGGTGAATTCACACATATTTTGTATTATTATTAATAGCACACGGATGTCTAATTCCGATAACTGAGTGACATCCGGTCTTGCTTTTGGTTCGATTTTACTTTGATATCAAAGCTGTGACAAACACGAGTTTTACTGCACACCGTCCTCTATATCAATGGTTGTCCCGAAAAGAAGATCATCTGAAGATATCAACGGAAATCGGTTAAGACTTTTGCTATTGTTTTGGTTCCAGAACGTGGAAAATCCTCCAAAAACACCGTTGAAATTTCCCTGTCATAAATATACATGATCTCAAGTATTATATATCTTAGTAGTTGTTTCAAGAAAATCGTTTAACTATGTAAGAGTGCGTCAAAGTCTCTAAAGGCTAACAAAAGCCACGGATTAAAAATGGAGGGATTATCTGATCAACGACACATAGTGAAAAATCTTTCTGTTCCTAACATCCGATGTTTAATCATAAAAGTAACAACACTTTGTATCTTAACGCTTTCGGAATCATTGTTTTTAATTCAAAGTTTAACTAGAATGATAGAATTCGAATATGTTTGTCTCCCCTTGGAAAGGTCCCATAATCAACATAATTTTGTTTCCATTAAACTTCATGTAAATTTTTCATCGTTTATATATCTTTTTTAATGCTTTAAGGTGGTACCCAACACTTTCACTAAAATTAATTTGGCTCCTTTAATTTTCATAAAATTTTGACAAAGTATTTACTTTGACCCATTGACAAAAATTTTAAAATTTCAAAACATTTGAACCAACCAATTCATTAGAAAAATTACACTGATTGTATAGCATTTTGACAAACACTAATATTGATCATTGAAAAGCTTAATATTCCATTAACAACACAACGTTATTAAAACGTTTAGCTGATTTCACAGAGTTATCTCCCTGTAGTGTTAGGTACCACCTTAAGACATTGGCTAATTCATAATTTAACATTCAATGGCAAAACGTTTGGTCTAAGAGATTATATATTCAAGTAAAACATTAATTTAATAAGACAACTTTCACTTATATTTATTATTTATACCGATGCACATGTACATGTATCGCTAAGTGCATTTGCAATATAACATTTTGTACACTTGATGATTTTGTTTATCTAAATTTGGAGATCCAAAAGATGTGTTAACAGGAATTTTAGTAAAATTTAATTTTTAAATACGAATACGAATACTTTATTTATCCAATCATCGGCTCTTATAGTGCATTTTACATAGGTTTAAATGATTTGACTAATATAACAATAAATCGCGAACGTAGGCTGAACGCCAAATGAAACCGTGAATGATATCAAATACATGTACAATACATTGTACTATTATACTATACGATTGTCATCATAAACTGTACTGTGAACGAAATTTACACAAATACTGCCTTTTCCACTAACCGAATTCCAAATAAACAATCCACGAATAATTAAAGTGCTATTTTTGTATAACAAGGAATTCCTTATTATGCGAATTCAGTTTTTTTTCATTCGATAAAGACTCATAAAGTTTATACTACATAGAGATCAACTAACTCTTCTAAAATCTTGAAAAATTTTTTATGTCATAAAATGTCATAAAAGGAATTTAATTACAGTAAAACTCCTACTTGAACTGATTATCCTCATCGATTGCATACCCCATGCTTAAGATAGTTGTGAAAAATATGTGTATTATTATTTAAACCGAAGACTTTGATAAACAATGACCAGCTTGGAAATTTACATGTCTTCAAAATACAAATGAAATATAAGGAAGCAAACTACATCTGTGTTCAGAAAAACAGCTATTGTGCATATCATGCGACCTAGAGATGATTGAAAATTATATTATCCTCTGCTATTTGTCAAGGATTACGGCATTTTAGAGTACATGTATGCAAAATCCTAAGTAAACAGTTTTGCATTATGTTATTAATTATCCTATAGGGAAAGTTTTACTATTTTAGGGATTAATATGAAATTCCATATTACCGAAATTAACACACAAACAGATAGTTTACACTTAGGGGGTTGTTCTTAATTGGTTACAAATCAATATTGAACACTAACAGCCTAATGTCGGTTAATCCAAATATCTCAGGGTACACAGATACGTCATTATTAAATAATTTTGCTTGGAAGTACTAATCTTCTTATAAACATGTATTTAAAGGTATTTTATTGCATATTTGTTGAAGGGACTGAATATCTCTACCTGGGCGATTTGAATACCCTCTGTTTTTTGTGGTTGTTGGTTATTTTAATGGCTTCAGTTGTAAATAACAAAGGGATCGCAGATCAAAACGAATACCTGAACAATACATCAGATTTCTACTTGATATGTACTAACCATAAAAAAATCGCTAAGCACCTGTGACGGATAACGGGAGCTCAACCCATACGGAAGACCCTCTCGTTGGGGGTTGTCAATTCATAATACGGAAAGCCTGGCCACGGACCATAGTGGGTAACGTGTTTAAAGAATGCAACTCCCTGCATGCTATAGACCCCTTCTATAGTTTTCGAAAAGATAGGCTGATGGCTGCTACAGAAGGCTGAATTATCCGACCCTACCCAACTATCCTCCTTTTACAATTTGTTCCTTTTTGAATTGTTTGATAAATTGAACTAATTCTCGTCCTGAAGAAGGATGAAATATTTGCCACTACGGACGTTAAGCAACAATCAGTAAACAAATTCATTGCACCGTTTTTCTCCCGTACTCGAAAAACGCCCTTCCATCTGGACAATTTGGGTACCTCTAAGTTACACTCCAAAACAAAAAACTAAATGGCATCGGAACAATGGCGTTAAAAATTCAACTAAAGTAACTACATCCAATCCCTTTTCCTAAATAAATTACAGGCACAATTATCCACATTAGAAATTTAACATGATTATCTTAAAAGAAAACTAAATTCAATATATAAATTGTTTGCCTTTATTTTCCTTGTCTAGAATATTTTTTTACACAGTTTAACAAATCTTGAAGCACAGAATTATACTACAAGAAAGATAAAATTCAACAGATAAAATAATACTGAATTAGCGTGACAGTAAATAGCGACAGATACAAGCACGGCATCTCAATTGATCGGAATTATTGCAAAATTACGAGTTATTATGTTTAAGTAAAGTCAAGAAATACCACAGGGATATTCGAAGGAGGGAAAAATCGAAACAACCGACAAACTCCGGAAAACAACGAAGATAAGACCAAAACAATACATGCACTACAATTAAGAACTAAAAACATATGAACAACATGGACCCCACAAAAAAACCGGGGATAGATTCAGGTGCTCCGGAAGAGTAAGCAGTTTCTGCTTCCTGCAGGACAACCGCCATGCTGCTCATATCAAATCCGGTATGACGAAGGGATAACATCAATGGAAGAGGTTCATTCACTAAAAGTGAATGAGGGCATTGTAACAAGAAATTTTTCTTTTATACAAATAAATAATACTGTTTATTTAAACGATTTTGAATTTATGATATTCCATAATACAATACTATTAATACATTCTAGGGCGACAAGAAAGATGTACATTAGAAAAAGGCCCAATTGTAAATCTCATTTACTCTCAGTTTGACCATTTTATAATAGGTTTTTGTGACACCTCTACTTAACAAAATGTTTCGGATTTTATTGGAAAACAAGAATTAACGTGACGCTTCGCGTCTCGTAATATGTCATTCCGACGGGGCAAATGCATCGCAGATGACCGTCACAAGACCCTAATATTATGTACTTATTGTCCCGAGCAAATCATATATTGCGAGAGCTTGTCACATATTATTTTTCAGGAGACAATATTCCTCAATATTTATGCCATAATTCTTTTATTGCATTGTAAGATATTTTAAATGTCATTCTCTGAGGTCATTCTCTATCAATGACGTAAAGTTTTAAAAATTTTCATCAATAAGACTCAATTTCCCAAATTTCTCACGGCAAATATTTTAGTATTTAAATAGAGAGCTTGTCATCCTCCGTGGACTTGAGTTCGCCAGATAGGCACTAGACTTTGAGGTGATACATGTATAATTAATAAAAATAAAAAGTGACCCTGTATTTAACAAAACTTTCAACATATATATAGATTCTATTTCAGTTTCGAGTGGATTACAAGATTTCTACACTCGACTGAGTTAAAATTAAGATTTTAACATGCGGGCCTTGACATTTGCTTTTGTTATCGCTCTAGAGCATTAAATTATTTTTATTCAATGGGCTGAACGGTATGAAAATATGCACACCCATGGGAGAATCTATTTTAAAGCACTTTGTCATTTGGATGTAAGTCTATCAACCAAAGAGAAAACGGATAATATACATTAAAATGACATTATATTTCCTTTGAATCAACATTAAATGTTTACTTTAATTCACATTCAAGACGTTAACACTTTCAAAAAAATATCCGTGGCCAACGCTACAATGTTTTAAAATAGTAATCGGGTATTTTTACACTGCGTCTAAAGTATTTCTCAAGTCTAATATAAAAGAAACTTTCGCCGTAACTGATTGTGTATTAAAATAGTTTATCTTCGGGTAAAAAGAACTTGTCACTCACTCGACAGAGTGATTATGGATGTTAAAATTTGATTGCTGTATAAATATGTAGTAGATTTTGAGCAAACAAAAATTATATTGATTACAAATATGCGTTGACATACTTGTATTATGCATTTAGCTATAAGAAACATTAAAGTTTCCACACATGACAGACACAGAAAGTGAATCAAACATATAGAATATGTGGCTTCAAAAGTTTTAATCATTCATCTCAAGTAAATTATACAAGTCGATTTTGATGACAGCATTTTTTTCGGTTTTCAACTTAAGTCTTGAAAACATTTATCTGGCCGTTACATGATTGAAAATAAATATTCTGATCGTCAAAAAAAATAAACCAGTCTCCCCTCCCCCCCCCCCCCAAAAAAAAATGGCGGTCTCACTAGTTTAATTGGAACCCGTCAACAGTAATCGATGACGACAAAGTTGGAAGCGAAACAAAAGTAGATTCAATACTTGTGTTAAGAACAGATTAAAATGCCAAAATTACCACAAACAAACAAACAATGGATCAAACAACCTACTTTCTTGAAAATTAAATATTTTATCACGTTAAATTTCTAAGTATATATCAATTTACGTCGGTTTCTAAACTATATCATTTTTAGATAATAAAAATTCAACCCTTCATAACATTAATTATATCTGTTAAATCAGTAAGCGGTTTCGGATGTAAAGAAACTATTTACTTTTGTTGTACACATGTAGGAATCTCACATTTAACAGGAAACCGAAAAAATGCATTACATTCATCTTAAAACATTTGTGTCTTCACAAGCAGATTTAAATTCTTTTTTGTCTTATATGGATGAAAAAGGGTCGAACTGATCCTGCCATCCTACGAAGGATCCACGTACAATGTCAAAGTGTTCACTGAAGGCTTTTGCTACCAAATAAGTGATGCGCTTCATATAAATCATACAAAGACTCTAACGCAAAACAACTAGATTTTGCATCTTTTTTGTTATACACCTGGAAATAAATCATACAGAGGGCTATTAATACCTCATCATTTGTTTTATTCAAATATAATACTGCAATAACATTTTCAGAATTTTTCAACAGGTTACGGTAATAATGCCGTTGATATGTTAAAATAAGCAAAGAAGATGAAATTATCTTACCTTTCAACACACACGGACACAAGGGAGAGCACCGATGTATACAAAGACACAACCAAAATGTATCTGTTCACTTTACATAGCACATGTCCTAGAAGCCAGCCACGATTCAGTCTAAACTGAATAATTTCTGGGATGCCAAATACCATTATTAATAGATCGGCGATTGCTAAGTTCATTATAAAAATATTTGTAACTGATTGTCGCATTTTTCTGTCTAACAGTATAACACATATTACTAGAATGTTTCCGACTATTCCGACCAGTCCAATTTGGCAAAATAGAATTGTTAGACCAACTAATATGTCTGTAGAGACAGGTTCCGAAGGTACAGAAGTCCCATTCATAATTTGAACTGTTGAACAATTTTCAGGATTTCTGGAACAATTTGATATATTTTCAAAGGAAATAACGCTATTAGCCTCAACGGTCATTGCAGTTGTTGGCAATGCGGTGAAGTTTCCATACCAAGACATGGTGTTTTAAGCTGCATCTGAAAATAGAAGCAATATACATCAAACATCAATAAAATCTAATTGTTTTATAAGACCGAGGTGTAAATCAAAATTGATTTGTATCTGTGAGTTCCGGCGATAGTTTGTTTACCGAAATTATTGCATTTATAAACTTGATCATTCCAAATTAACTGCCCTACAAAATTCCTGAAGCAAATGTAAACAGTTTATACAACCGGTTAAAGTCTTACAAATAAACGATCACGAATATCTGAAACTATCCCCGTTTTATATTGATAACTTGCGCATGTTCGACACGGAAACCTTTCGATATATCAACAATCGAACACTTGAAAGAAAATAAAAGAAATTCCAATAGACTTCATGAGAGACGTAATAACTATACATTTTTTGCCCAATATATTTTAATTTAATCAATGAATTTAATTCAAACAAAAATTAAATAAATTAATGGTTCACGTATACCAGACAGAACAAATATTAAATAATACAATTTTAAAACGTTTTAAAAGTGGTTTGTAAACATTTGAAAAAAGAAAACTTTTATAAGTGATAAATTTAATTAATTTTCAAAATTTATAAAGTTATAATAAAGAATTTCAACGTACTCAAAAATCTTCTAAACAAACATATTCCAATTTATGTAATAAAGTCAATTGTATATGATCATTATCCTTAGATACGATTCGCAGATGCTGTTTCGTATCAACAAACTGAAGGCAATACACAATACTGCGAATTACTGAACATTATTTAACTAAATAACAAAAACCTTCTTTTTATCAATAAAATATATTTGTAAATATATTATATAAATAAACCGCATATGCTTAGAGTTTGCTCAGCGTAAATCTTCTGAATGGCGAATAATGAAAGTTAATATGATTGGTGGTTGAACATACTTAACAAGCGTTCGTAACAGCTGATCGGAATATTATATATCACTCACTGATGATGCGATATAAAATAGGCTGTAGAAATTTCCGAGGTTAATTTTTGTAGTTCCATTGATCGCTGGATTGATTTCATGCCGTCTTTTTTAGATACAAAAATTGCCAACATCTTAATCTCGTATCAGCACTTTTCTGTTGTTATCCTCATCGTCAGTGTTTGGTTTGATTGATCTATGTTCAGATTAAGTCATAATTGTTCTTAATTATTGATTATACTGTTTGAAAACTGTATTTGAAGGTGAATTTCAAGAATGTATGAAAAGGTGCGTCAAGCATATACAATATAGAAAAAAATATGAATTAATAATAAAAAGGGTTATCGATAAACAATTATGCATATCCTGTAGATATATAATTAAAAAGATATTAATGCATAGTTGACCAAAAGGTTTAGTACTTAATCACAAAAATTACATGTTCATTTTCTGTATTTAGTAAGGAACTGTTAACGGGCGATTACTTTTAGTATAAAATGGTATTGAAAACCTAAATAATGAATATGAAATTTAAAATAAAAGAAATGTAGAGAGCAAAACGGAATATAATACAACTGCATTAATTCTGGCGAATTATGTGTGCTATTATATTCAATGAGTTACAGCGCTATTGTTACTGAATCGGTTAATATCGCAAAAAGCGATTTACATGTATTTTACCATAAATATTCTATACCAGTTTAGACCCACTAGACATAGTGCTCGTGTAGTATAATTTATTATTGACTAACAATAGAATATCAGCCTAAATATGATAAAACCTGTCAATACAATACAAAATGTCAAAGTACGCCAATACGACACATACCCGTCCAATATGCCGTATTGACTAGTCAATATGACATATTGGACTGGTTAGGCATGCCTCGGACCAATAACTAAGCCAATATGGAAAACCTTACGCAATAATATTATAATATTGGAGAGCGCTATTAAATGCCGAAACGTTATACCTAAAACCACCCTTTAATAAGAAATATACCTACTCCTACTTTCTTAATATTGAACAATTACAGGAAAGTAATTTTTTGTTAAGAAGCAATTTGATGTCAAGACCGAAATACCAGTAAAAGCTATTTACTACAGAACCTGAATTCAACCTTAACATTGGTATATACAGGTACATGTGGTTACATTCATTTCCCTATCTGTGGTAAAGAACGTCACCAGACTTCAGTATCCATGTAACGGACATGATCATTATATGGCCCTCCTGATTTTACAGTTAAGTCGTTTCTTTTAAACTCAACGGTTATTGGGCAGTAATGTCTTATTTCTATGATCTGTTTTCCTTTGTCAAACAATTTTCAGCCCACAATTCATTTCAAAAAAATAATTTAAATAATTACTTATATTAAGAATACATGAATTTGGTAAAAAGAATTCTCTTAGGACATTAGTACTAACTTAAGCATTTATAATTCCATCGCCTGTAGGTCAGACGTTGCACAAGATAAGCATTTTTCATCGAATTACGACTCATCAGTTCTGCAAAAAGACAGACATTTTATACGCCAAAGTAATGCAGACAAAAGAGGGTAATAACAAAACACTCGCGTATCATTAGACATTGCTTACTTTTTTTAAAAGTCTGCAAGACCAACTTTTCCAAACCTTTATTACATGCACCCCCCCCCCCCCCCCCCACTCTCCTGCCTCAGTCTTATTTTCTGGAAATGTTCTGCGTTCGTTAAAGAAAGATGAGCAGTAATCATAACAGACCCCAATTTTATATGGAAAATAATAAAACACAAGACATATATATACGAATTGGTAATCTTAATATCATAAAAAAATTTAGATTTTCGACAATTTACCTATGTTTGCGTGCATTTTTTCCAACAAATAACAAAATTGACAGATCTTCAATTGAACCAGAAGGCCTAAAGTTAAATAACTTTCAATTTGATTTCGAGAGCTACAATGTATATGATTTACGACCTTAAAGTTACTCTGTAATTGTGAAAATAAAATTATTCATATTTTTTTTACCGGTTTGTGATATCACTGATACAAAAGTCTTGATATTATAACTTCCGAATCTTTTTCATTTGGTATAGAGAAATAAAGTGATCGACATTTTGTAGTTGTCTCGACAGCAAGTTTAGACCTGCCAGACATATGTGATGATAAATACCCTTTATGAATGGTAAATACAACTTTAGTATCATACAATTCTTTTCATGAATATTTTAGTGTTAATATCCAACAAACAATAATACTTCTGCCTTCGATTTATGTCTAACTTCGTCTGTACGTTTTGGAGATGCAATTTTTATCAGTAGCAAAGGGATTTTATAAAAGAGTCTTAAACCGGTGCTAAATGTGCTGCTGAACTTGCAGTGGGATGCGGTCTGTTTTTCTCTTTGTTATATAGCTCATAATGATCTCTTTGTTAATGGCTCAAAATAAAAGTCTTAAACCGGCGCTTAATGCAGTCCTGAACCTTGAGTGGGATGCGGGCTCTCTTAGTTATAGCTCATTATGATCTGTTTGTTAATGGCTCCCTGTGACAGCAATAAAAGTGTTTAAAAAATTTGTAACATACATTTGTACATTTAAGGATTTTATATCAAGAATGAATTCACAATTTTTTACTGAAATAGTTGTTCTTTTCGTGCTGTGCATATCATGTGTAGAAGTCGTATAAAGCATCTCCGTGATTGCGGTGTATGCTGTTATATATTCTACAATTATGACGTATTTTTACATGCATTTTTCTATTACATGTATGTATACACGAGCAACATGATTTTCTCTTTTTGGGCTGAATTTTTATCTTACATCTAATTTACCCCATCTGGATTATTTACTGGATTTATAGGACTAACCTAGATATACATCTCAATGTGATTTGTGAATTTTAAATATTTATTATGTTTTGGAATTGCATCGTGAGAAGGTCGAGCAAATTATGATCATCCTTTTGGGATTGCAAAGTTTAGAGTTTATCCGAGATAATGTAATCTTCAATATCTTCGGCTTTTAAAGAATGTATCTGAAACATGTCTTAAAGAACGACAAAAGATTTAAAGAACGTACTTCAAGAATTTTATCTGTTGAATATTGGAAACATATCCATTACAAATATCAGATAAATTACGTAATTTCTCTATCAGATACATCTGTAAAATGACATTTACAGACATAGTATAACAGTGCTATTTCCCAGATCACGGTAGAATGTGCATAACGAATCTCAGAATGAAATGTTCATTCATCCATACAAAATTTTTTTTATATACATTTATTACATTGATTGTGGCGAAATACCGTTATTTCCTAGTGAAATCAAATCCGATAATTCAACCTGTGAAATCGAAAGTCATATTTCACTCTATGAAGTGACGTAACAATAGCCTTGGCCAACGACGTTGCTATATAATGGTCGATGCGTAGTCATATAAAAACATAATCCCTTGTATTTTCTCGTTAAAATTTCTGAATACATGGATTATTTTCAATGTAATAAACAGAATAACTAATATCTCGAAACTCGAATACCAAAGATCTACAACTCGTGACCGAAAATCACTAATAATTCAATCGTGCGCTACGCGCACTCGTGAATTAATGTGTTGTTCGGTAACTCGTTGTAGATTGTTAGGTATTCGCATTTCAAGATTAGTTATACTATAATTATTACATTGAGTGTGATGAAATACCGGGATTTCCGAGTTAAATAAAATCCGATAATTCACCCAGTGAAATCGAAAGTCATATTTAACTATAGGAAGTAGCTAATTACTATTCGCACATTCGTGAATTAATGTGTTGTTCGGTAACTCGTTGTAGATTGTTAGGTTTTCGCATTTCAAGATTAGTTAAACTATTAGTATTGCTGAACTTACAGATCTTTAAAGCGTTAAATATTTAAGTTGTAGTTGTACAGGTGGATCAAGTAAGGGGTGAATATGTGAATACAGATACAAAAAAAAAAAAAAAAAAAAATAAAATAAAATAAAAAAGGAAAATTAGGGCCGTGTTTGTGATTCGGATACCTGAACATGTAGGTGGGAACATCGAGAATCTAGAATAGAACAAAAGCTGAGTATTTCAAGATATATGAACTGTTCCTGGATCTCCCAAGATCGAAGAGCTGGATATTTCAAGATATATGAACTGTTCTTGGATCTCCCTGGCTTTTACATGTATCTTTATACATGTACAGAAAAAACTTTCGTTCGAATGGTACTAATGGATAGACAAATGAATATAAAAATATGAAAATGTGTTTTGGAGTATCGTGTTAACATATTTTTTCTAAAGAATGTATCCATATTTTCAAGAGAAAATAACAGAATGGCGATTATTTATTTTATTGCACGTTTAAAATAAAAAAAAAAATCAATTTATTTTTCAGATCCTTCACTGGGAGTAAATAATTTGGTCTAGAAATTGATATTTTTTTTTCAATTTTCACACCGAACTTGCTGTTAAAATAAATATGCGAGACCAGTTTCTTAAATAATCATCAATTGTCACAGTCGCAGTACACTTAGGTGGCACCAAACAGTTTAAATGACCGTGTTTTTCCGGATAAATCATTCCACTATCTCGTACATTTGTCTTATGTCTTTAAAGCGTTTACCCCGCAGAAATGTAACAAGTCTTTTCAACGTAAACAACATGTTTGCGACCGTATTGTCCGGTGGTGGTACAAAAATTACTCGTTTTCGATAATTACTAATAGATCCTCTTGTACCAAATGTATGCTCAAGATGTGATAATTTCGTTTATCTACGACGTTCATCAGTTGTGCTTAAGGTCTAAAGTGTTGAAAGTCAAAACAATAGTCCAATCATAATCTTTTTTTTTTGTTTGAGTCGGATTAAATATTTTGCCAGGACAAGCTGTACACTTTCATAGTGTAAATTTTTTTTTCTTTTTAAGGAGATATCAACAGCGTACCGGTAATAAAATTTTTGTCAATTAATTTTACGTAACGTTTATCAAAAGGGCAAATTTCTAGGAAGATAATCTGAAAATAAAAAAAAAAGAACATTAGATTACGCAATGTCGTTAAATTTACAGTGCCTTTCTATAATAAATCTCCTCGATTCTTTTACAATTATGATATCCACGACAATATGACAATTTCACCAAGAGCAAAAACAGAAATGAAACAGAATTCTTGTAATTTAAAAAAATCGGGAAAATATCATGTATAATTTATAATCTTACCTTAAAAGTTGAAATTCATAAATAAAGAACTGTTGACAGGGTATACAGGCATTATACGGAGGCATAAATGATGTTACAAAATAATTGTCAGAAATTTATATGAATTATTCTCTTAATTAAGACAATTACGACATCATTATTAAAGTTTATTTTTTTTAGTATCTTAAAAAAATGAGGAAACATAAGTCTTCCGGATAAAATATTCTGTTCCTAGGTAAATTTTCTAATGTTAGTAGCATGTAACATATCATGGTGCAATATTAATATTGACAGACAATATTTATCTGCTATAGAATTGTTAAAAATGGTGTGGCCTGTGTGTGGTAAACAATTCAAATTTCAAATGATGCCTAACGTATAACAATTTTATTGTTCCAAATGTAACTATAGAAATTTCGCTGTTTTGTCGAAAACACCTGTTACCATCCGATTAGAATTTGTCGAGATTTACACCATTTTCATGAGAATTTATGCATGTATCGTATGTACATGTACGTTGCAAAGGTATAATCAAAGAATCAACACTTTTATTGCTGTTCTTCATGTTAAAAGTCACAGTTAACCCTTCAATGATAAAAACAAAATCTGGCACCCACTGCATGTTAAGATTTGCCCTAGCACCAGTTTGAACATATTTTTTTGCTAAATGTAACACCTGCCACATGTGCGAGGTCAATTACATGTAACATAAACAGAGACAAACAATCTAAACAATACTGTCTTGTCCGACAATCTCACTTTGTCACTCTTCCTCCCAAAAGGACTCATCAAGATAAATGTTAGATAACTTGACATTTTAGTACGTATCAGTAAGTAAAATAATATGGATAGGCTGTTCCAGATTTTAGATAAATATCAGGTCTAAAAAGCAATAATGATGTTTTACTTCGCGGGAAGTCAGCTCAAGACAAAATAAATCTAAACCATTTTTGTAATTACATAAGAACACAGATATCAAGCGCGGAGAAAACTTCCTCGGCTGCAACATAACACGAGGGTCAAATATGTATGGACTGCTGCGTATATATAATATTCAACGATTGTGACACAAGTTCTTACCCCCTTCTAACCACTTTGGCTGAATTATTTCTAATCGGGCAGGGTCGAATTACAAAATATATCATCTAGATCTCAAATCCTTTCGCATAAATAAAAAACCGGAAGTGATCTAGGAAGTTTATGGCTACCATTGATGGAATGTCTCTTCCAGGTGAACTCCAGAACTAGCGTGAAATATATCATTGAAATCTTTCTTTAGACGGGTTCTTGGATATATTTGATTTGCTCTGCTACATTTTGATTATAGTTTCGGCTTTCAATGTTTTGACCTTGGGCATCGCATGTTATAGATTATTTATTGAACTATATACAAAACAGTATATAAATTGCGTCGAAGTTAGAATCTTTATGGTTTTATTTATAGTAAAGAACATTAACCTAATCGCCTGAAAATCCAGTTCTTAACATTAGTTTGAGAAATATGTTTTAATCCAACATGGGAACATATCTGTCTCATCTTCTCCAAATATATATATATTTTTATATTTGTTTCTAGTTACTATGACAAATATTTGTCTTGCGCGTCTGGCAGTTGCTGAAGTTTATCAGAAATTATTCAACCGTACGTTTCTATAATGATATTTATTTCCATTATCATCAATATAATTCATTTCAATTGATAATATAAATGTAGGTAATGTTGGTACTTTGGGATTACTACATTTATCCTGCAATTGGCATATATATTCTGACCCGACGTTATCAAGATTTGACATGAAGTTATTAGGACTTGAAAAAAAATTGCAAATTCTTCCGTAAATGACCATTTTAAGTGTGAGATGACCCGTTGAAGATAGATTTTAAAATTCAGGGTCTTTAGCCTCATTCCGCTGTGCTCTACTCTGAAAAGACGTAAATTTTAAAAACTCATTGAACATTTTCCAGTCAATAAGGCCACACCAAATTGATTTTGAGTTCTTTGGATTTCACCACTCCCATTTGCTGACTTTTAGAAATAAAAACTCTGCCGCTTCATTTTTCAAAAATGCTTAAAATTCGTCCCAAATTCTTCTTTTTTTTAAAGAATTAAAAATAAAAAGTGTTTGCCAGCTCCAAAATTTTTGTAAAAAAATAGATATTTTTTCCATTATTTTGCAATATTTTAGTTAAGAAAATTTGTGCCGCATGTAAATTTCATCTTCGCCTAAAAAAAACTAGTCAAGAAAAAAAATTGAAATTAAAATTTCGCTCGATCACACCTATTTTCGACATAAAAATATTTTTGTTATCTCCCCTGTGCGATGTCCTCTCAACTTGTTTCCATGTATGCTAGGCCTGCAAAGAGTTTTTTTTTGATGTACTTGCGACTTACTAAAAATGTGTTTACTTATTTTTCTGCATATATGCTGATTTAAGTTTTTCATTAACATTAAGCCGAATTCGACTATCTTATTTATCTCAGTATGGGACCAAACAAATGTGTCCCCCCCGTTTTACTGTTTGCTATGTTCTGGAGTTCTTACTCGTATGGTAATTTCTCGTGACACACATGCACATGTATACCCTTCAACTTTTTTTAAACAATTTGTGTCAAATATTTATACTGCACACCAGCTTACAACCATACATTTCTACCAAATACCTTTTGGCAAGCACTTCCCTGCTATATTAAGAACAACATTTTGTAATTTGGCTCCATGTTTGTGACATTACAATGATTTTCAAACGAAGAACAGGAAAATATGTTATTTAATTTGAATTTTAATATAAAAAGTTCGTTTCTACCTTGATTTTCTCCTTTACTGCGCGAGTTTCAATGTATTTTAACCCCGAGGTCGTTTTATTTTTCTGTTTTAATTATGCACCCCAGAGCACACGAGAAGAGTTCCTATGAAGCTAATTCTCTAACCAAACATATCATATAAATTATAGAAAAAACCGGACACAATGTTTTCCTTGTTTACAACTTTAGCTGGGATTCATTTGATTAAAGTTAACGGCACTAACGTTTTTTATGAACAACTTATTAGACCCTTTCCGACAGTTAAAATTATATATTCATGAATTAAGGTGTTTGTTTCTGTAACAATAATCTTTTGTAATATTGATTAACCATTTTCTCAGAGAAATAAAAAATTCAATAATCGCATAGGCAAATTTTATTCTATCTGTTAATAATTCAAATAGATTCTTTATATTATAAAATAGAAATAAAATGCTATTACGAAAACCTAGATGATATATTGCTTTTGGTAATTCGATACTTGCCCGAAATTGATACTTCAAATATACGGTTACAAAAATGGAAAATTTTGTGACAGATACTGTGTGTACGGAGTATCTCCTCGAGCATAGCTCTGTGTTGAGATGGTTTTGGCTTTATCATTTTAGTCTTTTGGCATTTATGAATTTGCTCTTCAAATTTTTTAATTATTGTTTTGTTTTTCAACATTTTAGGTCTCGAAGACAACTGATGAGTTGTAAATCGACGTAATTTGCACATCTTGTGCACCGAAATTGGTATCAAACAATTAATATATAAGGAATCCAAAAGAATAATCGTTAATGTAACAGTTCTGTAGTTTGATGATCGTCCCTCGGTGTATACAATGTACAAACCATGTAGAAGCTAATCCTATAAATAAGTAAACTGTATTTACTTAAAAAATTTGGGGTATCTGACATAAGTATCCACTGCGCTCCTTTTTTAGTGGATGAATAGATTTCAGTAAAGTTCTTTTTACGAAATAGCTGATCTTTATTTCTCTATTTTAACAAGTTAAGTTGACTTTGTTGAATTCACGACGGGTGCCGTATACAGTGCCGGAAACTCGTGGTTTTTATTGAGTTTGTGTTGTTGATTGTATATAAGTTTTCAGTGTTTGTTTGTTGTGCTTGAGGTTGTTCGTTTGTCTTCCCGGGTTTGTCTGTCTAATAGATTGCGTTTTTTGGTTTACTTCTTAGGTATATTTGTCCTCTTTAAACAATTCAGTAATATCAACCAGCAAGATTCTATTCAATTTCCGAAGTATTAAACACTTTTAGTAGAAAGTTTGAAAGTATCAAATATTTACGCTAGTAACGAAATGCTCTACGTGATATACCATTCAACTGCAGAGACACTCACTTCTAATAATTATTCCATCAGTTTGATGCATATAATTGATATGTTTGTATAATTATTCAAAATGACCAATTAAAGCCAAAATTTACATTGTTTCTGTATCGTAAAACAAGTAAAGCAGGTTTGATAGATTGAGTTTTAATTCTGAAGTTAAAATAATGTTTTATTTCTAAGGTTAACTCACAGATTTCAATGTTACAATTAAATGTTCGAAACGTTTCACCCAGAAAATTGTTTAAACAACTGTGTGACGTCAGCCTATTCATTTACCGTGGTGTCTTTTTCTAAAATCAACGCTTATTTAATCCGTCACTGAAATGAAGTCATCAAATTATATTCAATTGTTTCCTTTGTGTACTTTATTTCATTAAAATTACTGATTTCTGTTCACAGCTGGTATTAGTTTAAAAACTTACCTTTGACTTTTGCAAATTTTTATTTGCCGTGACTGGGGTTGAACTCCCTCCTTGAAGTAAATTATGTGTCATAGTTCAAGAACCTCTTGGATACCAATCGGATGATACCAAAATGTCGTTTTCACATATATCAATATGATACGGTACAATATATACATAGAGCTTTCGCCTTTATACATTTCAAAACGATGTTTGTATAGTGTAAGTTGGTAGCCGCAAGGTTAGGAGGAGTTGAGAGTAACACTTGTAGACATAGTTCGAATCTCTGTTTCGGCGTTCCCTTTTATCTAAATCTTTGTGTTATCATTGATATTATTTAGTAATCAGAAAAGATCATTATTTTTTTATTTGATTATTATCGACAATTTCATATAATTCAATAGAAAATTAGAACATTGTTTTTTTATGTTTATTGCAATTTTATGTGTTTCACTGCATATTTTGACATATTTTTTTAAAATATAAAAAGTGTAAAACGAGTGGATTTAAACTATTTTTTCTTTCAGTAACATTATATTTTACTGGAAAATTATTTCGACTATGCTTTATTATGTCAATAATGGACACATTTCTGCCTTATATTGTAAGTTCATACCTTTTTGTATTAATGTTCATTTACCATTAAAATCATCAACTTGACTGTATACATTGTATATCTAATTGAATAGTAGTATAGAGAATTAAGTTAATTTAAGCTCACGCACAACAGGGTCTAATCAAGAAAGGAACTGTAATTGGGAAAAGTCGTCACAACAATACTTTAAGTAAGAGATCCAATGGATAAGTGTGAATTTGCTGAAAACAATCCACTAGCCTCCGGCTCGTGGATTCTTTTCTACGAATCCACACTTACCCAGGTAGATAAATTTGAAACTTTAACAAAAGCGATCGGTGTTGCGTCGCAACTTTCTGTGAAATGTATATATAATCAGAGACTCCCGGGAGCCTGACTGTATTACATTTGCCATTTAATTCTGAATGAGAAACACCCAACGTTAAATATTAACTATATATACGTGTATGTCCTGTATCAGCAAAGGTACTTGTAAATACATAATACCTTTCAATACATTCATTATGTACGTGTACATTAATAATTCTTCACGAGAAGTTCCGATTCCTTGAGTAAAGTATATGTAATTTTGAATAAGAACGTTCAAGCTTATCCGATCAGAAATACACTTTGATATCCGGAGTGTCAAGGTAAACCACTCGAAAAAACACTCGCGGATGGTTGGAAGCAACGTTTGTAACCGACATGGCACCCAATTAAGACTTTATATATTAAAAAGAATTATCCATATCTTAATCAGTATCACTTTTATCAAGTTTGATTTTATCTTGTTCTGTGACGAAAGGAAATGGAAAGTTTACAGACGATGGCCGACGTGCAACGGGCGCAAAATAACGGAAAAAATCTTCGGTTGTGTTAGTAAAAATTACACACTCAATTTCCAACAAGGTGCACATTTGTCTTTCACAACCTGATATTAAATTAAAGGTTTCAACTTGAAAAATACATACATGTAGGTAATCGTGAAAAGTGTGTTATTAAACATATAGTATGAAAATTCCACCCTTTATCGGTAAAGTTAAATTTACAAAAGCAACACTGTAAAGTCCTTTTACATAGGATTTCGAATATTCGATATGGAATTCCTTGCAAAAATATTTGTACAATGGCTTCAAATGTAAATTAAATAAATGACTATATTTGATTGTGATATTTGCTGCCATCAATTGTGGCATCGGTGGTTGCAAAATGAGTTTACTATCGATGTGTCTGCGGGACCTTCAAACGTATATTAATTTAACCAAGAAATTCGAACCTGACCCTTTGAACGAGCCGTCATCTCCAACGGCATCATCTTTAAAATTGTTGTCATTCGATTTTTAGAGTTATCTGATGAAAATCGCCGTTACACCCAATGTTTCACTAGAACTGTTTTTATATTATATTATTTAATTAAGGTAATACATTTTTCATAGCACATTTAGTGACTTGTGTACTGCACTTTAATCCAAGCAAGAGGAGAAAATAAAGATAAGCATGAATCTGTCATGTCATTTCAGGATGCTGATTATTTTAACATGCTAAAATCGTACAAAGGGAAATAAGTCAAATATATTAACGTTATATTGTTTTCTAAATTTTCGTAATATCTCTGACCAATTTATTTGGATGGCCGCGGTTTGACGTTACGGCCAAATCTGACTAACTTGTCAACACGTATGTTGTCAGCTAGAATCCATCTCCTAGTTACAAATGTAGATACATGTACAGTTGAGCTCAGTTCTGACCTCTCATTAGAACTGCCTCGGTGGCCGATTGGTCTAGATAGTTCGTCATGACTACTAATGATCACTAGCCTGTCAACGCTAAATCTCACCTGTGGCGGGGTATGTTCGACTCCGATCTTAATTGACAAGGATTGCCATTTTCCTACCGAAGGTCGGTGGTTCTCTCCGGGTACTCCGGCTTCCTCCACCAATAAAAACTGGCCGCCGCGAAATAGCCAAATGTTCTGAAAACGGCGTTAAACCCCAACTAAAACAAACAAACATTAGAACTGTCCTAAACTGTCATCCTGCCACCTTTAGAACCGTTTATGACAGGGTGTATCCTGACCTAGAACCATTTATGACAGTTCTACCTTAGAACCATTTATGACAGTTCTAACCTAGAACCATTCTGGGCGGTTCTACCCTAGAACCATTTATGACCCTGGCAATAGTTTATGAATTTTGAACATAAAAATTATAAGAAATAAATAAAATCAACTTTTATCATACCGAAATATATTATAGAGTAAAAAAGAAAATAATTCACCCAGAATAAAGTTTTTACTAAAACTAAATGATTTAATAACTTGTCGGTGTTATTTTCTAGTATATAAAACATTCCTCTACATATGTTTCGACAAGAGAACACTTTAAATCAAGATTTAGTCCTGTCTCTTCTTGAAATTATTGTGCAAAATGTCCATATATGTACGTTATGTCTATATAATTTTTCGATAAATTGCATTTTGTTGAAATGCATTTCTTGTTTCAAAATGGCGGTACTCATTCCAATCATCTTCTGCCTTGTCATAACGACATAAATATCGTTCATACGAGCAAAAAGAATTAATTATATAATATATCAAATATTTACCATATAAAATTGGTAAAAAAATAAATTATTAATTTAAAATAAATTAAAATGTTAGTCATGTGACACATTTCTAATCTCTGCATTGAAATTTGGGACCAAATTATACACACCTCTTTATTGAAATGCTACATTAATTATTTTAAAATGTAGCGTTATAAAAATTTGAAACACCGCTGATTTTGTCAGCAAAACGGTTTACCTGTATACACAAACATGTATATGTGTACCTTAAAAGTTGGAACGATAAACATCCGGACATTCAAGGTACAATATACATGTCAAAACGTAAATTAGTTATAATTAAATGAAACACACAACATGTTACGGAGAACAAATTTCTTTACATGTAAATTTACTTCAGATAAAAATCACACAAATTTTAACAAAAACAATAATTGGTTTTTCTCGTGGGTTAAAAAAAAATGAAAAAAAAAAAACTTCCACCATAGCTCTTTATTACATGTATGTACTTTTGCAGTTTAGCATGAATTGGTCATAAATTTAAAATTATTAATTATTGTCATAATTTGATATATTGAAATTATAATCGATGTGAAATGTTACTACATATTTCAAAAAAATATTGTTAAAAGTTTCGAAAAAGCAAAGACGAGGAGTACGTGCCACAATCAATACAGAGTTATCGGACATGAAAATGGACGGTTCTACCTCAGAACCTTATCGTATTTCCCCATGCCTATATCGACCTGCTGAGGCCTTCACAATTTCCCGTATTTCGGCACTGTGACGTCGTAAAGAGTTGAGCCGACCCTAATATGAGCTAACCGGAATATATCAGCGACGTCATAATGTTTGACCCAACGTTGACCCGAATATATCAGGAAAACATCCGGTTATAGGCAGATTGCCATTGAAAAGTAAGAAATTCCATTAAGATTGCTAGTTAACAATACGATAAATTTATCATCAAGTTTTCTTCAAACAAATATTGTAAAATATAAGCTGCTCGACACAATATGAAGCTTTTTAGCTCGTTCGCTACGCTCACTCGCCGAAAAAGCTTCACATTGCGTCTCGCGGCTGATATTTTACGATATACATTTGCAGAAAACCTGATAATATGTACATATATGACAGTTCTGAATGGTTCTACCCTAGAACCATTTATAACAGTTCTACCCTAGAACCATTTATGACAGTTCCGCCCTAGACCCATTCTGGACGGTTCTACCTTTAAGTTAGAACCATTTATGACAGTTCTACCCTAGAACCATTTATGACAGTTCTACACTAGAACCATTTATGACAGTTCCCCCTTACAATCATTTATGACAGTTCTACCTTAGAATCATTTATAACAGAGTTGGATCTACCCTAGAACCATTCTAGAATGGTTCCAGAACCATCCTCTCTGACCGAATAGTTGAGAGGTTAGAACTGATCTCAACTGTACGTTCGACCCCGCCCTTAAATATCGGCAAAAGAATACCGAAGCGACGAAACAGTGGGAAAACTTTGTAAGATCGAAATCCAGAGGCAAGACAAACTCATGTGAATGCAACATACCAGACAATATCACAAGGATACACACAAATGTGTATAATAAACTAAATAAAATTAGAACAAGAGAGCACAGAAACTAAACCACTGGCAATGTGAAGTCCCACTAAGCATGTCTTGCTTCGTTAACGGCACCCGTCACATTGCCACTCAATTATTGTCCGGTGAGGTTTCATTTCTAGAAGGGCGTGAAAATTAACTGAAGACATGTAGTCTCTTAATTGACGAAGGGTTCAAATTTTATACTCAATAATATAAAATAGGGTCGTTACGAAATAGTCTATTACACGTAAAACCCAAACATGTTGTTCAAAATAAAGTCTTCAATATATTATTCATTAGTGATTATAAAAACGTCATAACAACATCGGATACAATTCGCTCCTAAATTTGGTTTCCGAGTAGAAAACTATGAAAATTATAAAAATATTGCGAATATAATTCAAAACGGACGACTTAAATGTATTACAGATAATGCCAACCTTGCTTAAGGGTGTTGACATCTTAATTTTAATAGAACTTCTGCTAATTTTTAGCACATCACAAGTATATGCATCTTTCAAATGAAAAATAAATGAAGCATAATGAACTTACCCCAAAATAACTGATGATGCTGTCATGTTTCCCCGACTTCAGGTTGTAACTGCTTTTCTATAATAATTAGAATACACGTCTTCAAGACAACCTCTTTTATGACACGAGATGACACTGAACGAAATAAGAAGTGTCAATCTGCATGTACTTCTTAATTGTCTTGTGACAGAATTTTACCTTGTTTCTTAAAAGGACACCTAAATATTACCTTAGTTATGAAAGAACACCTGTCACTTACGTAGAAACCGCAACAGTAGTTTACATGTGACCTTTGAGATGAATGAAATATTTTTAAATTTTTTGTTGGTATGTTTGACATTGTTTCCATTGTTAAATGTAGTTTATGATATCTCTAATTTATTTTTTAAAAATCTGTCATTGTCTAATGACATGTTCTATCATCATTTTGGTTCACACAAGAACATTTCCATCTCCGGATCAAATTATATCAATCAAACTTTAGACTGTTAAATGAGGCGAAAATCCCAAACAATCGTTTTAAACAAGAAAAATACCAATTACAAATTAAAAAAAAATATGTTTATGTCTAGAAAGGAATTAAAAAAATGCAATGGAATGTAAACAAACATCAACATTTTCTGACATGTTTTTGAATTCGATGATCATGGTACATTTGTATATGACAGAATATATATAAAACCAAAAATTCAAATAAATTTAGAACAAGACAAGAAGACAACAAGCAAATGTGAGCTCTAGCGAAATCAGGTGCTCCAAACGGGACCATGTAAGTATGTAGGCCCCTTTCATTTTGTATGTGAGTATAATCCGGTTCAGTCTTAATTTCTACTAGAAATGTAACTGATGATTTAAAGTTTATAGTGTAAGTTGTGATTTAGAAACTTAATATTAAGTCGTGACAAACTCCATGACATGTCATGAAACTACCTAGAAAGGCGAAGTCTATGATTTTGGATTAAAAATCATAGCCTTTTTCATAAAGTTTTGATTCAAATCGCTAATGGCCGTTTTTTTGCCTTACTTATCCAGACCCATGTGTTACAAAGTGTCGGTGGTTTCTTTAATAACAAGTTCACAAGGGTAGACAAGATGCTTAAAGGAATAAATATTGAAATATATTCGACTCGGATCTTAATTGACAAGGATTGCCAATTTTCCTACCGAAGGTCGGTGGTTCTCTCCGGGTACTCCGGCTTCCTCCACCAATAAAAACTGGCCGCCGCGAAATGGCCAAATGTGCTGAAAACGGCGTTAAACCCCAACTAAACAAACAAACAAACAAACAGAATATATACAACGGTCCTGTTTTAAAATTTAATTGTTGCAGTTAATTACTGCTATACAGAACTACTGGAGAAACTGAAAAACTGGTTTCAGTTTCCTCGTAACCAGAATAATCCAGTCGTTATATTCGCTCACTGCGATCACTCCATTAACGCCTGAACGCCTATTGGAACCGGAAGTAAATTACAAAATGGAATTATTCTTGGAATGTGGAAAACCCTATTCAAATCTTAGGTCATTGTTTATATTCCATGACAACACATGTGAAGTTATCTATTTTGTACCTCCCGCCAATGCTATTTTTGTACAATAGAAAGACGTCATATTTGTTGTCATGGAAGATTTTTACATATACGCAAACTCAAACCACAACGACAATTTGATTGGCTCTCTCTTTCAGACAGCAGCTGACGCGCATGTGAAACGTATCGCCTTCAAGCCGCACTCGGCTCACCTCGACCGATTACGTTCCTCCATCTAACCACGGCTGTATCACGATGGAGTACATAAGAAATATTTTAAGGAGTTCAAACACGTATTAAAAAAATTGATATTTTAATTTTCATCATAAAAAACTAATTCGTTATTCAACTTACATCCAGATATATTCATTTGCTGCATAAGTATAGAATTCTGTTTAAATTTCAGAATATATTCACTGTATTTAATTCTCCCAACTAAAGACGCTGTGTTTTCAAAATTATAAGTTCGCGCACACTCGGAAGTACATTTTTTTTACCCATCTAACAACGATATTTTTCCGGACACGTATGTACCAATGTTAAATTCGTTGCCAGTCCAATGTCGTTTTATGTATTATTGATCTTGGTATGTTGACATAGAAACCGTACTAATCTTTTTAGTTTGTGATTTACGTACTATTGAAGCGTTTAATGGTTTCGTGTATATTATTAACAAGTAAAACTGTAACGGATATATAAAAAACGTTAATTTTTTTTCTCTGTAAATTTACCTGTATCGAGGTCGCCATCATGGCATTATCAGATACCATTCTGAAAGAACTACGAAAGGACCTAAAGCAGCACTTGTTACCAATAAACATTTCCTGCTACCAACTTTGATACACTATAGGTTAACATTTCTACAATTATTGTCACATTAACAGTGTTCAAGACCGAAAATATGGAAATATTTCCAATCATATGAATAACTTAATTAAATTGTAATATTTAGTCCTACAAAAAAGCGGAAAAGATGTGTTTGTACATTAACTTAGACCTGTCAGTAGAACTGGTCTAAGTTAACTTGGTGAGAGGTTATGTCTGCATATAACTGTTCTTCAATGTTGAAAATAACATACCAATTATTACCAATAATTTTGTTGCCAATTGTACACGGTAATTTTATTTATATATTATTCGGAAACATCAGCTGAAAGCTATGCATACATTATATACACTGACAAGTGCATGTAGTATATAGTTGTACTATAACGGAGTATAAAATTAATAATAATGTTAATTAGATATATAAATTAAAATATTGTCCTTTCTATCAATGTATAGTTACAAACATATTGACATAGAAGGAAACCTACATTGACAGCGTTGTCTGAACAAACTGCTGTCACGATTCACGTTTAATCGTGAGTCTATCAAGACACTGAGAAAACGAAAAATTAACAAAATGTAACAGTCAATAGAACACTGATACTCTTTATGGTTCGAATCGTTCGTTCAAAATGACTTAAATTAAAGGTATAACTGAAAACGAGTAATAACTGTAAAAGTGAACTGTTACGAAGTCTCCCAATCGAAGTAACTGATATCTCGAATGCCTTACATTGTATTCAATAAATTATGTGTTTTTCAGAGACTGAACTGGGAAATTGTTCTTATAAATTGTATGCATACTTAATAGAGAGGTTACTTGAAAATCGTGATATGAGTATTTTTTTGTGACTCGGAGTTTTACAGTCATATATTTGTACAATTTCACACATGATCAACTTTTGCTTGTCGACATGCTGCATTGATAGAGATATATCCCAATATTTCTGAACAGATTTAGAACTGATTTTATTGTACGGTGTAATAAAATGCATTCGGTTTCATTAGATAAAAATAATAAAAAAGTCTTCTTACCTGCCGTGATAAGTCCTCCCAACATCAAGTTTGAATCATATTTATATAAGATTGCAACACAACAAGAATTTTTTAAAATTTATGACCAAGCAAATGAAATAATATCTATTATTACATATCATATCCGATACATTGATGTCTTCCTTGTATCAATATTATATTTAATCTACAATCCGATGTAAGGACAGAAAATAAAATAATTAAAAGATAAAACACCACATTAATAATAAAAAATTATCTGAGTTTCCTATTCATAAAATTAAATCTATATGTATCTATAAAGAAAGACAGCTATTAATTTCTTTTTAACACAACACCTACAGAAAAGAAAAAAAACCAACTGGACAGTCATGATCACCGGCCATACCCTGCAAAAATGCATTAAACGGGTTAACAAAAATATACATGTATTTACATTTAAATTTGTGATGGACGGGTTTACAGTTTTAAAAACTACCCTATAACACATCCACAATGGCAGAACGAAATCAGTGTCATCTTTTGATAGATATCATTCAGAAACAAAATTTCTTCTCTTAGTAAGTGACCTTGTCAACCTTTTACCCTCTGGAGTCAATAACAACAGGATTTTTCTCTTTCATTGTCATTCATTTGCGTAAGGGGGAGGCAAAATTCAATATACATATAAAAATCTTAGGATATGGGGTAAACGTCAATGAACTTATAATGGCCCCTTTGACCCTTTTATTTTGGAAACGGTGAACGATACAAAAAAGAAAAAAAAAAAATCTGCGGTAACTTTAGTTGGGTTTTCCGTGAGGAATCATTTTTAAAAATTTCATGAAATACGATGAAGAATTAAAAAATTTCAAAAATTAGCGCGTCACTTTATATCTTAAAAATGATAACTGATATAGACAAAAACGGATCGAAAGTGATTTTGTTTTCTTTTTCAGCAAGGAACATTATAAACAAGCCACATAAAAATCTTGCAAAAAGTAAAAAAGTTAGACCAATACAGTTTAGCATTAAATATTATTGGAGATATCTTCGATGATAAATACATTTGTAACAATTTATGATCTTCCGGGAATAGTAAATTATCCCCGCGGCAATACAAATTGAACACTATTGATTTGATGGGACGGGTGATAACCCCCTGGGGGAGCGAGGTATGTGTTATTTGGTGGGTCTTACCATGGGGAATAAGAAAATGTATGGTTTAGGGGTGGGGATTCTAACGGTTTTTGAGATAATTGGACATTGATTATGAGGGTAAGGATCACTCTACTGAAAGAATGAGGTACATGTCATTTAATGCGTCTTGTTACGGAGAATAATAAAATATATGATTTAAAGCTATAGATTTTAATTGTATATGAAGTTTTTCAAAATTATCGACTTTGGGGGGTGGGGATGACCCCCCCCCTAAGAGGAACGAGGTATTTGTCATTTAATAGGTGCTGTCACGTTGTATAATAAAATATATGATATGAGATGGTCACTCTCGTATAATTTTTAGAGAAAATAAAATTCCCCATAGTGTCCTATAGTAAACCCCTAGCATTTCTGAACTGCTCATTATACGTCTCAGTGACCCCCATCAAAAAATGAATAAAATTAGGCACACCTAGAAACATTGATCTCTCATCATTGAAAATCTCAGATCCATATCTGTGATGGTTATTGAGAACTCGGACGAAAAATCGGACAGGAAGAAAAAAAAGTTGGATGAAAATCGAAAATCAAAATCTACAAGTCTCTATTAAGAGACTTAATTAGAAGATTGCACAACCGATATAAAATTTTGTGGGATATCTAGTCCTATTAGAAGACCGTTTGGCGTCAGTGGAAATCGACTAATGGAAAAAATGATTGTTGCTATTAGCCGGGAAAAATTATGTTCTCTTCCGGAACACATATCTGCTTATAAAAAATGTCACAGAAAACAAACCAAAACAAAAGTGCTTTACTTGATCAAATTCTTTGGAACCCTCAACAAATGTAGTTGTCAAAAATATAATATCAAAACTTTTTTAATTTTATTAATAAGCATGGCCTTTTTAAGAGAAATAACCTTACACAAAATGATTTAAATACTGTAAATTCGGAAATTATTGCGAAAAATGCGACAGGGTTGTAACCGCAATAATTTAAACTCGCATTTTGGAATTTTTTATATGAACGAAGGGGATTTTTCTCAATATCGCAAAAATTAAAATCGCATTTTGGTCTAAAATGACAAAATCGCAATAATAAATGCATGGAATAATTTCTGAATTTACAGTATTGAATCTGGCAACCACTAGTCAAAAATATATTTCACTGTGTACTTGTCTGATAGATCGACACATTTGCCAAAAAAAAAAATCATTTTAGTTATAGTACGCGAAGGTAAAAAAATGAAAACATGTACTTAATTTTCGTAATAATCTATGATCAAACAAAACCCTCTTTGTCGCGTTTATATAATGACGCTTTGAGGTAATTGAATGTCATTTAATGTTGTGTAACTTGAATCTATATATAAAAAAAATTTGTTTTATGTCATATTATCTGTACCGTTTCATTAAATAACATAGTTACATAATTTGATCCATTGCGCATGCTGTCTTTTTTTTTCAAAATGTCTTTTGTGACGTTATCATCACGTTATCAGTCTGTACTGTATCTATATGGATGAAAAATACAACATGAAATAGTCTTTCTGTTTGTTGTTGAGTTTAATTTAGCTTTCAACTTATATGAAGCAATAAACTGTTGTCGACAAAATCTTCTTGTATAATGCCGTGACCTAGATGCCATAGTCTATTCCACATGAGTTTCTCTGGGGTTTGGCAAAGTCTCGCATGGTCGGGGACATAAATGTTGTACGAACATCACATTATAATGGGGTTGCACATTCTCTTTCAGACATACATTATTACATAAAAAAGAGTATTATTTTTTCAAAGGGGTTATTTTATTTTTTTATTCGCTAATTTGTATGTAAAAAGTACATGTACATGCTGTACGCTTCTTAGATTGTTGTGCATACTAGTGCGCCTCCAATATATCATTGTAAACCTCGTCATTGATATTTAAAATCTCTATAGATTGAAAAATGGACTAAAAATATGTCATTTCATCAATGTTAAGTGGAAATTAACATGATTAAGGACGTCTTATGTAAAATTTCAATGTAGGTGACCCTCAATGTTTCAGATTCTGCATAAAAATGCCTTACCTGTAAGATAAAAGTATGTTTTCCGGCCCCTTTTCTCACAATTTAGCTTACCACTTAATAGTCTTAAAATGATTGCCTCATAGACGCCAAGTGCTCATAGTAGTTATACAATACCCATTCTATCTACATGATTTTCTTAGGATATTTTCTCATCTTCAGGAGCCGTAGCTAGCTAGGGTTTTTCTCAGTTGCCGGTCAAATTCTGTTGTACCTCTATCTCGTCATAACGTTTCCATATAATTAACAGTATGCTTAGTCTTCCAGTCACTGGATATTGCAACCATTTTAAAAGACTGGATTGCATTGAATTTATATATTAGGCCCTTACCGACCACATTTACAGGAAAAAAAATGATAGTGATGACATAGGCATACACGTTTATTATCAATTATTCTCCCATATGAATGAAATCTTCACGCTACAGTAATAACGTGTCAGTATATGGTCATTAAATTTGATAATTAATCAGGTGACATACTTATTACACATTATAAATATTTAGCGTAGCAACTACATGTGTATATATAGTATTAAATTAACATTTCCTAAAACATGCAATGTACTTTATAGTTTTAGGTAAAGACTTAGTTCCAGTTTATATCCCATTCGTACAATTGATGCCCTGCATGTCGTATCATTCCTAATCAGTAGTAGACTTGGAAGAAGGAAACCATACTGAGCATGCGTGAGCAATTGAAGGTCTATTTATATAGGTCCATATTGCATCACCAAAATTTAATCGTCTGAAGTCTCCGTGTTCACCTAAAACACGGAGCATGTAATTCAATTTCTTGTTAAACTTTTCCTTCAGATAGTTTTCGATATGGTATTAGCGATTTTTAAGGGCCTTTAAAATAAAAAAATTAGGTACTTATATTCACAGACCTCTTCGATTTCATTTTCACCCAAAATCCATTTCTTATTTTTATCTTACCTTTGATCCAGGATGAGAACTTTTGGCTTTTTGGATTAAACTTTAAATTCCATTTTGAAGCAAACAAATGGGCTATGTATAAAAGTCTTTGTAATTCGACGCATACTTTTCCGATTAAACAATGTCATCAGCGAAAAAATTGATTGATTGATTGATTGTTGCTTTACGTCCAGTGGCAAATATCTCGTGCTTCTTCAGGACGAGAACCAGTTCAATTTATCAAACAATTCAAATAGGGGTGGGATAGGACACAAAAAGGGAACCAATTTTGACTGCCACTGTAAAAGGAAGATGGTTGGGTAAGGTCGGATAATCTAGCCTTCTGTAGCGGCATTAGCCTACTCTTTTTCAGAAGGGGTCCTGAGTGTGTAGGGAGTGTGGCATTCTTCAAACACGTTACCCACTATGGTCCGCGGTCAGGCTTATCGTATTATGACCTGACAACCCCCCAACCAGAGGGTGTGGGTTGAGCTACCGTGTTCCATCACAGGTGCCTAGTCAGCGAAAAGAAGAAATTATTATTTCAGACGTTATTCGCAAATTTTCTTCTTTCAATATCGCAACAAGATCATACATTTATACTGAGAATAGAGTCGGGGATAGAATACAGCTTCGTTTTAAACCAGTTTTTTGCTCAACTGTCTCATTATTACCAAATAAAACTTTTCACTGACCTCTTCGATTTCATTTTCACCCAAAATTAATTTTTGTCTCGACCGTCTGTAATAAGTAGGACTTTCTTCTCCGTTGTAAAAGAATAACTATATGTAGTTACTATTATATCAGAATTCAGCATATAACATTGTACAACTAGAAAGAAGATTTAGCCAAAGGCATGGCAAGAAATAGCTACAATAATGTAGCTCCTGTGACAACTTTCGACTCGGCGGAGCTACAAGGCGGTCCCATTAATCGTAATGGAGCAGCCGGTTGAAATAAAGCAAAATACCATCTCCCAACGTGAGATTTCCAATCCAGTAATCTGGAATTCAAACTTTTCATCCAACAAGATCAGTCATTAATACAAAGAATAGACTCGGGGATAGAATAAAGCTTTGTTTTTAACCAGATTTTTGCTCAAACCATTCCGGCTCATTATTTCCAAATAAAACTTTAGAAGTTACTCCACTACAATAATGTAGCTCCTGTGACAACTTTCTGGCTCATAATTACCAAATAAAGCTTTAAAACTTACTCCACTATATAGAACGCGTTATAATTTCCAACATTTTCCCATAGTCTATTCTATAGATCATTAGCACCTTATCAATTGTTTATTTTTTATAGGAGCTGTATTTCCCTATATATTGTCATATTTCAATTGTTTGATAAGCTTGGAAAAGAAATATACCTAGCCTATGAACCGATGAACCAGTCAGCAAAGTTTATAATTGATCACAGATCTCTTGTGTATATCTTTGGAAACTCGTCACCGGAATAGCCGTTTTGCATTAATCTATAGTATTAGATATGATTGACAATGATTCGCCTGGATCTTGTCCCGACCGTCTGTATTAATTTAGACTTTCTTCTCCGCTGTAAAATAATTCTATGAAATGACTATTATATCAGAATTCAGCATATAACATTGTACAACTTGGAAGAAGATTAAGCCAAAGGCTTGGCAAGAAATAGCTACAATAATGTAGCTCCTGTAACAAATTTTAACTCGGTGGAGCTAAAAAGCTGTCCCATTACTCCTAATGGAGCAAAATTAACTTTTACGTATGAAAATAAGATGTCATGTTTATCTGAAATACCATTGATATGTATAATTTAGGAAAAGGTGTCTTAAAGGCCTGTACGAAAATGTATTTACTTATCAAAACTATATGTGTATTTGTCTAAGATCGAAGCGTTCATTGGTTACCTTTTCCATCAATACCTTGTTAGTTTTTATATTCGTACAAAAAATGTCATATCCTGAATTTTCTTGTTTTCACATGATCGTAAAGCATTGATAACTGTCTTTTGTGCAAAATTAAGACCCATAAAAAGACACGTATAAAGCATGTAATGCTTTGCGATTTGGTCTTGATGGAAACCGTTTGGGATCCCTTTCTCATACCGGATTTGACATGGGCAGCATGGCGGGTTTCCGGCAGAAAGCAGAGAATGCTTATTCTTCCGGGTCACCTGATTCTACCCCGGTTTTTTGGTGGGGTCCATGTAGTTCATATGTTTTTAGTTTTTAATTTTAATACATGTATTGTTTGGGTCTTGTCTTTGTTTTTCTCCGGAGTTTGACAGTTGTTTCGATTTTTCCCTCCTTCGAATATCAGTTTCATATTTCTTGACTTTACTTTTAGAGTAGATCTATGAAAAATGCTAGATGTATAATACGATTTGAACTGTTTTATACGGATTATTTATACTATATAGCCATCGAGGTAGGGTTTAGGTTTGTAAATATTGTTAAATGTTTATCATGTACAAATGTAGGATTATAGGTTTTAATCATAACAAAAAGACGTTGCTTGAAACTTATATCGATACATTTCTGAATGTTTTATAAAACCCAGTATTATAAATAAACTATGACTAGAGTTATCTCGCTTCTCACTAACAAAGTTGTACGACATACGTTTTATTTCTACGTTATTTCTTTATGTCTATGAAACAGGAATACTGCATTTTATCATTCACATTAATTTTGTTCATGTATAAATTTGCAAATAATGCCTACATGTGTGTATCTCGTATACTTCTGCAACAGATTTCATGCAATAGCTAATGGTTTTGCTGAAACTATTACATTTCAGACAATATTTATATTGATTGATTAAATATTGTTTAACGCCGAGTTGGCGATATTACAGCCAATATCACGGCGAGAACTAATCTGAAATGGATGGAGCTGATTAAAATTAAATACAACATCTAAAACCAATAGACTATTTACAAATAAAATATTAATTCCAGTATAAACAATAAAATACAGATGTGACAAAAAGTTACAAAACATTTCTAATATCACAGACATGTAAAATATCATAAAAAAGGTATCAGACAAAAAAATCAATAAATTAATACAAGACAAAACAATAAAAAATTAAAATTCTGGATAAGGACTATAATCAGGAATACAGTCAGACAGACTATAATATATCCTTAAATATTGTAATATACGGTTGCCAGCAACCTTTGTAAATAAATCTTTCATATTGTTGACTGTGTAGTACCGACAAATATGTCGGATTTATCTACACAGTCAACTAAACGATGTTCAATACTATGTCGACATTGGCAAGGTATACACTCAGGGGGCGACTCAATCTCTAAAATAAAAGAGTGAGTCGTCCCGGTGTGGCCAATGCGACATCTTGATAAAACAACTTGATCTCTTCGGCTTTTGCCAGAGAAACAAACATTCCTGCCAACAGTTGGCTCTATAGAATGAAGTTTATTGTCTGTAAGCAGATCCCACTGGGACTCCCACAGACGTATAATATACTCAAAAATCTAAGGTTTAAAATCAGTATATGGCACCGACACATTAGTAATGGGGTCGTCTAAAGCATCCTTGGCTATCCTATCTACAACAGTGTTTCTTCTTATACCAATACGACTTGTATCCAGAAAAAATTATTTGTTTACCCATATGGACCAGCCTATTATAGGATTCAATAATGTGTGAAATTAAAGGGCTTTTATACTTTTGACTTTCTATAGCCAATAAACATGAAAGAGAATCTGAACAAATTAGAAAGTTCTGTTAATCAGAAGATCTAATGAATTTCAAGGCAATAATAATAGCTCTTGCTTCAGCTGTAAATATAGAACTGGAAGAGGGAAGACGAAGAGTCGCTGCCCGTTGTCCATAAACAGCAGCAGCAGCTACTTTATCTCCGTCTTTTGACTCATCAGTATAAATGGTATCGAATCCTTGAAAATCTAATTTAATTTCAGCAAACTGTTGCTGATTTTCAAAGGGGTTAGTTTCCGACTTTTTATGTTTTCTGATGTCAAAAATGAATTTGGGTTTGGGTACAGGCCAAGGTGGCGATTGCGTTACATTAATAGGAGCTATTTCATCAAGGTTGATGTTACAACCAAAAATATGTGGTTTCATCCGAATACCAAATGGAGGAATTTTATTTTCATGTTGTTCAAATTTATCCTCATAGAGCGGATTGAAAATACAGTCGTAGGCAGGATTTGAAGGATATGCTTTTAGCTCGGTTACGTATTGTAAACAAAGTTTTATAAAGAGACGGCTTGTTCGCCTCTACATGTGAACTCTCCACAGGAGATGTTCTGAACGCCCTCAAGGCGAAACGTAGGCCTTGGTGGTGAACAGTATCTAAAATTTTTATATAGTATTTGCGAGCAGATCCATATATAATGGAACCATAATCAAGTTTAGATCGTACAAGTGATTGATATAGATTTAACAAAATGTTTTTGTCAGCACCCCAGTAAGTGCTGGAAACAACTTTTAAATTATCCAATGCCTTCAAGCATTTAGATATGGGGTATAAAGGTTAGTTTATTGTCACATAGAATACCACGAAATTTTAATGGGAGAATTATAAATTTTAAGTTCGGGGTCTAAATGTAGTTTTCGTTTATTAAAAAAATGCAAACATACTGTTTTGGAGTTGGAAAATTTGAAACCATTTTACATAGCCCATTTTTCAATTTTATTCAAAGATAATTGTAGTTGTCTTTCTATGTTGTTCATATTTTTACCTCTATAGCATATAAGAAAATCATCAGCATAAAGCGAACCTTCAACATTCGTTCGTAATGTTTTAGCCAAACTATTTATTTTAATACTGAATAGAGTCACAGAGAGGATACTCCCCTGAGGGACACCCATCTCTTGTTCAAAAGTGTCAGACATTGTAGTATTAGCCTTGACTTTAAACTGTCTGTCTGACAAGAAGTTATCAATAAAAAAGACAAATATACTAAAAAAAAATTGAACAACACGAACTCCTATAAAAACCAGGAGTGAATACAGGTGCTCCGAAGGGTAAGCAGCTTAAGCAGGTGCTCCGGAATGGTTATAAATGAGGGTAATCTACCTTTCAACCCCATATCATTAAAGTCTTAAAATTCCATATTTCCAAGTGATATGGTATGCTTTTTCAAGGTCGGAAAAGACCGACACCACGTGTTCACCTTTAGCAAACCCGTTGCGTATGAAAGACTCGAAGCGAACAAGATGATCTAACGTGTTTCTGTCCTGCTGGAATCACACTGTATATTGGACAGGAGACCATTGGACTCGAGGAACCAGACAAGGCGGTCGTTGATCATCCGTTCCATCGTCTTGTATACGCAACTTGTGAGGGCAATTGGCCGATAATTCGACGATTCAAAATTATCTTTCCGAGGTTTGGGAATAGGGATAACTTTAGCTTGCTTCCAGATAGAAGGCAAGTCACCAGATACCCATACTTTATTAAGGAGATCCAAAAGAGTTTCTAAACACGTATCTGGAAGGTGTTTCAGAAGTTTATAATGAATATCATCCGGGCCACATTCTGTGTCATGGGCCTTTGCCAGAGAATTTTTGAGTTCATCAAGAGAGAAAGGACGGTTGTAGTCTTCTGAATTATTTGATCGAAAGTTGAGTTTGGTTTTTTCGGTTCGGTTTTTAATACATTGAAATTTGAGAAGAATTTTTAGAAAAAGTTTCACCAAGTTTTTGAGAGATCTCATTTTCTGATGTTAAAAAGGGTCTGGCAATCTTTTTAGGTGGCGAAGATTGGCTTTCCTGTTTTTACCGTTAACTTTTTGTATAAAGTTCCAAACTTTGTTGATTGGTGTATGAGAATTTAATTTTGAGACGAAGTTTTGCAAAAACTTACGCCTCTTTTGTTTTAATGTTCTGCGTGCTTTTGTACGGAATATACGGATGTTACTTAAATTATCTTGGGTTGGATGCATATTGAATCGTCGTTCGACCTTCTTCCTATTTTTCTTCGCCTCCTCACAATCATCGTTAAACCATGGTTTGCTGGGTTGGTTTGGATTTGTCGAGGTTTTAGGAATGGTTCTCTTAGCTATCGATACTAAAGTCTCGTTAAATTTAACGACTGGATCACTTACATTGTAGAAAAGCTCATTTGTAAGTTCGTCCCGACAGAGCTGCTCATACAAAGGCCAATTTGACTTGTCAAATTTCCAGCGAGCAGCTCTCTCAGATGACGACGGAAACAAATGTTCCAAAATAATTGGAAAGTGATCACTTCCGCCAAGATCGTCAAGCAAAAGAGAAGGGTCACCAATAGTTAAATCAATAGCCGAGTAAGAACCATTTCCCGGATGAAGGTAAGGATCTGACCCATCATTATATATACCTGGTTTAAAATATCTTCAATTTTTTTTGCCTTTATCATTTACTGAGTTACTACCCCAAATTTGATTATATGAGCATTGAAATCACCCATAATTAAAAATGGGGCTGATAATTGGTCTATTAAATGTCTAAGCTGACACATTTCTAAATGTGTATAGAGAGGAATATAAATAGAGCATAGACCGACAGTTTTATCAAGAGAAAGGCGTACAGCGACTGCCTGCAGATCTGTATTTAATTTTATTTTACTATGAATAATGTTATTTTTAACTAGGATCGAGGAGCCGCCCGTAGCTCTTTCGTCCTTTGCAACATGCGTTGTATATAAAGAATAGTTCTTTAGATTAATGCAATCATTTTCTTTTAAATGAGTTTCTTGTAGGCAAAATGCAACAGGAAGGATTGTCTGTATAAGTAAAGATAGTTCAATGAGATTAATTTTCAAACCCCGACAATTCCATTGAATGATACTGTTCATTTTCGCTAAGGACTTTTTCATAAGATAAGCCGGGTTGCTATGGTATTTTGAAATGACCTTGATATATTGATTAACCCTGTAACAAATTGAAGATCTTTTTATTCTCCTTAGAAATAACTATGGTTGCTAAAGACTTTACGTCATATAACATGGGTTGCTATGGTATCTTGAAGTGACCTTGAGATATGTCCTTGACCTTGGTGACATTGTTGATCTTTTCATTCCCTATGGAAATTACTATAGTTACTAAGGACTTTAAGGTGGTACCCAACAGGTGACACCAAAATTTGCTGTCGTTTAATTTCTTTAGTTTTTTAGGGTGAAACATAATGATATAACCTCCAAAATTTCAAAAATTCTTGGAATTCTAACCAAGGGTTTCCGCACATTTTCAGTTTAAAACCCCCCTTAAATCGAAGATATAGCCATACATGGCTTAAAGAGTGGTTAATGGCTATTTTTCTTTTTTGGGAGTAAAAAATAATAAAATTGCTTAACAATTAACATTATTTCGTTAGAATGGAATCAGTTCAGCTAATTAACCTGAAATTTAAGGCTATTTTCTAAGTTTTAGCCAAATCTTGAGCTGAAAAATTGAATATTGTACAGAAAAATGCCCCAAAATGAAATGGCTAAAGATCAATTTTTTTAAAGAAATCAAAGATGTAGAAATGTGTCGTTTAATTTCCCTCAAAAAGTGCATGCTATTCAAGGAATATTACTATGTAACAATGTTTAAGATTTAGAATTTTTGAACCAACCAAATCCGACAACCAGCATACTTTGTTATCCCCCCTTTTTTCCCTGAAAATGCCATTTTTAGTCTGTAAAAGTGCCTTTTTCTTAATAACTCTGTATTTATTTCATGTAGTTGTGACCAACTTATATGAATATTAACCTTTTCCATTATATCACTTTAAACTTCATAATTTCCATACTTGCACTCATGTTCTGTACATTTAAGGGAAATCAGGGCGGTCATTAAGGGTCAAAAACGGACAACCGACACGCGTTTTTGGCATTTCAATATATTGTTATTTTTGTCAACTGTGGCTACCTTGGATGATGGTCGGGGCTGCATAACACAATTGTAAAAGGACAACCCAAGGATCATTGTTGATGAAAATCTGTAATTGTTTGCCATTTGAAGATAATAATAGCCACCCTCTTGCATAGAGTGTCAGACAGGGACGTTTTGTTTAATTTACACATGAAAAAACTTGACTGCTGAGTTCAGCAAAATACATGTACCCGGTTATAAATTAACACACAAAATGTAAATACAACTAAATGCAAGCATACAATGTCTACTAAGAAAATCATTTTGAAAATATTTATATATACATATATACTGGAAACACAAAAACTGTACTTTAAAACAAACAGTAATGTACAAAATAACTTAAATTACAAGTTTAGTGAAATCCAGTCTATAGAAAAAAAATGTACAAAAACCCATTAATCATTTTGAAGAATGTATATAAAAAATGATTGATTTCTCTGTAAGATGCAGATTATATAGACCTTGATTTACATAATTGTATAATATGTTATGCAAACAAATGTACAATAAGCTTTAAACTAAAAGCAAAGACTTTAGCAAGCATTATGTTGTACATTTGTCTCAGTAGGAATTGAACCTACATACAAAAGTATTCTCCATGTCAGATGAAGACTTTAAAAGTTGTATACATAATAGATCAAGCAAATAAATACCAAGAAAAATGATTAGTTTGTAATGGTATTTGGTTCAAGTCAGTATTTATGTTGAAGGAATTTTAAAAGAATGTTTGCAGATGAGTAATTATTTATATATTTATATAAATGACATACTTTGCCATGACTTAGAAGTTTTTCTTGATGTTGAGCTTCTCTGAAGGAGGTCATAGCAACATCATGTATTGTCTTACTGAACTCTTTCTCCTTTTTGCGCAATGTTGTATCACTAATTGGTGGTAAGTTGCATTCTGTTAAGAAGTTGTTTACATGGGATGGTCCCATTCCTGTATGTGTCATACCTGTGTATACAAAAGTTGCATGATAAATGTGTGTATATGTGGTGTTTTGTGGTCAAATGAGCAATATTTCAGCTATATCATGATTGGAATAAGGTGTCACGCATTGAAATAAATGTCGGCTTTGGCTATACTAGCAACCAGTGCAGGTTGGTACATGTATGTCAGCAATCAAATATGTTTTGCAGTTTCCATACTTTGTAAATAAAAGACAGTGTTTTATTCTAGTGAAGTTTTCTTTTTTCAGGCACTTGGCCAAACAATTAATAGGCAAAAGATACAGATAATGTTAAATTTTAAGCATGGAATTATGTTATTTCTGTTGCAAATTGAAGTGAGCGTGTTAAATGTTTATAAATGCATAGGCAAGGAAAATCGAGCCAGGGAGTGTTTTTAAATATTGTTTTCACAAAGAAAAAATGTTTTAAGATGGAGATGATGGTACTAGAAATGCAGTCACATATAATTTTACTTGACCAAGCTTAATTAAATCTATCATGAACACTTTATTAATTTTTTGGGTAGTTCAAATTTCTTGTTGGTAGTTCCAGTTTAACAAAAAAGATGGTTGCAAAATGATAGCTGTATTGTAAATACTACTTTAAATTAGACTTGTTTTGTCTGTGATAAAATATATCTTCATACCTATTGCAACTTTGGAATTTATGCAATAACTTCCATTTGGGGTTCTCTTGCCTGTATGCACATCTGTTGTTGCTAGACATGCAGAGTTGTCACATTTAATAAGTAATACACTTGCCAAACCATACAACCTACAGATGTAAATAAACAAAGGTTAACAACAATTACAAAGCAAGCCTCTATATTATAATTTTAATAATAATTCTTTATAACCAAGCACGTGCCAGAGATACTTATTTAGCACTGGCTACAAATCCCCCATCTGGGACATTTAGAATTAAAATAATTGATCCCTGCTTTCAGTTTACTATTTAATATGTTGAAATGAACTGGAACTATTTAGATGAAATTTTTTAATATGATATATATTATAAATCCATAATTTTATAATTTTCACTACATAACAGATTAATTGCATTGCAAAATACAATGATTGCAAATAATGTTTCTTTTTCATATTTCAAAATCATGGAAACTGGTTAAACTTGGTCCACTACTACTACTAACTTAAGCTTACATTTATCATTGTTTATGTAAAGAAAAAAAGGTACCCAACAATTCAAACCAAATGCAGGATACAATAATTTTAATTCTAGAAGTCCGTGATATATATACATGATAGCCATGGCGTTTAAGTAATTAATATTACTACTGGGTCACATTGTCAAGCTAAGTTAATTGTGTATATGTTATTTAGAACTCAGTGGGAAATGCATTCAATCATGTTTTGATTGTAAACATGGTAAAGAGGTGCCATAACATACATGTATGTCAATCTATAACTGATTACTATATTGCTTATAAAAGTTTATTCTACTTGTTTTACTTGCTGAAAAACGTGAGATTCTGTATATTCTAAAATTGGATTTTGCTGAGACCAGAGTTGACACATCTTTTTGCAGTGACGGATCCATACATTTTTATAAGTGGGGGCCCACTCCAGTCATGCTTTAGTGATTCCCTATATAATCAACCAAATTTTTCCGACAAAAAGTGGGGGACGGGATCCCTGGCCCCCATAAATCCGCCTCTGTTTTGTGTTTACCTCTCACCAACTGTATTGGATAAATGTAATGGCAAGTTACAACGGCAGCAGTACATTTCCCTTGCAAAAACATCCGAGTTCTACCACTCTTCTGCCTTCCATCCAAGCATTGCTTTTGTTAACATCAATAATTTCTTCATCTATTGTTACTTCACAACCAATGTCAGTTAAATAATGTGTGTACTGGTTGTGGTCTTGTAAATCAGGGTTTTGGAAGGTCTTTTTACGGTCATTCAACTTTTTGAAAAAATTATGCCTTTTAGATTTTTAAGCTTCGTTTCTTTTAAAAAAGCCACACTTGGTCCTTTCTCTGTCCATTATGTAGGTGTCTGATATTTCTGATATTAATCTTCAATCATATGAACAGCTGATTAATGTCACCGGTGTCTTTTTGTCAACATTAGATCTATGTCGATTAAACGCTTGAAATTGCAACATATATTTAAAACACTTCACTGAATCAATTAATGTTGTCCGTTAGAAAAGAGTTATCTCCCTGTAGTGTTAGGTACTACCTTAAGTGGGTTTCTATGGTCTTTTGAAATGACATTGACCTTGATACCGTACTGTAGCTATTTTTATCCTCTATTGAAATAACTATGGTTGCTAGGGACTTTTCATTAAAAAAGAAGGGTTGCTATGTGGTCATATATGACCTTGACCTTTGACTTTTATCGAAAATTTTGTGTTTTGCATTACTGGTCTGTTTTACTATTGAAAGTATTCTATCTAGCATACATTTCGAGATAAATGCAAAAAACCTTAAAAGGTCCATTTTTTACAGTTTTTGGGCCATAGTCTCATAATGGTTGGTCCAATGTATTCGGACATTAAGTAACAAATGCAGCACTCATCAAGACACACATTTTCTCCGTTTATTGTCTGCTTCTATGAGTTAGAGTGATAACAAAGTACAAGGTCAAAGGTCAAGGACATTAATTATCTTTGACCTTGACTTAGTTCAATGCGGTATTTGGTCCCATGACCAACTGTGAAGGTCCCATCCTTGTACGACTGTCGGTTTACGAGAAAAAAGTTTTGGCGGAAAGTGTTTTTACGTAAAGGGAAATAACCCATATATGGACACTTTGGATCGCTTCGACTTAAATGTAACGAATCATCCTGAGGATAAGCCAAACAATTTCCAACGTTCAGATTTCTTGTAAGTCTTGTCGTTTTTGAGTTTAACCCATAACAAGGTTTTTTGTAAGAGGGGAGATAACTGTAATGAAAAAATTTATCTCCCGTTCATTGTTTCTAATTTACCATTTATGACATGCTATTTATATTTAGTGTAATATATACTCTTTTATATTAAATTGGTATTAAAACAATTAAAATTTGATGCAGGCATGGGTGCAAGGTTTGATTGATTGTATAGCAATACATGTATGTTTATTTTATATATGTTTGTTTAATCGTTTATGTTCTTGTTTGTTATATTTTGGTGACAATCCTTGTGTTTTGGATTTTGGACCAATAAATATTCTGATTCTATATATCGTTATTATATTCAACTATTTATTTTTACGATTGAGAAGGAAAGGAAAACTTTATTCAGGTAAAAAAATTGCCAAAAGGTAGATTTTCAACGATATAGTATAAATACCCTTCCTTATCTCTCTCATGCGAAACTTTTGTTAAATATTGAAATCATATTTTTGTACTTTATCTAAGAATATACCATGTGATTCGATGGTATATTGTTGCTTTGGTGTGTTCAGGTAAGTCATTTTATGGTTGCACCAAGTGCTGGGGATATTTTATTTAATGAAAATAAATACAACAATTTTTAAAAAGGCTTTTAATTCAGTCAATACATTATATATATGGACCTCATTAAAAGTCCAGAACTGATTAATATTATCAACATAGTAAAATACCTGGAATTTTCTTGGAGAGGACTGAAAAGCAGAAGATTTCGCTGGTACGGATGTTTTAGAACTTCCTATTGTCTTCTTAAGTGCTCTATCTTTTGCAACTGACGTTGGAAGTATGTTACTCTTTGCTCTTTTGGGCGCCTAGAATAGGCATTAGAGCCAAATTGTCCATGAAGCACAGGAAAAATAAAACATACCATGGACAAATAGAGAGTTGAATATTTTTTGTTTGCTATTCGTCTAGTAGCAAAATCGCCGTCCTCAAATAAACATTATATACACGTATAATTGTTTTCTTGCTTAAAGCTAAATGATTATTCTACTATAATATCTACTGATGATTTTGTTGCTGTTTTGTATAAAGATGTTATTTTGACACGGCGTTTCAACCGGTTAGTAAAAAAAGTATTTTAACCATCGTTACAAATAGTAAACCAAAAAGAATATTAAGACAAAAATGAGTGAAAGCTTTCAAAATATGAACTGCCAAAGAAGAAAAAAAAAATAAAATCGAGTTCCCCAGAATACATGTAGTTAGTATACATAGGAATTTACATTTCTCCGAATGTCAAGTTTGGTGATACATGTAAGTATGTCTGTTGTAGTGACACGTAAGAACTGAGGAGTAATTTGCACTTAACATGTATTATGCAACCTTCTTTATCTTGTTATTTTCAAGATAACATTACTGACATAATATCACGTGAATAAAAAAGCTAGGAAAAATATGTTTTCTAGCATTCAATTATAAAAATTACGCAATGCATTCCCAAGCAGCTTAATCTTTTCTAGAAAGCTAATAATTTTTTATAAATGTTATCTTAAATTTTCATGAATCAACTCAGTACTGTATTAAAATGTAGGCAGTAATGTACAGCTATGCTATTCTCTTGTGTAAAGAGATGACAAAAAATAAGGAAATCCAAATTATATATATAAGGATGATATGAATGCATCCGCCAGCAGCAAGTTTAACATTTTCCTAATTTATTCAAATTCTTAATGATGCCCATACAATGAACATTCCAAAAAGCAGCTGTTTATCTGAAGACGTACGCAAACATCTTTCCAATTACATTAGGGTCTCTAGTGTGTACTGGAACAAAATACAGCCTGTAACATATCATAGCACACCTACATACATACCAAACACTGTAAAAAAAAATAAAATTATTTGTGGGCAAGAAAACCAGTAGACACAACTGTTGTGTTTCGAAAGGATGAAATGACCTACATCACGGGTAAAATTCATGCATCCGCCACCTAGAGACAAATAAAATCAAACTGAATTAGAAAAACTCACCTCCTACATGTCCTAAGTTTACAATAAAATATAAAACTGATAGCATGTCTTGCCCAATACACCAGCTATTTATGTATTACATATATCTTGGTAACTTCTTTCACTTATACATGTATATCACAATTTGAAAATGTATTGTTATAACTATGATGAAATTTGTGCTCTTAGATGGTGTTGGCTTTAACTTTTTGGTTGCTATAACATTCTAATCTGCACTTCAGCATTTGGAATTTTTGTTCGGCTTTCTATTATTTGGTTCATAAATCGACGGAATATTTATTTACATGTACAGGTATATCTTGTACATCAAAATTGTTGTTATGGCTTCATATATTGCTTGTTTGGAAATACTTAGAACCCCAAAAGTCAAACATCTAGCACTGGGAAGAATTTTTATCATACCAAGATTGTTTGTTTATTGCATTTCCCACTTTATTTTCTTACGGAAAAATTGATTGTAGTTTGATTAAGTAATGATGTGGTCCAAGATTAGACCATGCATTTCGACTTTTGAGAGGTCGTATCAAAGTGCTACACCTCTGCGTACTACGCATAATTTGCACTCAAAAGATACAAGGTTACAAAGTACATTTCCATTTTCAGTTGTTCAAATCATTTAAATGTATTTTTCAATGCCATGTTCTAATGACATTGTGTAATTTAATTGGGGAATCCGATCCGCTGTGACAGAAAACAGTTCTATTTGAGAATCCACGTTTCTATTCTAACAGATTAGTACTTGATTAACTAAAATTATACATTAATGTAGCAGATTCTTTATTCAATTCAGTAAATAAAAAGTCTGCATCAATAATTTGAAATGTTCTATGCATGGATATTTTTCAATATATACACTGAAAAATGTTGACAAGAATGAAATTTTTAAAAATTACATTTGCAACATCTTACAGTAGGCATACTTAAAAATTGGCTTAGCAACCAAATATTTGTCATTGATGACAAGAACTTCCTAGTATATATGATGTTAAACTATCGGGTTTTTTGTTGTGGTATAAATGTTTCTCCACGACCGTACAACAAAAGCAGTTGCTACAGTTTAGGAGTATTGCTTTAATTTAGACTTGGTTCTAGCTTGTGAAGAAACTTGCAGAATACGGTCTCATACAGTTCTATTATACACTTCCTATTAGATTGGAAAATAAATCAAAACTTGCGAAAGGACCTATTTGCTAATTAAGATAATCTTGCAGACAATATTGACTTCAAAATTTTGGATCGAGATGAAAAAAGTTCATTTTTATTAAATCCATCTTCATTCACGTGTGTAAGAATTAGTGGCTTCTTTTTAAAACGGTCATAAGAACTGAGTTCAGAAGTCTCTTAATCTAAACATGTGTGTAAGAATTAGTGGCTTGTTTTTAAAACGGTCATAAGAATTGAGTTCAGAAGTCTCTTAATCTAAACATGTACTACAGTTTGTACTTATATATGTTTTATATTTTGTTTGCCACAAACATAATTATTAATGTTTAATGACAATACAGTTATATAATAATTATATATTTGCAGTGCCCAAGACAAAAGCTGTTCCACGGTCTGTAGACCTCACTACACGGAATAGAGTTCTCATAATTTGAGTCCGTTATTGAACATGATCAAAGTACATTTAGTTGTCTTTCCAATTGCTTGACAGCCGCAATTAGCTCAATCATAACTAAAACAATTTAACTCCTCTGATTTTGTTGAATCCAGAGAAATAAAAAACAATTCACATATATCGAATTTGTGTGAAAGGGAGTAAACTCTTTTTGTGAGATTCCCCTAAAGTTGATATTACACGACTTCGTTAGTCCAGATTAGATATGCACAAAGTGTACGAAAAATATTTAAAATAATAGATTTGAAAATGCGATATTTCATTTTTGTCAAAATTTTCATCTTTGCAAGAGCATTTATTTTTCTAATTGGAAATTCCCATTTCAGAATCAGATAAGAGGTATAAACATATATTCTTTACAAGCAATGATAAAATGTTTGTCTTCTTGGACCACTCAACGAGATAAATTAATCAACAAAAACTATATTAGTATCCTAACGCCTAACGACATCACTTCCGCCCAACTGTCAGTTGTCGTCTTGGTCAACAACAATGTCGGAAGCCAGTGTCAAGTATCAATTTCAGATGAAGATACCGACCAATTCACTGACAGAGTGAAGAACAAGAACACAAAGAGAAAGACTACATAGGGTTGTTGCAAAAATAATGAGCTGAACCCCAGAATCCATTGACAAAAAACTTTAGATTTCTATAAGGCAAGGTTCTGGCTGTCCTTAGGGTCCAAGCAAAAGCATAAACTCCTTTTTAGGCTACATAAGACTTACAAAAATTGTTTCCATTGATTTAAATATGCGATATATAGCAGTTGATAAGCAGTCATAGTCATACTTTGAAAGATATTGAGGCTCCCCCCCTTTTTTACACAAACTTGATACATTTTGTAAGCTTTTGATTTTTTTTTATATTTCTGTCAGTATTGTATTTTATAGCGATATGGTAAAAATTACAACATTTACTACATCTTACAGTAGGCATACTTAAAAATTGGCTTAGCAACCAAATATATGAGAATATTCATTGAATCAGACTATTTTTCTTTACAGAAATCAGTGTTGGAAACAAGTACAACCGAAATTAAAATGTTTTGATCAATTTGCAAAGATGCCCTGAATCGTAATAGAATTTGTGATGTAGCCCTGAAAAATGTAGCAGATAAACATGTGTACAGTCGTTTTTGGATATGTGCGCCAATGCAAGATCCAGTGAAGTTTTAAACTGAGTGACATATGCATGATACCATTTGGTGATACCCGGTGTGAAATAAAAGCCTGATAATATAATAATAACAAAGTTGTGTTCATTAAAATGTGTATTCTACAGCGAAATTATATATATATAAAATGGAAAAGGATTTCATAAATATTACCAAGTTATATGTAAATTAATTTTAATGGAGATCATAAAACAGAAACAGAAACCTTTTTATTCTCATGTATTATTACATGTATTCAGGATGCGTCATGGCCCAAAAAATTCTTAGAAAATGATTCTAAAATTAAATTATGTGAAAATTAATATATGGCAGTCACTCTGTATCCCCATCATTCATTGTGAGTCATCTCCTACATGTATGTATCAACAAATCTTATGGACGATTTGAGAGCCTGTTATACAATATTTTATTTATAATATGTATTGTGATTTCGATTATCTCACCTCTAGCAAATAAAAAATAAATGAAACAAAATTGAGAGCAGAAGCAAAAATGTGTTATGTACCTGTGTCAGTTCACAATAATGCTGTTTATTGTGTTTTAGCGTTGTTTTATTTTGGATATCTAGTTTCAATTCAAATTTCTTCACAAAGTGTTGTACGGGCTGTCAGAAGTTCGGAGGACATGTACATGTTTTGTAGATGGCAAAAAGAGTTTAAGGTGTTTGTCTGCTTTTCCCCAGTATCATCATTAATGTGTACCTATTACATGTACATTGTATACTTAGGAATATCTGTATTACAAATTTCATTTTTATATTGTATATTTATCCAACTTTGCGACATCACATATAGGGGTTATTTTGGAAGCATCATCACCCATATGATTTATGGAAGACACCAATCAGAAGCCACAGTGTACAGTCGTTGGATGTTTAATCAACCATTATTGAAGTGAAAATAAATCGTATATTTCGGATTTAAAGTTATTATTCAACAAAAACCCAATATTATATATTCCAAAAACTTGTAAAAAATGTTAAAATAACATTAAGAAAAATGTTAGATAAACATGAGAAAAAATTTTAATGGAATATTTTTAAAAAATTTCTGTAACCATACAGAATTCCTCGAAAAAAAACATTTCTGAGAAATATTTTCAGAATATATTTGAAACATTCCTGTGCTTCCTGGGTACTTATAACTGTTGTCTGTGTATACAGCTTTTCTATAATTATTGTTGCTTCTCTTTTTCTGGTTTTTGCTTAGGCAGGTGTTTTGTTGATCAAACTCAATCAGAAACTTTTCATTTTTGTTTTGAATTTACCTCAGATGGATTTTTATTTATTAATAGTTCTACATGTTCATGTACTGGTTTTCTCATACAGTAAACACATAACTTCCATATAACTATGTAATATGGGTACTTGTTTAGCAAAAGCGTTACTTACCGTTATAAGTAATGCATTAGGTTTATTAAGTAATACTTCTTAAGTCATTCATTTACTTCATAAGTAAAAATATTGCTTGCTGCTCAGTAATACTTTCACTTCTTTTAGTAAAAACATTACTAATCACTAAGTAATTCATTTACTTCATTGCTTGCTGCTAAGTAATACTTTTACGTCCATGACGTCTTTTAGTAAAAACATTACTTATCACTAAATAATTTATTTACGTTATTAAGTAAAAATATTACTTATTACCAAGTAAAACAATTACTTAATTGAGTGAAAGTGAGAGATTGTTTGTTAAGTTGGAGTTTTACGCCGTTTTCAGCACATCTGGCTATTTCGCGGCGGCCAGTTTTAATTGGAGGAGGAAGCCGGAGAACCACCGACCTTCGGTAGGAAAATTGGCAATTCTTGTCAAATTATATCGGAGTCGAACACATGCACTTCATAGTGGGTAAGAAAACAAATAAGGAAGTAATGAATAGAGATATTCAATGATTATGAACGCATTTTAATTAAAATGTTATATTCCTTCCTCCGTATACAAACACTTAGTACATTTTACGGTCGTCATCACGAATTGATTGACCGTTACAGTGTTCCAATATCTAAGATGATGTTGGACCTGTTCCCACTTTCGTAACATTTCATTCTGATTGACTTTTTTGAACTTCACGACGGGAGTCGTGTACGGAGCATGAACTGCTTACTTCACTCATGGTTTTTATAGGAGTTCGTGTTCATTTTTTTTTTTTTTTTTTGGGGGGGGGGGGGGGGTTCAGTGTTAATTTCCTGTGCTTGTGGTTGTGCATTTGTCTTCCCGGTTTTGTTTGTGTAATGGATTGCGTATATGTGTCCTCTTTATATGACTCTGGATACATGTAGCGTTGTTCATGACCACTTGATGTTTGGATTTTATTTTTTTACAACATCTTTGTTATGGTTTTTTTTTCATAACATCCTGCTGTGTAATGGTGATATGACTGTATACATCCAATACCCACATTTGTTTTGTTTGATACGTTGCAATTATATAGAGGTAGTAACACAGAATAATGTATAATACCTACATTTACACACTTTATTTCTTTAAATGAATTTTTGATGCCGTTTAGTCTAATAATAAACACGGACTTTATATTATATAGGACTAAACATTGTTTCAACTTAAATCTTTAACTTTATACGTGAAGAGCTTCGCTAAGCGTGCCATCAAATCACCTTAGCATGTTGATAATTGAACAGTTTAAATAAGTGTTGACCCTACGAAGTGTTGGATATTACAATATACATAGCATAGTAATATATTGGATATGACAGTTTATGTAAGGAAGCCATTCTTTAAAAAAATCATTTGGAAGATAACAAACGATATCTTGTCATGACGAAGAAAAGAAACCCTAAACTAACTCTAAAGAACCGGAAGGTTAAAAATGTTGCCTGACCATTCAGACACACTTAAAGATACTTAAACCCTTAAAGAACTGGGAATCTGAAATTATGACAAGACCATTCAGACATTCTTTATCATACTTATGTCAATTTCATAGTATCACACTCTTGTGAAACTTCCAAATTTATACATAAATTTCCACAAAACGTACTTACAGTAAATAGTTATAATCAACGATCCAAATATAAATGATTTAGTAAAATTTGTATTGTCCCTGCCTCTATTGGAAGTTTTGTTTTTTGGTTATTATTATTTTTTTAAAGAATGCTGATTCACATTTGTAGTGTGAGCAAATCCGGTCAATTAACGTCAAGAAATACCAAAGTGATATTCGAAGGAGGGGGAAATCAAAACAACTGACAAACTCCGGAGAACAACGAAGACAAGACCAAAACAATACATGTACTACAATTAAAAACTAAACACATATGAACAAAAACCGAGGGTAGACTTGGGTGCTCCGGAAGAGTATTCAGCCTCTGCTTCCTGCAGGACACCGGCCATGCTGCCCATGTCAAATCCGGTACGAGGAAGGGATAACATCAATGGAACAGGTCCATTTTCATTTGGGAAATCACCTCTTCGGGATTTTGAACAGACATTTTCTATTTAAACACGCTTTCATAGGCTGTGAAAGAAACCACCAGTCCTGTTTACCTCAAAATTGATTTTCGTTCCTTTTATCATTTGAATAACACATTCAAAGTACCATTTCTCTCACAATCAACACCATAACTCTGGAGTGAACAAAACCATAAAATGGAAATCCCACGGATCTGATGTGGATTGTTGAAGTCATCAATGGAAAGTACAGATCTTTCTTCCAAGAAAAATAACACTGATATTAAGGATGTCAGAACATAATGATCAAAATTGCCACTCGAAACAATATAAACGTAAAAATATGTCTGCTGAATATTTCTTGAAGTAATGCATAAAATCTCTACAAGTTTCCTCTTTTTTTTTCTCAGAACAGGTGCATACATTTATAAATATGCAATAGGAAATGCCATTAACATCGTAAACAATGTAAACCTTTATTGTGTTCAAGTAAATAACATACTTTAAAAGATCTGTGTAAATGGGACAGAAATTATCCTAAGTGCATTTTTGTATGAATAATGGAATGAAAATTGATTGACTTCAAATTAAAACTTGATCTCTGTGTTTGTCACAAGAATCAACATTTTATAAAGTAGGAGATCCGTTGAACACCTTTGCAGGTAACAAAAAAGAAACAAAAAATGATCTAGTAAAGGGCCATATCTTCAAAATCAAGTTTGACCTGTTCCGAGTCCCCGCCAGCCCACTGTATATTATTAAACTTGGATGCGAGAAATGTATTAATATTGAATGGACAAGTCTAAGAAAAAATAAATTAATGTGTTTTTTTTTAAACACTCCAGACCTTAAAAAGAAAGGAAATAGCTACCAAACACCAGATTTTCTGCTACTAAACAAGTATGAAATCCTCTTTGATGACCCTCCAAATGCATTTCCGTATTGAGATCTGAAGATAATAAAATAGAATTTTAGAACGGTCCTAGGGTAGAACCAACACTGTCATAAATGGTTCTAAGGTAGAACCGGCATAAATGGTTCTAGGGAAGAACTGTCATAAATGGTTCTAGCGTAGAACCACAAAGAATGGTTGTAGTGTAGAACTGTAATAAATGGTTCTAGGGTAGAACCCTTCAGAATGGTTCTGTGATATTTTAATAAAGAGGTGTGTATAAGGTGGTCCAAATTTAAATGCAGAGATTTCAAATTTGTCAGATAAGTAACATTTTTAATTTATTTTGAATTAATAATTTATCTTTTTTTACGATTTTTATATGGTAAACATTTTATATATTGTATAATTAATTCTCTTTGCTCGTATGAACGATATTTATTTCGTTATGACAAGGTAGAAGATGATTGGAGTGAGTACCGCCATTTTGAAATAAGAGGTGCATTTGACCAATTTATCGAAAAATTACATAGATATAACGTACATATATGGACATTTTACACAATGATTTCAATTGAGAAGGGACGGGACTAAATCTTGATTTAGTGTTCTCTTGTCGAAACATGTAGAGGAATGTATTATGTACTAGCAAATAACACAAACTAGTTTCTAAATCATTTACTTTCAGTAAAAACTATTCTGAGTGAATTTTTTTTCTTTTTTTTTTACTCTATAATATATTTCGGTATGATAAAAAATGATTTCAAAATTATGACAACAAATTATATATTTTATTTTTTATAAATTTGATGTTCAAAATTCATAAACTATTGCCAGGTCATAAATGGTTCTAGGTTAGAACCATTCAGAATGGTCCTAGGGTAGAAAAGTTCAGAATGGTTCTAGGGTGGAACCGTCCAGAATGGTTCTAGGGTAGAACTGTCATAATTGGTTCTAGGTCAGGACACACCCTGTCATAAACGGTTGATAGTATATTTACAAGTGATATACGATCACTAACCGTATATAACATATAGGCTACGCCTACTTGACCAGATTGGCGGAACTGAAATGAACAAACTTCCTGACTTAAATCTTAAGAACAAAATTTCAATAATTATTCTCTTATTACTTTTTTTCTATTGTTTAAAAAGGTATTTGCAGCCAAAATGTCCTTTATATTAAATAATCTTATTCCTATAAATGGAACCTACTGGTCGGTCTTTGAAAAAGTGAGTCCTCCCGCCAAATTAATTGGGGCTTTTTGAAGGTAAACGTTTTAAATAAGTTTGAAACTGGTAGTAACAGCAACTAGTGTCACCAAAGATTGTAGTATAAAGACAATAACATTGTACTGACCTGACATATAGTTAGATCTACGAATTAGGCACCAATCAGGAAACCATCGAATTTTCACCCGATTCTAAGCCTCATCCGTATATCGATTTTATGTCAAGTCAATGCACTGTTATAGTCTTATTTCCACATACAGCTTACGTACAATAATTAATGGGTTAGATAAAATTTTAGTACTTGCACTGAATCGTCACTGTCATTTTCTGCTGTTTATTTAGAAGACTCATTTTATGTTCGCAAAAAGATAATGTTTTCATCTGAAAATGGATTAACTGATGTACTATTTTGATCATAAATCATTGCACGAGGAACAAATTGCACTTATAAATCTGCAGGGTGGTTAATATATTACGTAACTTTACTAATCGTACATCATCTTGAACATAATATGCAATTTATAGAAGTCGTTATCATATCAATAAGATATATAGTTTGGTGACTGGAAGATAAATTTTCATCTTTAATGGACCAACCTACTACACAGCTAATTTACTCCGTCATTTATACGAAAACTTTTCGTATTTGACCTTTTGACCTGTCGTACAATCATGGAGTATAGTATTGGTAGATTTCCAAGACGTTGGATCAAAGCTCAGTACGAAGATGTTAATTTTAGACTAAATCTCGAAATTTGAAGTAAATTTTCGTTTGTGCTTGTAACCTTTATTACTTTTATAATTATTTTTGCTAAACCTAATCTAAATCTTTACAACGTTTATAATATTTTGGGTAGCACAATCTAAAATTATTGGGGTCTGCAAGAAAAGAATTCAAATAGACAGTAGGCATTACCAAGATCGACAACGAGATAAAGCTTTTCGCAGACAAAAAAAATGTAGACAAGCCTCATAAACAATAATTCATATTGTGTTTATCTGGCTACTGTATGACAATGGTACATTTATTGCCTATCAAGAAGGCAATGTTTTCGTGTAATCTAGTGATAACGTGCAACAGAACACTATAAAGAATCATTGTTTGTTTGTTTCATCCCTTCGTAGCTTATAAATCAGCTAATTGCAAGATCATTTTGTTTTTGATTGATTTTACTTAATATATGACGTCATCACGAAACCATTTTGACGTTTTATATCTACCGAAGCGTTTGGCATATGTCAACTTTTATACATGAATATAACTATTGTCACCTCGTGTGGGTCCCGGGGACACAATTAGAATAGGCCGACAGCTCTTTGGCGTAAGAGGCCCCTAAAGAGGCGACATGTTAGCCGTGTGACGCAAACCCGTGTCGGTAATACGGAGCGTTCCTGGATGGCAGGAAAAATGATTCTGATCATCTGGGGCACAATCTACCTAGACGGGAGGCCGGATGGACCCGATTCGGTCAATCGGCTGGTCACACCATTCCTTTACATCACTATATAATGTTTTTTTTTTTTTTTTTCCTGCTCAAGATGGTTAAAATTCCAAACTACTGATTTATGGATTGGTGTTGGCTTAAGGATCACAAAATTTAACAGGCTCAAAATTATTATTTATTTCGGTTATTTGTTTATTTATTATTTTTCTACTATCCTACTATTTAGCTAATCGTTTTATTCAACATGATTACATTTTGTTCAATTGCAATAGATTTGATTTTTTCCATTTGGTTTATTCATACAAATATTTTACACACCCAGCTCATGAATGGCTGCATTACCCCGGTCCAGCCAAAACTGGTGATGTCTTGCCCTATGCTGTTTTCTCGTGGTTGTCTGAAAAGACCCTAATGAACCCTTTATGAAGCCTCGATACAATGTGTCTGGTTAGGGAGAATCAAACGACCTACAATTTGTTACTAAGGTCAAGGCCATATCTCAAGGTAATTTTAAGAACTATAGCAACATTTTACAAGATGAAAAAGATCTTAGCAACCATAGTTATTTTAATAGAGAATCAAAATAGATACCGGGAAAGACCTTCCTATTTGTTCTTGGAACACATAGACCTTTAATTTTAGTTCAACTTTTGCAAAAGGACAAAATACCACCTAATATGGTATTCAAAATCATACAGACATACGTTCAAGAAGTGATGAGTTCTGGGACTCGTCAGAAATCAGCTGGGACGCACCATTCCGAAACAATGTGACAATATCACAAAGTCAAAGAACTAGAAATTGGCACTATATATTTAATAATGAATGTAACAAAGTTTCTACCGAGGTCGAGTATCTGCAGACCTCTACTATAATTCTAGCCATACACATTTCTAATTTTGATAGATTTAAAAACAAACCGCACCAATCGCCACTTTTAACTTCACTTGCTTGGTGGGATTATAATGTTAAGTTAAAATTATAAAAAACATTATATTTGATGACGTTTTGACTTAACAGGCCTTAAGCACAACTGATGAAATGTGCACATCTTGTCAATCAAAATTGGTATCAAATAATTGTATACACCTATTGGCAGTACATGTCCAATCCGGAATTATTTTGAATTTACACAACTTATTCATGACGTGACAAAGCAGTTCCCGTTGCAACATCTCATTGTGAAAGAAACTTTACATGGAGGCATATTTAAATGATCGTAAACACTTCAAATAATGTTTTTATATAATTAGTAGCTAGGCGTCAACAGGTGTTACTAAAAGGCGGAAACGTAACAAAAACGGAATACGGAAAACTTCACGATTTTTATTTAAAAATATAATGTGCTTCGGTCCACAATTTTACATGCCAATGAAGCTACAAAAAGATGCATTCAATTCTTAATTAAGGAATGCTACATGGTTACATGTATATACTCTTAATGCTAAGAAGCCGGGTATAATCGACATAATATGGGACTTGGTTGCATTGTCTGTTTTTACGTATAATCTGCACATTTGGTTTCTAGTAAAATTAAGTCATATTTATGCTGTATTGTATTGAACAACCTGAATTATCATAGATTGATTATGCACATCTTTATACCACGTGGTCCTCTGTACTGTAATATCATTTTTAAAGAACTGTTCCGACTTAAGCCGAAAAACTAGCTCCGCCCGCGATATCTTCTTACTACAAGCAAAGTACTCGTGGTATGCTTCTAGGTATTTGCCACCGAAAGTCTTTTGATGCTTTAATATATTTTTAACAAGGATTTGCTTGCCGCGATAAATATCTGGTCTTATCTAAATCCTTTAAAGGGACTGAAGTCGAAATGTGTTAATTGAGAATCCAATAAATCATTTATTTCCCCCATGACATAACGGTCCTAAGATAATTTTAAACTAGAAGCGGTGTTAGAGTTATATATAATAAATGAAGATAATCCATTAGAACTGTCAGATGACATGTATGTTTGAGAATTTTTTATCATTGTTACTCTAAAGATTTTTAAATAACCAATCATTCGAGACATTTTTTAAATAAAATTGCCCTCCAAGACAACGGTACTTCATTCTGCTCATATCTGCCACCGACCCCATATAGGCATGTGGGAAGAACAATTTAGAAAGTTCTTGCAAGGGTAAGTGTTAATTTTTTTTTAAAAGTAGCGGCACATATCGACATACGAAGTTAGAACTCGGTGGAAAATATACAAAACTTCCTATTATTTTTTGAAATCTAAGTTATTCCAAGTTATGATCGTACAACACGGTCAGTTGTCAAATTAAAAATGTATTTCACAAGTAATCATAAGATAATTATACATATATTATAGTAAGCATTCAAAAGTCAAGAGTAAAATTGTGGTTTTTATATAAAAAAGGCATTTTTCTAAAATACCACGTTAAAACTATAACTGTGACAAAACTCACTGTTATTGTTTTATTGTTTTCGGAAAATATGCATAAAAATAAATTTTTTGCTGGAGTTTTCCAAAAATTTAAAATGCAGGTTTAGGGCCCTATAATAAAAGTACTCATCCCATGCCTTTTTAGACTTTGGGAAACTGTGTCAACTTTCTGCTTTTTCTTTAATACCAATCGGTACTAATAACAATTTTGTCAGACAGTTTTTGTTTTAAGAAAGCAGTTTGAGCTCACCTGGCCAAAAGCCCATGAGCATTGCCATCATTTGGCATCCGCCGTCGTCTGCAGTCCGTTCGGTCTGATGCCATTGGTATTTGGTTTCTGGCTACAAATGTAGATCAGTATAATGTCAAATTATGAGCTATATACAAGTGTGAAAATGTGGATTTTAAAACTTGGTTAAAACAATTTGTCAAAAATCTTCCCTGAAACTACTGGGCATAATTCAATGAAGGTTTGCATGCATGGTTGTTCTTTAGGTATACCTGCAAAACAATAACAATCAATTGTATGGCCATGAAACATATATAAACAGTTTGTGACAAAGACATGTCAATGATCTGTCGACCTAGGTCAGACCCTGAAATAAATTTTTGACGTTTATCTGCCAGAGCGCAAAATATTCAATAAAGAAAATTAATTTATATATGCATGCAGCTGTTTTCAAGGTTATTGTATTTGTGGTGAGTTTGATGTTCAAGGTGAGTGATTTAGGCTCTTTCATAGCTTCTTGTTGGTTTTTTAGCTCACCTGGCCATGGATCAAGATTTAATGCCATCATAATGTATCCGTCTGCGATCACCCGTCGCTGTCGTCGTCAGTTAAGTTTTAAAAAAGAAAACAAACCTTCTCTGAAACCACTGAAACTTGTTAGACATTGTCTCTCCATCATGGGATGCTGGCTACATGTAAAATCATAGTAAAATAGTCAACATTTTCTGCAAATAATTTGAAAACGAAGGCAACTATCAAAGTTTTCACATAGACATTTTTAACATTATTTTTTGGTTACGTAGATCTGTCATTTCAGTTTCAGTTGGACATCCAGATTGATTTATTGCCATTGAAATAACAATTTTTGTAAATTTTAATTGCCTTAACCATTTCAATGCAAACAAATGGAGATAAATAATCAATGTAAGGATAAAAGTTGCTCAGCTAAGAAAGGGTCGTCATTGTGCAAAATTTCATTATATTGTACTAGTAGGAGACACGACTCCTCCCCACGTTTCAATTCTTAACTGTTTATATATGGTACTCTGGGATAAATCGTGGTTCTTATGCCCTGCCTTTAATTAAAAAGCATAGCCTTCGGGTCTCTGTGTCTGTTCGTCCGTCCGTCCGTTTTTCCTTCCCAAGTCCGGTTTACCTACGGGTTTAAGTTTCGTTTCCGGAAAGAAAGTATGGTATCATCAACAAGCTTTATCATACGTGTGCATCAAGATATGAACAAATAAAAATTTTAGGGATGGCAACGAGTACCCGAATACTCGAGTATCGCTCGGAAGGTCCGAGTATCGAGTGCCAATTTTAGTACTACGATCTTTCTTTTTTTAAATATTTCTTTCTGAAAACTGGTATGAAATTTGTTACGTAACAATAAACAGATCATACGGACTTTTTATGCGTCTAATTGTCCAGATAATTAACTGTTTCACTGTGTACACATCACAAGTTAAATAAACAAAACTAATCAGTGTGCTGTTTATTCTTCTTCAATTGGGACCAAATATTGATGGAGTGGTCCTTAAGCGGCCCCCTTTAAGAATTGTGTCCGATGACCCCACTCGCCAACCAGGGCAACCGACATAGTTTTAACATAGGACCCTATGGTAAAATGTTTTAAAAATCTCCTCTGAAACTGCTTGGCCAATTGGGACCAAGCTTTGTTGGAATGGTCCTTATGTGGTTCCCTTTCAAAATTGTGGCCGATGAACTCCCACCAACCAAGGCAGCAGACATCAGCCGACATAGTTTTAACATAGGACTCAATGGGAAAAATGTTTTAAAAATCTTCTCCTCTGAAACTGCTTGGCCTATGGGACCAGAATTGGATGGAATGGTCTTTACGTTGCAGGGATGGTCCTTGGGTGGTCCTCTTTCAGAATTGTGTCTGACTACCCCACTTGCCAACCAAGATGGCTGCCGTTACTAAATATAGAAAATTCAGCAAAAAATAAATTAAAAATCTTCTTATCTGAAACTGCTAAGTCAATTGAGACCAAGCTATGATGAAAAGGTCCTTGGGTAATGCCCTTTCAGAATTGTGTGGGCTTATTTGAGCTAGGTGAGCGATACAGGCTCGCCTGAGCCTCTAGTTTTATCATAAAAACAAGGTCAAAAGTTACGTTAAAAAGATATATGTTATGGTTGTTTACCTTTTGAATATTTTTTCTCCACATTTTAAAGTTTTTCGGAAACGAAAACAGCTCCTACTCCGCAAAATCTTTTTAGGTACTTAGTATAGGAATCGTCTGTGTGTCTGTCAGTGTGTCCATAATGTAGTTGTAAGTGCAACTCTTATACAGATTTTCATGAAATTTACACAAAGGGGTATATCATATGAAGATGTGCATGTCGAAAAAAAGTATATGCCCACACTTTAAAATGATATAATTTGACTTAGAATTTTTATCCACAGACAGCTGGATGAAGACTGGCGTGAGCATCCTTCATTAGCTTTGCCTCCAAGACATCTAGCTTGAAAAAAAAGACATTTTATACATGTTTTTGTACTCCCGCACCATAGGAGAGAATGTACACTGTTTTACTCTGACTTGTCTGTCCGTCCGTCCGTAACTTTTTTCCGTCGCAGTTTTCTCATTAACTACTGGTCGCAGCTGCTTGAAATTTTGAAACATTATTTCTGTATGTTGTGCCGTATGATGTGATTCATTTTCGTAATATCTGTAATCAATTTCCTATTTACTAGGGACTTGGTTTTTTACTTAATTTTTTGGAATGTTGAAATTTCTGTCGCAGTTCTCTCGGCAACTACTTATCGAAATTTTGACACAATCTCTCTGAATGATGCCAGGGAACAACCAGGTCTTCATGTTTCTAAAGGATCTTCAATACAGGAAAATGTGAAGGCAAAATCAAGACAGTCCCTCATATCTCAGTCTACATTGATACATATATATAGATAAATAATCAAACCTTTTTTGTTGAGCAAATAAGTCTGGGATATCATTGAACATGCAAGCAAAATTTGCTACCTTCTGTCCAAGATTATAGCTTCCTTAAATGGCTGACGTAACTGCAGAAGGTAGGTTAATATTAGTTTTAAAATATGGTGGTACGTCAGCATTCTTTCTCTGAGAATTCACCAAGATCCATCATGACAATGTCGTAATCTTGTAGTGCATGATGAGTATCAATGTATTATATATTAGAGTATTACACTTCACCCAGTTAATCCTAAATAATCTACCCTAGTTTTATGTATGAGGGTGTAATTTCCTTAAGAACCGACTACTATGTAAATTCGGCTTTAAGTACCATGCAAGTTTATTTTATCAGCATTTTCGATTTTCTGAGTGCCGAGTATTAAAATTTCGGCTTCTCGAGTACCATGCTACCAAGTGCTGCCTAAAAATTAGCCAAAGGGCAAAGTAACAAAAAATGTGTTATATCCTCGAGTATCATGTATGAGTGTAAGCCCGTGAAGGTACATGTACTCATTGACTCGAGCAAGTTAGCCCGATTGATTTCAGATGAGGTGGTTTTATTTCAGTCCTTAGTTACACTCAACCACATGGTTTAAGAGGTACTTTAAAACATATATATAAGATAAGTAGCGAATATATTAATTTTTCATAACACTGCAGATGTCGCCCTCGTGCATTCTAATTTCATGTGATGTTTAATCTCGAAAGAGCATCATTGTTTACTGATTACTTCACGCCAAACAACCTTTATTCCATTTTGAAGACGTGTGGAATTTTAACACGCCTAGTTTGAAGACGTGCGGATAAGAAAAATGTAGGTAAACTAAGGAAGCAAATTGCACATCTGCAGTTGCAAATATTTTGAAATATTTGCACAAAATAACGGTTTTCAAACTGTAATTTAATCTACGCTGGATTCAACTGTAAATTTATAGCGTATTCCGGATTCAAGGGGGGAGGGGGGTTACAGCCCCACACTTCCGGGCTATGTGCTAATACTCTATATGCAGTCGGTAAATTCTCCCCAAATCCCTTATTTTTCTATCGTCCTCACTTTTTTTGATATTTCTTCCTCGCGTGCAATTCGTTGATAAATAATCTTAAATGGTCATTTTTAATTCTCTTGTCCGACGATGATGTTCGTTAACATCGACTCACTGTCCGACTGTTGTTCGTTAACATCGACTTTTTTAGATATATAACTAGGTGGCCTTATTTTTTTATATTACAATTGAAGAACAACTGAAGGTTGCACGTTTTTTTTTATGGAAATAATGCAATTTTTCCGTTCCCGTTCCCGTATTCCGTTCCGTTTCCGCCTTTTAGTAACACCCGGCGTCAACATGATCGTTCAAAACTATCATCAACCTAAAGCATTTTCCTTTGAAAATCCTTTCCTCAGCTCTTTATTCTGACCTTTAATTCTAATACAACTTGACCCCAACTGGAAGTTGTTAAATCTCCGTACATTACTGTCAATAGGTGTATTCTATCATGTAGTCATTTAGGTTGGGCATAAAAAAGAACGCACATTTTTATTTGGTATTAAATTTCTTTTACTAAAATTTTAATCTCAGAACTTCATGACAAACGCAAAACATACTATCGATCATATTATGCCATTTAAAACCACTTTTTGAAATAATTGATATTTTTACAGCGTCGGATGTGTGATCTTGATCTCCCTCTTTTGACTTTCCAAGTTTGTCATCTCATTATACAGATACAGATCTTTTATTTTCAAATCACGGAGCCCATTACTGGGCATGACAATCAAATATAAACAATATCAATGATTGGTATCTGAGACAGGTACAGTATTCGACAATCGATTGAATAGACAGTTTACAAAAATTACTATCTATTGTATAGTCAATTCAAATCAATTGACTACTGCTGTAGGATCAATCAATTGTTGTCGGTTTATTACTATCATTTGTAGTCAATTCAGTGAATCTATTCAATCAACCCTTTATTTTTAAAGTTAATTGTATTCAATCGTTACTATTGATTAATAGTTGATCAACTCAATCAACTCTATCATTTGTATTTCAAGGGTCACGATCGTATCAATCGTATACAATCGTTACGATAGATTAAGAGTTGATCAACTCAATCAACTGTATCCTTTCCTTTCCTTTTCAAGAGTCACGATCGTATCAATCGTATTCAATCGTTACGATCGATTATGAGTTATTCAACTCAATCAACTGTATCTTTTGTATTTCAAGGGTCACGATCGTATCGATCGTGTTCAATCGTTACGATCGATTAAGAGTTGATCAACTCAATCAACTCTTTCATTTGTTTTTCAATGGTCACGATCGTATCGATCGCATTCAATCGTTACGATCGATTAAGAGTTGATCAACTCAATCAACTGTATCATTTCCTTTTCAAGGGTCAAGATCGTATTGACATGATTGATCGTATACAATCGTTACGATCGATTAAAAGTTAATCAACTCAATCAACTGTATCCTTTCCTTTTCAAGGGTCACGATCGTATCGATCGTATTCAATAGTTACGATCGATTAAAAGTTAATCAACTCAATCAACTGTATCCTTTCCTTTTCAAGGATCACGATCGTATCGATCGTATTCAATCGTTACGATCGATTAAGAGTTGATCAACTCAATCAACTGTATCCTTTCCTTTTCAAGGGTCACGATCGTATCGATCGTATTTAATCGTTACGATCGATTAAGAGTTTATCAACTCAATCAACTTTATCTTTTGTATTTCAAGGGTCACGATCGTATCGATCGTGTTCAATCGTAACGATCGATTAAGAGTTGATCAACTCAATCAACTGTATCATTTCCTTTTCAAGGGTCACGATCGTATCGATCGTATTTAATCGTTACGATCGATTAAGAGTTTATCAACTCAATCAACTTTATCTTTTGTATTTCAAGGGTCACGATCGTATCGATCGTGTTCAATCGTAACGATCGATTAAGAGTTGATCAACTCAATCAACTGTATCATTTCCTTTTCAAGGGTCACGATCGTATCGATCGTATTCAATCGTTACGATCGATTAAGAGTTGATCAACTCAATCAACTGTATAATTTCCTTTTCAAGGGTCAAGATCGTATCGATCATATACAATCGTTACGATCGATTAAAAGTTAATCAACTCAATCAACTGTATCCTTTCCTTTTCAAGGGTCACGATCGTATCGATGGTAATCAGTCGTTACGATCGTTTAAGAATTTATCAACTCAATCAACTCAATCTTTTGTATTTCAAGGGTCACGATCGTATCGATCGTATTCAATCGTTACGATCGATTAAGAGATGATCAACTCAATCAACTCTATCATTTGTTTTTCAGTGGTCTAGATCGTATCGATCGTATTCAATCTTTACGATCGATTAATAGTTGATCAGCTCAATCAACTGTATCATTTGTATTTCAAGAGTTACGATCGTATCGATCGTATTCAATCGTTACGATCGATTAAGAGTTGATCAACTCAATCAACCCAATCAACTGTATCCTTTCCTTTTCAAGGGTCACGATGGTATCAATCGTGTTCAATCGTTACGATCGATTAAGAGTTGATCAACTCAATCAACTGTATCATTTGTATTTCATAGGTCATAATCGTATCGATCGGGTTCAATCGTTACGAGCGATTTATAGTTGATCAACTCAATCAACTGTATCATTTGTTTTGTAAGGGTCACGATCGTACCGATCGTATTCAATCGTTACGATCGATAAAGAGTTGATGAACTCAATCAACTGTATCATTTGTTTTGTAATGGTCACTATCGTATCGATCGTATTCAATCGTTATGATCGATTAAGAGTTGATCAAATCAATCTATTGTGTCATTTGTATTTCAGGAGTCACGATCGTATCGATCGCATTCAATCGTTACGATCGATTAAGAGTTAATCAACTCAATCAATTGTATCATTTGTATTTCATGGGTCACGATCGTATCGATCGTATTCAATCGTTACGATCGATTTAGAGTTGATTGAGTTTTTTTTTTTTCAAGGGTTACGATCGTATCAATCAACTGTATCATTGAGTGATTGAGTGCACAAAAATAGAACAATGTATAATACAAAGTATAAATAAGAAATACAAATTTATTGTCTACTGAATTTGATAGTCTTTTGTTGTAGCACAAAGAACAAGTCAAATATAATCGCCGACAGATGTAATATCTTCGACTTCCCCAACTTATAAGACAGCAAAATAACTTGATGCTTAAATGTTTTTAAAACTTTTTAGACAATATGCCAAATAAATTTTGGTTGTATGTGGACAGTTTGTTAATGTTTCCAATAATAAAATTTATCCTAAAATAACCCACACCTGAATTAGTTATTTTTTTCTATAGGGCCTTGCGGCTGGCAGAAAGGCTGGATATAAATGTCGCTTCGCTATACGGGAATGCAGCAAAAGATAACATCCATCTGGTTACATATTGACTCTAAGGAGTGTCGCCGTGGTCCGCTACGCTCCGCGGGCTCCGCTTCCGCACCTTCGTTTCTCTGCCGGCGGACTTTAAAATTGATAGTGTCAATTTAAAAAAAAAACATTAACAAAGTAAGAAGTTGTGCTTTCGCATGATACAGTTTAATTATTTTAAGCATACAATGGGTCTTTATAGTACGACATCCACTTTGTTTAACAAAATGTACATATAAATGGCTGTTACTTTTCAATCCTTTTATAAAACATGTAACTTGACTCGTTTTATCTGGATATTTTTTATATAAGCTAAACAATTGATATATTACCAATTTAATATATGAATTCTTAAAAAAAATACATTTAATAAAAAAATTAAAAAAAATAACATTTAACATTTTTTGTTATCAGTGCGTTATACATTTAACTTCCACACCGTTTGCAAAAATGATTTAAAATCATTGTTCCTTGTCAGTCGTTCAAAAACATGAACGCTCAACGCAGACATTTTTTTTAAGAGAAAAAAATGGTTAAATGACTGCAGATTTATTCTTTCCAAATACTTAAAGATTGCTATATTTTATATAACCCTAACCCTAACCTTAATCCTAAACCCTAATTCTAACCCTAACTCTAACCCTAACACTAGCCCTAACTCTAACCACTAACCCTAACCCTGACCCTAACCCTAACCCTAAACCCTAAACCCTAAACTCTAAACTGTAACCCTAAACCCTAAACCCTAAACTCTAACCCCAAACGCTAGAGATGAAATTCAAATATAACGATTTGCAGGCCGTGTGCAAATATCCAACAAATATATGTCTTGCATGAATTATTTCTTAAATAAACATTGAGAAACAAATTTGTCTAACACTTTATATTATCTAACCTTATTAATAACCCTAAAAATCTGGACTGGAATATTGTATACGCTTTAAATTTGTAAACAAGTGTACATGTAGTTTGTGGATATCTCATAACACCTCTTACGAATGGACCGTCGGGTCAACGAACAGAACTTTTGCAAATCATAAAATTAATCAGTATAGTTCTAGGTAGGGTATTGATTTCTTTAAACAAAATGCAACATTTAAGTAAATTTTACAAATTATATATAAGATGAAAATTCTTCAATTAAAATCTTTACAAATGTATGCAAAAATTAAGAAATAAAAATAGTGATATTGTATAAATTGTTCCGTGCTAAAAGCAGTTGAAATTCCACTGTTGTCTGCATAAGTTGTAGTAAGTTAATTTACATCTGGTTCTCTTTGTTTGATGTGCCTGAAAAATAGTAATATTTAAATGTATTTATTGTAACAGAATTCAAAGTTTGGAATAATAAAGAATAAATTTTCAAAACAGGATTTCATCTGAAAGAGTTTATATAGTATAGTATGAATAAGCAATGTGTATCAAAACAACCATTATAAAAGAAATCTTGAAATTAAAATATAAAACTATACTGATTTGCAATTTTAGAAAGTTAAATGCATTAGAAATTTTATTTTAAATCCAAACCCGTGCTATCTTCTAATGCTTCAGTTGTAAAAGAAATTTCATATTTAAAATCAGTAACAGTAATGTTGTTGTATATTACCTAAAATGAGTTGTTTAACTAAATAATTTGCTTTGTTAGTCTTGTATGTTTGTTTTATTTTTAGTTCATTTATATGTTTCGGAGTTTAGTGTGACGTCCATTTTCACTGAACTAGTACACATTTTTGTTTAGGGGCCAGCTGAAGCCCGCCTCCGGGTGCGGGATTTTCTCGCTGTGTTGAAGACCCATTGGTGGCCTTGAGCTGTTTTCTACTCTTTGGTCGGGTTGTTGTCTCTTTGACACATTCCCCATTTCCATTCCCAATTTTATATATGAGCGTGCCCCAGCTTTCAAATTAAAGTAAATTTAATGTTCAGGAAAAAACATATGTTTAATAACTACTTAATTTAAACCCATACATCATAACTAAATATATTTATTTAGAAATATACTACAGTAATTTACTAGAAGAAACTAACGCGAGTGATTGAGTGCACAAAAATAGAACAATGTATAATACAAAGTGCGGCTTGAAGACTACTTGAAATGTTAATGGTGATACACAGCACAGCCCTACATTGTGCAGTTGGGTTCGTGTTTCTCAAACGTTTTTTATGCACTAATGCATGGTGTTAATCGTTTTTATTGGTTGTCAGTTCCTCGTCAATAAAGAGTTTGTGTCCAATTGATCTGTCTCTGTGTTACACAGGTGCTCCTAAAACGGAGGAAATAACTCAGAAAAGAATAAGACATCCTAGAACACTGATTATTAAAACATTTTTTCAGTGGTGCTAGTTTGTAGTATTTTTTTTCTTTTTTTTTCGAGTGATGCGAGTCAAGTTCTTTCTCTGTGTGACACGGATGCTCCAAGAACGGAGAAAATAACTAATAGAAGATAATTTAGAACTATGATGATCAAAAATATTTCTTCGGTGGTGCAAGTTTGTAGTATTTCTTTTTTTCAGTGGTGCGAGATATGTCTCTGTTTGACTCGGGGTGCTCCGAGAAAGGAGTAAGTAACTAAGAGAAAAAGAAAACACTCTTGAATTCTCTAATGATTAAACACATTTCTTTGAGTTTGTAATTCGAGTGGTGCGAGTTTGATAAAGTGATGCAAGTTGTAATAATTGGTGTGAGTGTGCGTGGTGCTAGTTGGCCTTGGGCCGAGTTTTCATAAATTCCATTTCCACCGGCTTAGAAAACGTAGACGGTAATTAAGGAAGCAGAACTTTATTTGGTGTTTAATTAATGAAGCTACGCAAATTAAAGCAATTACTTTATGAAGTTATAAAGTACATTACATACACTAACTATTTATTAGTATATAATACTTCAAATGATCGTTGGCTTGGAGACAAAAATTGCAGTCTACAAATTTAATAGTATAGATAAGTAACATCAGTACTAACCCCTAGTTCCGTTAATGTATTTCTCATTTGAAATTTTCAGCTTTTTAATTAGTTCAATTTGTGATTCTGTAAGATCTTCAAACTTCCTTTTCCTAAATACCAACGAGCTACTTTTATTTAGGCTGTGTTTTTTTTGCTCTACTTCTCCCAATCCTAAACTGCTAATCTGAATAAAAAAAACCTTGTTATATAACAAAAATCAATGAAATCTAACCTGCAACCCTTTTCATCCAACTTCTTTTTAAATGGTTTAATTTACAATAAGAAAATAAAATTCAATTTGTAATTTGCTAAAACAAGCAAACAAAAATATTTTATGAAAGCAACCAGTAAACTCAAATTATTAAGATTGCATTAAACTATATATATTATGCAAATGATTTTGGTGAATTAATTTAATTGTTAAAAAAAATTTCATAGTAAGTGCATACAATGTATATTCTGTATTTCTAAACCTCTGTTCGATATAATTTGTAAGTATTTCCTGGATTTGCAAAATAAAAAAGATTAAAATTAAAAATATAAATACTTACATCTTTAAAAAACTTCTCGGCAGCCCAAGACGGAAATCTGTTTGAGCTGGCTCCTCTTTCATCTTTGGACACAGCTGGAAATAATGCATTTCTACATGCAATCGATGAGGAAATTTCTGTTTCTTCTGAATCGTACTCTAAAATTCTTTTAATCTTTTGTTGATTGTCCAATATAAAAGATTGGTCTTTGTCTGTAATTGAATTAGTTAATTAAATTTAACCCCAAAAGTCTTCTCAATTAAAATAATATTGGTTATTTTTCTGTAAAAATGCCACAAACTCGGGAGAGTTTAATTATTAATTATCAGCCAATTATTAATCATTGAATAGGTTATAATGAAAACAAAATCAAGATGGGCTATACAAATATTTTGTATGTAAATTTTCCTTTTCTTTTTTAAAATAAATGATAATCCAATTTGTTGGATTAAATACAGTTTCAATATTAATTCGTATGCAGTTGTGATGGTTGTTTTTAGTTGGATAGTGTCTCATTAGAACACATTTGTATTGTTAAGACCCATCCATACATGTAACTGTACCATTATTTTTTTTGTTTAAAATTCGTTACTGCAAATACCTTGAGAAGAAACAGTGTCCAAGCTTTCTGTATTGCTGTTGATTACAACTTCTGGCAAAAGACAGAACTTTGTGTCATTGAAGTACTTCATTAACATTATAGCCTTTGTTGCTATTGACGCGGAAATTGTATAAGTCCATGAATAGCTGTCTAGATCCAAATTGTCTGAAATGAAAAAAAAACAATATAATACAAAGGACAAATAATATTACGAAACATGGAAACAAGTTGAAAAAGGCTATTAATTTGTATGTTATATCTCACAAAGATGCAAGCAAAATTGTGCTAATAATACCACCAACAGCAGTTTAGTTATTGGCAATCAGGAAGAAACGGTGTAAAATTTACACACGTTACAACATATCATTGTCAAACTAGACACCAAGTTTAAAATCATACTGTTCATGTTCATGTTCAAAAGTGTGATAAAAATGTAAAATTCATTCATTTTGACGAAAATTCTAATTTAAATCAAGATATCAAAAAAAATAACAGTATTAGCAAACAGAAAAAAGCTAAGTGTAGGAAAATTGCCCTAAAAAAAAAAAAAATACAACTCATCACTATTTAATAATACGTCAATCGTTAAAACCTATGTTGCGAGCGATAAGAAAGATGAGCAACGGCACAAGTCTTGACAGTTCTTCATGTAACAAAAGGTTTCTGAACAACCACTAGGTATATCAACAATTTAATACATATTTTTGTTTTAATAAGCCTATACAACTAGCTAGAAAGTCAATCATTTCTAAATTTCTGGGGAAAGAGTGACGCCGACGGACAGGCAAACTAAATAACGGACAACCGGAAAACTAACGAACGAACGAAAATAGTAATAAATTTGGGTTTATATGTTTTAATAAAAATAATTTAAAACTGTAGTCCATTTATTCTTGATATTAAGTTAAATAATTTGATATTAACTGTTTTTACATTTTAAAAAAACAAACCTTTCACAACAGTAGAAGCATTGTCCATAGCAGTTAAAATTCCTGCAAGCCGCACAATGTACCCCAGACTTTTAGACAAGACACCTCGCCTGTTCTCATCATCCTCAAATTTTTTTTTCAAAACTAAAAAATAATTATCATGGTAATCATTAAAGACTACCATGGCTTCTGCTGAAAAACTATACTCAATGACCTCTTCGTGCTTCTTAGAAATAACATTAAACATGTGTTCAAAACACTTTTTCATGTGAACAGGTACTGGTACAACATAATCTTGTGATGTATAGGTAACTTCTTTTGGACAGGAAAGTAGATATCTAATATTGAAATGAGTTACAGTTATTGTTAATATATATATATATATATATATATATATATATATATATATATATATATATATATATATATATATATACATAATTACTCTAAATATCAACACAACAATGTTAAATCTGCAAATTTGCGGATGCAAAGTTTTTGTTCTTCCGTTGCCGGGATTCAAACTCATGCTCTGAGATATCGTGGCACCACCGCCTTCACTGTGTCCAGTGCCCTAGACCAATCTAGCACCTAGGCTGAATAAAAATTCAGCTTTCGGTGGCCGGGTAATACCTTTCCTCGTCGGTTTTACCTATGGTTGTAACACAGTACATGATATATTAGGAATAAAGATGGAATATAATGCAGATCAGCTTAATGATCTGTCGTAAATGATTGTCACAGAAATCATTATAAAGTAAATACGTCTGTACAAGTGACATCTATATATATATATAGCGAATGTGGTCGAGTGGTCTAGAGCGCCGGACATGAGGCTAAGCGATTGGTGCTGTAGTGTATCAAAGGTGTGAGTTCAAATCCCGTTAAGGGACAAAAATTTGTCAGCATAAAAATCTAATTCTAACACTGTTGGGTTTTATTTTCAGATTTATATATCTATATATTGATATAAAAAAAATATTCAAAGCGAAAATATGTCAAAGCATATTTGTTCCGACTAACAGAATTTCTAATGATAAATTTGTTATAAATTATGCCATAATATCTATTCCTGTTCCAATCTTCTACTACCACTCTTGTATTTGTAATGCCTATCGTGCCTGAACTTCAGAACGAGCCATGGTCATTAAAAACACACGTAGTATTATAGGTAGTAATATGAGATTGGTATCCATCATGTGTGATTCTCATGCTCAATCATGGTCATTAGAACGAAAATGAGTAGCATGCAAGGACTAAACTTATCATTAAATAATGGCTCTTTGTAGAATTTGTCTTGGTGATCATTTCTGCTGTGTATATTTCCTCTTTATTTTAATTACGTTTATACACTAACATTAGAAAAAATAAAAATCTCCTTATTAAAGGAAAAATCTGCAATGAGTAGTCGACTTACAATGTTGGCAGTTTAACTTGTATGTTTGTATTATTGCTTGCAATTGTGGTGCATTCTTTCAATATTTTTTATTCTTATGCTTTTCATTTAAATTTATAAGATATATTCATTTAAAGTTTTTATAGAACTTTTGTTTTAATATTTAATACCTGTCGTTGAATCCATCCCAATCATCTCGGTCCATCATCTCGGACAAAATAATGGGTTGAATCATCCCAGTGTGATTGAAATGTGTCTTGGGCAGATGGCAGTATCCTGAGTTCTTGAAATTTCTATCCCAAGAAGATCCTCCATTGAGATTCAAAAACTGCTTCCTGTCAACCAGGCTTCCGCCTGGTTTGTATATATCAAGTGATTGATGCAATACTTTTATTTCTTCATAAATACCAATTATCTGAAGGTATTAAATAAATGAAGCCACTCATTTAAACAAAACAATTTAAATTTGAAACTTAATGTAACCATTAGCCATAAACACTTGTCCATAACCGTTAACACTAACGATAAACATTAACTGTTATCCTTAAATATATTACCTTCATTTTTTTAAATATGTGTTATCAATTGATAAATGATTGTATGTAGGTGTCTGCATTTAGGTAAAAAAGTTTGTTGAAAATTGCATTTTCTAACTATTTCAACAAATTATTTCTTTTTCTGTGCAGTGTATTCAATCATTATGTTATTTGCAATTTTAATTATCCGTATATATATACAATATATACACTCCGAGTTGGAATTTAACTCATGCTTTACTACATTTGGTCTTAAATGGAGAGTTGTCTCATTGGCAATCATGCCATATCTTCTTATATTTATATATATATTTTTTTAACAAACCGTACTAAAACAGTTTGCGTTCTACAAAAATTGTGGCGAATCAACATTTAATTACCATTGTTGTGTGTTCCATACCATGTGCGTATTTGTACCGTACGCGTAGTACGGTATGCCTTATTTTGATAAACAGCTGCGCTAAGAGCGCATGATACGCCCGTATTGTGCATATAGAAATTGTTGCTTAAATAAAATTGGATATTAAGAAGGCATTAAAAATTGCTTTAAATTCAAATTGTTAATGTCCAGTAACTAGAGAACAACAAATAAAAAAAATAAAAAGGGAGTTTCCTAATATCAATCCCAACACAGATGTAAAGTTAAATCAATCTAGGCATACTACAGTTATTGTGCGAAATGTGAAAAATTGCCTTAATTCAAATGGTTAAAGTCTCGTAACTCTGAAATGACATGACAATTTTTTTTTAAATCGAAAGGGAGTTTCTTCCGTCAATCCTAATGTTGTGTTAATATAACATGAGAAAAGGTTTAAAGGAATTAGAGCTATAGTCCGAAAACTTCAAAATCACCCCTTTTTTAGGAAAAAAGTCCAATACACCCCAAACGTAATAATCTTAAATTAATAAAAATCAACAGGGAGCTTACATAAATATATATAAACAATTCACCAAAGTTTCATGGAAATTGGTGAAGGCGATTTTAAGCTTTAGTCCGAAAACTGGAATATTCCCCCTTTTTGTGAATAAAGACCCATAAATCCTAAACCTATAATCTGAAATTAAAACAAAAACGAAAGGGACCTCACATCAATAGATATAAACAATTAACCGAAGTTTCGTGGAAACTGGTGAAAGCGTTTTTGAGTTATTGTCCGAAGTGTAGACGTCGGACGGACGGACGGACGGACGGACGGACGGACACACGAACGGACGGACAGACGGACAACGGTAAACCATAATACGTCCCGTCTTAGACGGGCGTATAAAAATATGTGCCCAGGTGGTCTCAAATGACGACTTACGGGAAGGTCAGGCTTGCAGGTGTAGTCAATTCGATGACCATTCATGCGTTTATTAAATGGCTGTTCTGTCTGACAACATACTTGCATGCCAAATCGACACTGAAGAAGGTATACAACATTCTGGGTTTATAACGTATTTTTGAATATTACAAAATTGATAATAAGTCCTTTTTAAGTATAAAGCCTGGAATACGAATGTGATTAATAAATTATAAAGGAGCCCAAATTAACTCATACTGTAGGAAAATAAGCATAAGAATAAATATTATTTACTAACTTGAAAGTTATTTCTCTGTAAAACATTATGCAATTCCTCCATTGAAAAAACATCTATAAGAACTTGTGGAGGAGATGGAACATGTTTATTGCCCCTTGTCGGTGTGTCTTGTTTGTTTTCATTTTGGACTGCCCATGTCTTTTGTTTTTGGTCTTGGATATCAAAAACGGCATCTTTGATTCTCTTCAATGCTGGAGATTTTCTTTCCCCCTTACATGCAGCAATAATAGACCAAAGAATGGCTGGCTCTTTCCATTCTTCGTGGACTTTTATTATAGCCTTTGAGCCCATAAAACCTAATAAATAAATTAATAATAAAACGGTAAGCAAACAAATGCAAAAAGACGTTATGCTGTAAATGTGGCCAGTAAAAATCATATTTTTAATAAGTTAACATGTTAATGTGTTTTACACTAGTCATTTCGGGGCCCTTTATAGCTTGCTGTTCGGTGTGAGCCAAGGCTCCGTGTTGAAGGCCGTACTTTTACCTATAATTGTTAACTTTTTATACATTGTGACTCATACCACATCTTCTTATTTATAATGAGAAATAAAAATATATCCTGTTTTGTACTTGTATCAAAACGCTTAGTGGTATATGTTTTAATATGCTATTTCATAAAGTAACACCCAATTAAAAAAAATTAACACTAGCTGGATACATAATTTTGGTACTGTGCCGACCAGTATTTTTCTCTTGCACCGAGACGAAGCAAGATTGTAAAAATAAAAAATCAAATAAAGATTGAAGGTAATTTGTTATTTAAAAAGTCGGCCTTGAATCTATACTATCAAATTTACAGATTAAAATTGTCTAGGCGTTTTACCTCCAAGTGAACGATGTTAAAAAAAATAGTAATAAACAAAATTAGGCAGATCCCAAATTTCGGAAAAAAGGGAACCCATTATTTTTTTTGTTCTATGAGGGGTGCCCAAACCAAATTTTGCCACAAAATTCTTGTTAATTTATTTGCAAATGTTTGGGCCGGGCATCCTGTGCCCCTCTAAATCAGAATCCCGCTTTGGATAAATAGTAGTTAGTGCGCGTATATAAGTTCATATAATAAATTAAATTAATACTGTTATCTCCCCTGTTTAATTGTAAATTTCAAATGTGCTTATCAAATATTTTAAATCAAGCAAATATCATTACAAATGGTTGGAAAAATAAGTAGATTTTAATAGTTACTATTCATTAATTAAGAATAATTATTCATACTTTACAGTTTTAGGTTGACTTTTGAAGCGTCTCAAATTATTAAAAACCTTAACTGATAAAACTTATGTAATTTAAATATCTACATGATAGAGTAATAGATTTATATTGGTGGCCTTGGGTTGATTTGTATGTTTTGGTCGGGTTGTTGGTGCTTTGACACATTCCCTGTTTCAAGTCTTTATTCTTTATTCTATCATAGTTTAAATTCACGTCCTAATAAAAATTATAGGGTGTTTTCTTATCCCATACAACGTTCTAAGCCCGTGTAATCGTTAGGCCAATGTTAATTATATGAATAGTTGGCACCAACAAATCTTCCGTTCGTATTTCATGAACGAAATGCTTCATATTCTTTGGAAAATACGTACTATTTTGTTAAATTGGAAGTTTTTTTTATTTGCTGGAATATAAAACTTAGATATCTTCAGTAAAATTGGTAAAAAAAAGTATGTTAATAACAGAAAGTAAAGAAGTCAATAAAAAAAATGTTTTGTCAAACATACCTGCAAATGTTGAAAGAAACGGAAAAAATAAGAATTCTCTTGGACATCCAATTGCGTCACAATGTGCCTTGATAAAATCATGGATAAATATATTGGATGATTCTTCCACTCCTGGAAAGTTAACCTTTTGTGCTTCTTTAAAACGTTTTCGAAGTGTAGAGTTTGCCATTTCTCTATGTTGTTTGCGTGAATGTACGTTAACGTCGTTATGGGAATAATTTACGTCACCGTTACAATTGCAAAAGCAATATCAGCATTTCGCGGACTTTGCTAAAATCTATATTTTCAACAGTATTGGATTATAAATTATGTATTATGAAGATATACGAAAACTTTTTAGAGTATACATATCCGTTCATCCATCCGCCATTAAATAATCTAGATAAAGATTAGGTATTCATTGATTTAAAAACTGTAAAATTGTACGATTATAACATAAGAAAATGATTTTTATTATTGCACTTTAAATTCATCTCTATTTTACATTAATAAATAAATAACTTTACCGGTATCTTTTTATGTTATTTAAGTCCTTAAAAATTAAATTTAGCTGTTAACCAGGGAAAGATAAATATATTCAAAAACTACAATAAAAGCGTAGTTCTCATAAATGTCTTTGCTTTTGACAAATAGACTTGATAAACATGGTATTTTGTAGGACCTCTGCAAATAAAATAAAAATAATTCTGTGCATAGGGCTCACCAAAAAATAAAAAGCTACTTGATTTACTAAATAAATAAATGTACTGTAATATAAAAACTTATTTTAAAATCGTCAATCCTGTGTCAAGATGGCGCCAAATATTGCCGTTAATTTTTGCTTAACAGCGTGACGTAAAGAAATCAAGTAGCAACTGCAATCTCAACACATTTGAATAGCATGCGGGTAAATAGTGATGATAAACTAAATTGAAAATGGTATATGTATTATCACATGATAATTTAAATAATTTAACGTTTGCTATTAATCATTTTGAAGAAGGGACACCAAATCGTTGGAGATTTATTAGTGAATATGTTTCATTAAAGAACAGGTCAGAAATTGAACGCAATGTTGAAGTGACTATTTGTGGGAAAGAAAAGAAAGTGGAGAAAGTATCAACATTTGATGAGAAAACTTGTTATAAAATTTTCAGAATTATTCAATGTGATTATTTGCATTTATTGAAAACCAGTAAAGAATATGAAATATTCAATGGAGTACATGGTAACAAGAAAGACGGATTTAAAAGGTTAGTTTTACGTGCACCTATAAATGAATGTATATTCTGCAAATGTAAACTAACAACCATTGCCACACCAAGTTTTCCATATGTTTTCACTGAAAATGGAACTTACGTAGCTGCCAATTATACATCTGAGTGTAGAAATTGTAACAACAAACCGCGATACAATGTGTCGTTTTATACCACAACAGAAAACGAAAGACAAACCCGATCTTATTATGAAGATAATGTTCAGCCTTATTACTTGTCTACTTCGCAATCATGTTTTTCGGTGGCATATTTAAACTATTGTTCAAAGCAGATCCAAGTTATGGGTGCATCGTTTGAATCTTTGGCAGAAGTTTACAACTCATATAACTGTGCATCGGACAATTTAAGATTGCATGAATTAACAAGTTTTCCACGAGCTAATCTACAAAAAATAAATTGTATATTAAATCCACACCGTTTAGAAGAGGCATGGTTCGTATACAGAATTAGTAGTGTATTGCGCAAAGAAATACCTGTTTGTAAAATGGATTCTGGATTAATAAATGTTGAGAAGCTGTGTGACCAAGTTATGTCTGTAAGTATGATGAATAACTACTCGGTATAACTAAAGATCATTTTTTACAAAATAGTTTGCCTTTCTTCAGTAAATATAAACTCACTTCCAGGCTTAAACTGTCCGTACACAGCCACAAATAAAGGATCCCTTAAAATTAACAAATTATTATTAAAACAACATACGAGTTTAAAACATAAATGGTTAAATTGCCGTTGTTGAAATATGTAATAACCAGTTGTTTACATACATCATACATATCTATGAACATTGTTGGTAAAATTTAAAAAAAAAACGAAATCTTTTCTCATCTCTTATTTTTACAATAGCATTACGTATAAGTATACAGATAATGTTTTTCCCATCTGACAAAGCCAACATTTATTCCAGTGGAATTTAACAATTTTAATACCCCTTCCAAACTTTTAAAACTCAATTTCAGTTTTGTAATAAAAATATTATTATTATACACTAACAATAAAAGAAAGAACTTATTCTAGTAATAACGAACTTAAAACCTAACTAATGCACTGACCACAGTAATTGGGGTGCTCGAAAGCAATTGTGGGTTTATATAAAAAACAGATTTGTCTTGTATCAAAAGGTATCAGTTTAAACATAACTATAAATTTTAATACAGAGTTTTGAAGAAATGCAAAAGAAATGGGTTGAACATGCTTGCAATGTAAAGGGTTGTAAAGAAGGATATTGTACCATAGATGGAAATGAGAAATTAAGAAGAAGTATTTGTGCCAACGGTGGTGATAAAATAATAAACGATGAGGGTTTGACTGTTCAAGATTGCTGTCCAGAGGATCCCGAATTCGGAGGAAAACACTGCAAACCAAACAGGTAATTAAGATTAATGTTACTTATCTGCTTAATTTAGAGTTTTGTTATGAAATATGAGGCAAGTACGAATATAAAATGAATAGTAAAAACAGCAAATCCTAATCATCTCTGTGTTCGGAGTGTAGAATGGCATCCATTTTTCTGAACTAGCATATATTATTGTTTAGGGGCGTTCAAACCCGCCTCTGGGTAAAATATTTTTCGCTGCGTTAAAGGCCAATATGTGGCCTTGGGATGTTTTCTGCTTTTTGGTTAGGTTATTGTATCTTTGACACATTCCCGATTACATTCTTTATTCTTAGACATTGATACAGAAGAGGTTCCAATTTAATTCAATGTTGCAATTTTTACAAAAAGTTAACATTAATATCATTTTGCAATAAGTAAACAAAATATGCATTATTTATGTTCATATTGTAGATTTATCAGCTTAAATTCCTGCCGTGAATCAAAACATTATACGATGTATTACAATAAAAATAATTTTGTTTAAATAAAATTCATTCGCGAAAATTATGGTACATATAGAAAGAAAAATATGTATTTGTCATTGTTTGTTGCATATAGATGTATGCCTTAGTATGATATATGCAAGAATAGTTTCTAAATTTTTTTTAATAGATTCTGTTCAAGTCATAAAGAAAATTCAAATGTTGTGTTGTTGGATAAAGACTCGGAGGAACAGAGAAAATCAGAAAGAAAAAGAAAATGTCCTTTGTACTTACAAGGTAAAAATTTATCATTTATTCAAATCACTAAAAGCGTTTTTTGTTTGTTTATGTCCATCAAGAAAACAGTCATTTAGATACAAAAGATGTATAACAGTATTTAATTTCTTAGCAAGGAGTACCGTATTTCATTATTGTTTTAAGTGAAACAGCAAAGCGCATATTACATTCAAAATGTAGAACTGATTTTTTAATTAAAAAGTAATGTTTTTTAAATCTAATAATTAATAGTTCCTTAAGAATATCAAACCAATCAAACAAAATAGCGCTTCAATTGCACAAGAATTAATTAATTTTAATCGTTGCTGGCTTTCACATGTAAAATTTTCACCGTTTCTTAAAAAGAGATATAAAGAAAAGCAGTTCTAACATACAAACTGTATGGCTGTTTCTATTGTCAAACCTCACTTGGTTTCGAATGTTTAGTATAAACTGATTTGATACGCGTTTACAAATAATGTATTAATAGTTAATTTTAATTAAAGTGTTAGAATGTATTGGTAGTTTACGTTTGTCAAAGTTTAGTTCTAATTATATTATGTATTTATTCATTAGATTACATAACAGATTATGGAGATGGTAACCTTCAGAAAATGATCAAAGTAGACCAGGAGATAAACAGTTGCAAAGATAAGAAAAAACTGAATAAATTCTACAGTACAAGTGCTGGAATGTTCTTCGCCATAAGACCGTGTGGTATAATAGTTAGTTGTGATGAAATGTACAGTCATGAATCATTAACGCAGGCTTTTTTATTCCTACGAAAGGTATTTTTCAAAAATGGTGTATGCTCAGATAGGTTAAAGTATATCGGTTATGACAGATCTTGTGAACTCAAACCATTTATAAGAAGGCTCGTAGAGAACGAGGTACCAGGTGCTGAATGCATGTTAGAATCAGTAGACTTTTTGGTAGATATTTTTCATGTTATAAAACATACTAAATCTTGTTGCATGCCTTTACACAACAATCCTAAATGTGAATTCCACCCAAAACTAGAAAAATTTGTGGATATACATGGTTCAAACACAGAAAGTTGTGAACAAGCATTCAAGAGACTAAACAGATTTAAGCATTCAACAAGGATGATGACACGGAAAAAAAGAAAACTATTCTTCATTATAATAAACAATGACTTTAATGAAAGGACAGAAGAAAAGGGTACTTAAGCTTCACAAATAAATAATATGCAAAGGACTTTTAATATTGGAATTATATGTTAACTATGTTATATGCTATTTACGATTCAAACAGGTGATATAATGTGGCATTCCCGGCTTTGGTATATACTCCTCGAGATGGAGGCAAAGGTCATATAATAGCCCAAAGCCGGGCTTGCAACTGTATATACCCTGTCTAAAACGTGAATTACAATTATATACTAGTCAACAAAAGTAACAATACACACCTTTGAACTCTAATATATAATAAAATGTAATATATAAGACAAAGTGAGCAATAACCTTAAAAACAGCATTAATTTTCAAAGTTTTTGTATATAATTAAAAAAATCTAAATTTGACGGAAAATTACCAGATCCTCCATGAAAGATCATAGGGATCAAATTATGTTTGTGGAAAAAAGTATCCAGAATAGAAACACCATTTTAAAAGTACTAATTGAATATTAATTTTTTTCAAAGATATGCAATATTTTAACCAAGCTATGCTCATGTTTAACATTTTGCGTTAAAATAAGTATTGCTTTTAATTTTTGTTGAATAAATAGGTTTTTAAAATCTCAAAAATTGCAAAAACAATTTTTTTTTGTGTTTATGTCTCAAATCATTGCTTTTGATTCGAAGATTGAACATTGGACCATTTGGTCAATTTCTAAGATTGAAACCGTGTATTGAACTTTAATATATACGGAAAACGCATTGTATTGTATCGTTTCTTTTGTTGACTAGTATATTACGGATTAACCGTGCCTTAATGTGTATTTCCAATACTGATAATGCATATAGGTAATCAATATCTATTTCTGTATAGTATTTCGTGTACTTCACTTTAGTAATTATTGTTTTTGGTTTTGACGAAGTGATTTTTGTTTTGTTTTTGAGTTTTTGAGTTTTTGGAAGTTAATTTGTTGCATTTTATTCACTAGAAATACTCAAAAGTTTCCAGCATATACGTACAAGTACGTAAAGTTTTTTGTAATATTAGCAGTAAAAATAATTTACTCGAGTAAACAATTCTTTAAAACAATACGTCCAAATAATTATTCATTATTTTTTGTTAATAATATATATGTTTTAAATTAAAAACGTAAAAGTAAATGTAACTCATATCTGTTAACCTTTTGAGGGAGAATAAAAGTGTAAAGGGCTTATATTCCCCAGAATTTCTCAAAAAATACACCTAAATCTCTGTGAAGTTATTCAATCGCAAACTCTACATTTTTGTTACCCGTAATAGAGATATATAATGGAAACAAATCTGCAAAAAAGTAACTGGATAATTTTTGTACTAATGTTAAAAAATATGGACAGGGATCCTTCATTCCTGTATTTTCCGTTCATTATTATTTTTTTTTAAATTGATAATTATTCTTTATTCAGTATATTTTTACCCAATTCTTTAATTTTTGCATTTATTCTTTATATTTTTGCACCCCATTATTGTCAAGTCTTAATTTATTCTTCTATTTTTCTCTATTCTCTATGTGTTGGCCTATGTTCCTGCATTCTTTATTGTTTTCTTTTCTGTAAACCCAATCACACCCTCATGTTATAAGTATAATTAATAAAACATTTTAATCCGTTTTCAATTACATTTATTTATAAGTACATCACAAAATCAAATGTTATGACAAGTTAAAACATTACTGATTAAAGGTGCATACAATTACAGATTATGCATACATATTCATATATTAACAAAGAATATTAACAATGTATAAGTATCAATTAGTGCTGTAAAAAATGTCATTTTTCCCAAAAGTCATTACAATAACTTGTGTAATATGCATTTATTATGAATTACGTCTCTGCCTGTATTTCTGTATACAATTTATAAAAAATGGTTTAATATTAAAACTTATATATGCATGTACAAACAATGTTGTTTTCATTCATAAAAGAAAACTATATGTATATTGTCTATAGTTACATTGACGATTAGTTACATTAATGTTTAGTGCTTTAAACAGTAACAGATAATGGCGTAGACAAGTAATAATCCCTTATCTTTTACACTAATCAGAATATCAGCTGCATAAATAAATAAAATGAAATCAATCCTTAATAAATCATACATTTCCAAAAAATATAATTTCGTTCATTGCTATAAGTACAAACATCCAATCTAAATAAAATTCATATTCATCTAACTCGTTTTACTCGTTTTAAAGGGAAACTTCGCAAAAAATGAAAAATTTATATTGTGTTCCTTTTGTATAAATAAAAATAAATTCAATAATATTAACGTTTTATTCTGCTGGATAAGTGAGCAAAATTGATTTTTAATCTGACTACCGATACCAGACCGTTCGCCATTTTGACGGCATCTTGGTTGCAAATAATCACGTGATATCTTATTACCATAAAGTCCCAAAACCAGCATGACATACAGTTGGTCGTCAATCAACATCGGTATGACTCGAAGACATGATAGTTAAAAAGAATTCCTCCATTCCATAATTGACATCGATTTTAATTCAAGAAATCCGTGATTGACAAAAAAGGATCGAGACATGTCACCTTATTATTTTCATCCGCGATGACAGGCATTTAACGGGGTTTTTAATCTATAATCTTTTCTTATCCCTCTCAACAAGGATTTGTGTAATAAAATCTTACTATACTAATCTTTGGTCTAAATGCTATTTTTTGGGTCTACGTTTGGAATGACAATATTGTTAATAATTCTTTATCCGTAAAAATTTTTTTTTTGGTGATGTCAGACTTAAAATCTCTTCTTGTGTTGACACATTGAAAAAAAAAACAAAAAAAAAACTCGATCCGAACTGTAATGAAAAGCGAATCTTGTTCCATTATTTTCTAACTTGCTAGCATTTTTGGTTCCCCAATCTGGATGGTTCAAATAAGGTAAAAACACCTGTCAATCAATTTACTAGTGTGGATAATCAAAGGCTAACGTATCGCATGATTGGTTGTTCTTAATGTAGGCCAATCATCGCACACCTGGTGTTATATACGATTCTTAACTCGGGTCATATCAAGGTTCTATGAGCGTTGCCATGAATATATACGTTTATAATCCCCCAAAAATCCTATTCGGACAGACTGATAGTTGTTTAACGTCTGATCCGCTAAAGGGGTGACGGATGTTTTTTCAGGTATACTTTCCAAGTTAATTGATTAATTTATTAAGTTAACTTTTTGGGGAATAAACCATTCCAGAAATTGTATTTAAGCAAAAGGGAGAGTAATAAGATAAAAGAATTATTATAAAGTGCATACATGTAGCATATTTCTGTACATAAAAGGAAAGGGTAAACGAGAAATTTCGCAAATTTTGTAGGGGAAAAAGAAACATATTTGGTATATATATGAAAAAGTCACACATCTGGTAGAAAATAAAGTGTCACCAACTATAGCATTTCATATATAATTGTCATTCTTGGTTGAAATGACGGACGGGGTCATTAAAAAAAATGTGCATGTACGCTGTGATTAGTAGGTTATTCAAACTCCCTAGAAAATGTGTATGTGCCGCAGTTGCATAGTACACACCATACATCTATTTGTTGTTTATTTTCCTGGCATTTTTATAGGTTAACGCAGAGACATGTATATATCTCTGATTAAAAACAATAAAATATTAAAATATTTGAATTTGATGTAGCTTACAGTTCATCTCTTAAAACTTAGTAAAATCATTATTTATACAACATCAACAAATATGGAAAACTTTTATTCCAACATATTGTAATAAAATATTGACAAAAATCATAACCAGTATAAATACATTTTTATGCAACTGTCCTTAGTCAGAAGCCTGCTGTTCAGTGGTTGTCGTTTGTTGGTGTGGTTCATAAGTGTTTCTCGTTTCTCATTTTGTATATAGATTAGACCTTTGGTTTTCCTGTTTGAATTGTTTTACACTAGTCATTTTGGGGCACTTTATAGCTTGCTGTTCGGTGTGAGCCAAGGCTACGTGTTGAAGGCCGTACTTTAGCCTATAATTGTTAACTTTTTATACATTGTGACTTGGATGGAGAGTTGTCTAATTGGCACTAATACCACATCTTTTTATTTATATGTATATATAAAAACTAACAAATCCTTGCAAAAAATACATACTCAGTATAATATTTGCAGTTAAAATTTTATGAAAACCGTTTTATAATATTTATTTCCACCTATGTTGTCGAAGGCACAAGTCTTTTTGGATTACGCTTCACCCAAGCCTTCCATTGGTAACGATCAAGTGGTTGTATGTTTTTATTAAGTTGATTGAGTTGATATTTGGTAATCAATCGTGATCAATCGTATCGATCGTTACGATCGAGTGTTTGAATTTGTTATTGAGTTGATTGAGTTGATATTTGGTAATCAATCGTGATCAATCGTATCGATCGTTACGATCGAGTGTTTGTATTTGGTATTGAGTTGATTGAGTTGATATTTGGTAATCAATCGTGATCAATCGTATAGATCGTTATTATCGAGTGTTGGTATTTCTTATTGAGTTGATTAAGTTGATATTTGGTAATCAATCGTGATCAATTGTATCGATCGTAACGATCGAGTGTTTGTATTTTTTATTAAGTTGATTGAGTTGATATTTGTTAATCAATTGTGATCAATCGTATCGATCGTAACGATCGAGTGTTTGTGTTTTTTATTAAGTTGATTGAGTTGATATTTGTTAATCAAATATGATCAATTGTATCAATCGTAACGATCGAGTGTTTGTATTTTTTATTAAGTTGATTGAGTTGATATTTGTTAATCAATTGTGATCAATCGTATCGATCGTAAACAATCGAGTGTTTGTATTTCTTATTGTGTTGATTAAGTTGATATTTTATAATCAATCGTATCTATCGTAACGATCTATGGTTTGTACTTTTTAGTTAGTTGATAGAGTTGAAAACTGGTTATCAATCGTGATCAATCGTGATCAATCGTATCAATAGATGTTTTAAAGTCAATTGTTATTGTATCAATCGATTGTCGAATACTGTACCTTAATGTGGTATCTGTGAATATAATTTTTGGCCGGGTTGCACAGAGTGCAAATCCGGGTTATAGTATGGTGAATGTCGGGCGGGCGGGCGGGCGCACGCGCGGAGAAATTGGGAGCTATTTTGTGAAATCAACTCCTCCTACAGTTTTTCACCCACATACTTGAAACTTCATAGAATGTTTCTATATATATTGAAGATGTGCACCTCACTTTATGGAGTTATTTCAGGAATTATTTCCCATTTTTCCAAACTTTGGAACTTAGTCGTTTTTTATTGACATCTTCAATAGAGGGTACCTATTTTGTGAAATCAACTCCTCCTACAGTTTTTCACCCACATCCTTGAAACTTCATAGAATTTTTCTATATATATTGAAGATATGCACCTCACTTTATGGAATTATTTCAAGAATTATTTCCCATTTTTCCAAACTTTGGAACTTAGTCGTTTTTTATTGACATCGTCAATAGAGGGTACCTATTTTGTGAAATCAACTCCTCCTACAGTTTTTCACCCACATTCTTGAATCTTCATAGAATGTTTCTATATATATTGAAGATGTGCACCTCACTTTATTGAATTATTTCAGGAATTATTTCCCATTTTTCCAAACTTTGGAACTTAGTCGTTTTTTATTGACATCTTCAATAGAGGGTACCTATTTTGTGAAATCAACTCCTCCTACAGTTTTTCATCCACATCCTTGAAACTTCATAGAATGTTTCTATATATATTGAAGATGTGCACTTTACTTTATGGAATTATTTCATGAATTATTTCCCATTTTTCCAAACTTTGGAACTTAGATGTTTTTTTATTGACATCTTCAATAGAGGGTACCTATTTTGTGAAATCAACTCCTCCTACAGTTTTTCACTCACATCCTTGAAACTTCATAGAATGTTTCTATATATATTGAAGTTGTGTACATCACTTTATGGAATTATTTCCCATTTTTCCAAACTTTGGAACTTAGTCGTTTTTTATTGACATCTTCAATAGAGGGTACCTATTTTGCGAAATCAACTCCTACAGTTTTTCACCCGCATCATTGAAACTTCACAGAATCTTTTAATACATATTGAAGATGTGCACCTCACTTTATGGAATTATTTCAGGAATTATTTCCCATTTTTCCAAACAAGTGTTTATCAACATGTAAGCAAATCAAATATTGCTTACTTCACCTATTTCTAATTAAATTGATGACTGCCTCTGTGCTCGTACACCAACATACAATGTGTCTGATTTTGTCTATATAAATATTCATGACTGCCAATGGACAAAATGATCTTGTAATCACCTTTGTCACCACTACAGTAAACACCCAGTAAAGCAACCCGGCCATTTGTGTCTTTGACCCATTTTTGAAGGAAAGACATAATAGATTTATGTTAATCTCGGACATTTTTAGTTTATCAACATCCTTAATTAAAGACTTTCTGATAAACTAAGGATGTGGATTCATGTGAATCAAACCACAGTCGTTTGAATTTTAGTGATGAAAATATTAAAAAACAATGAAAAAAAATTTGTAATATATGCATAATATAGGGGAAGTTATGAAATGCGTTTTTGCGCCAAAATGTAAACTATCGAAATTTGACCTCAACGGACGCAAAAGTCTTGTTTTTCTTTTCATCGGAGGGACAAGTACCTTCATTCGAACCATTTTATGGGCGTATGGACCATTTTATTACTGTCATTCAGCCTCCGACTTTGTTACAGTCGCCATGTTGGAACTATTCCGTACTGAATGAACAATATTGTTCCAAAATATCTTTTAAATCGTAAATACACCTATATTTGACTTTAAACACTTCATATTAATTAAAGTCGATTATTTTAAACATTGGGGAAATTTAGAAAGCAATATTTTACTGTTCTCGATATATTAATCGTAAAATATTAAGGGGATGTAACCAACCCCCACATTCCAATAAGTTGCAATGGCGCAAAATTCAAAGTTTGATGTATATAAACTAAACGAAAACAAAATAAATCGAAACAAAAACTAAAACAGACCAACACACATTTTTGCATCAATTTTAAGTAGGAGTATTTGCAGTCCCATTCAGAATTTTGTGTGTGTGGGGGGGGGGGGGGGGGTGTTCCTAGTTTAATATGAAGAACAGATATGGGTCAGTGGCACGAAGACATCACCAACTCACTAAATGCAATATGAAAAGAAATCGAGAGCTAGCCACATGAACTTCAACGGAGCAGGAACTACACATTTACAGGCTCTGGATGGCCCCATAACACAAGAGCAATCTAACCCAAGGGCGTTTTCTCGCAAATAGTGTTTTCTGCTGTGCACCGTCTGTATGTGCTTTTTAGTCTTGCTTTAGCTTATTTTATTTTTCTGCTTTGTCTTGTGTAGTTTACCTATATTGCATATCATGTTTGTATTTTGTCTGCATGTTTATGTCTTTTTGTCTTGGGGACCGTGCAATATTTATCAGGCAGGTGGGACCAGTACAAATTCTGGTTATGACAAAAAAAGTGTGTGTCCTATTAACTGTGCAATATTTATCTGAGGGTGGGGCCGGTGTACAGCAATTAATTATTTTAAAATCTTTTTGTGCCGCTAATATTTATTATAAAAAAGTTCTTGCACCCCTTTAATTTATTAAAAAAAAGTTCTTGCCCTGCTATTAAATAATCAGAAAACTAATATATATCAAAACTTAAAGTGATAATTTTTTTAACTAAAATGTGCATACTTCAAATTAAATAAATGTATAAATTATTCTGATTGTATTCAGAACCAAGTTATAATTCTTTTAACCATTACTGGTATCATCTTTCCTGATACATGATACTTATATCGCTCTGTGTTACTATTTTCAAAATTTATTTGAATGAATAACAAACTATTAATATGGGATGTAAAAGCTAAATTTTACTCTGGTTTTAATTAAGAATTATGGATGGAACAAAGTAAATCAGACTTGAAATTATTTTCTGATCAATGGGGAAACTTTAATTCTGTTTACCTTGTCAGTAATAAACTTATAGAATATATTTATGTAAATTCAGTGTTCTCACCACTGAACTAACAAAAAAAAAAAAAAAAAAACACAAAAAAACAGGTAGTTAAACTCTTGTGCTGCACAGCAAATATTGGCTTTGTTCCTAGACCCCCCCTCCAAAGAAAATAAAACTGCAGAAATTTTAACAAAATTTCAAAATTCTTTTTGAAATATTATATCTAAGAATCAAACAAAAGAAAATAATTCTAGTTAAAAATACTATCTTGTTTCATAACCTTATTTACTATCTTGTTTCATAACCTTATTTTACACAATGTTTTCACCAAGTGTCGAAACAAAACTCCATATTCAGATCAATAACACTCGTATGTGCAGCCTCACACTAAAAACAACCAAACAACCCTGAAATTCAAAAATTGAAGAGACTTATTATAACCATTTACTAGTAGATATCTGCATAGAGGAGCTACACTAAAATTAAAACGACTGTGGTCCAATATAGGTTTCCGGGACATAACTTTATTAATGTATACCAAAAATTAGTGATTATGTGATTACCAGGTACTCCCCATGAGGGGCCTCACATATAAAAGTTGCACCAAGTACAGATGACAGAAAGGAGACAAAGGAAATGTGATTAAGAGAAAGGGGACAGGAGAATGAAGAAAAAGTTGTCCCCAAATTGACAAATGTAATCAGGAACGTATATGGCGAACCTGATGTAATGTATAACGCCTCCCCCTTTTTTCAATATAGTGATTTTTTTAGAAGAAAAACTACTTTTTATGTCAAAAATTGTTATTACTTCAATGCAAATGTTTTTCAATTTCCACACTGCCCAGTAATTAAAATATTGTGTCCTTCCGAGTAGCGTAATGCTTCAAATTGCTCTGGCGTCATCTTGCTGTACAAACCAGTGGTCTTCTTGATCCGGAAATCTACCGTCACACGATTAAAAATTAGAAAGTTTTCATTCAGTGCGGAATAGCTCCACCATGGCGACTGTAACAAAGTCGGAGGCTGAATGACAGTAATAAAATGGTCCATACGCCCATAAAATGGTTCGAGTGAAGGTACTTACCCCTCCGATGAATAGAAAAACATGACTTTTGTAGAAATCATCCACGAAGCGTATCATTTTGCGTCCGTTGAGGTCAAATTTCGATTGTTTACATTTTGGCGCAAAAACGCATTTCATAACGTCCCCTTATTATACATATATTACATTTTTTTTCATTATTTTTTAATATTTTTATCACTAAAATTCAAACGAATTTGATTAAACTAATAATGTCTCATTAGAGCTGGGATCAATATCTTTAATTATAAATTTAAGGGGTAAACTGCCTGAAGTAAAATAAAAAAAAACAAAAGGTTAACTAAAAATATATATACTTAAAAAAAAAAACAAAAACCAAAAAACAGTACCCTGGTGGACTCGTATAATATATGCGAATTTGAGGTTCAATTCCTCTAGTCTGTATACATATATAATTTTTTTTAAAATAAGAAAATAGTTTAAAAGATTTTTTAAATTACAACTTCAAAAGGAATTCCGCAGAACCCAGTGCCATATCTGCATTACGCTGTTTTCTTTCCTTTTTTTTTTTTAGCAAAAAACATTTCAGTCCATCCCACATAGCCCAATAAGGGGATGACCATTTGAATTTGAGGGGAGGAGGTGTGGGGTGCTGACAGATTTGATGAGGTCAGAGAATTTATTTGCATTTTTGCTTTAAATGGAAAAAAAAGTCAACAGCGTATTTTGATAATTATAATACTTCCTATATGCCATGGGTCTAAAATTGTGTGTTGAGCATCTTTTTTTTTTGCATTTGTCTATCATGGAAAATCAATGAAGAAATCAGAAGCCTAGCATAAAAAATGCCTTAGAAATTAATGTTTTAAGCATATTTTGAAAATTCGCTCATTTTCGGTCACAATTTTCGCTCCATGAATGAAATCAATATTTTAAAACCTTATTGCGCATCTACATCATATGTACAATCATTCTATAATCAAAGTAGAAGCCTAGCATCAATAATCAATAAGGAGTTGATTTCGTCCATAAAGCGAATTTACACATAGAGATGGGCAATTTACATATAGAGAAACCAGAAGCCTAGAAAACAAAATGCTTCAAAAATTGATGTTTTAAGCATATTTTTAAAATTCGAACATTTTCTGTCCCAAATTTCTCTCCACGAAAGAAATCAAAATTTTAAAAACTTATTGCACATGTACATCACATGTACAATCATTTTATAATGAATGTAGAAGTTTGCATCAATAATGAATGAAGAGTTGATGTCACAAGCATATTATGATAATTGGCACGTTTTCGGTCCCACATTTCACCCGTTGAGCGAAATCAAAAAATTTAAAACCTTAATGCGCATCTTCAGGATATATGCAACACTACTGTGAAGGAATTAAAATGCTATACCCAAAACTGAATGAGGTGTTGATGTCACAAGAAAGTGTGACGGACTGATGGAGACAACGACAATATACCCGCAATGCTGATATAAAAATGTTGCCTATTATCACGTACTGCACTGCTGCGAGTTATGTACAGCCTCTGTGATGAATTTAACTTACCGCTGGAGGAAAAGTCTGATGGCTTGTCTAGTGGTCTTAATTTTTCCGTTCGTCTCTAACACCCATTGAATCGGAACATTAGACTTTCCTTCTTTGTGCAGTTTTACAATTGAATTACGAGCGCTTTGTGAAAGACGATACACCTTCGTTGCCATCTTAAATGCTATTGTTCACAATGACGAAATCTTGTGCAGGTGATAGACAATATTTAATATTAGGAAATAGATCCTGAAACGAACTCACTTTTTAACGTGTCCAGACGATACAATCATGTCCACACGTTTTGATTCGTTTCTGATTCGTGTATACAAGATGGCTCATATACACAACTAGTTGTCAATCAAAATTGTGTACTAACGGAATATTTCACACGGAACGAAAAACAGAGCAAACCAAACACACACACGAAACGGATAGGAAATATTTGGAATGTTGAATAGGTCAGTAGCTGGCTACTACCGATATATATAAATTTTTTTTAATACACAGAATTATAATTTCACACCTGCTTGTTCTACAGGACATTGTATATTGTGCTACACAGTTGACTCTCATTATCTCAAAGTGGAAGGGATCAACAAAAAAAAGTTTTGAGTTAAAAGATTTTGAGATAACGAGAGTGTACTGTATTTAATGTTTTGACTTAGTAAATGAAATGACCGCTAACAATAAACCGCAATTCCGAATATTTATACATGTATGGAGAACATGTATAATGTGATGTGCATATAATTTAACACTATTTCAACATCTCTTTAATCCATATTAAGCATGATAATACAACACTTGCTAATAATCTATTTTAAACAAAACAGCAACAGTAAAATATAAATTATTTAAATTATTTAAATTCAAATTTTATTAAAAAAAATTCTTGTCACGCAAACAACTTCCGTATATGGCAAACTCTAAAATTACCATACATGGCAAACGCTAAAAATTACCTTATATTAAAAATGCAACAATATACCATATACGATAAACAATACTATAAGGTAATCAAAAAGATAAACGCTTAACGGAACGATGTACAATAAACGATACCATACACGCTAAACGAAACGCTTAACCATACGTTATACGCTAAAAGAGCGTTATGGTATGAGGTCATCGTCCCTACATCGTGCATTCAGCGTCCATATATCGTCCGTACATCGTGCATTTAGCGTCAGTATATCGTCCGTACATCGTTCGTTCATAAGTTGTTAACTTTTACGTTACAGGATGTGTAATCAAATGTTTTAAAACTAGAGAAATAAAAATAATAGCATCGACTTTTATTACGATTTTCAGGACTCGTATAGTGTTATTACGCTGTAGAGGACGATTGTAATGTGCCAGTTAAAGATCAACACCTCTTAAAACGAACACGGAATGATTTAAGTAAAACACTGAATTTCAAAAAAATAAGAGTAAGATGGTACAAGAAGTTTCTTATTTCCTTGACATGTTTTTTTCGTTCTCATTACAGATTAATATTCAGTCTTTCTAATTCAAATCCTTTTATCATAAAACAAATTATGAAATATTAAGGAAGTCTTAAATATTTGTTTCCACAGACGTACATTTGTCATTTAATCGATGTTCAAATGACAACTGAATATCAGGGTATAGTAAATAAGGCTTCAGTAACAACATTACAAAGAGTTAAGAAATTGTGAAGCCGATCTCTTACTTTTTTATATATTTATCTCAATGACATTTCAATGAACCTATGTTTATCATTCCTGCCAAAACTAATATAAAGTATGTTAAATTAATTGACATTTGTCCGGAAATGTATGTTCCATAGACACTTCCTTGTTTTATCGACCATCGTTATATTGGTATCTGTTTGTCTTAAGTTTTCTTGTAAAGTGGATTATAACAAAACCATAGAAACATATATCATTCTGCTATTTAGTTTGTAAAAGGTATGAACTGGTGAGTTGTGTTTTTTCATTACCCTTCTAAGAGTACATCTGTAGGATGAAATCTTTTTGAAAATAAATAAATGAAAAAAATTGTTGTTAACTTTGTTTTCCAGTGTATATGTAGGTATGTCAGGGGTTTGTAGGAACGAATGTGGATACAAAACCTGACTATGGAGGATGAGTATTCACAAAAATGTCTCACTTTACAGGGAATTGTGTTGGTTGCACGATTAAAGTTCACAATTCACCGTTAAGAAAGATTTAATAGAAACATATCTAATTTCTGAATTAGGTCTTACCCATATACATGATAAAGGGCAAAGCTTTTGCCCCATACCAGAATTGCAACTTTCAGTGATTGATATAAATATATATAGTTTCTTCCCAAAAGAGGGGAAGATCCTTTAAAACAAATTTAATCACAAAGAACACATTCTGTAAATTGCAGTACCTTTTAATCATTCTTTTTCTATATTCCTAAAATAAACTATTGAAAACGACATATTTTTGTCCGTACGTGCGGTGTTGGCTTTTAAAAGAAAGATTTTATTATCTTTAACAGTAAAAGGTTAATAGATTTATTTAGTTTAATTACCAATACGTGTTTGCCAGATAAAACCAATTACAAAATCATAAATAAACTATTTTTTATGCAAAAATGCAGTATAAACGTTTGGTTTTTAAAAATTGCTATTGAAGTTAAGATAACTTTGTATGTATTCGCCGTTCTTTGATATAAAACACACCAACAAAGTAAAAATGAAAATTGCTCTAAGTTTTCTTTTTTATAACAGGGTTCCCACGCTACCGGGAAAACGGGAAAAAGTCGGGAATTTTAATTCGGTCGTTCCCGGTCGGGAAAAACTCATGAAAATCTTTAAAATTTGGAAAATCCGGGAAAAAGTCTTGAATTTCGTATTGGTCGCGAATGTAAACAAACTGTGTCTGGTTCCCACGTAACTAAACTCTCGACGTATGTCTGTTATATGCTCACCGTAAGATAACAAACCATTACTTAAAGCGCAAAAAAGATCTCGCTTATACTGGTTTCTGGGTTTAAAACCAGAAACCAGTATAAGCGAGATCTTTTTTGCGCTTTAAGTAATGGTTTGTTATCTTACGGTGAGCATATAACAGACATACGTCGAGAAAATGGCGGGATTCATCAAATCTTTAGAAGATGTTCGTCTTGGGAAACGGAGTTTTTTTCCGAATGAAGTAACAATTAACGGGAACATTATTACGCATTCGGAGGTGAAAACTTTAGTATCGTCTGTGTTGGCTAAAAACGTTAAGAAATTTGTTATTCAGCCTAGAACGTTGACAAAAACAAATCAGTTTTCCGAGTCTAATACAGAACTCGTGTGTGGGGCATTTAGTTGCCACACCCTTGAAACTTTAATTATAGAAACAGTATTATACATAAGCCATGAACAGGCATTAGACATTTTAAAGAACTGTCCAAAATTGAAATCATTTCACTTTTCCCCACGATGGGAAAGAGACTTCCAGGCGTGGATTGACATGTGGATAACATACAAGTCAGCAGTAGAATTTGGACAAGACTTTGAGAGTCTTATCACACGAGCAAAATGTGGATTATCAACATCACATTTTAATTCTATGTATGACTTAGCACCTGATTGGGCTAAGGAGGATTTGATGAGCGATACTGATACCGAGTACTATGACACTGATTCTTACACTGATAATACGGAAGATACGGATAATACCGTGTGTTACAGCGATTCAACAATAGATTACAGTTTAACTGAATAACATATATAAAAGTAAGTAGTTAGTAGTACCAACAAAAATACTAAAAAAGGTAATTGGAAACAAGACCAAAAAGCAGGAGTCGACAAAAATATTATACACGTAAATTCAGGTTTTTATTGTCTCGCCCGTGACATCCATACCAAAATTATGTCACCTTGACCTATACTTTCGGCATCAGTGACTTTGGCTTAATTTTCACTCAAGATCCCATATATCAACAATATTTGAGCATAACTTGGATTAAGGAATTTTATTTTGATGTAGAATTGTTGCCTATAGCCTGGAGATGCACAATAAGCATTTGGAATTTTGTTTCGGTTCCAACTTTGGTAAATTTCCTGATATTGTCCAAGATGAATAATTTTTGAAATTTTTGCTTACCATCAAATATTATATCCAAATTTTCATTCGAGACATAATTCTGAAAACTAAGAATTAATAATTGTGGTTCCAACTTTGGTAAATTTCCTGAAACTCTCAAAGACAAGCAATTTTGGGGAATTCTTGTTAGCAATCATGCTTTTGGGATACATTTTAGTCAAAACAAGAATATTAATGTAAGATTTCGAAAATTGTTTATTCCAATTTTGGTAAATTTCCTGAAACTCTCTAAGACCATTTTTTTATTCTACTTTAATAGCAACCCCATTTTGAAATAGGCAAAATTATACCGACAATGTTGTGAGCAGGCGAGACACCCGGTTCCGTGGAACTTTTTACGATTTTTTTTGAAAAGATGCTTGTGGGCGTTCAAATGCATTCAAAAATTCTCTCTGAAACCACCAGCTAGCCAAATGAAAACAAATTTTGCCTCATTGAGTGTTAAACTTTAGCCATGACTGTGGCAACTGAAATATCACTGTTTATACAAAGTTAATTTTAGTTTAAGTATTTAATAGAATGAATGTTTTTTAGATGCCTGGCTGTGTCTTCCAGATGAAATGGAAAGTTGACCCAGACTTCAAGGACTGGATAAAAGAAACTGAAAATGTTCATGTTGCCTATTGCAAATTATGCAAAAAAAATATTGATATCAAGACAATGGGCAAGACAGCCCTAACTTCACACATGAAGGGACAAAAGCATAGTGAATGTCTGAAGTTGTTTAATTCGTCAGCATTAAATGATTATGTATTTGTAGAAAAAACTGGAAAATCATTGGAAACTACTTGTCCGTCTCCACATTCTTCTAGTGTTGATCTTACAACATTGAATTCATTTGTGACAAAAACTGAAACCTCTACTGCAGAAATATTTTGGTGTCTTAAAACTGTTGATTCTAATTACTCTTTTCATTCAAATGAAAATTCAGCATATATTTTCCAGAAAATGTTTCCAGATTCTGATATTGCCAAAAAAGTTTCTTGTGGGGAAACAAAGTCGATGTATGTTTCATGTTTTGGCATAGCACCTTATTTCAAAAGTTTGTTGGAGGAAAGAGCAAAAAATAACCCCTTTGTGCTAATGTTTGATGAATCTCTAAATAAACAAATTCAAAAGAAACAGATGGATATTTTAATTAGAATATGGAATGACAACAAGATAACTAGCCGCTATTTCACTTCTGACTTTTTAGGCCATGCCTGCGCAGTAAATATTGTGGATTCTTTTGAAAAGCTTGTTGAAAAGAGCTTAGGACTTAGTAATATTATTCAAGTATCTATGGATGGACCTAATGTTAATTTGTCATGTTTGCAAAAGCTGCAAGACAAAATGGAGAATGATTTCAAAAGTAAACTTATTGATATAGGATCATGTGGTCTTCACACATTACACAATGCATTCCGAGCTGGAGTTACTGAAACTAAATGGGATATTGGGTATAAACTTAGTAGCTTGCACACACTTTTTGATAATGTCCCAGCTAGACGAGATGACTTTGAAAACATCACTGGAGTTGCATTTTATCCGTTGCCCTACTGTTCACATAGATGGGTCGAAAACGTTCGAGTTTGTCAAAGAGCATTAGAATTTCTGCCCTGTGTTCAACTATATGTCAATGCAGTTGAAAATAAGAAAGTAAAAAATCCAGATACCAAATCATATGACACTGTGAAAAAAATCTGTAAAGATAAGCTTTTCAAAGCAAAATTAGAATTTATTATGTGTACAGCGAAGACGGTGGAAATTTTTTTGAAAATGTATCAAACTGATCAACCTATGTTACCATTTTTAGCGAATGATTTAGGGTGTATGTTAAGGTCGTTAATGAGTAGATTTGTAAAAGGTGAAGTTATAGATGATGCATCAACAATTCAAAAACTTACAAAAGTAGATGTTACTGAAAAGAGTAATCTTAAAAATTATAACCAAATTGATGTAGGCTTTGCTACAAACTTAGAGATTAAAGACCTTTTGGCTAAGAAACTAGTTAGTGAAAAACAATTATTAGAATTTAGGATGGAGTGTAGAGAAATGCTACAAATGATTGTTGCAAAAATTTTGAAAAAATCTCCCATAACATATGCTTTGGTCAGAAATATGAGTGCTTTAGATCCCAGTGAAATAGTTTAAAATGATGAGGATAAATCTTGTGACAATTTTAGGAGAGTTTTAAATGTATTACATGCTTGTAAAAAGGTAGAAATTAAAATGTGTGATCAAATTATGGAAGAATACAGGTTGTTTGTTAGGTCTGCAAGACATTTAGAACAATTTAAAAATTTTGATAAGGAATGTCAATCCTTAGATGAATTATTCTTTGTTGAAATGAATAACTGTGTAGAAGTATCACATTTATGGCCTGTTGTAAAAATTCTGCTTCTTCTTTCACATGGGCAGGCCAGCGTAGAAAGGGGTTTCTCTGTTAACAAAGAAGTGAGCGAACAAAATATCTCGGAGTACACATTAACAGCTCGTCGTATGATTAAAGATCATATTGATAGTATAGGTGGGTTAAAAAGTTTTGTTTTAACTCCAGATTTGATTAAAAGTGTTCAGTCCAGCAGACAAAAATATCACTTGTATTTAGAATCAAAAAAGTCAGATGATGAAAAAAAACAAAAAGGTCAGAAAAGAAAAGAGGTTGAATCTGAGGTTGAAGAAATCAGAAAAAAAATAAAGCAAGTAGAAAAAAGTGTTTCCTTACTCTCAAAAGAAGCAGATGAAGCTTCTGAAAAAGCGGAACATCTGCACAGTTTTGCACATATATCAAAGTCAAATGTGTTGAGAAATAAAGCAAAAACACAAGCTATAGAATTGGTTGATTTGCAGAAGCAACTGTCAGAAAAAAGTCAGTTATTGAAAAATATGTAGATGAATGTATATTGACTAATAATTTGCAAAATGTACATGATTCATTTGACCTACAGTTATAAATTTTGTGTCACCTGCACCTAAAGTAGGATTGACACATGTACATTGTACATGTAGAGGATCACTATCTGTCGTCATGCGTCCATCTGTCGTAAATCATTTTCCAAGATTTCCATGCTATTTGACTAGTCTTAAGGGTATATACATTGTGCATGTACAAACCAACTCCTTCCGAACCTATCAGTGTTTTTTCGGGAACTCTTCTGTATGTGTTGAAGATGTGCATCCTATATTTTTTTCTTTATATTTTTCTACAGATAAGACTTTCTTGGTTTTATTAGATTTAATCATATTGCAGTCTTCAATGGTTTGTCAACAATATCATTTTCTCCTTCTGAACTTCTTGTTACTTGTAGTAGTTTGCTAACTTGTATATGCAAAAGCCTTTTGTTTTTCTTCAATTATAGTGCAGACGACACATGTGTTGCATGAAACACCCATGTTTTTGTTGTAAATGCCATACATTACTTTTTACATTTTTTTGTTTATGCCTTAATCATTTGATCTATTTAGTTCAGTACTTTTTTAATAATGTGCACTTTTATTAATATGTAGTTTTATTATTTTAATGTAAAGCTCAATTATATGTGATTATTTTATTTCTACATGTTTTTTTTTTTAAGTTTTATAATTATTATGATCTCAGGAGAGTATATTATTAAATGATTATTTACAATATGTTGTTTTGAATAAAAGTTCTCTTTTAGATTTATTTGTTAATTATATCAATACTTTTAAGCAAATGCATGTATCAGAAAAAATATGGGAATGGTGTTCCATTAAAAGAGTGATAGCTTTAGAAGTGCAAAAAAGTTATCTTAAACACTAAAACAGGAAAAAAGTTTACCATCATTATATTGTATAAAAAGGATGACGGGTAATTCCCACAATGACTGCAAACTTTATACCAAGGACACACCATCCACCAAGCAAACGCAAAACAGCAAACATATACAATGTAATAGACAACAAATAAATATTTGTACATTAATGACTATACATATAGCAAATCAGAATAGAAATGTCTTTTTCTAAACAGTTAAAACATGTGATAAGTTGATATCAAGGAAACAACATTTAAATGCATGTATTATGTTTATTCAATACCATGCAATTGTAATATAAAGATAACAGGTAATTCCAACAATGACTGGGAACACATGCAATGCACAATGATCTTACACACATCCACAAGATTATAATTGTAAATACAGTCTCACATTGTACTCTTGTGATTAAGCAAACCGTTAGAACATCAGTGTAAAATGGCTAAATGGTTACAAAAGTTAACAAACTCTGACCTTGAAAATGGTTGAAAAATCCTTGAAAAGACCTTGAAAAGTCCTTGAATTTCATCAGGAAAAAAGTGTGGGAACCCTGTTATAAACAGAATTGACCTAATTCGCGACCATTTAACGTTGATTTTCTCTTGAGAACTGTTGTTATTTTCATTTTATTGTTTTAATAACTCAAACCACTTATCTCACGAAAACTCATGGTATCATGAGCCCCATTAAATTGTAAATTGTAGACGAAAATCACCTCTTTTTCGCACTCTGGCAGAATGTTTTAGACGTATCTCAATTGTATGTCATCTTCATTTTCATTCACCATCCATCAAACATACCACAACTGACTTCTCTGTAGAAAAGATCCGATTCGTTATTTTTAAATTAACTGAAATGAAATCTTTTTTCAGTAGAAATAAATAAAATGAAGGATATTTCAACCTCGTTAATATGTAAATCATTCAATTTTGTTAACTATTTACTGCAAAAACATCCAAAGAGAGAATAAAAAGAATCAAGATATTTCACTTGTAACATAATTTAGTGTCAAGTTCGTTGCTGCAAGATTACAGTAGACACACACAAGGAAAAAAAGCGTGGACTGAAATTCATTAATAAAATCGATCTATTGTTTTAAGACAGATATAGAACTATGTTACATACTTCAAATTGTTATGTGGCAATTTTTCAATCATGTTTGACCAGTTTTGTCTTAAAAAAGCATATTGGTCAGTCTTGCATGGTTCATAGAGGTCATGGACTGTCTTTGGTCTTTGAAAGTAATTGAGAAGCAGGTAAAGTGCTTGAAAGTCATGGAATTTAAGGCGTTGTCATTGAAACGTGCTTGAATTTCATTGTTTTCCTACCAAGTGCTTGGAAGTCATGGAATTTAAGGCGTTGTCATTGAAACGTGCTTGAATTTCATTGTTTTCCTACCAGTATATTTGAAATTTGAAATTAAAATCTGAATTGTTAAGTGAATTATTCTTTACTGTTATGGATCATCGGACATTTTGTTTAGGATATTCCTGATTTCTGGATCTACTTATTTATTTAGGGCATTAGAATTCAGTGCGCTTGAAATTGTCTCTGTTAAAAATAAGCATTGAAACTAACTTCAATGAGGAATGGAAAAGTAATGAAAGAGTCTTGAAATGTCATGGAAAAGTCATGGAATTTGAAGGTTAAGAGTCTGTATGGACCATGTCTTGCTTGTTCTTAACTTGTATTGATTTTCTTAATCACTATATCTTCAAACAGAATCAAATAAAGAAATAATGTCTTCCAGCCAATAAATATCGGACAAATTAGTTCAGTTCTGGTCAACAAATATAAATTTAAACAAAATCTATTTTTGACTTTATAGACAAAAAACGGAATACAGCAAAGGTCAAAGGTCTACAATGGCATAGGAAACAATTAACGTCGTCCAAACTTTTGTTATATTTTCCGATTTTCAAAGGCATACGTGAGTTACCCTGACTTTCGAAAAAGGATTACTGCTGTCACAAAAGCTTCTTAACCGGGATAAGTTGAGGTCATCACTTAGGAAATTTTACGGTCGTCATCACGAATTGATTGACCGTTACAGTGTTCCAATATCCAAGATGATGTTGGACCTGTTCCCACTGTCGTAAAATTTCATGTTCCTCCACTGGTATGACTTTGTGAACTTCACGACAGGTGCAGTATACGGAACAGGAACTGCTTACCCTTCCGGAGCACCTGGGTTCACTTCAGTGCGCTTATAGGAGTTCGTGTTGCTAATTTTTTTTGTTTTCAGTGTTTATTTGTTGTGCTTGTGCTTGTCCATTTGTTATCCCGGTTTTGTCTGTCCCATGGATTACGTTTTTAGCTCACTTAACCAAAGGCCATGTGAGTTTTTGTCATCACTTGGCGTCCGTCCGTTAACTTTTAATCTTCTCCTCTGAAACTACAGACCAAATGGAATTAAACTTGGTAGGAAGCATCTATGTAAGGTCCTTTATAAAGTTTGCTCATTTCGTCTCGATCGGACAGCAAACATGGCCGCCATGGGCAATTGTTGTTTCTGATTGGCTGAGTTTTCAAAGATCTTCTCTGAAATCGCTTGGCCAAAATGGAAGAAAACTTGACAAGAAGCATATATGGGGGGGGGGGGGGGTCCTTTATAAAGTTTCCTCATTTCATTCCGATCGGACTACAAATATGGCTGTAATGGGCAGTTCTTGTTTCTGATTGGCTGATATAAAGAAATCTCTGAAATCGCTTTGCCAAATGGAACGAAACTTGACAGTTTCTCATTGGTTGAACAAAAAATTCTGTAGAACTACTGAGCAAAATATATCGAAACTTGACAGGAAGCATCTATTGGAGGTTCTTTACAAAGTTTCCTCATTTTGTCCAGATCGGACTACAAATATGGCCGCCATGGGGCAGTTCGTGTTTCTGATTGGCCGATGTAAAAAAACTCTTCTCTGAAACTGCTCTGCCAAATGGAACGAAACTTTATTGGAAGCATATATGGGGGGTCCTTTATAAAATTTCCTCATTTCGACCTGATCAGACCACAGATATGGCCGCCATGGCGCAGTTCTTGTTTCTGATTTGGCAATGTAACACGTTTTCTTCTGTGAAATCGCTTGATCAAATGGAACGAAACTTGCCAGGAAGCATTTATTGGAGGTCCTTTACAAAATTTCCTCATTCCGTCCTGATCGGGTAACAAACATGGCCGCCATAGAACATTCTTGTTTGGTTGGTTTTAAAAGAACATTTCTGTGGAACTGCTTGGCCAAATGGAATGAAACCTGACAAGAAGAATTATAAACCTCTCTTTTAATCATTGCCCCAGCACTTTTCGTTAGTTTTTGTTTTTCAGATTGAATCTTTGGTAGATATAAATGTGAATGGCGTTTCGAATGTTCGTTGCGCATTTCTTTATGACATCATCTATTCATTCATATAATCCACAATTTGCAACGCTCTTGCTACGATCTGTCGGCACTCCGCGGCAGATTATACTACTCTGTTAAACAGATCGGTAACAACCTGCCAAAATGAGGGTTATAGTTGCATATATGCCATTGAAAACGTATACCAGTAATGTTCAAATAACAGGCACTTACACCAATCTTCCTCAGATTCAACACTTGATCTGTCATAAGAAAATTCAAGGGTGGCCCCACCAAAACACACATTGGTTTCTCGCGTTCAAATTTACACTGTGCAAACCATGGCAGGAACTGGAAAATAACACTTTTTCCATAGCCTGTTGGCAGACAATCTTGTCCGTCATATAATGCTCTTAAAGTCTTAAGTCTCAAGTTGACTTTCTTTCAGATTCAATTTGGTTTCTCGAAATATTGGACAATTTTTATGCGCAAATTCAATGCATTCCTCGAATGCATTCATTTTGAAACTATATATAAGAAGCGGTAAGGTTTCCTATCATGGTAACACCACAATGTAAGACGTAATTACATTTCACTTGCCGTCATACGTCCGAGGTTAGATGAAGGGTAGCGGAATCGGCCGAGGGTTGCCAATTAGATCTTAGACAGGTCTTATTTGCTTACATTATAACTGAGAAGTAATTAGAAAACTATAAAAAAAATATCTAATTTTGTGATAATACCCATTCTTTTGAACGCAGAATGTTTAGAATTTAAATTGATTATTTTTTTTTAAGAATCTTCATGTACCTCTACGCAAAGTTGGAGGGCTTGTGGCAATCTCCGTCGCAGAATTCATATCCGTTCCGTACATGCTTCGCAGTACTGCACTTAATATGACCTCTGCAATACGATTCGCCGACTCCATGAATAAATTCCTCTTTGCCACCAAGTATTCACGAAACCTCGGCAAATTCTCCTACCCTATATCTGACCTGTGTAGGAGTACCGAATTTGCGAGGCGAAAGCATTTGAGTGAATTGGCAATGATGGTGGAGTATGAGACGCACGTGAGACGTTTAGGATACTCGCCCACTTTCAAACTAAAATCAAAACAAATTGAAATTGTGCAAAATATTGAAAAAAGGATTATAGTTGCACTGTTAATCCTGGCTGGCGCTGTGTTTGTTTTATTACCATTCAGTGTCAAAGAAGAACAAATCCACAAATTAAAGACCTCTGGAATCAAGGGTAGTATTTTGAACACCAGGGTAATTTTTGTTTTCAAATTTGAAAAAAATTGAAACGGGGTCAGACCTATAATCCGAAATATTTTTGTAAATTAATATTTTGAACTCAGAAGAAGTTTGGCGTTAGTCTTACATACTTTAACAGTAAATTACATCATCATAAATGGAAAAATACATTGTATGGCTGTGTGTACACCTTGAAACTTTTCCCGAGTACGCACAAACCTGTGCAGTTGGAACAGTTTACCAGGTTGGGAGCAATTGCCCAATTCGGTTATAATACATGTATCCCCTTTTTTGACATATTACCCCAAATGGGATATGAATTTATCAAATTTACAGTGCAAAAAAATAAAAAAAAAAAAAAATTAAGGAAAAATATTACAAAGCAAATGATTACATGCGACACGAAAGTTTTATTTTGATTCGGTACAGATACAGTTACAAACATATCTCTTTACCGAATATAAATAACATACATCACATAAAACAGAAATCATGTACAATGCAGGATATGTTAAAATGCACAGGCACAGCAAAGTCATATTAAATAGCATACAGAGCTCTACTTTTATTACATAAAAGACAAGTTTTGGTTAGCAACATTTCTAAATACTCGGTTGTTTAAGAGTTTGATCTCTTGGAAAATAATGTTTTTCAGATAAAACTAGCAACTTGTTCGTTTTCTGGAAAATTCTTTAACCAAAAGTTGCTTCTTTTGACCTAAACGCATGCATTTTTCAATATTTTTGCGAATTTTAAAAATCTGACCATTTGGGCTAAAATATATATATAGTATTAGTTGCCTTAATCCCACTTAAAGCACCATTGGATATATCAAAATTCATAGCAGCTAGATTTTTTATTGAACGAAGAAACATGTCAGTACCAGGAAAAATAAATGTCAACTTTTATCTTGATACAATCCATGTAGCAGGCTATTAATAAAAATATTCCAGTCATTCGAAACTGGTAACGATTGACACAATACATGCATATATAAATTAAGATTTGGGAACAGACCACCACCATCATACATATATGCAGAAATGCCCATTGTAAACAATAACTGTAGTGGTAGCCTTAAGTCACCTGATGAGTATCCTAGGTAGGGACGAAACAGTTTGCCCACGACAAAGAAATGATATTACATTTAAATATTATCAATCAAATCATTCTTTCTCTCAGTATTGTCAAAATAATTGTTCCTTGGTGGGGTCCATGTTGTTTTTAATTGTAGTGCATGTATTGTTTTGGTCTTGTCTTCATTGTTCTCCGGGGTTTGTCAGTTGTTTCGATTTCCCCCTTTCGAATATCACTTTGGTATTTCTTGACATTACTTCTTAGCTCTTGGTTTAATTACCTTTTGTAATAATCTCATGTTTCTGCTTGTGCTTGAGTCCTAGAACCTTATGAACAAACTTCTTATGCATTGAATTGTTTATAAAAGTCATAAATTATATTATTTCAACCATTTTTGGAAGCTAAAAGTATAGCTTTACAAAAAAAAAAAAAAAATAAAAAAATCAGGTTTTAAGTAACTAATTCCTATTAATTTTTTATTTATTGTAGTTTTACATCTTCAGTAAAGGCAATTGTAATTGACGAATGTCATAACGTTGCTGATAATATGTAATATCTATCTGTGTTTTATTTTCAGATTGATTTTGATAATTTAGTACTGTTTGACAATAGCAAAATGTCCTTTAGACGTAAATAAATACTCATCCACATCTTTTAATTGAATTTTTTAATGCCTGGGAAATTCTTTGTGTGGCCAGTCGTAAATTTTAAGATGTTTAATAGATGGTCAATATTTTTCTACTATTTTATAAATAACTAGGTAACAACTCGTGTATCATGAAAATGTTGAATATCTTTTCGAACCCCTCGGACAAAGCACGTCCGCCATTTTAGGAGGGCGAGATATTTGTTACTTGTAAGGCCATGGGTAAAAAAAAACGATATTGCTTTTGTATATACTACATTTGTCAATGTTTGTATTTTGTTGTTACTAAGACTTGTCTTTTCCCTATAACGATAATTATTTATTGATACCAATTTATTGTAATAAATTGAAACAGTATTCAAAAGTAAATCGAAATACTTCAATTCCCTTCAAAATAAAAGATATGTTGTTCTGTGCTTGTCATATCTATATTAAGTGTGTCCGTTTTAAAAGCTCGCTCAAACTTATGATCCTATGTTTTATTGAAGTATGAAATAAAGTTTTCTATATAATTGTTCCGCATTGTGTAAAAATATATAGCGCATAATCTATTCATTGTCGTACCTTCTCATTGTTTATGTATAGATTCTCTCCGACCAAAATAAAAACGCATCAATATGAAAGATTATACAACCAAGACTGAGCAAAACAGCTAAGAAAAGCTAGTAGGACAGCCGACGGAAAGTTATGACGGCCGACGGACGCTAAGTGATTATTTACATTTCTCTAGTCTAAATGAGAATAAATTATACATACAAAAATCTAAACTTTATTTTGGCGTAGGGTTCACACGACTGGTACCTTTCAATGGCGGCCGCAACTGGCAGGCCCATCACCCTTATGAACATTAAAATTAACCATTATGCATTATTTATTAATCAACATTAAAGTCATTATTACATTAATCGGCATTATTCATTAAAGCCAATATGAGCAGGAAGGTTACTTATTCGTTCAGTTGCGTGATTGAGAACCTTGCTAATTTCACTATAACGCCAGTTTGACCTTGGCAGAATTTGTGACGATACTATCTTAGTCTCCGGAAACATTACTTTTATCTGTTTTAGCGAACAGTTTATTTCTGCTCTTAGATAAAAAAAAATGGTGGCAAGAGCACTGTGGGGGTCGGGTTCATCTACATAAATTATTTAATTCGTATAAATCTACCCTGAAAATTGTCAAAAAGGCTTACAACGAAAACATTCTAGTAAATTAAAACAACGACTTTAAAATTTCAACTTGTCTGACCCTGCGGCCACGTGGTCGAGCGGTCTTGCTGAAATAGGGGGATTTCCCTAAATTAAATTATTAAGTATGTAAAACTCTACCCTGAAATTTATTTGAAGATATCTTACAATTAAAATCTAATCTTAAACAAAACCAACAATTAGGATTTTTGGCTTGTTTATCTTCTGTGCCATGCGGTCAAGAGGTCGTGCCAAAAAATCTAACGCAATTGCTTTGAAATCCTTTTTTTTCAGAAATTGGCTGCTAAAATACACAAATGAATGTTGTATATTCAACACTACCACAATTATGCTTACAAATAAGCTTTCAAAACTAATTTCTGCAAAAATATAACGTGATACATTGGTATCCACTGAAATTTTGTCCTGTCTTCATCAACGGTGGTTTTTTGAAAAAGAATGTGCAACGTTATTTAATTTGTGACGTTGCTAAAATCACGTGATTCGGATAACTACTTTGTCTTACACTTAACACGACCGTAATCGGACAGAAAATCAAATGTCGATCACTAAAATAATCCTTGCAGTCAGAATAAATTTACATATATAAAAAATGTCAAAACCGCCCTCTCTTTCAGTAATTAAAAGTGAAAGTAGTTTATTAATAACTTAATTCATCTGTGGTATAATTACAACGCGTACAGCTAGCCCTGATCACCTTATAGCTGAACAATTGTCCCTAAAACGGAAGTTTAGACGAATGAAGAAACATGGAATCATGTCGGATTGGTTCGGATCGTGTTAACTTATCGATAATTCCAGCATTTAAAGAAACTTGTCGACATTAACGTGTGAAATTTTCAGACAACAAATTTATCCTCAATCTTGGCCTGGAAGCAATTCTAACGTTACAAAATTTTTTACACATTGCTTTTGATGCCATTTTTTCAATAAACAGATTAAATTTATGTTGAGCAATATGAAAAATGCAAACAGTAGAGTAGGAACTGAAAATCCTCTTGGACAACATGTCTTCAATCATTATCTGAATGTGCCTTGCGATATTTACTTTACATTGTCTTAATAATATGAAAAAAAAAATGTCCATGGTAATGGTGCATGCCTGTGTTCTATATCAAAGTTTCAGCTGCAGAAATGTATTCTTTACATTATGCACGACCAGTTCATGGTTTTAATTGATATATGTCAAATCATGTGTTCTTACCCAGACCTCTTTATTATGTCTTTTTGATTCCTTATGGCATCCTCCTGCACCAGGTCACCCTTTGATTATTTCCAACTCCACCTTTTGTATTAATAAATGCCCCTTCTGGCAATTGTATTTTCATATGAGGGGATGAAAGGTAGTCTAGCTGGAGGATAGTAGTAATGCATAATGAAAAATATGTGCTCATAACAGAATGAAAATTAAAACAACTCCGCATGTTCCTGCATATAAAGGACCACTCTTTCAATACCTCCCTCCTTTCCTATATCATTCATATTAATGATTTGAATACGCCTTGTTAGAAGATTTTTATAGTAATTCCTGTCGAAATTATCATAAGTGCGACTTAAAACTAAGAAAAAAAAAGTATTAAATATTATACACATTTTATTGCTATCTTTTGACTACATACACTACTTCAGTGTTATTTATTTTTCTTAGCCAAAAAGAATGTGTGACGGCATCAGCGATCGTCTTTAACATTGCCATTGACTAAGAAAATAGGAAATTCATCTAACACAAAGTTATTGAAGATTCAGGAAACAAAGAATTTATAAAAGGAATTTGGTCTAATACACCATTTCATTACAATGTACATTCTGTTACTTTATTTTTGTTGATTTGTTGATCTTCCACCATTTTCCGTGAGATATAGCATGCATGTAGATACTTTTCTTAGAGCATGACAACTTTAATGTCTCTTTTAAATGGATATTATTGTTATTAAATGCTAAAATTAACCATAAATCTTTGTGAAAATATGACTCAGCACGCTGTCTCTATTTTGTTGTGTGCTGTTCCTTATCTTGTCTGCAGCTATTTATATCAATGCTTTGACAATTACCAACAGCAACTCTTCATGGGCTTTGTAATATGATTTAACATTCCCATTCACATTAGTTCTTCTTAGGACTGTCTTTAAGTGACTGTCCCAAGGATTCTGACTTAAATAATGATTTATAAGCTTTCTGAAAAACAACACATTCACAGTGTAAAAAACACTTAATTTTATTTTCAAAATGAATACCTAACATTTGGTGGGTGTTTTACATTATAAGAGTTAAACTTTATTATTATATAGATCGAGTTGGTAGTGATTTATTTTTTTAAATTCAAAATAATGATTTGTTGAGTGTCTTGATGTTTACTAGTGTATGTATTGGGTGTATGGTGATACATTAAATTTTAGTGATAAATGAAATATGAAAATGGATCAATGTCTCAAATGGCCGGGTTGCAATATTTGTGACTAATCAGTGTAGAATGTTTACAATGTAGTTAAAAATACATAAAGGGGAAGAAGTTTTTTTCCCGAAATATTTATCAAATATTCAAGATGAAGAACAGCAGGAAGAGTGCTGTGACTTCTAGATGCATCTATTTTCAGTATTCAGTGTGTAAAATTAGCAAAATACATACTTAAAGTTACAAATACTAATGCTAATTGAAAACTGTAGAAGGAGTTGGTTACAAGAATTTGGTACCATGTTTTGCAAATCTTGCTAGATAATAACCTAGTTCCCAAGTCCTGATTAATATGAAGAAAATAATAATCTTCAAACAGTTTCACAACAGCAGGTGAACAACTTGTGTACAATCTTTCTGCGAAATCTTTGGGATCTTGATTGAAAACTGTGGGAGTAGTTGATTACACAAAACTTGTATACTCTATTAGTTTCTAAGTCTGGAAAAAAAAAAACAAATCCTCATACATGTCCATAAAAGCACAACTTCCACATGTGTACAATGTTGCTGTGAATGATTTGACAAATGACTTAGTTCCCAAGTCTGAAAAAAAAAATGAGAAACTAGAACTGTGAGTCAACTCACAAAAGAATATCCCCCGTCCCACATTAAACTCAGTAAGTTCAAAAAAATCTTATGCTTACTTCCATTTCAAGTATTTCGATCTCAAGTTGTAAAGTTTCCATCAAGCAGGTATTAAACATCTACATTTATCTAACATGGTAAATGTATTGAGCTCATGGAATGCTGATAGATTCATGTAATCAATGTTGATTTCAAATGATAAGTAAGATTTCATGTACGTTTTTTATTGATGGCAATATATTGACTTAAAGAAAAATACACCTATTAAATTTAAGGAACAGTTCACAAGTTGTGTAACAAGTGTTCATTATTTAAAACAAAGAATATGGTATATACATCCATGACAAAAAATCAGTAGAAAAATCACAGAAAGCAAAGGAACGACACTTTTGTTGCTGTTCGTCACCTAAAAGTTACAATGAGGTCTTCAAATATACATGCATTTGGAAAGTTAGTATCAAGATTCTTTTTTTGGATAGCTGTATCATTGACATGTACCCCTATTTTCGTTTCATATATATCTAAAAAAAATCCATTCATGCTTATGTAGTCAATAAAAATACATAAACCATGACTTAAAAGTACATGTAGGATACATTCCAAAAATTTAAAAAAGTGAAGGAATAAAACAAGAATATATTTTATTACCAATTAAGGATCCAAGAGGGGCGTAAGGAGTATACATAAATAGGAAAAAGAATATTGATTAGCATATATCGATACAATTGATATAAAATTAATACACAATCACAATACCAACTACACAGATAATTAGACTGTAATAATTATGATAATGTCCTATAATATAACAATGAAAATTAAATACATCTAATCATATTGTCTATAACAAATTTCCCAACATCATTACGTACCTATTTATCTTCACTGCTTAATAAATAAATATTAGCTGATTGTCAAGTATTGATAAACATGTTAAATTTGGACTTTTTTTGGCAAACAAAATCAAGGAGATTAATTATATCAGGGCACAGTTTAATTTACTTAATAAAAGGTATATGTATAGGTATATTTTTTTAAGTGACAAGTGCCTGTACGGCTGTAGTTCAGGGGGGCCAACCCATGATATCAAAGCTATAATAATTGTAAACCAACCCTCAACCTAGCCCTAATGATAAACTGTGATGTTACTTTAAAGCCCTGGGTAAATGGATCACAGACTTTGAAGACAAGTGTCTGGTAAAGGTATATATTTTGTAAGAGAGTGCCTGTTGGTCAAGGCCATCACTGTACCGTATGGTTTACATTTGATTCTAATTTCTGAACTTTACAAGTTACCTTTAAATGTTTTAGCTCCTTCTTTATTTTCTTCGCCATACGAAAGCAAGAATTACATAGTGTTGTTTTTTTTTTTTTGATGCATGGATGTAAATAGATATAAAATTGGTTGTAAATTTGACAAAAAACATAAAAAGGTCAAATTTTAAAGAATTGTATCCCCACAAATCTATGCTATTACAGGCATTGCAAAAGGTATTAATAAATAAAATTAGAATAAGAAGAAATCCATATGAAATTGTTTGAAAGTGTATAAATAAGCTGTAACAAAAACAAAATGATCCTTCCCAAATCATCTGTGTTTACATATTGTTGAAGGGCATATAATCTGTAACAGAAATGCGACGCTAATTATAGGATAGATGAACAGATCATTTCTCAATAACATATCAATGCAAATGTTGGTACAAAATGTATCCTCATAAACATGAACATTTCCGTATTTTTTTATAAATGTATCTAAATTAAATTAACATTATATTGAAATGGCAGTGAGCCGATTGTACTATGACGAAGGGTTGTGTAATTAGTACAATCTAGAAGAAAGTGTTTGGTACTTTCACACATCCACGCGAGCAAAATTTGCTTTCTGAGATTTTACGGATAAACAAATGAGATGACTATTTGTCATACGAAGTCTTGTATTCGGGACATTGGGTTTTCTATTTCCATAAAAAAATATTTTGGTATTTTTGCAACAGACTGATTGAGGTAGGATTACAAGAAAGATTTTGATGGGTTGGACCTAATATTTCAAAGGATGTTGTTCCAAATCTGTACAGTTGATGGTATATAAGAACGATATTTGATAATAAGAAGTTCGACAAAATATGTTTTGGATATCTGCTGTACGTCTGGTGTTATAATTATGAAGTTTTGAGAGTTCCTGAGGGACCATATTGTTCAGGTATTGTTGAACTTTATTGTGCATCATTTTATGAAATTTTACGATTTTGTGTTCTCTACGTCTTTCCGAGAGAGGTTCCTGACCAGTGTCCTCGTAAAGGTTTTGCTTTGAACATAATTTCGTTCCACCTGTTAAAATTCTGGCAGCTTCAATTTGAATATTTATGTCTCCCCTTCTCGAAGGGAGACATATTGTTTTAGTGATTATTATGTCTCCCCCTTCTCGAAGGGAGACATATTGTTTTAGTGATTATTATGTCGCCCCGAACGTAGTCACGGGACGACATATTGTTATTCTTCCGTTTCTTTGTTATTATTATTATTATTCTTTCTTTCCAATGATTTTTGTCCGGCTTAGTTCTCGGAGATGCCTGGATAGAATTGAATGAAACTTGGCAGAAAGTAAGATCACTATGTGAAGGTGTGCAATCAATACTTTTTTTTTCGAAATGGCCGCCATTTTCAAGATGGCTGCCAGGGGCGACATCTGCTATTGCTCGCAATTGCAATTCTAGTTATTCTTCCTCTTCTAATCAAATTTTTTGTCCGGAACATAACTTTTTTGTTTCTTGAGCTAGCCTCATGATATTTGGGAGGTATATGCATCAGGTCATGGCGGAGTGCAGAGTACCACATTTGGGTCCCTGGGGGTCAGTCCCCACCCCTAGCCTGTAAAATGTAGGCTAAAATAACAAAATACTTAATATTTTGAAAACCATTGTGATCCCCACCCTATAACCATATATATTATTACTCCTTATGATAAGAGAAATCATTTGGTACCATAGGGGGGTCTGAGGGGGGTCATGCCCCACCCCCTCAAACGATAAAATACTAAATATTCTGAAAACCATTGAGATCCCCACCCTATAACCATATATATTATTACTCCTTATGATAAGACGAATCATTTGGTACCATAGGGGGGTCTGAGGGGGGTCATGCCCCACCCCCTCAAATGATAAAATACTAAATATTCTGAAAACCATTGAGATCCCCACCCTATAACCATATATATTATTACTCCTTATGATAAGAGAAATCATTTGGTACCATAGGGGGGTCTGAGGGGGGTCATGCCCCAACCCCCTCAAACGATAAAATACTAAATATTCTGAAAACCATTGAGATCCCCACCCTATAACCATATATATTATTACTCCTTATGATAAGACGAATCATTTGGTACCATAGGGGGGTCTGAGGGGGGTCATGCCCCACCCCCTCAAATGATAAAATACTAAATATTCTGAAAACCATTGAGATCCCCAACTAATAACCATATATATTATTACTCTTTATGATAAGACGAATCATTTGGTACCATAGGGGGTCATGCCCCACCCCCTCAAATGACAAAATACTTTTATTCTGAAAACCATTGAGATCCCCACCCTATAACCATATATATTATTACTCCTTATGATAAGACGAATCATTTGGTACTATAGGGGGTCTGAGGGGGGGGGGTCATGCCCCACCCCCTTAAATGACAAAATACTTATTATTCTGAAAACCATTGAGATCCCCACCCTATAACCATATATATTATTACTCCTTATGATAAGACGAATCATTTGGTACCATAGGGGGTCTGAGGGGGGGTCATGTCCCACCCCCTTAAATGATAAAATACTTAATATTTTGAAAACCATTGTGATCCCCACCCTATAACCATATATATTATTACTCCTTATGATAAGACAAATCATTTGGTACCATAGGGGGGTCTGAGGGGGGTCATGCCCCACCCCCTCAAATGATAAAATACTAAATATTCTGAAAACCATTGAGATCCCAACCCAATAGTGTTCTTCTTCCTCTTCTAATCAAATTTTTTGTCCGGAACATAACTTTTTTGTTTCTTGAGCTAGCCTCATGATATTTGGAAGATATATGCATCAGGTCAAGGCGGAGTGCAGAGTACCACATTTGGGTCCCTGGGGGTCAGTCCCCACCCCCTAGCCTACATTATCTTGGAAAGGGTTGAAATCCCCACCCTTAAACCATATATTTTATTATTCATGATAACAAGACAAGTTGAATGCAGTATACATCTGAGCCCCGGGGGTCATCCCCTACCCCTCAAGACCAGAAACCTTAATTTATCTTAAAAATGGTTGAAATCCCCACCCCTAAACCATATATTGTACTACTCATGGTTACAAGACGAGTTGAATGCAATATGCATCTTAGCCCTGGGGGTCATCCCCACCCCCTCAAAATCAGAAACCTTATTTTATCTTAAAAATGGTTGGAATCCCCACCCCTAAACCATATATTGTACTACTCATGGTTACAAGACCAGTTGTATGCAATATACATCTTAGCCTTGGGGTCATCCCCACCCCCACAAAATCAGAAACCTTATTTTATCTTAAAAATGGTTGGAATCCCCACCCCTAAACCATATATTGTACTACTCATGGTTACAAGACGAGTTGAATGCAATATACATCTTAGCCCTGGGGGTCATCCCCACCCCCCTCAAAATCAGAAACCTTATTTTATCTTAAAAATGGTTGGAATCCCCACCCCTAAACCATATATTGTACTACTCATGGTTACAAGACGAGTTGAATGTACTATACATCTTAGCCCTGGGGATCATCCCCACCCCCTCAAAATCAGAAACCTTATTTTATCTTAAAAATGGTTCAGATCCCTTCCCCAAAACTATATATTACCTTATTCATTCCTTGTTGAAGCACATATCTGTAGGTAACTACATGTATTATGTACCATAGCTCTTAATTTGCCACCTTGATGATCCCTAAAAAATGTTAAAAAAACTATGGGTATGGAAGGGGAGACATCAGTTTTAGCGTGCTAAAACAGTCCAGCATGCTGGACTCCTGTGACAACAGTACCTCTAGTTTTAATTCAATCACTTAGGTATTCAGGGATACCACCCCATATTATGTCTAATATTCTAGTAGGGGACCTATGAAACTAGCATAAATGGTCTTTTCTGTAACCTAAATTTTAAACTACGGAAAATGTTCAATCGGGGGGTTACCTTTTCAATAATATAGTTAACATGATCGTGCCAATTTCCATCTTCATGGAAAAAAGTCCTAAATAATTTTGTGTTTCGACTTCATATACAATGTTATTATTTAGGTAAATCGGAGGGTGATGAGGCTTTATCATCTTTTCAGAAATTGTCATTGCTTAAGTCTTTTTTGCATTGAAATTAACAAATCATCTAGGAGACCATTCGTGGATTTTTGCCGTGTCAATGTTCAACTGAGCAGCTTCATATGCGTCCTCAACTATTACAAATAATGATGTATCATCAGTGAATAATCTGATACTACAATTTAAATCACAAACAATATCGTTAATTTAGACCAAAAATAGTAGAGGTCCTAATATTGAATATTGGGGAACTCCTGCAATTTCAGTTAACACTTCAGATGATTTCCTGTTAGACAAATAATTCATAAAGCATCGTAGAACCCACGCCCTGAACCCAATCTGTCGCAATTTATATATAAGGCATGCGTGCCAAACTCTGTATTATATATAAAAAAATGTTACTCGAATTTCCTTACCATCATCTAAAGTTTTGCCAAAGATGTTTGTTAAGTGAAGTAATTGATTTATCGTACAATCGCCAGGCATAAAGCCAAATTGGCAGTTTTACCCTTAAGAGTCAAAGAAGTCAAGTTAATATCAATATCATTATCTTTGACTTTGTTTTGTTTACATTGTTTGTTTGTTTAGTTGGGGTTTTACGCCTTTTTCAGCACATTTGGCTGAAAGAGGCAAGTGAGCATGTCGTCCATCCGTCGTCGTCTGATAACTTTTACAAAAATCTTCTCTGAAACTACTGGGCCAAATGTAACCAAACTTGGCCGCAAGCATCATTAGGGTATCTAGTTGAAGAAATATGTCCGATGTCCCCGTCTGCCAACCAACATGGCCGACATGGCTAAAAATAGAACTGGGGTAAACTGCAGTTTTTGTCTTATATCTCAAAAACTAAAGCAATTAGAGCAAAGCTGATACGGGGTAAAAATGTTCATCAGGTCAAGATCTACCTGTCATGACATGTTTTGTTGGGTTATTGCCCTGAATCGTTAATTTTAAGGAAATTTTGCAGTTTTAGGTTATTTTCTTGAATATCATTATAGATAAAGACAAATTGTAAACAGCAAAAATGTTCAACAAAGTAAGATCTACAAATAAGTCAACATGACCAAAATCATTGATCCACCCCTTATACGAGTTTTTGCCCTTTAAAGACGGCATCCAGCGTAAACTTTCCTTTAAAGATCTTTTCCTCTCAAACCACTGGGCCAATTGAGACCAAACTTTGGTGGAATACTCCTTTGGTGTCCCCCTTCCAAAATTATGTCTGGAATTCCCGACTTCCAACCGACATGGCTGCTGTTACTAAAAATAGAAAGAGGGGGGGGGGTGGTGAATTTAAAAAATCTTATGTAAAACTACAAGACCAGTTGGAACTAAAGTTGGCAGTATTGGTTCTTAGGAGGTTCTCTGTAAGAAATTTGTCCCAGACAATGACCAATGTCCAATGACCCGGACTGTTAACCAAGATGGCCTCCACAGCCAAACTTAGTTTAACATAGGGCCCAATCTGAAAATTCATTGAAAAATCTTCTTGTCTTAAACCACTTGACCAATTGGAACCAGACTTGGCAGCAATGGTCTTTAGATGGTCCGTTTACAGAGTTGTGTCCGATGACCTGGACTGTCAATCAAGATGGCCGCCACAACCGGACTTAGTTTAATATAGGGGCCTATAGGAAAATTCATTGAAAAATCTTCCTGTCTGAAACCAGTTAACATATTGGCGCAGGACTTGGCAGCATTGGTCCTTAGGAGGTCCTTTTTCAGAAATGTGTCTGATTTCGTTGACTGTGAACGAAGATGGCCGCCACAGCAGAACTTAGTTAAAAATAGGACCCTATGGGAAATTCACTCAAAAATCTTCTCGTCTGAAACCACTAAGCCAATTAGAATTAAACTTGGTAGCAACGGTCCTTAGAAGGTTCTCTTTCAGAATTTTGTGCGATGACCCAGACTGTCAACCAAGATGGGCGCCACACTCGAACTTAGTTTAAAATACGGCCCTATGGAAAAATTCATTGAAAAATCTTCGTCTGAAACCACTTGACATATTGGAGCCAGACGTGGCAGCATTATTCCTTAGGAGGTCCTCTTTCAGAAATGTGTCCGATCACCCGGATTGTCAACCAAGATGGCTGCCACACCGAACTTATTTAAATATTGGACCCAATAGGAAAATTCATTTAAAAATCTTCTTGTCTGAAACTGCTTAGCCAGTTGGAACAAGACTTAGCAGAAATGGTCCTTAGATGGTTTTCTTTTTAGAAATGTATCCGTTGGCCTGGACTGTCAACCAAGATGACTGCCACGGCTGAAATTAGTTTAACATAGAATCCTACAGAAAAACCAGCCACATTGACTGCAACACTGAAATACTTAGGTCTGCTCAAGGTGAAAAGTTAAATCCAGGTGAGCGATACAGGCTCTTGAGAGCCTCTAGTTGGTGGAGGAAGCCGGAGTACCCGGACGGAACCACCAAGCTTCGGCAGGAATATTGGCAATCCTTGTCAAATTTAGATCGGAGCCCGATCACACCCCACCACAGGTGAGATTCGACTCTCAAACTCAGTGTTGACAGGCTAGTGATCATTAATAGTCATGACGAACTACCAAGACCACTCGGCCATCGTGGCCCCCTTGTTTACATTGTAACTGACTTCCGATTTAACAGACTACCAAGACTACCTAGACTGTAATTCAAATATTTATATCACATTGTTCTTTACTGTAAGACTTCAATTTTCACTAATGTCATGAATGTGTAGATATCATTGAGAATATAATAGCCCATTATAATTCCAATAACAAGAAGTCATTTGCTGCTTTATAATTATAAAGAAACAATAAAATGCAGAATACTATTTAATTTCATTGTCTTTTAAAGAATCTACAAGATTTATGCACTAGTTGCCTAGAGTATGATCTAATTACAGCATAATAAAACTTATCATTTAACTCTGGACATAATTACATTTGTCAGTCATGGGTTATATAATGCCTATAAATTGTACTTACGATATGTTTATTATAGCGAAGAGTATTCCGGATATTATGCGATTCAAGACAACGTTGTAAGTTTACTCGAAATATTGTTCATGTATAAAATGTTGAAGTATCGAATTAGAAGATTCGATGAAAAATTAAAAACTTGAAAGCTAATTGAATGGCTTAAATTCGTAATACCTGTGCTGTTACGGAAGTCATGCTCACTTAAACCCAACATCTATTAAAAAAATCCCACTCGTATGGAATTCGGATCAAAATTGTCGAATGGTCATTGGTGGTCCCTTTCAGAATTTTGTCTTAGATCTCATTTGTCAAACTTTGGTAAATTTCTCCGATTGCAAAAATAGTGTGATTTTAGTATGAAGATAAACTGACTATACATTCCTATTAAATAAACTGTATTCTTTTTTTTTTAACTATATATAATATTTTTTAAAATTTTACGTCCGTTAATTTTGCTGACTAATATTACTCTTCCATTTGTGTTTTCATTTTGTTTCGGTATCGTGTTCACATTTGAAAGCTACATTAAGTTACAAACCTATTTATGCAAATGTCCATTGTGTAAATAAGATGTATTTTATGAAACAAAATTACACAGCTCATAGCATTTCATTAGCGTTTTCGCTGAAAACACATCCCAAAATTTTCGACCAAATTTTTGAAACTGTTTCACAAACGCGTTGAATCGTATAATTTGTGGTAATTCAGCGAACATCAAAATTGTTTATCTAACGAACAATAATGGTTGCGATACAGAATTACCCTTAGTCAGGCTTAATAATATAGGATATTGCGGAATGTATTTCGTTTTATGGTTGTCATATGTAGCAATCTCTAATCAACTGTAAAAATACCTATTGATCATCACTTATAGCAAAGCAATTAAATCAGCTACTTCGGTCAAGTCAGACTTTAATGCAATTTCTTTTTAAAGTTGTGGTTTTCTAAAAATTTAATAATCAGTTCTAAGCAAACAAAATCCCATCGAAGTCTGTCATTAAGTAGAAAAAGTGAAATTCCAAATGATTCAAATTCAGGTCTTATTAAACGAATTTTACTTAAAAAGATATGTACTGTATAACTTTGGTGTTTAATCAATGTACGTTGAATGTAAAGAAACATTTAATAAGTGAAGAAAGCCCTTCAGATTTACAAGTGTAATTTTTACAGAATTCTGAGTAACTCAGTTACAACTTCGGAAGTAGTTTCAATTAAACTTAACACAATCCTAAGTACATGTACCTACAGTTAAGTGCAGACATCACCTCTCACCAAGATAACTTAGAGTAGTTCTACTGACTGCTTTAAAATTGCTCTAGAATTGAATCCTGGCTGCTCTAGAACAGAATCCCGACCGATTCTGACTGATTCTAGAACAGCTCAAACATGACATAGTCTAGAACAGTTCTATAACCAGTCATAGTCTTGTACAGTTCTAGTAACAGTCAGGATTTAGAATAAATAAGAAATCCCAAAGTTTCAGTGAAGTCTTTTTGTAACACTATAAATAAAAATACCATACTGAAATAAATCTGTTCTAAAACGCAGTCGTGGACCAGGACTGCTCTAGACCTGATTTTTGACCAGAGCTGTTCTAAAAAGCAGTCTTGGACCAGGACTTCTCTAATTCTTGACCAGAGCTGTTCTACTTCCTGACCAGATCTATTTTTCTTCCTGACTGCTCTAAGTTAACTTGGAATCTAACATCGGTGAGAGTGTAATTTCAAGACGTTAGTGCTCGCAGATATCTAATAATTCCCTGTCTGCTTTCCCTGTTTACTTGATAAAACGTTTTGATTTTGGGAAGTGTAGAATTTATTTGAAAAATTTGCAGTTCAAAATTCTGCTCAGCGCGTCCGTCTATCACAAGGCTATACAGTTGAGATCAGTTCTAACCTCTTAACTATTATGTCAGAGACGACGGTTCTAGAACCATTCTGGAACGGTTCTAGGGTAGAACCAACCCTTTCATGAATGATTCTAGGGTAGAACCGTCCATTTTCATGTCCGATAACTCTGTATTGATTATGGCACGTACTCCTCGTCTGTGCTTTTTCCAAATTTTTAAAACATTTTTTGAAATATGTAGTAACATTTCACATCGATTATAATTTCAATATATGAAATTATGACAAATTAAATTTATGACCAATATATACAAAACAGCAAAAGTACATACATGTAATAACTCACAAGAAAAACAAATTATTAGTGATTTTTTAACTGAAGTAAATTTGTTCTACGTAACAAGTTGTGTATTTCAGGTAATTATAACTAATTAACCTTTTGACATGTATATTGTACCTTGGCAGTCCGGATGTTTATTGTTCCAACCTTTAAGGTACATAGATACATGTGTATGTATACAGGTAAACAGTTTTGCTGACAAAACCAGCGGGGTTTCAAATTTTTATAACGCTACATTTTAAAATAATTAATGTAGCATTTGTATGAAGAGGTGTGTATTAGCTGGTCCCAAATTTCAATGCAGAGATTTCAAATGTGTCAAATAAGTAACATTTTAATTTATTTTAAATCAATAATTTAATTTTTTTATCATTTTTATATAGTATAGATTTGATTGATTATATAATTAATTCTCTTTGCTCATATGAACGATATTTATTTCGTTATGACAAGGTAGAAGGTCATTGGGATGAGTACCGCCATTTTGAAATAATGTATTTCACCAATTTATCGAAAAATTACAGACATAACGTACATATATGGCCATTATACACAATAATTTCAATTGAGAAGGGACGGGACTTAATCTTGATTTTAAGCGTTCTCTTGTTGAAACATGTAGAGAAATGTTTTATGTACTAGGAAATAACACCAACTAGTTTTTAAATAATTTTCGTTTTAGTAAAACTGTTACTTATCTGAAACATTTCAAATCTCTGCATTGAAATTTGGGACCACCTTATACACACCTCTGTATTAAAATGCTGCATTAATTATATAACAATTTGAAACCCCGCTGATTTGGTCTGATTACCTGAAATTCACAACATGTTACGGAGAACAAATATCTTTTCTTTACCTGTAAATTTACATTAGATAAAAATCACACAATTGTTTAAAAAAAATTGTTCGTTTTTCTTGTGGGTTAAAAAAAATGAAAAAACTTGCACCATAGCTCTATATTGCATGTATGTACTTTTGCTCTTTCGTATAAATTAGTCATCAATTTAATATTATTAATTATTATGATAATTTCATATATTGAAATTATAATCGATGTGAAATGTTACTACATATTTAAAAAGCAAAGACGAGGAGTACATTGTTAATCATCTATTCATAAAATGGCTGCGCCCAGTGAATCTTCTAATGGTGTATTGTAACCTGTACGAACTTTCAGCGAAGCCCAAAGAATTAATAAAATATATCATAGATATTGTTACTTATTAGACACTATCGAAAGATAAAAATATTCCACACTCTTTCACGGGCTTGGCGAAAAAAAATTGTTGAATAGTTCCGTGCTGTGGTGTCTTTATTTCAGTCATATTTTTCCACCCAGGATAGATGTTTTTCTTTTCAAATGAGTTTTTGTGATGCCTACAAACACTTTAATATTTACAAGACAGTGCATTTAGTTTTTCTGTTTTGGTCTCCAATAAGTACGGGTGAAAATTCGTTTTCCAAAGATTTTCTAAAGTGTAGTCTTTTGAAACCGACTATAGTTGTCCAAAATAGGCAAATTTCCTACATTTTTATTATTCCAATAAAAAAGTGTATTTCAGAAAATACTAGCATATCTATTTCCAGGTATAATTAAAACTACGAAAACCACGCCCGATTTATAGAAGGAATCTTTTCAAAGAATTCGGACGCAAAATGTCCGTGTTTTGAAAATTCACTGAAGCGTCTCATTTCAATGTTAAGGGCTAACTTTGTGCTTGAGATGAAGTCCTAGGCTTACTTCATAATTTTAATGTCAAATTAGATTCAGCTTTATAAATGAACGGTTTCAATTCCGAGAGCAAATCTGCACTATCCAACGAAAATAACAGATTTCAGAAACAGATAATAACTCGCGAACTAAAAGATTGACGTAACGAATCCATTAAAATTTCATGATAAAACGTCGAAATATATACTCCTTTATTTTATTTTTTGAAAAGGACCCATTGCTATAGGTTACAAACAACAATTAGCCTTTCTATGTTATTTCCCATAGGGGGGGGGGGGGTACCCCAATATGCAATAAAAGTTAATAAATTTCCATATCAATTTATATAAAAAATATAGCATTCCCTGTTGTAGCGGAAGTGTTAACTGAATAATGTAAAGCAATTAAAAATAGATGTTCCCGTTGCTTTTCTCTCTGGAAATAAGCTTGAAAAAGGGTTTTGATTTAGAATATTTCGAATAAAGAACCACTCTCGTTTTAAATCATTTACAAATTAATATGGTATTGACCATTCGGAGGCGAGTGTGATATTCATTTTGGGACTCAATAATCTCTTCATAAAATGGCTGCGCCCAGTGGATTTTCTAGTGATGTATTGTAACATGTACGTGCAATAATCAATAAAGTTATCGGACATGAAAATTACCGAAATAGTTGAATATGTCCTTAGATAAAGGGAATTCTGACCGAATGGTTATACCCTAGAACCATTTAAGACTGTTCTACTCTAGAATCTTTTAATTAATACCCTAGAAACATTCTGGATGGTTCTACCCTAGAACCATTTCTGACAGTTTTATCCTAGAACTATTTATGACGATTCTACCTTGGAACCATTTATGACAGGGTTGGCTCTACCATAGAACTGCTCTAGAATGGTTCTAGAACCGAGCTCTCTGACAGAATTGTTGAGAGGTTAGACCTGATCTCAACTGTACGCTACAACTGTATATCGAATTTCAAAACAGAATATAAAAAAAATATTTTCAGTATTTTGTGTTCCGTGTGTGTTAAATTTCTTAGTCTCCAAGTCAGAAAAATATTAAAAAAAAAAGTAATTATATCAGACGAACTGGTTTTAAATGAATTCTAAAACTTGTGAGCATGTTGTATCTTTTAAAAAAGTTAAGCTTTTCGGTATAATTAATTTCCACAAATATCTCAAAGCTAGTAAATTGAAGACATATTAATGGAATTAAGAATCAGTCTGGGGATTCTACTAGACAAATAAATTGCATATAACAGAGCCGAGTCATACAGTCACTAACTTTTACCTAACGAATGCATTGGCAGCACAATTGTCCTTCAATCACACAGATCATATTTACTAACCTGTTAAGAAATTAAAAGAATTAAAGTATCAGGATCATAAATGACCACAACAGATTTTAATTGTATATTATCACCTTTTATATGATCAAATCCCGAAATATAGCAGACAAGAAAATACCTGTCAGGCATTAATGTTGGGATATCTTTAATTAATTCATTATACATTTAAATAGTGTATTCGTAACTTAAAATTGTCCCATAAAGCTTGTATCTTCTTATAGTCGACAATTTAATTCCAATTTTAATATTCATGCAACACCGGATTGCTTAACATATTTCTGTTAGTCCTGGACAAATTGTTCATCAACTTTTTGCCTCTTCGAATTTCAGAAAATGATAAACTATACCACGTTTTTGTCGCTGGTCGCAGGCGATTCTTCCAAATGTCTCGGATATAGGCACACATCTAAATCGGGCCCCGTTTACTTCAATATTAAATTTGTCATTTAAAAAAAAATGAATTTTTCCAAGTCTGGCAATATGTTGACATGTTTTTTTTTTTAAAATAAAAGCTGTCTTAGAAAATTGCACTTGAATAGTACATTCCTTACCAAATAAGATTTTTTCCTCCTTTCATATTTCCCGGTAAAAATTTACCCCATCACTTCCAACTGAATACCGAAAATTACAGGCGCAGTAATATGTCCAGTTCTCGAAACGATTTGTGGTTATTTACATGACTAAAAGTGTATTTCGTAGGATATTCCTTCCTTTCCAGGATAAATTCACTTGTTTATGCTGTAGTTTGTGGCATTAATTATGACAGCCCGACGCCAAAACCCATAGGAATAACTTGTACTACTTTCCTCAAAATTGCTCCAGCTATTTACCGAGTGCCCCATTATGGCAATTACCCTGGTAATTACGGCAAATTTCGGAAATAAAATATAAAAAATCATAACCAAGTAATTTAAATATATTACTTCTAACTCATTACTTTCAACAAGGAAATATTGCAATTGCGAGAATGAACATTGACGTTTTATAAATTTATGCTTGATGGCAATTATCCACTTCATTTAAAAGTCATGTGTTACTACCAGCGTATCTTATTTGTTTTCTAATTCCCATTATAAGTCGTTTCAATGAAAAAAAGCTGTTGACATGTGAAACATATATAAATGATAAATGATAACTACAGGCGCCGTTATACAACCATTGTTATAATGGAAATCTACCGCGGAAGAAGAAATTAAGGAGTCATAACATCATTTTCATTCGATTCAAATCTTGATATGTGTAGGTTTTATAGGTTTGTCCTAAAAAGGACAAATATACCTAAGGAGCAATAAAAAAAAACATAATCCATTGGACAGACAAACCCCGGAAGACAAATGAACAACCACAAGCACAACAAATAAACTAGAAAACTAAAAAACAATGAACAACACGAACTCCTATAAAAACCAGGAGTGAACCAGGTGCTCCGGAAGGGTAAGCAGTTCCTGCTCCGTATACGGCACCCGTCGTGAAGTTCAACAAAGTCAATCCGGTGGAAATCACAAATCGGTGGAGGTACATGAAAGGTTACGACAGTGGGAACAGGTCGAACATCGTCTTAGATATTGGAACACTGTAATGGTCAATCAATTCATGATGACGACCGTAAAATTTCTTAAACAAACCTTTTCCAATATAGTTCGAGACTACTGTAGCATCAGATGATTGATTTGTGTTTGCTTAACGTCCAATGGCAAATAGAGGTAGGAAGGGAAGCATAGGGGATCAATTTTGACTGCCACTTTAAAGGGGTGGATGGGTAGGGTCGCATAATTCATCTTTATGTAGCACCTATTAGCCAGTTGTTTCGAAAACTACAGAATGGGTCTTTAGCGTGCAGGGAGTATGGTATTATCCAAACACATTACTCACTATGCTCGCGTTTAGGCTTTCCGTACTATCACCTGACAACCAGCCCCCCCCCCCCCCCGAACGTGAGGGTCTTCTGTGGACGCGCAAGGCAGCTCTGTGGGTTGAGTTCCCTTGATCCATCACAGGTGCATAGCTCTGACTAAAAAATAAATAATGATAAAAATGCACCCTATAACAGTTGTTGTACGGATGACACGCACTTGTAAATAATAAATTAGCAATAAAAAAGCCAGCTTTTACGAAACTGACTTTGCCGACTCAATAATTAAGTTAAAATATAAAATTCAAACACATTGCTTCACATTTAGGCCATGTTCATAAAAATAACGCATTTTCGCAAAACATTATGAAATACACTCTCTTACGGGTATTTCTATTCCCGCAAATCGAATTTAAATAATGAACAATTCAAAAAATCACGAAAGTTGTTTAGACTTTCTTTTGATTTGAAGAAACTGCAATTTGTATGGAACTGTGTTACATCTTTCTAAATTAGCTTCAATTAAACTGCATTTTTTATGGAACTCCGCTACATTTTTATAAATTAACTTCAATGAACCTTAAATCACAAGAGCAAAGACGATAATTCATACATCAAATAATAACACTAGGGAAACGAACCAACAGACATAGGACTAACAATTCGAAGGGCAAATACTAAGAAATACATGTAAAAACAAATTTCCGGGGTTCTGTCTTGAAGGCATTGATTGATTGGTACATTTGTTTGTCATTGTTTTTGTTATCCAATTGTTTTTTTATTATAAGGCACAAAACAAACACACCGAAATCTACAATGTACATTGTAATACTATGGATCTCGTACCTAGACTCCTAGGAGCCTGCTCAGGTCACCTGAAATTTATTTGCCATTTAAATTAAAATTTAGAGGAAATGGACATAAGTGTCAAAACACAACACCTATGGTCAATGTTTACTAATTCCAGTTAAAGTATCAGCCATCTTTCCAATCATTAACAAAACAACAGCTTTTGGACTAGACCTTGTAATGATTATTCGTGACAAGTTCCAGTCCCAATAGACCGAGACGATCTAGCAAATTTATCGAATCGGAAAAGCCCATTTTGGAACAGGCAGTCATGTTAGCTAGCAAAACTACACTCAACAAGGACAATTTATTAATAGGTTGGAATCAGGTTATTTAATTTGTCTTTGGAAGAATTTTTAAGACATTTTCCCATAAGGCTCTATGGTAACCAATACAGGCGCTGGCGGCCATCTTTGATTTCAAATCGGCACCAAAGTTAAATTGTTTACGGAAACATGTTTACAAACTTTAGGCTCAATAGAGTAAATCGTACTTGAGAAGAAATTAGAATAGGCTCTGGCGGTCATCTTTATTGACCAATATTTTCACATTGAAGCATGGCAAAGTATACAAATACAGCTTTGATGTATTCGACTACTGTTATTTGTCTGTTTTAAAACTAATTTAAGGATTTGTCTGCTTTTAAACTGATTAAAGGATAATATCACCACTTTGGAAGATTTTGTTAAATGTGGTATTACTTTATTGCCCCTCAGTTGTTATTCTATCATTATTTTATCAAATTAGGGACAATAAAAGAAAAAAGGAAAGAGTAGTAAAGCTATATAATGTATTTACAGTTTAGAGTAGAAAGACAAAATCCTTCATAATTCATTCTTATCGCAAATGTTTGAAATTTTAGTAATATTGTTTGTCGCTTTTTCTTTTTTTATTCCAAATTCACATTTCCAACATCAAACGATCGTCGTCGAATGGGAATTTTATCGCCAATATATATGGAAATATAAACATGTTTCGAATACTAATACACTTTATTAGATTAACTGTATTCTTTGAAACCGTCTGAAATTTATTATCATGATTATTGAAACATCAACCAGACAAAATATTTCAGAAAGATTCTTTTTATGCGAGTTATTTTTTCAGTGATGAATTAGTCTTTGCATGAATCTGGCAGTATTAACCAAATGGTATCACTGTATTTAGTTTGTGAATAATAATCCTAAATGATACACCTTGTATCTAAATTGACGGGTCGGATATAGCATTTTCTACATGAAACTCATCAGAAAACATGACATGACTGCTATAACACTGCTATAAGATATGAGGCACACGCAGTAAACCAAATATAATCAGAACAAGACACCACAAAAAGCAAAAAGTACTGGCATGGTGAACACTCACAAGAAACCTAGAGTAACGTCAGATCTCTAGACAGTAATTCATGGTCACATTGCAAGCGAGGAAAATTAGATGAGGACAATGGTACATGTTATTTCTGAAGTGATGGTATTAAAAAAAGTCTGAAAACAAAATGTTTATGCGACGATGATTTAGATCTGTCAAAAGGTCAAAGGTCAAATTGTAGATACAACAGTAAATGATACAACTATCAAATGTAAACGCCAAAAAGCGTCCATTTATCTATAAATGTACTGAGAAAGACAGGTTCGCAAGTTGAAAGTTAAAAACTTGACGTTTTTCAACGTTTTGATTTCAGTGACACTTTGTCGTACTTCTACGAGTTTAATCTACTTTGAAGTTACACGCGAGAGGTGAGAGATTTTATAGTGGTTGCACCTTATTCACAAGAGACAAGCATCATCTACAAATTGAATATACATGTATACCCAAAATGTTTCTAAAACACCAGAATAGGTCATCAGATAAATGTTATGCTTAAACAAAATGAAACAAAATAACAGATTTGGTTAATAAGTAAAAAAAGACAACATTCGATCGCATTGCAAATTGGTAAAAAATCAAAAGCTCGCCACAAAACGCAATGAAACATTATAGTCTCCTCGCTGTCCTGGCGATCGAATATTGGGTTCTAAGCGATTTGCTTCAGATAATAATTTTACTTTGCCTCAAAATATAGCTTTCTATTTTTGGTTGAGAACTACTGATCATACTGGCCAAGGTCGATAATGATCCAATTTATTCTTTCTTCAGTGACAGTTTTATACATATTACATTTTTTCAACGTGCGTTATAGAACACTGGCCAAGTTCTAAGTTCACTGTCGGTCGATACCTTTTAGAACTTATGCCCCTTAATAATAACATTAAAAAAATCCAACTACAGTAGAAAAAACTGCAAGTGACAAATTCACAGGTACGATGTATAAAATAAAACAAAAATGATCACAAACTAATCTCTGACAAATTTTGTAAACAAATCCTGAGTTGATAAATATTTTCATCCAAACGAATAATTTCAGGAATTAAATAAGGAAATATTTTTTTTGATGGAGTGTTTCACTGACGTATATCAATTTAGCTCCTGTGACAAATGTTGATGTCGGTATAGCGGCAATGTTTGAACCTCCGGATGTTGCTCGGTCCACATTAGGATTTGTCACAGGAGCTACATTAGCCGACTGGTGTCAATCACAAACTAAATACATTTTAATTAAGTCTCCCAAACGAAGTTTGGAGGCTTATTGTTTTTGTTGCGTTTCTTCTTCTTCTTCTTCTTCTTATTATTATTATTATGTCTCCCAAACAAAGTTTTGGGAGACATATTGTTTTTGTCCGGTTTCTTATTATTATTCTTCTTCTTCTTCTTCTTCTTCTTCTTTCCTTTTTCTTTCCGTTCAATGTTGTCCGCGACGTTTCTCAAAGATGCAATGTCCAATCGATATGAAACTTTGGGAATATGTTAAGGGTGACCTGAAGTTTTGCAAACGACTTTTAAAATTTTCAAAATGGCCGCCGTTTCCGTGGAAACAGAAAAAGGTCATTATATAGGAGACATTGCTTTATGTCAGTAACCTAGGTGGGTAGGATTCTGAAATTTTGTAGGTGAATAGAGCAAAAGGTGCTCTTTAATTATACGAAAAAAAAATTTGAAGCGATATTTACGGTTTTCGCGTTATTTACGAAAATGTGATTTTTCGGGCCCAAAATTCGAAATTCTTTCGAAGTGCTTCGATTTCAATGAAAATTGATATTTAGGGGTTTTAAATGATGGCGATTGCAAAGGGCTTAAAAAAAATCAAAATGGCCGCTGTTTCCATGGAAACAGGAAAAGGTCATTATATAGGACATTGCGATATCTCTGTAACCTAGGTGGGTAGGATTCTGAAATTTTGTAGGTGAATAGAGCAAAAGGGAATTTAGGGGGTTACTGATAAGCTCTAGATAGTGGCAATGGGGGTTTGGGAGACATCTTGTGACTCGCTTGCGATCACAATCATACCTAGTTATTATTATTCTTCATCTTCTTTCTCGCGCCGCCAACTTTGTCCGGGGCACTTTTGTACTTTAGACTTGACCGATTTCAATCAAATTTTGCACAATGATAGTACCCCATGAGATGTTAGTCCTAACCATTTTTCAAGTGTGGGGGGGCCCCAGGGGCAGTGCCATGCCCCTTCAAATATCTCAAAAATTGATATTTTTTGAATAGGTCAAAAATAGTTAACATTCCTACCCTATAACCATATATATTATTACTGCTTATGATAAGACAAAGGATTTGGTACCTGAGGGGGTCATGCCCCGCCCCCTTCAAATGACAAAATACTTTATATCTTGAAAACCATTGAGATCCCCACCCTATAACCATATATATTATTACTCCTGATGATTAGACGAAGACTTCGGTACTATAGGGGGGTCTGAGGGGGGTCATGCCCCACCCCCTCAAATGACAAAAGACTTAATATCTTGAAAACCATTGAGATCCCCACCCTATAACCATATATATTATTACTGCTTATGATAAGACGAAGGACTTGGTACCTAAGGGGGGTCTTAGGGTGTCATGCCCCGCCCCCCTCAAATGACAAAATACTTTATATCTTGAAAACCATTGAGATCCCCACCCTATAACCATATATATTATTACTCCTGATGATTAGACGAAGACTTCGGTACTATAGGGGGGTCTGAGGGGGGTCATGCCCCACCCCCTCAAATGACAAAATACTTTATATCTTGAAAACCATTGAGATCCCCACCCTATAACCATATATATTATTACTCCTGATGATTAGACGAAGACTTCGGTACTATAGGGGGTCTGAGGGGGGCATGCCCCACCCCCTCAAATGACAAAAGACTTAATATCTTGAAAACCATTGAGATCCCCACCCTATAACCATATATATTATTACTGCTTATGATAAGAAGGATTTGGTACCTAGGTGGGGTCTGAGGGGGTCATGCCCCACCCCCTTCAAATGACAAAGTACTTTATATCTTGAAAACCATTGAGATCCCATCACTATAACCATATATATTATTACTCCTGATGATTAGACGAAGACTTCGGTACTATTGGGGGGTCTGAGGGGGTCATGCCCCACCCCCTCAAATGACAAAAGACTTAATATCTTGAAAACCATTGAGATCCCCACCCTATAACCATATATATTATTACTCCTGATGATTAGACGAAGACTTCGGTACTATAGGGGGTCTGAGGGGGGTCATGCCCCACCCCCTCAAATGACAAAAGACTTAAAATTTTGAAAACCATTGAGATCCCCAACCTATAACCATATATATTATTACTCCTTATGACAAGACAAGCATTTGGTACCATTGGGGGGGTCTGATGGGGAACTTCGTTTGGGAGACTTTGTAACAGTTCACTGTTACAATTATTACTTGTTTTCATCGTTTTCGTTTCTTAGTGTATTTATATTAGAGGTATGCGAAAACAAGTTAACGTTTACAAAGATTGAAACACGTGTTAATATTTACTAATACGTGTTTTCGTGTTGTTGTTTACATTGTTTGATTGGTTAGTATAATTTGTCGCAATGCAGTATATGTATTGTCAATTATTATATTTTGAAATAATTAATTATTATATTTTGAAATATTTAAACTGGCTGCACTTAGACAGCTGTTGGTGTAAACGGATGTTTGTCTTTATTTCATAAATATGTATGGAATCTGGCAAATAAGAACATAATTTTACAGTACTATTTAAAATTAATTATTCTTTCTATCCAAGAAATGCTTAATTGCTTTGCTATAAATATAAACACATACAAGTCCACAAACTCAATACTTTAATTTTATAATTATAATTTGACAGATGCATATTCAAATTTATCCAAGTTATGAAAATGACTATCAAGTAGAACCATGTAATCAAATTAGTTTAATGCAATAGATAATTGTTGAATATTTTAAATAATTTCCATGCAATTTGGTGGTACATACATCCAAGATTTATTGCTGTGAAATATAAAATTGATTAGTGATGGCAAATCGCAGGCAGACTGGAAAGGCTACATTGTATAAAACCAAAAGGCAGACTGTCTCCCTACATTTCAGCAAGCCATTGGTCACATTTATTAAAATTTTATCAAGTAAATCAAGACGTATTCGATATCAAGACTATACTACGGATGTTTAAATATTGAATTCTTGATCGTATGATTGGCAGTGGAATACGAAGTAAAGAATACGCCTACTATTAGAATTTGTGAAGTCTTTTTTTCTCTTATACCATATGCTGACGTGTACATTAGGAGCCACCCTTTGATTTGCTTCTTGAAATAGACAATGGGGACATCTGAAGACAAAAAATTATGACAAACGTGATGACTTCATTTTTCCTATTGTTAACTTTCCCTTCTTGAGCAGCAATATACCTTCATATGGCTGCTAAGTTTCTCAGCCTATCCGATTTTCAAGGTCATGCGTGAGTTACCACGAATTTCGACAAAGAGGATTACTGCTGTCACAAAAGCTTCTTAACCAGGGTTTTATCAGTTAATAAGCACTTAGGAAATTTTACGGTAGTCATCGCGAATTGATTGACCGTTACAGTGTTCCAATATCTAAGATGATGTTGGACCTGTTCCCAGTGTAACATTTCATGTGCCGCACAGATTTGTAACTTCCACCGGATTGACTTTGTTGAACTTCAAGACGGATGCCGTATACAGTGCAGGAACTGCTTACCATTCCGGAGCACCTGGTTTCACTCGTGGTTTTTATAGGAGTTTTCAGTGTTTATTTGTTGTGCTTGTGGTTGTTCATTTGTCTTCCCGGGTTTTTCTGTCCAATGGATTACATTTTTTGATTTGCTCCTTGGGTATATTTGTCCTCTTTAAATCGGTAATAATGGAAGTGTCATCTCAAATTTACCTTTGTAATATGAACGGAAGATACAATGTAGGTAAAACAATTGTTTGTTCAGCAATTTTCTTCGTAATAACAGTAATAAAAAAAAATCGTAATAAGTCTACAAAAATTCAAAAATACACCGTTTAAATAGTAATGGGACCGGGGATGTATCTTCACTTCGTTATAAGACTGTATGGTATAAACGAACTCTACTGTATTTGTTCCTTTTTGAATTTGTTACCATACATATTAGATAAATTGTAATTTTTGAAAGCCATGTAATAACATACATTGTCTAACCAAAGCCACGTGAAGTACTAGTTAATCAGATTTTATTACTCAGACGTTAAAGTTAATAGACAAAATAGAATTTTCTAAGATTTTATCTACGTATAATTAGTTTTTACAAGTAATATTTCGTAACAAATGATTACGCAATGAGGATTACAGACGCAATAATGGATATTGTCCGTTGAAGCAGAAGATATAACAGACTACAATGCACGTTCAACTCTGTGTACCGGGAGTCGAGGCATAATTCTATTTTGAGCTTGTCTAAATGACCGATTAAGGTATCGGGACCATAATAGATCATGATGGAAAATTGTATCTCTTTTTGATCGTGAATGGCTGAACCAAACAATTTAAAGCTGGAATTTTGTATATATATTTTTCTCAAGTTAAAACATTCTTTGTTGCTTATATGCATAGTCTGTAAATATAAGTTAGGTATATTGGCATTTCCGAAATTTGCCGATAATTACCGAGGTCATTTCAATTGCGTTTAATGGAACATCCGAGAACGTTTGAATAATCACGTGGTCATTTATGGTCCGGATACCTCAAGTACGTTACTTGTACCATTTTATTGTTTCAAAGGCAATGATCCTCAACAATCTGAGGCCTATTTTCAGTACAGACTCCCCCAACACTAAAATAAATGAATAAATGAATGGCATGACGATAAACAATCCCTGTAATGGTTTGAATGATTTGTCGATTTTGAAATAAATCTCGGACTCCCTTTAGGTAAAACTTGTTTTTCCTACCGGCTAGGCACACTTGTGTGCAATTTGTTTGTCTTGAAGAGCTGGCGCCACCGCTGATTTATTCAGAAATCCAACTACAAACTGTAGATTGTACTGGGTATTTATTTGTACAAAACACTTTTAAATCGCCCAACATACTAGCAAATGAATCTTTTGATTTGATACCAGATGTATAGTTATTTTTATTCATTCTGAATTTCGAAATGCATATATTCGAACATTTAACCATTAGAGAGCAGCATCTATTTTCAAAACTTATTATATGTATGTCCAATGTTAATATTAGTATGTTGTTCGTAGAATTTGTGACTATATGCACATTGTAGAGCTTTAATGTATGACAAAATAATTGTCCTTGATTGTTTTCAGAAAGGATATTTCACTTCATTCCTTCAACAAGGACATAGTGTAATATTGCAATCGCAAGAATGATCATTGACGTGTCAATGTTGTGATGCCAATTGTGCACTCCATTTAAAATTCATATCACTGAACCAGATTTTTTCCTTGAATTTTTGTTACAACCAGCGTGTTCCAGATGTCTTCTAATTCCCGAAATTATTCGTTTTAATAAAAAAAAAATTTGACATGTGAAACATATATAGATGATAAATTATTATATGGTGATGATTACAAAAACCATTTCTACCATTAATGACCCATTGTTATAATGGAAAACGACCACAGAAGAAGAAATTATCGAGTCATAACTTCATTTTCATCCGATTCAAATCTTGTGTGTAGGTTTTATAGGTTTATCCAAAACAAATCCTTTCCAATAATCCGAGACACCTTTAGTATCGATTGCTGTTATTGTTGTTTGCTTAATGTCCAGTTGTAAATATTTCTTGTTTCTGCCGGACGAGAACCAGTTCAACAATTTATCAAAGAAAATTCAAAGACGTTGCAAGGGACACTAAGGAGAACCGATTTTGAATGCCACTGTAAAGGGATGGATGGATACTTTAGCCTTGTGTAGCGGTCATTAGCTTACTCTTTTTTTTAGAAAACTCTAGAAGGGGGGAGTGTGGCATTCCTCAAACAACTTACTCACTATGGTATCGTTCACTCTTTCTGTATTATGACATGACAACCCCAAACGATAGGATATCCCCTACCCGCCCCTGTGGACGAGCTTGGCAGTTCTTTGGGTTGAGCTCCCTTCATTCTTGGCGACTGAAATCGAACTATAATTTTTCAGACTAAAATAGCCGTTGGTCGAGATGCATGAAGGGCCATAACATGCCTAAAGTAATTATCTGTTTAACATGTAACAGCACTTAGTGTGTGGCTTTTACTAATATTTATAAATGAATGGTCATCAAATGGTCATTATTGAAAAATATCTCATTAACGCCACATTAAATTAAATTTTATTGCACAGTACAATTGAATAGTTGTCAGATATTTTGCATCGGTTTTGTATGGAATTTAAAAAAAACTTCTCAGTATAATGCAATTTCTCCAAAGTGCCTTTACACAATACCCCGGTAGGTGAGAAAAGTAAAATCCATGTTTAGGTTACCATAGAACATAATAACAAAACTCCAGCTTACATAATAATAATAATAATAATGCACCCTATAACAGTTGTTGTACACACGCACTTGTAAATAACAAATTAGCACCAAAAAATTCAGCTTGTACCAAAGATTTTGCCAACTCAATTAGGTGAAAATGTAAAATTCAAATACATTGCAACATATTTATGCCATGTTCAAATAGAATTTATAAAAATCGAATTTTTCGCAAAAAGTTGTGAAATGCGCGCTATTACAAGCGTTTTATACCCGCAAATGGAATTCAAATACGGAACTAACATTAAAAAAAGTCAAGAAAGTTGTTTAGACTTTCTTTTGATTTTAAGAATTTTTATGGACATTTTATCAGAAAAGCTCATTTTGGGATCTGTTAGCCATGTTTGCTAGCAGGACACCGAAGAAGGACAATATTTTTAATAGGTTGGTATAATTTATTTCATTTTTCTTTGGAAGAATCTAAAATGCATTTTTCCATCAGGCTCAATGTTTATGAGTCAGGCGTTGGCGGCCAAGGTCACAAAGTTTAGGCTCGATCGAGTAAATCGTTCTTGGGAAGTTTTTTTTCAAATTTCAGCCTATAAGAAATTATAATAGGTTCTGGTGGTCATTTGTATCTTTATTCACATTGAAGCATTGCAAATTATACAAATACAACTTTGTCCTTGATGTATTCGACTCCTGTTATTTGTTTGTTCAACACTGATTGTAGGATAATATCACCACGTGCACGTTGGTCGAGTTTTTAAAATATGGTATTACTTTATCGCTAGTCAGTTGTCATTACTATAACATCATTATTTCATCAAATTGGGGACAATAAAATAGAAAAGGAAACACTAGTTAAGCTTTATCATGTATTTACAATTTAATGTAGGAAGAAAATACCTCCATAATTCATCCTTATCGCAAATATTTGAAATTATAACAATATAATTTGTTGCTTTTTAATGTTTTTATTCCATATTCACAGTTTAAACTTCAAACAATTATCGTCAAATGGGTATTTTATCGCTAGTATAAATGCATTTATGTATAAGCATGTTTCCAACACTAATACTCTTTATTAGATTAGCTGTATTCTTTTGGGACCGTCTCAAAACCTCATTTCTGATATTCAGAAGATCAACCAGACAAAATATGTCAGAAGTAAAGATTCCTTTTATTTAAGGTAGATCATATCTATAACACGGAGCATGTTCTTCGGGCATCTTGCAAATTGGTATGTAAATACATATTTTAAACGAGCAACTAGTATTTGATATAATGTAAAATTTATATCTAAAGTTTATTTAAATAAAAAAATGAAAAAATTCATAAATAGGACAATTACAAAAGTTTATTCTAAAAAAAATCTTTTTCAGGGGAGAAAATTGAAGGAGAATTTTCTAATGAAATGTAAAGGAAATTTTTGTTTTTTTAAAATAGCATAGAAATTGTGTCTAAGAGACGGATGGCCCGCCTAAAATGTAGGTCATCATGTATGTATGCTCAGTACTATCCAAAGCAAAACTTAACCAAAGTCGCTCAAGCATAAAATGTAGGTAATAATGACCCAAATATTGCATGACTGCTTATTACTATCCAAGGCACATGCAGTGGTGAAGTTTTATTGATACACTATGCTTAATTCCAAAGACATAAACCCAAACGCAAAACTTAACCAGAGTCACTCAAGCAGAAAATGTAGGTCATAATGACCCAACTATTGTATGACTGCTCAGTGCTACCCAAGGCTTAACCACTGATGAAGTTTCATTGATACAATATGCTTAGTCCCAAAGAAATAAACCTCAACGCGAAAATTAACCACATAGTACGGACGGTCAAGGGTAACTCTATATGCCCAATCCACATTGGTTGGCTAGGCATAAAAATGAACCCCGATTTTATCTTTTAAGAATATGAAAGCATCTCACATATGTGTTCTTTTTACCATTCTATAATTCTACGAGTTTTTTTTTATTGTACCAGAAATTTGGATTTTCCCTATATGAAAATCTATCTGCTAAAAATATTAGTATTGATCTACCTTTAGCGAGGTATTTTTGTGATAAATTAGACCTAGCATGAAACTGATAGCATTAACCGAATTGTATTACACTGTATTTAGAGTGTGAATAATAATCCTAAATGACACGCCTTAGATCTGAATTGACAATTGGGAGGTAACATTTTATAGATAAACAAAACAGAAACCATCATGTGACTCTAGACACATGGTAAACCATAATCAGTACAAGATACTATAAAAAGCTAAAGCAGTAGAATTTCACGTCTTTCTGGAATTGACACCTCACTAGACTTGAAACTTCACCGGCAATGTAACGTGTGCCGTTAACAGAGCAAGACATGCCAACCCTTCCGGAGCACCTAATGTCACTCCCGGTTTTTAATTGCTAGTGCTTTATTTTATGTGCTGTCTTATTTTAGTTTTGTTTATTGTATTATTTTTGGTTATGCATGTGACCCTTTGGCGTTTGTTTTGTTCCGTGACTGTGTCGCTTCGGTGTTTTGTTGCCGATATTCCTTTTATCACTAAATGTTCTAAGAAAGAGAGGTTCACGAGTTGAAAGTTTATATCCTCACTTTTGTCAACTTCATTTCAATCACACCTTGTCGTCTATTTGTGAATATAACCCTTGTTTTAACCTAACTTCAGTGGCATCCATTAGGTGCATATCAAGACGAGAACATGCTGATATTATATGAATATGATCCCTGCTTTGTACTAGACCGACACGCTAAGCCAGATTTTGAACGTACTAGCTCACGAGGTAACTGTCCGCAGAAAGACATATCACCCCACTCGGACACATTATAGGGACTCCGAGCCGACTAGTCCTTTGCTCTTATTTTAATTTTAATGTCTTTGGTTTGACCCGGCGGGAGATCGAACTCACGACCTTACGATCTCGAGACGAGCACGCTACCACGAGACCACCGAGACGGTTTGTAAATTTTGAAAGCCATGAAATAACATACATAGACTAATAAAAGCTAAATGAAGTAATAGAAATTGAAATTTACAAATAAAATTTAATTTTCTAAGATTATATATATATATATATAATTAGTTTTTAAAAGTAGTATTACGTAATAAATGATTACACAATAACGATTAAAGAATCATTTTTAAAAAAATCAGTTATTTGCCATTTATTGTTGTGTTAATTAACAGTATGTGGCAAATCTTGTACAAATATTCTTTTTATCAAATGTCTGGGACTGAAGAGTCATATAGTTTTATTATGTTTATTGATATATGCATAGCGCCAAATAGCTGGTCCTGTTCATTCTTACTGTGTCTTTATATATGTTTTCTGCCACTTAAATTGTTAAGTAAAACACATTTTCATTATTGTTTATATGACTTTTTAAAAGCTTAATGCAACAAATAAAATTAAAGAGACAACGTTGGATAGTTAAATTTTCATTGATCGTCGGAAAAACTAATTTGTTAAGGGTAAGTTCGACAGTGATCCCCCCCCCCCCCCCCCCCGTCCCCGTAATTAGTTGGGACACTTAGCAAAAGTATACAATCTAAACCCTTATGCCAATTTAAAGAAGCGCCGGTGTATGAAGTATGTATTTCACAACTCGTACGTTATTCCAGAGCTTGTGACTTATACAATAATTTCCTGGACACATCCCGGCTCCTGACAGAAAATTTTCTCAGACAAGGGTATGTTGCCCCAAAGTTGGAGTCCTTATTAAAGTTTTATGGACGTCATCATGACTTGGTTGACAGGTATGAAAAAACCGTTTCCCAAATGAAAATGGACCTGTTCCATTGATGTTTCTGTCACAGCCTATGAAAGCGTGTTTAAATATAAAATTTCTGTCCAAAATCCGAAAGAGGTGATTTCCCAAATGAAAATGGACCTGTTCCATTGATGTTATTCCTTCCTCATACTGGATTTGACATAGGCAGCATGGCGGGTGTCCTGCAGGAAGCAGAGAAAGCTTACTCTTCCAGAGCACCCGAGTCTACCCCCGGTTTTTTGGTGGGGTCCATGTTGTTCATATGTTTTCAGTTTTTAATTGTAGTGCATGTATTGTTTTGGTCTTGTCTTCGTTATTCTCCGGAGTTTGTCAGTTGTTTCGATTTTCCCTTCATTCAAATATCCCTTTGATATTTCTATGCAAAAATTAAATCACTTACTGCAATAAAAAATCAAAAAGTTTAGGTTACAAGCTCAAATTCAACATTTTTGAAATTCACCACTTATTTTGCATTTACAGGTGATATGCAATCATTCTATACAGAAATCAAATTCCTAAACACAAAATGAAGGGGAGTTGATATCACTAGAAAGTGTGACGGACGGACGGACGGACGGAGACAATTGGTATATCCGCAAACTTTCTTCCAAAGTGCGGGGATAATTACAAGGAGCAATTTTATGTACCAAATTTTATCATTATTTAATTGCGTTTTTTCCTAAATATGTAAAAGAAATTTCATCAGACAATATCTACCAACAAATATTATGTAAACATCGATCTGAAACATCTTCGGGGCATTGTGTTGCTTAGCATCGATCTAAATACTTACCACGAGACAGACAAAAAATCGTCTGGAAAAAAATATTTTAAATTCAACAAGGACCACGAAAGGTCCTTATTATATCCCCCGCAAACTTGTTTGGGGGGTATATAGGAATCACCTTGTCCGTCCGTCTGTCTGTCTGTCCGTCTGTCCATATATCTTGTAAACTCCTCCTAGACCGCTCAATGGATTTCAACGAAACTTTACAGAAAGGACAAAGATGTGCATGAAGAAAAATCTTTGCTTTCCGATATCACACAAGGGAGATAATTGGACTTCAAAGCTGGTAGTATCCTTTGTGAGCTGTGCTCACAGTACATCTAGTTTAATATTGGTCTGACGAATAAATAACAGTAAGTTATGCATATTAAAATTGTTAAAATGTTACGACAAAGTAAAACAAAGTTCTCAGCCGCCCAATTTTCCTTCATCAAGATGGGTGACAATATACAAATTAAGTTTGATGGGCCTTAAAAGTACACGTCTCGTTTGTTGAAATACACATATGTATTTCCGTTGTAGACGCTAGTAACACAATTTTGATTCTGTCTCATTTTATCTTAATTTTTACAATTTCAAAATTCAAGATATCAAGATTATAGCAAGATATATTGCCTTGCAGTCAATAAAAACTGATAAAAGTTAAGAATGAATAACATGCAATGGTTCACTTTAATCTACTGAACTGATTCAAAATTGTTTTGGTTGATCTTAATTGACACATGACGAGATTGATCAAGATGACTTAATTTGATCTTGTTATCTTGATTACGTCTGAAAATAAAGACACAGTAAGAATGAACAGGACGTTTAAGATCAAAAGTTTGTTAACAGTAAGGGCCTTAAAATACAAGTTTTCATATTTTCATTTTACAGTATATCTACAAGACGGTTACTCTGTTGATATACTTTAATATCTTATGAACACAATCCCTTAATACAATCGGAAAATTTAATAAAATACAGACGCAATAGGACAAGAGGTTTATTGTCTTGTATACATAATTCGTGACAGGCAGATTTTAGGCGTGACTTAAATATATCATGTATGTCATCATGTGTCGGACAATGCAGTCTGGGAAAAGCATCGTGAGAGCTATTTCAACGCTTCACTGGTTATTAAAAAATATCGATGATATATCAAAACATTTACTTTTTTAATCGAATGCAATATAGCATATGAAAATATAGAAAAGAAATCTATTTATTCGTTTGAAAGTCTACTACAATTTAACATGTGATACAATAAAATTTAAAATGTAATTCTGATGTCGTCGAATATCGGTGTATATCAGCTCATTTGCCAGTATTCCAATACTTGTAATCAGTTGCGGAAATAGTGTGATACATACAGGAATGATATTGAGATGCATAAACCATCTATGTCAATTCAGTTTGACTTTTTCATCATCATTTTGATAAGAGATTCCCAGCATTAAATTAGGCAACCATAAAACCTGTTTAACCCCACCCCTGTTCAGTGTCTGTACCAAATCAGACTATTCTGACTCTCTGTTGTGTTCATGTTTTTTTTTGTGCCCTTTTATATTATTTTGTCCGGGGTTCTGTCTGTTGGGTAGATTTGATTGATTGGTAAGTCATTGTACATGTATACAGTTACTTATATTTATGAATTAGAATTAGTAAGTTTTTTAAATTGTCAATTTACTATAATATAAACCGTTGCAAATATCTAAAACCTGTTAAACAAACTAGTTAGTTTCAACAGCAGACGATATTTTTGTATAGCTGGATTAGTTGCGTCATGATGTCAATACCCGTAGAAATACTTAGATTTGTTATTTCATCTATACAAATGTTATATCATTAGAACAAAATATAATTTTAGAAAATTGTTTATAAATTAATCTTTCCCCTAAGGGGCATTACGGAGTTACATATAAAATGAATCTTAAAATAATGGAGCTTTATAATAATTGAATTGTTAGACTTACTTTGGGGGATTGAAGGTTTAAAAGCTGAATTATCATGACAAGTAAATTCTTAGAATATAATCATCAGATTGCCCATAATTAACTTGCCGGTAAGCACATTCTACTTAGACAGAAGTGTAATAGACATTTAATGTCAATATACTGGTGAGAAGATTTGTTTACAATTTAGTAGTGATATGAATAAAGGATCAATTGTTGTTATAAAAAGTACAAGTATTTCAGTACAAGCATTGTACTGGAGAAACCATTCTTCCAAACAAATGACAAGTCTCGAGTACCATTGGTTAAACGCTATTTCCAAGAAAGTAGAACACTTGCATGTATAGATTGGTTGTTTTTTTTAAAATTTATTGGAAAGTAATATTTTTTAAGAATTGTTTTAGACGTATGGAATTTGGGGGAAAAGAAATTTGGTTAATTAATATCATTCAAAATTTTCCATTGTAGCACGAAACAAAAGGAAATAAAACTACATCCTTATAATGTCTGTTATTTCGCTCAAGGCATAAGATCAACGAATAAACTTTGTCCATTTTTAACCTTACCTATCCATAAGATTACTAAATTTGCAAAGTTTTATAAGGCAATACTCTTCAAATGGTCAAATATCTAGTGAAAAAGCTATTAATTATCGTAACGTAATTTTAATTATCTTTTTAAACCCCCCCCCCCCTTTTACAAAGTTTGGGGGTGTATATAAATCAGCCTGTCTGTCTATCTGTCCGAACAAACTTCCACATCTTTTGTCATATTTCAACTAAACTTGGTATAACTTAAGATAATGACAATTAAACTGTATAAAGGATTTTGTTGTCCATCAATTTTCCATGGAGTTCTGCCCAGTTGAACTTAGAAATTGTGAGACAATTCACCATACATTTTGTCATCGCGACTTCACCAACATGCTTCATCAGAAGCTCATGAAACTTTTATATACTACAAGATCCTAAATATAGATGTGCGCATCCGAAGGATATCCTGGTCCTTTCATTTTTCCCTGAGTTGTCATTATCTTACCCAGTTCGACTGAGAAATTGTGAAACAATTCACCATGCAATTTGTCATCGCGACTTCTCCAACATGCTTCATCAGCTCATTCTTTGGGGGGTATATAGGAATCAGACTGTCTGTCTGTCTGTCTGTCCGAAAAAAACTTCCACATCATTTGTCATATTTATACCCCCCGCACACAATTTTTTTTGGGCGGGGGGGAGGCTTATGTAGGAATCAGTCTGCCTGTCTGTCCGAACAAACTTCCACATCTTTTGTCATATTTCAACCAAACTTGGTTTAACCTTAGATAATGACAAGTAAAGTCTGCTGTATTTTTTGTTGTATAATCTATAGAACTGTAACCATAATAATTCAACCAATCAAATCTATTTTACATTTTAAAAATCAATTTTAATTTCATTAACTTTAATGTACATCAGACATGAAATATGTTGGATGTGTAGGTGTGTGTTATATGTAGGCTTTAAGGTGGTACGCAACACCTTGACTAAAATAAATTTGGCTCGTTTAATTTTCATAAAATCTTTAGGAAATATTTACCTTGACCTGTTGACATAAATTTTGATTTTTTTAGTAAATATAATTTCACATTTCACGGTAATAATTTCATCGAATATATAGCAGTTTGGCAAACATCAATTTTGATTATAGAGAAGCTTAATTTCTCTTTACTTATTAAATTTGATTAAAACGCTCTAGTGACTTTTAAGAATCATCTCCTTGTAGTGTTGGGTACCACCTTAATCAGACTATCAAATTTTGTTTACGAATAATTAATTCAATAATTTATTAACAATAAACGTCACATTCACGTAAAATTAGCATATCAATAAATCTGCAATTATCCATCATAAATGTACTTGAATATATAAGAAAAGAATTATTTAAATAATTTCTAAGGTAGAGTCAGCCTATCAAGGTCGGATTGCGAAGAGACCCAATATCGGCCTACAATAAATGACACAAAAATCGACCTTATTATTTTAGTTCTTGTTTATACTCTGTGGAATTCTTCATATATATTAAATTTTCAAAAATATACATATAAAGCATTTTTCTTTTATTGAAAACATGTATTATCAAGGGAAATAACCCTACTCCAAATTAGTTTAACATTAAGTCTATGGAGAAAATTGTCCAATGCGTACACTTGAAACGTAAGAATGACTATCACAGGGTTGATTTTAAAAATAAAACATTGATTTTTTTCTGCATGAAATGTGGTTTCTATCTTGGGTTACAGCACAGATATTTGTACCAAAATTCTGACCCCTTCGATTAATTTTAAAAGAGAACAAAGTACATGAACCATTCTACCAAAGTTTTTTCCCACTGAGAATATTTAAGAGAGTGTAAGCTTAGCTCATACAAATAACCCCGTTCAAAGACATGTTCGATAGGTCCAAAAGTTAAGATGACATTGTTTAAAATGGTGAAAAATGTAAGTAGGCATGGTACAGATAGTAGATGTGAGGTAGGTAAAACAATCAGTATACCCATCATGATCATGCTTCATACCATTTATAAAATAGTTGTGGCCCACAGTTGCTGAGTTTATGACCAGAAATATACATACTCAATATAGTGAAAGATGTAAGTTGAGTTCGTTAAACAATATGTTGAAAATAGCGAAGCCCACGCCACATTTCAATTGTTTGATATTGTGACCTTTTTTATTAAGTATGTTCTTCATATGAAGTACTTACGTTACAACTTATTATGGTCATGCTTCAAACTAACTTTGAATCAGTTTTAGCCTGTAATGTAGGAGAATTTTGCGACCAAAATTTCCATTAGCTATATGGTGAAAAATGTATGGTTGCATCGTTAAAACAGGAAGTAGATGTGTCATATGTACAAACTCGGTACTCACTTTACAACAAATCATGGTCATGCTTTACACCAATTTTGAATTAGTCGTGGCCTGGAGTTGCTGAATCTGAAATACAATTTGAGCTTATACATGCCTGCTTGTCTCCCTCATGAATAACAATTGATAGTGTATATATTAATCTGCTATTTTGAAATTATTTTGAACTTTTATTAGATCATATATTGTTTAACTGAGATAAGTAAGTTCCATAAAATACAGCAAATTTTCGATTTAGTGACTATCCAAATAAAGGTGGTGGCCATAACATAACAGACTTGTGATTGCACGTGATTTTCTGTGTGTTACAGAGAGAAATAACAATTACCATAAAAGGATTGTTGTAAATCCCGCGCTTTCGTCAAGATTTGATTTCTCATCCGTGAAGTATTTTACTACGACACTACGAGAAACAGCACATGCTGTGAGAGCCTTGCAACAAACATTTTAGTGTGAAATTGAAATACGACGTTATGCACTCTCAAATTTTTTGAAAATTGTATTTAGAAATGTTAGAAATTTAAATATTTGATGAAAAGAAAAATGATAGATAGTTGTTTGTTTATGCATATCAATAAATTTAAAGGTTAAAGTTGGAAATTCCAGGAATAGATTTCTGGAATATATGGGAAAAGTTGTCTTGTTTGGCTGAGTATGAAATTTTATTCACATAATTTGGACATGTTCTGTGTCAAATATTTCTCTTGATACTTCTGAGCCTATCCGTTCATTGATGACATAATTTTTATATTTTCCGACAGTAACTATGTATTGTATATAAATTGTTATGCGTTACTATATTCGTTTCATTATCGTATTTTACGAATTAGATGCACATTATAGTGCAAAGAAATTGGCCTTGGCCATTGGGAAATTGTGAAATCCTAATTTTTACAATAAATATAAGTGGAAAAAATGAGCCACAAAAGTTATCGGAAAATAGTTTGCTGTGAGTTTTTTTTTTGCTGCAAGGTAAAAAAAAACCATTACAGGTGAGATATAACAATATAATCTGTTTCCCATTATGCAGACTAACCCTACTCCCATGCATAGTAGTAGGGTTGCACATGTATTGCAAAAACAGATTAAACCTGAAATAATCATGCCGAAAAGGAAAAATCCTGTCGTCGACTGCCTGTACATATGACTGCACAGTCAAGCTTTGTATAATACGATTCGAATTAAAAAAATATGCTTTTATTCGTAGTAGCGGTGTTGTACTTAACTCCACGTAAAAAACGTAAAAATATTAAACAGTCGAAAAGACCGAGGTATATTAATTCAATTTCATTCTACATGTGTTCTATTTTCCTTTTCAATTGGTTTAAAAATGATTAATGATGACAGTTTAATAAATCATAAATTATATTTAAAATTCCCGTTCGGCTTAGATAGACAGTGTCCGGTGACCATTTATGATTTTTCCTTTTCGTTGTTTGGAGAATGCTACACTCCCTGCACGCTACAGACCCCTTCTGTAGTTTTCAAAAAAGAGTAGGTTAATTCCGCAATGAAAGCTAAATTATCGGACTCTACCCAACCATTAACAGTAACAGTCAAAATTGGTTCCTCTCTGTATCCCGTCCCAACTCTATTTCTTGTCCCGAAGAAGAATGAAATATTTGCCATTGGATATTAAGCAAACAACAATTTCTAGTCTACAAATCTGAAATTATTACACATTAAAAAATACGCTGATTGAACAGGTCCAAAAAATAAGGAGATAATCTACCGTTTATGGATATTTTAACATTTGACCTCTCAATGCATGATTTAATGTAATTTTTGAGAGCCGTCTAAGTAATAAGATCAAGTTTGTTTGCACTACAAATGTATGTTGATCTGATCAATGTGCTAAACGAAATAAGACAGGTATAAGACAAAAATCCCCCAAAGGAGGGAACATCTCAGACTTACTTATTTACTGAATCCTCATCGTTCCTGGCCTCAACGATCTTACTCTACTTGGTTCTGTCTTGGGCAATGTGTTTTTCCTCACTCCAGGCGATTCCCATCTAAACCAACTCTGCCATCACCGTTCTGCGCCAAGTTGTGTTTGGCCGCCAAGGTTTCCGCTTTCCAGGTAGTGTCCATCTTTAGAGCTACCCTAGGTGTTCGAAATCTGTCCATGCGAAGTACATGTCCTAACCAGGATAGTATTTTATGTTTTATCTCAATTACTCCACTGCGGCTGATTGTCTTTCTGTAAAGTTCTCTTTTTGTCATTTTATTGGGCCAATATATACGACAGATCTTTTTGAAGCAACCATTATGAAAGAACCCGATTTAGTTCATATATGTCTGTATAACACGTCTCTTTTTGTTATTTTATTGGGCCAATATATACGACAGATCTTTTTGAAGCAACCATTATGAAAGAACTCGATTTAGTTCATATATGTCTGTATAACACGCCAGCATTCGGAACAGGACGGATTTGACATTGCTGTTATAGACTCTGATCTTCGTCCTAAGGTTGAGTAGACTTCCAGATTAGGCAAATGCTGCACGTGTTTTCCCTAATCTAGCTTTTATGTCCTGTGCACCATTGTCTTTAATGATAAGGCTGCCCAGGTATGTAAAGTCCTCTATAAAAGCTCATTGTTGACTGTTACTTGTGCAGTTTGGGTAGAGTTTATCTGCATAGTTTGTGTTTTTGATGTAATAATATTCAGCCCAGTTTGTTTGGCATAGTTTTTAGTCTATCTGTCTTCTGTTATATGTTGGTGTAGTTGGTTGAAAAAGCTGCGATGCGGACTAGTTCGATATTTTCCTTTCCCCATTGGTATCCCTTGATTTTTTTTTTTTTGCTATTTTGATCGTCTTCATGTATCAAAAACCGACATCAAAAACTCATAATTATAGCCAGATTGCACAGAATTATTTCATAAGTTTATCGACCTTGTACATATTTCACATTTAATGTTTCAATAACTTTTATATCCATTTCGCATGATACACGTATTTGTGATTAATATTCTATATGATCCAAATGGTTATTGATATAAAATCATGGGGTAATAAATGATAAATTGATTTAATATTTTACACTTTTTTATCCCTCCGTGAAAAACACAATGTAATGTAAAATAGTTCATATTGTCCTAAGACAATAAAAATAATGTATTAGTAACATGTCCCTCACTCATTTCAACATCTGCCATGTCTATAGACATACAATTTGTTATCAGTTTACACCTCAATATAAATGGGTGAAAAATATAAACAAATATAGTGCTAATGCTTGGTGAGAAAAAAAATATTATGCCTATTTATCTTGAAACAAACATACAGTAAACTATCAATAGATTATTTATTAAATAGTAAGGTCGGTCGATACAGCTCATGACAGTTAAGGCTAAGCCCTAAAGGGTATACGCTCAATGCTTTTGAATCTGCATGTATTAGTATATTGTTCTGTTTAGTTAATATCTGGCACTTCCCATTTAGTGTAGTATTGGTTCTTGTATAAAAAATATTGTCGCTTATCAACAATGTACTACTGGTTTCATCTGATGTCGCTTACTCTAATATATATAATTCAAAATCAACAATTTTTCGTGGGGTTTCAAATTGACTGACTATGTTGGGTATAACTTTTCCCAAAAAATAAAAGAAATTAAATCCCCAACGAAAATTTCTGCTTTCCATTTTGGGGCATCTGATGTCACTCCCGATTTTTAGTTCGAGTTCAAATTGCAAGTGCTGTAGTTTCTGTGCTCTCTTGTTCAATTTTTATTTAGTTTATATATTTTTTTATTGTTTTAGTTATGCATGTATCGTTGTGGCGTTTGTTTCGGGTGTTCCATTCTCACGTCTTTTCCTAGGATTTATATAATTCGGTTATATATAATTAAGGATGCTCGCTGGTCATGTTTTGGTCTTTTTGTCAGATTTTGGGAATCCGCGGGTATTATCCATTTCTTAAACATGAATTTTTTTGCCCATTAACCCTCACTTTTTCTTTTATAATTCAATCATATATACCTTAAAATGGTATTTGACAAAATTGTATGAAATCCTTTTTATTTTTTCATACATCTTTGAGAGGCTGAAGTTGTCAATGCAAAGACAATGAAAAATCCAGAGAAAACCCATTTCCTGCAAATTTTCAAGACCTTATAGGTCTTAAGTGAGCACATGAACCCATATTTTTTTCTTGCTTATTTGTTTACTATTCATTTGTTCTTTCAAACCAAAACACCTATTTCAAATCCTATTTATTTCCTATTAGACCAGCAGTCATCCTTATTATTTACTATCTGCATTTTTTATTTCTAATCATATGTTACATTATGTGTTGTATCCTTCGTTTCGAATGTTTCTGACAGGTTATAAATACACTATACAACACAGAAACACACCATTTGTTGGGGCTACATGCTTTTCACAATTAGTTTGCTTTTCTCAGTTGCTATGACAACTAAAATATTCTATGGTTCCACTTCAACATGATCACCTGAGAGTGAAGGAATTGCCAAGTTAGTGGTGACTTTCTTAATAGTCAATAATCGAAAGTCTTGGATCGGTACTCATATTTTAAAAGTAACCCGTCGGTGCCACAGTTACATTCTGAGTGCAATCATGATGAAGTAAATGAAATATGAATATGTTCAAAGAGTAATTCTTATATTCTCCAGGTAAGAAACCGTATTTCATTTCATTTTTGTTTTCGGTTAAATTTTAAGCATTCATTTTATGATTTTAACCTTTTTCTTCGATTTGAAAATCATGTTTTTGGAAGTTAATCATAGTTTTCTACCAGAAGGCAAGCGCTTACCCGATTATTTTTGTGTAATATAAATGCAGTAGAGTAACAAATTAGCAGCAATTACAAATGATTTATTTAACATTCTGTAGAATAAGTGTATCAAGATAAGAGTGATCTGATTAGATGATATTTAAGTAGCAATCTTCTCTGTCAGTATATGTTGGTTATAAATACAGTGAAATAGCTACACGTGCATGACGTGGTAAACAGAACACAGAACTGTATATTGATATCGATACCACACATGTTTGAACTATTATATCATCATTAAAGAATTATAATTTTGTGTGTAAATGTTACATTCAGCTGTTTCTATTTTTTTGAAATAGTAAGAGATCGTTTTGTCCGTAATAATTAATAATTATAGTGTTTATGTATTTAGAATACCCTCCTTGAAGCCCTTGATCACGTGCAAAGTTAAGTTGATTCACTTCCCAATACGTTCTATTACCGTAAATGTTCTAATAAATATCTTTCTATCGCATATATTTGTCAATAATTTGTTTTAAGGTCTTAAATTAGTTTAAAGTGTCTTTTATAATTTTAATGATTTGCTGATTATTTTTATGGAATACCATGTTACTTATTTTCATACGAAATATCGTTTGTTTATCATTTTAAGGTTACATGTATTTTCAATCCGTTACTTTCTGAGTGCAACCATGATGAAGTAAATAAAATATAAAAATGTTCAAAGAGTTATTCTTTTATTCTCCAGGTTGATCAGACCCGGGTTACATATGGCCAAGTCCATGTTGTTTTTTGAAACTCCAAGGTTTAACAGAAATCTACACACTGTTTTACAATGTACGAGTAGTTGCAGTAAATAAGTGCGGACGGGCGGAAAAACGGATACTCCCATAACTATATATTCCCTGCTTTGCTAGGCGGGGGATATAATAAAATCGATTATCATAAGACAAAATAATATCATTTACGTTTTTCTTGATAAAAGGCAAATAGCGTGAAACTTTGACAACTTGAAAATCTATTTCATTTTGGCCAAAAATATATCATATTTGAGAAATGAAAATTCCGAAATTCGATTTTAGTATGTCAATGTTTTTCAAGACATGCATGACATATACGTCCAATTTATTTTTCATTTTAAAGGAATAAACAGTGGTGTTGCGTTACTTTATATCTACGTACTCGTTTTATATTTCCCCCATATCTTTTTCACACAATTTATATATACACAAGAATGGATCGACTGTAAAATCAATTACAATAGCTAGTGCAAAAGGATAAAGATTTATAAGAATTATTTTTCATCCGCAATACAATACAGAAAACCGCCCCTTGGTAAAAAAAGAAAAAAATAATTAAGTCTTCCATTTTTTTAGGAAAATGATAACTTTAGATGTTATCGAATATAACACAAAATAAGCTTTTCTTTCAAAATGTTTACAAATGATTAGAATGATCCTTGAGATTTCTAAATTTTCTATAAATCTGAAGTGTTACATAATACACATTTAAATAACTTATTACTACATGTACACGTTATACAATGCTAAATTGAACATCTTGTTATACTTTTGTGAAGTAATTATTGCAATTGAATGTCTAAAACTCATTATGTTAGATGTACTAAATTCTAATAACTTAACTATTATGACTCGTATAAAATGTACGAATGTTTCTTTACACGAAGGGAGAATATAGTAACTATGAAAATTATAGTCGTAAATTAAACTACAATTGATTCCCATTGCTGTCGCGAAGAGTATAATGTCGTTGAAGTCTGAAATCATTGCTTTGAAAATACCAATTTAAGGTCATAATTTGAATAAGGAAATCCCAAAAATATTATCAGAAAAGGAGGGTGTCTTTAAAGTGACAGATTACTTATTCTCCTGGAAAACGTGAGTTTTTCTCGATATTTAACGTCTATTCTTTCTTAGGCGGAGGGGGTTGGCTGTTGTTGTTTACTATTAACCCATATTTCGTCTTGCACGGCAATTCAGGTATTGTTTAGTTTTAATTATTTGCATCACAGATCATGTAGACAGAATCGATATAACAAGACTAGATCAAGACATGGCCTTGTCGTTAACCAAGATCGCTCAAGAATAGTTACATGGATGATTAGTTAAACAGATTAAGATAGCATAGTGGTTCTAAATAGATACTTATATGAATTAGCCTTAACTAGTCTTAATAGACTTAAAGGAAATATATCTTCTTGTGGTCTTGTTATCTTGAATTAATCTGAAAATCCTAACATTTGAAGTTTTTCTGAGGTATTTTCGTAACGAACACAGGGACACAATTTTTTTTCTTTTGCAAAATCAAGTGCATTTTTTAAGTTATCATACTAAAATTTCAAGAAAAATCAGTCAAGGATATTTTTAGACATGCGTCTAAAAACAAAAAACAAAATCATCTATATTCTTGATTTGGTCGTAATTTGCACACTTTTCCAATAAGTTTATTTGTCTTTGCCATCAGATTTGTATCTGAATCATTGTCTATATATTTTGGAACGTTTTACAAAAAACATGTTGAAGTTATCTTTTTTTTTCCGTTAAAAAAGTCGCACTTTTCCTGAATATATTAAAAGCAAGAGTTTATAAAAATTAATTGATGAAAGTTGCGTATATGATAAATTTGTCTTATATTAAACGTGTTAAATTTACAGAATAAAATTCAATATAGGAACCTTACTGTATTGTATTCCCTTAAACAAGACATATAAAGTCATGATAGTCGTTAAGGTCAAAGTCGTGTACTGGTGGTCCTTTGTCTTGATCAAAACAAAATAAAATCTTTTTCTCTTGATTAACGGTTTTTAAAAATTTCCATGTTTTCAATAAGTAACAAAGCATCTGACAAAATAGTAAAATATCAATTTATTAATAAATATGTGTGCAGTGTAGTCATTTTTCTTCGGTTCTTTGAATTTTGTTCCTTTAATATTTGTGTCTCTGTGACCAATGAACTGCACTGCCATTATTCAGGTTGTTATCCTTATCGTCAAGTATCTATAATATAGTTTTATTACCGTAAAACATTTTTACAGTGATGCTGAATCGCTTTATTGATTACTTTTGATCATTAACGGCTATCTTCAATTCCGGAGATGCATTCAGTATTCCATAATAACCAAAGGGGCGTATATTTATTTTATCCGCCAACCAGGTTTCAGCGTAGTAATATGTTTATTCCAGGAGAATGGAAATTATATTATTAAGAATATTTGTTTCAGATGAGTCTATGATTGAGCCGTAATTGAATGTATAGATTGACATATCGATCCTTAGCAACAACTGTTGTATATGTTCTATCGGATTTACGTACGACCCATTCATTTGGAAACCTATACAAGGCCTGAATATGTAATAACTTTAAAAGATAATAAATAAAGAGTGGTCCACGAGAGTTCTATTTTACGTCTGGATCGATTGTACGTTATACATGAACGACTATAATATAAAAAAAAAAACTTCTAATATCTGCATAATATTTTAGTTATGTAACGAGTATATAACACATCAAAGATATAAATATCATAAGGAAAAATTAAAAATTTAAAAACATGACGGCTCAAGAGGATCTGTTCGATATGTTTTCGTACCATATGCAACATATAGCTCATTTCAATGAAACAGAGGGACATTATTCGAGGTGTCCGGATAATATGATCTGTGGTTGGTTCAATGGTACCGGTGGTGAGCATCTTTATTTTTCCAACTTTACGAATCCTTCGTTACCCCGAGAGATGACTTTTAATGATGATGGCGTACTCTCAGTGATTGCATATTCCTGTCTTTTTGTGATAGCTGCAACAGGAAATTTGACTGTTCTAATAACTTTGCTGAGAAGTCGGACCCTCACATCTCGAGTCAACACATACATTATGCACCTCTCTATAGCCGATCTCATAGTGGCCTTTATCATGCTCCCTTTGGAAATTGTCTGGAATATCACTGTATCGTGGGATGCTGGTGATGCTGCATGCAGAATTCTTATGTTTTTTCGTGCTCTTGGATTTTACTTGTCGTCTTTCGTACTTGTAACCATAAGCTTGGACAGATATTTTTCCATTGTTCATCCAATGAGTATCCATGATGCTGAACGTAGAGGCAAGATTATGATAACACTGGCCTGGGCCTTAAGTGTGATAGCTAGTCTGCCACAGGTAAGCCTTTTCAGTTATACTTGTTGGGTGTTTTGGGATAATTGTGTGCCCCAATATTATGGTACAGACAAAATTGGTAAACAAAAACTATTACAATGTTTTAATATCTAAAAAATAATAGATCCACTATAGAGAACTGCAATTAATTAAATCAATAATATTTAATGAGTTAATATGCTAAGTTTAACTACATTACATACTTGATCTTCAGTAGAAATGTTCCTTTATACAAAAATAAAAATCATCGCCATAATTTTGCGGATCGGTATATTTAGTCATTTAACGTGTTCAAGTACATTCATTTTTTCGTTAAAACTTTCACAAATTATACCATTTTTCAATAACAAAATTCTTTCTATTAGTTAATGTTAGTAAGAAATTAAAGTTAAAAAAATGAAATAAAAAATAAAAGTGAATGTTTATGTCATGTTCTATTGCAGTCCTCTTGTACCATTCTTATTTTCTGTTTTCTTCTTTCATTTGAATTTTAAATTGACAAAAATGTTCAATGTAAAAACTACCCATAAACCAAATAAATACATAAAACCGTAAAAGATTGAAATGATATTGGCGATGTGATATTGATACAAAGTCTCATAAGGTTTACATGTAACATGAGACACTCTCACATCATCATGGACTGCTTTAAGTCAAATGATTCCCTAATTACTGTATTTAATTTATTAATAAGTACGTAGTAGCGTTCTCCTTCATCAAATTGTTGTTTGAGACACACGACTTGATATAAAATCTATACCCTTAAAACGATTTATTACATAATGCTATTTGTTAATAAGAAATAAACCCTACAGAGTGTTAATTAGTAGAAATAAAGTATTTTGGAAGATTTTATTGTAAAAGAAAATTTTTGTAACTCCACATCGTGTGATGTTTATACAGTCAAAAGTTCATTTCTTTTTAGTTTCAATCAAAGAAAAAAATAATTAATGTGGGCGATTTAAATTGCTGTCCATTAATCCAAACATTTTAATGTTTAAGTTAATTTTGATTCAGCATTTATTCATAAGATGGTGCAAGATTGGTTTTGAAGATGTACATTGCAGCCCTAATTGATTTCAAAGCTATTTTTTTTTTGGTTGATAACGTGATTTTGTCTAAAAAATCAAAGATTTTAGGTAACAAGGCGGGCAAAACTAAGCAAAAAACACGGAAGGATGGTTTAACATCAGATATGTGTTTTTAGCTAATATAGGAGAACCAGTATAATATACTAAAACCTATTGTCAAGGATGTTTTGTTTGGTGTATAGCAAAGAATCATCTTAAAAGGGCAATTTGAAAATGTCCCCTGTCATAAGCAAAAACTTTAACCTCATTTCCAAACGAAGGGCATTTTGAAATAAAGGACACTATTTTCTTATACCTTAGATGCCCTTTACCGACAGGTTTAATACATTTTAGCTTATACATGCACATTTTTTGGACATGTGCTTAAATGTCCAGCTAGGAATTTTGAATTTCTGTTTACAATTAGGTTTCATTGCCTTTTAGCAAAGTAAACCTCGCATGGATTTGGATATCTTGTTTTGGTCCGTTTAATTTTAATTCCGACGTTTTAATGATTTTATAGTTTTTACACATGCAAAGATTTTGATTAGGAGAATAGCTATGGATTTAATAACTAATGCCGCTTGCTGCATAATTAAATTTTAAAATGTCAAACAGAAATATTCTCATGTTATTAGCAATTCAAAACTTAAGCAGGCATTAACATTACAACATTACCCGAATCTCTGCGCGCAATAAAAGTATTACATGTATAAAGAATTCTTAAAGGGAAAATATAAATTACTTATCCTACTTCATTTCTATTATTATTTTGAAGAAAGTGTCATAAAACTGTTTAGATCGATACTCACATTACTGCATTACCTGCATCCCTGCGTGCAACAATCCTTATTAAAGTTTTATGGGCGTCATCATGACTTGGTTGACAGGTATGAAAAAACCGTTTCCCAAATGAAAATGGACCTGTTCCATTGATATCATCCTTTCCTCATACCGGATTTGATATGGACAGAATGGCGGGTGTCCTACAGGAAGCAGAGACTGCTTACTCTTCCGGAGCACCTGAGTCTACCCGGTTTTTTTGGTGGGGTCCATGTTGTTCATATGTTTTTAGTTTTTAATTGTAGTGCATGTATTGTCTTGGTCTTGTCTTCGTTGTTCTCCGCAGTTTGTCAGTTGTTACGATTTTTCTCTACTTCGAATATCCCTTTGGTATTTCTTGACTTTACCTACTATAGTGTACATGTACAGAGGAATTCTAGACTTGAAAATATAAATTGTTTATCCTACTCAATTTCTGTCATCATGTTGAAAAAAGTATCATAAAACTTGTAAATATCCATGTAAGTAAACACTTAAACGCATAAGATTGGATCGAAGTTTATATTCTTTTAAATTGTTTCAAATGTTCGGTAAGTATAAATGTATGTGATAGTACCCTTTGACTGAGTACATATTTGTTTAGAACTTGTTTACTTGGGGAGGAATTGAATGAGCATTTGATCAGAACTCATTTATCAATTCAATGTAAAAAATTACCGAAGAAAGCAAGAAATACGGTACAATGCATAGGGACACTCCACACCATTTTTCTTTCTTTTGCTAATTCCCAGATTGAAACATATTAAAACATTTGCCCATTTAGCCTCAGTCTTTCGAATAGAGCACATGAATGATAACCTTTTATTACTGGAATTAACATTACAAATCCCAAAATCATATTTCTTTAACGTGATAGAAGTCCGCTAAACAGAACAAAGCAGAACATTCCCCAGACTTACATTTTATATTCTTTAAAAAACTTCCAGATTTATGTTTTATATTCTACATATATGTCCAAATTTTAGATAATAATTTGCCATGGAATGATTGAAAATGTCATATTAAATTTATTTTAACGTTTTAGAAATGAAACAGATAACAACAGACAAGCAGGTCCGCGTTATATAATCGGATTGATTCCTACTGTTTTAAAAAGATCACCAACAAAAATCCTACATATAACTAATAATAATAATGCGATGTCCTGTCAAGAATAAACCTATAACCTCGATATAAAGGACACCTTTATTCTTGTCAATTAGTTTCCATTTATAGAGAGGGATGATAAATATTGACTAGTATTAAACTTTTGTACGACTGACATAATACTTCTGCAGTTAAATGCGGTTCTCTGGCTGTTTCGGCTGGACCAGATTTTCAATCAATTTGCTGAGTTTTAAGCTACACTTGCAATGCTCTTGACAGCAATGTTCATTGTCCATTAAACAAGTAAACCTCATGTAGATTAGCCATTCTTGTTTACTGCATTTAGAATTTATGTCTAAATTATGAAGACTATTTTGTATCTTTTGAAAGTTTTAATCACAAAGATGACGCATTCATCACAATTAAATTTGCCCACGTCAAACTGGAATACAAATGTAGCCTAGTGTGCTTTGCAATTCTAAACATAAGCAAGTACATTTGTAATACTATTCAAATTACCCTCATTCCTGTACGTAAATTTGAAACTTTTATTAAAAACAGAGTATAATTAAGCTTACCAACCGTGATTAAATATATAATGTGTATGTCTTTTGACGTTATATAGTATCAATTATTGATAAATAATAGTAAAAGACGATTATAATAAATCCAAATATACATGTGGAATGTTAGAAATTAGATGGAAATGATTATCAGCTTGTGTACTATTCATAGTAAATTTGTAAGTCATTATCAAGATGAAACATAACAAATGATCAAATATCTCCGTTTTTAATCGGTTTTTATCCTTATATACATATTTATTTATCGTAATAAGTTATACAAATGTAATTATGTTTTTCCAAGTGTTGCCATTGTACATTATACTTATATTCTACATCGTTTATTCGCAGATTGTCAGATTCTATGCTTTTTTCTGATAAGATTGATTAGACGGTCTGCAGTCAAAATTATCTGATTTTAAAAAAAATGTTACTTCCTGACCTCTTTCTTCATGAGGATAGAAGACGAAGCTTACTATGAGTATATTGCAACATATTAAAACGTCCTTGCTATGATATAATACTCAACAAAAGAGATGACACACATCTTTTAAAATATAAAGATGTAATAGAAAAACAAAAAGTCGAAGCAACCACGCTACTACGAGACGAAAAACAACAAAAAAAAAAAAAAAACAAAAACAAAAACAAAAACAAAATAAAAATCACATTAAAATACCATTAATAAGTTTTCCTATGATCACGCCTACATATATATGAAAATAGCAATTTAGGTCAACGGCCAATGTCAGCTGCTGCAGGGACAATCCTAAAGGTACAAAACTGTATTCGACATAGACTTGTAAAGATTACTTCAGATCGGAAAACTACTTGTAACAACCTTTACTACATTTTTTACCAAATGATTTTTATGCTTTGTTAAATGAGTTGAAATTTGAGGTAAAATGCGTTTTGGGTAATCAAAGTATTTGTAAATGGCGATATTGCTGTCCTTGCATGTAATCAGTTGGGGGATGTAGGCAACTCGAAAGTAATAATAAATTCCAGACTAAAAAAATGGTTAATATAAGGATTAGCATGATAAATATATTATATTGTAAAACAAAAGCGTATGTCGGTTCTTTTCTTGACCAAAAAACAGTCTATTTTACATCACGGGAGTTTTATAAAGAGTGATTTGGTTTCTTTTGCATAGGAATAACGTTTTTTGTGATATATACATTGTAATTACGACAACCTGCATGGTAGAAAGGCTTCTGAAATTTCTGTCTTTTACAAAGTTGTTGTTGGAGTCTACGGACATCCAAATACATTGTTACGAAACAATCCATACATAAGACTCGGAAATTATCTAATCGTATCAAAATAGAAATTTATCAATGTTTAACGACCTTCTAATATTATTTTTTTTCTATCACAAAACCTTATAGGTTGCTATACGTATACTTCCTCGGGCTTTATGTCTGATTAGAACTCGTCGCGGAAGTAATCCATGTAAATTATACTGGAAGAAAACAGATATGAAAGTCTTAGAACATTGATAAGTTCGATTCTCAGCATGTTCGAATAAAAAATATTACCGTTGTTGTTAGACGACCAACGTCCGTTAAAACACCTGACATATTATATTTAACAGACTCTGGTTTCATGGAGTACTACATTGTAATGAGAAGATCATTTTGTTTGTTTTGTTTTATCACAGGTTATGACTTTTTAATACAAAATACTATCAGACGTTATAAATTTGCGATATGGAGGAATTATCAAAAGATAGAAAATTAAGAATTATACGAATGAGTTTTTAAACGTATAACATTATGGCTATCAGTAGAGTAATAAACTACTGTAGCAGCTTTTGCCTCTCTCTCTCCACAGTATTGAAGGCTTTATGCATGATAAGATGACAGAGTGCTGAACTCCTCTCAATTCTGAGCTAGCTTGCCATATTTTTCCTCGTTTTATGTACAAATATTTCATAACGGCATACATGATGCAATTAATAATTCATTAGAACAACATTTCTTTTCATAAAATATTTATGTACCTGTACGTGTATTTTGTTATCCTTATAGCAGATATACGATCAGGTGTCACAGTTGTTCCTGAGGTACATTTGTAATAATAAATTCTTTGATACCATTTTTGATGCATAAGATGTGCACATTTCGTGGATTTACGACTCATTAGTTGTGCACAAGGCATGCGATATAATACAGTATTCTCCCTTTATTCGTGAGAGTCAACGGGAGATAATTCCATTTACATAACTACATGTATATCTTGATATCTTGAGCTTGGTTAAAGGAATAAAGCGATCAACTGTTTTTAATTGATGATCGACCACCTTGTTTTATATAAAAGGGTTTTAGTGGATATGTGCACATATTTAAAGTTATACAAGTAGAGAATATAAAAAGAATGGACTAAATTTTTAGATTATAAACGTTTGTCAGGTTAAGCCGTATTGTCATTAATCATGTTTCTGGTTAACTTTATGAACTTTAAAAATTTATTTCCATATAATGTAATATTCATTCTGCAAGCAGAATTAGGAAAAAGAACAATGTTATCGTACAAAATATCTACAGCAATCCAAATATAGAATCAAAATAATTGCTAAAAAAGGATGTTTCACGTCAAAAACACTTATATGGAGCTTAATAAGCTTATGATTAGCATTCATTGCTGTCAGGGCGCGAGACAAAATAGCAATCAGTTAAAAACGTTTGCCTTATCATACATTTTCAAGACGTTACATAAGTACAAATTTCATATTTGGATCATTTAATCCACTCTCTATCTATTTTGTAAATTAATGTCTGATGTTTAGAAGATCAGTTTATTGGCAATGAAAAATGTCATCTCTTATGATGGGAAAGTTTTATTATAGAAGGATTGGACGCACTTTATGGGTTGTGTTAGAAGTTTGTATAGTATGAAGATATTATTGGACCATAAGTTATGTATTAAATAACTAAAGCATCAATAAATAAGAAAATTTTATGAAGCTTTAGACATTTGTTCAGACAAATTTATAAGATAAAACGTTTAACCCACGTATATCCATCAGAGCTGTTTTTTAACCGAAATGTTTCTTGGGGGAACTTTTTAGTTATATACATGTACTCGCAACCAGTCATAACCTCTCGTCCAAGTTAACTTGCAATGCAGTAAGTAGAACAGTTCTAGTTAACCTATAGCAGTCAGGAAGAAGAATAGCTCCGGTCAAGAACAATTCTTGCCAGGAAGTAGAACAGTGCTTGTCAAGAATTAGAGCAGTCCTGGTCCACAACTGCATTTTAGAACAGCTCTATCAAGAATCAGAGCAGTCGTGGTCCACGACTGGTTTTTAGAACAGTTCTGCTCAAGAATTAGAGTAGAATCGGAGGGCGTAAAAGTTTCCAGATACGCCCTTTGAACATTTTATGCACGTTACATTCGTGATTATTTCCCTTTTTTCTTTTTTATTCTGCACATTTGGAAGTTTGACCTTGGATGTTTTATTCGTTTTTTAAAGACGCATAAAAATTTCCCCATTCACGCATCATGAAAACAGCCCCCCCCCCCCCCCCCCCTAAATAAATATGCAAAATTTACAACTTGATCATCGGCTTTATTTAAGTGTGGTATTTTTATTTATAGTGATACAAAGCGATTTCTAAGTTAAATTGGTGAGAGTTTATGTCTGCACCTAACTTTTGTTGCAAACTCGTGACAAATTATTTATTAATCTGCAAAGGAACGTATTGGTTATTTTGCTTGTTTGTGGCTTTTTTTCAACCAAAAATAGATAAGGCTCTATATAACAAGATGTCTACAATCAACAGACATATAATTCCTTTATGTTCGTTGCCTCTTCAATTTGATAATACATTTCAAGTAAATGAAAACTGTACTGCTGCTATCGAATTCCTCATATGCATCATTGTTTAACTCTTCCATGTAGTTTGCGATTTGAGCCAAATCATTGGACACGTTCGACCCGATTTCTTTCATAATTTAGCAGATTTAACGTATTTTTCACATAACAGTATTGTGAAGTATTACAATAATGCCCATTTTTTAAGAAAAACACGTGGTCTCTGTTGCATCTTTATTCCTGTTTCTTAGAAAACAAAAAATAGCTTCATTAAAACAATCTAAACATCGTCTTGAGAATCTGTAAATTTAGCAGCATTGTAGGTTGAATTCACATTTAATTATTATGTTCTTTTTTTTCAAAAAAAACCAGCATATTCCAAAAATTTGGTTCGTTAACAGACTAGTTGAAGAAAAATAAAAGTTATATTCAACAATAATAAATTCTGGAACACAGACAAAACGAAACCACAATAATAAAAAAAAAATAGTAACACGTGAACAGACCGGACGACAAAACCATGGTGAACTCATACGGTCAGGAGGCTAAGCAGTTCCCGTCTTTATAAAGACAACCGTCGTGTTGCTCATTTCAAGTCTTTTACCAAGTCTTTTTCTGTAAACTACGACAAACCAAAGGTGTTATAAATATATGGTCTTCGTACAGTTTATTCATTATTTTTGCATTATAGAGCAGTTGTGAATCGAAGATATTTCAAAGGAATGGCCGTTTAATTTTGTAGATTACTAAATAATTAAATATCAAATTACCAGTACAAACAATTAGCTTCCTTCTTAGGAATATTTACATGAAAATGTCATTTCAACGTAATAAAAAATCAACAAGCCATATTATTAAAATAAGCGGATATTGTAATTAGATATCAAAAATCAATATGACATACAATCCTTTAACAGGCAGATACAAGTAGTAAAGGTTTCTGACAAGTAATTATAACATCTGTCATATTAAAAGAAGTACACGTATATATTTTTATCATACCTAAATGGAGACTGTAATATTTTATCAAATCCTATAAAATGCAAACTATTGTCAAGTATGAGGCAGTGTATTGAATGGGTAAGACATCATACATAGTGCCATTGGTAATTATCTGCTGTTCTAAACATGTCTTTGTCAATTTCATGGCATGTTTCTGTGAGGGTGGATGTTTCCTGCATGGCAACACCTGTTTTGAATAACTACAAGCGGCAGCATGCCAATTCACGCGCTGCACTACATGATTCATACGCTTCAAACGTGTATGTACGTACATTAAAAAAATGAAAATTGAAGATTGTCCTAAATGTTATTAAACAGTGTAAGAACACCGTTGTCAACTAAAAATTACAATGTGCATGAAGTTTGACCAGTTTAATTTTAAAGGCACCTGGAACAAGGATTTAGCTTATTTCGTCTTGCCATTTATGGTCTGCAACATATCCTATCCTCATGTAAACGTTGTTTCCTTCTCAAATGACACTTAGCCTAATATAAATGTTTAATAAAACCCTGTCCACATTGTATCCTATAAAGGAGGAGGTTTGAAAGTTTCTCATATCGCACCTCCTTTGGGTGTCCCATCCTTAATTTAAGTCGGAAGCCGTTTTCATGCGTAAAACCTTGAATTAATAAAATAACAACCGTTATTGTTAGTGTGGATTTTTTTCGAAGCGATCGCCTTCTCTTCACAACTTTGATCTGTGATGTTTGCTTGTTCGCAGCTCATCAGATTCAAAATCAAGCCGTAATAATAGCAAGATCGATAACGCTGATACATCGATTCTTACTGTGATTTATAAATTTTGTAAATTGTTGCCAACAAAATCCCAAAAATTAATTTTCATTGCAAATATTACTTTCGGAAGTAATTTTTCTTGTCATTATGACGGCCCCGTCCGTACTGATGGATTTTTATTTGTTTATATTCTTTTCCACATAAGATACCTTGTCTATTAACAGACAAAGAGTTGACAATTATTAACGAACCTTGAAAGTTTGTTTTTTTTCCGTCAAATTTTGATATGTGTTATAATTTCTCATGCCATACCAACATTTAGTAATTATTAAGAGCATAATGCATTTAAATAATGAGATTTCTGCCCGGCATGAAACATTGTTGATGATGTTTGTGTTTAATCTTGCAAATCATGATTATTGACTAGTATTTGGTTCTTCATTTCATGCTGACATTAATTGCATTTGCCCCAGAAAAAACTTAAAAAAGTTATATGAATTGCTAATCGACTATAACATGTATAATGAATACTAAATTTTGCTAGAAATAGATACACCATACCGTAATGTACATGTTACTAGATCACGGTACGAAGGGTACGATGTTATAGTATCCATTGATAATGACATATCCGACCCATTTGTTTATCTAACCTAACTTTTCATCCAACTTTTTTTACACCAAAAGAAGTTTCGTTTATCTCGACCGGAAAGAGACGTCATAGTCTGACGACGGGAAGGCCTGTATATCTGATTATTTTCCGTTTTCCCCCAAAACACCCCAAAAGATATCTTCAAACTACACTGTGCGTTGATCATTTATTTTATAAAAACATATCTAGTGATTTTACTCGAAAGAAGAAGCGATAAGACAGTGAAAAAGGTTCTTAAGACCGACATACAAAGACAAACCCACGATAATGCAACATAACAAATACCACAAACTAACGAATTAAAAAAAAAAGAATTAGCACATGGAAACTAAAGCGCTAGCCATGAACTAATAAAAAAAAACAAAACAAAACAACTTGAATTGACAACATACAGATTTTCCGGAAGGGTAAGCTCACTCCACTACAAGTTTAAGACATCCCTTCAGATTGTATCATAAGGTGCATCCGTCTTATTTGCATTGCTTTATTACGATATGCATGTTTATGTACTATTCTGTACCAGTAACTATACACGTCTGTTCTTTCTAATATATATGTATGTCGATATGCGATTTTCAGATTAAATAGAGAATAATACATGGCAAAATCCGTATCACATGCTTTATCATCCCGAGATTTCAATATCAGCCGGAGGGTCTCTGGCCCGAGGATGATATTCATCGAGGGGTGATACGGCATGTGATACGGATTTTGACATGTTTTATAAGCGTTATCATATATTTAAACAGTGGTGAACAATTTTTAGTTTATCTTTCTTGTCACGTGACCAATATCATGTAAAGGGTATGATAAAGGGGCGACTATATCGATATCATCACGGTAGAAAATACAGCTGACAATGTCCTTTCAGTATCGTACTTTATTTAGTACTAAGTAGATGATAAACCTGTTTATTACATTTCCGATGGATCGTAATATCGGTAATTCAGTGAACAGAAAAGTCATATTTCACTGTCAGAACTAAACTAATCATATACACAACATAATCCCTTGTATTTTCCCAAGAAAAGATCTGAATATATAAATGTACTAAACAGAATAACGAATTTTGAAATTCGAATACAAAACATCTAGAACTATCTAGTGACCACTCAATTTTGTAATAGTCCACTCAAAATCATTCATGAATTAATGCATTGTTCGGTCACTCGTTCTGGTTTGAAGGTATACGAAATTCAACATTATTTGTGTATACTATAATTAATTTGCAGCTTCACGTGTCAAGAGGATCATTTCTGAAATCGTTGGATTATTATTCTATATCACGACTTTTAAAATGGAGTATTTTGCCGAAATCTTCTAGTCTAATCTGCAAATATTACTGCTGTTGATTTTTTTCCAAGGACACTGTATTGTTCGTCTCGTGACACAACATATACTGTGGTGTGATATAGAGCTTTTGTCTTACGGGCTGATGGCATTGCAATCAATTTTTTGAACGAGCTAGCTGTGAACAGAACCATTAATTTTATTTCTGAATTTTGGATTCATTCCATAAATCTTCGCGATCTATTAAAATATCTAACAAATATCCGAGGTTTTAGGAATCTTAATTAACACGTAAAATCATTTATTTATTATAACAGTGAAGGAAAATGTTTTAAGTGTCGATGTTAGCTTTCTAAATGTTTTATTTTTGTTTTCTTTGCAATCTTTTAAGACCACATAATACTCATTACAATTGCACAATTTAGTAAATTTACACTTTAGAACTACAAACATGTATTATTATAAAATTAAATAAAATGAATGTTGTCCCTATCTGGACGGAATAGCCCGCTATGGTCATACATTTAATCAACACTTTACAAAGGTGCCGAGTTTTTCGTATTACCAGTCCGTGAATTTGATAAAGCTTCCATTGGTAAGACATGAGGTAAATTTATATTGAGTAAAAGCTAATAACAAGTACCTGACAAACCGAAGAAATGTTTTCTTGTTCTTTTTCACAATTTATATGATCTTACAATCAGAAGAATGGCATATTAGAAATGTTGTGTCAATCATACATTGTAGTTAATAATGACGTACAAGTAACCACTACTTTTAGACCATACATGTACTGTCATATTCGGTATTTTAGTTTCAAGATGCATAAACGTCGAGAGAAAAAAGATTAAATAAGTAAAAAAAAGTATTAGAGTATTTGGGTGTACATGTATAACCAGGCATCAAATTGAAGATTGTGTCCTCATAAATAAATAAATAAATAAATAAGTAAAATAAATAATCTTTGATTAAAGAGGATTGCCTCATTAGTTTGAAGGGTCCTCGAAATATGAAACATACAAACACTAACATGTAGACAAACGAAAATTATCATACAGTTAAATGGTAATTAATTCTAAGTACTTAAAAACAATTCAAAACGTTTCTGTTTAAAGCATAATAAGAGGTGTACCTTTCCAGCAAACAACCTGAATGTTGTTTCTTCAAGGTTATAAAAAACTTTTGTCTGGAAACTCATATACAAAATCAACAGTCGCGATAAATATATGATATACTTTAGTATTTGGAAAATGGCAACGTCTCTTTAACCATTCTGAGCGTAAAAATTGAAAATAAATTTGATATACTTTAGTCTTTGGAAAATGGGAACTTCTCCTTAAATATTCTGAGCGAAATCCGCAAATGTGGCGAACCCCCCCCCTTTTTTTTCTTTATGACAAACTTCATGTTGACAGAAAGTGAAGATATCTATAATACTAAATTTACGAATTAGCCGAATAGGCTGCAAAACGCGTGGTTCAAAATAAACGATGTATGGTTCAGATTATGAAGGTTATTATCGGATTTGACAATCTGCATTTATAAATTTAAACTGCAGTTTTGTTTATGTGCAAATGGAATTTGTATCCACTTATCCGCTATGAATTCTCCCAACATATCCCTAAGAAGGTTCTCGAATGCATACTTTTAACACGTTGATTTAAATAAACAAGTATGCACATATTTTAAATGTAATATTATTTTTGTTTGAAATTACGGAAGAAAAATAAAACAAATTAAAAAAAATTCTCCTTCGAGTGGGATGTTTCCGCTTCATGTATTCAGGATTGTTTTTCTGCAATAACGCAATTTCTCCTAACTGTAAAGGTTATGAACTTTGAAGATTATGAAGAAGTAAGGTAAAGTTCAGAGAAATTCCTAACTTAGTTGTTTTTTGGATTGCTCGGATGTTTACCTTGCACAAAGTGATAATACCAACCATTATCTATTTTTACATTATTTGTCATGTGACCTGTCTAAATATATATATCTCTACCATACAATTCCCTAGATAAAAATATTTTTAACAAATGGTCATCTTTAGCATTAATGACGAAATTTATCTCGGACATCTTTATAAACGTGGACAGCACACGCAGCCACACACTAAAAATACTTTTATCGTCTGATTATTGGATATATTTGTGAAATTAATCCTCGCTTGCCCTGTCCATGACGACAATGAAACAATTGGAACAATTATTTTCCAAAAATATGCTCTACCTTACTCACGGCATCTTTTGAAAAATTCATCCGTCTCTAAGGAAATGTTTACATCTACAATTTCATTTTCATATTTATTCTGAAGGGAAAAGGTAATGCATTATGAAATGTGTATTTAATGAAAGCTTTTCATCAAGTTCCAGTTCAGAATTAATTGTAACAATAAAAATATTGACAATTTATATGGTTGTGTTTTCGTCATAGATTTTGACTTTGAGGGAACCTTAAGGTTCATTTTGGTAATTCTAAGTGGCACACAGTCTACTTCATCAGTGGATACATCTTCGGTAGTAACGAACAGCCATATGACAATTGGGTCACGTTGGCCTAAATTTCACGCTTCGTTGACTTTGGTGAAAGTTTGCATTAACATCCATTGCTGGAATACTACAGTATATATAGACATGAAACTATCAGTTGATAGCACCTACTTGACAGGAAAGTTTATAGGTAGCCTGCCACAACATCCATACTGAGTTCCTGTTCCATGAATGACATGGCCGTAATAACTTTTTAAAGTCAATATGGCCACCAAAAAAAAAAAAAAAAAAAATACTTATTTTCCCGCGCTCGCGCGGGTTCAATGTCTAGTAATAACATATACGTATAACAACACGGTGATATGCCAAGCATACAAATGGTATTTACGATTTCATAAGACTTTGACCGTTAATTTCACACCCCAAAATGACAGTGACTAATCGGGTGTGGTACAATCAATAAATGGCAATAATACAATGTTTTTGGAGAGTACATTGCATATCTTTTTAACAAATCATGTCAAATTATTATTTTTCATGAAAATGTAATTGCATTTTCAGACTAAATTATATAATATCAAATAGAGTTTCAAGTAAAAAAAAATGATATAGGCAAAACGTTCTGTGTATATTTGTTATCCCCGCACTTCAAATGAAGTTCGGGGATATTTGTAATCGTTCCGTCTGACCGTCCGTCCGTCCGTCCGTCTGTCCGTTTGTCAGTCCGGCCGTGCGTTAGATAGTATTGTCACATACTGTATATAGATGTGCAATAAGGTTTTTGAATTTTGATTTACAAAAATTTGGGCCCACAGCGATCGAATTTCGAAAATTGGAATTTAAGCTTGTGACCAAAACTCTTTATTCAATTTTCACGTCACGCATTTAATTTATATACAATATTCTCACATACTATATGTAAATGCGCAATAAGGTTTTAGAAATTTGATTTTCAAAAATTGGGGCCCACAGGGGTCAAATTTAGAAAAATGGAAATTTAAACTAAACTCCTTATTAATTTTTTCATTTTGTGCTTTTAATTTCTATACACTTTTGTCACATATTGTATGTAGATGCGCAATAAGGTTTTAGAATTTAGATTTTGACAACTTGAGGCCCACAGGGGTTGTATTTCGGAAATAGTGAATTTTAGCTTGTGCCTTAAACTCCTCTCATTTTTCATTTAGATTTAGCAAATTTATTTGTATATAATATCATGCTTTATTTTCTGTAGATGTGCGAAAAAGTTTTTAATTTTAAAAATCTATTAAGGGTTCAAATTTTGGGACCGGAAAAGGTGAAATTGCTCATTTTGCCTGGTCTCTGGAAGTACTCATTCATTTTTTGTTTCAGTGTTTTCATTTGTTTATAATATTGTTCTTCACTATGTGTAGATGTGCAATAAGGTTTTCACTTTTGAAATTTTATTCAGGGTTCCAATTTTCAGACTGAAATTGTTAAATTGTTATTTTTTTACTGTTAATTGTTTTATGACTTGAGCAGTGCGGGGATGAACATCGTTTCTGATGGCACCAATTTCTAGTTGTGCTTGTGGTTGTTCAATTGTCTTCCCGGATTTGTCTGTCTAATTGATTGCGTATTTTGGTTTGCTCCTTAGGTATACATTGTATATGACCTCTTTACAGGAGTGTTTGTATCTGTTGTAACCAGATCCCGTGCAGTAAATTTTAACATTAGAATATTGATTGCGAACTATGATGTAGCTGAACTAATATATTTTAGCTAGATTTACATGTACACACGGCTTGTACGTACAAATTGAAAATAAATAATAGGATTTGGAGTGATGAGCAAAAAAAAAAAACTTTTAAAAACACAAGAAAATAGATAAACCAGAACCAGGCAAAAACAATTTTAAAAACAATTGAACAAAATATGTTTAAAAAGTTACGGAACGATATAATTGTAATTCAGATTAGATTTACATGTACTGGTATTCAGAATATTTACGTTGTTTATCAATAATACGCTCTGTAAACAGCTAAACATTGCGCTCAAAATATTCTTTGATACTTCACGGTGCTCGCTGATTAAAAGTCAGGTTATATAGCTATAGAATCTCGATAAAAGTTCAACGTATCGTACAAATTTAATTTGTTTTAATCTAACTACAATGTCATTAAAACAGATTAAATGGGTTCTATAATATCCTGCAACCTCTCTGTAACCATTCTGAGCGTAAAAATTGAAAGTAAATATGATATACTTTAGTCTTTGGAAAATGGGAACCTCTCCTTAAACATTCTGAGCGAAATCCGCAAATATGGCGATTTTCACCCCCCTTTTCCATTATGAAAAACGCCATGGTGACAGAAAGTGAAGATATAATAACGTGTATGTATAACAAAACGGTGATATTCCAAGCATACAAATGGTATTTACGATTTCATAAGACTTTGACCGTTAATTTCACACCCCAAAATGACAGTGACTAATCGGGTAATGTACAATCAATAAATGACAATAATACAATGTTTTTGGAGAGTACACTGCATATCTTTTTAACAAATTATGTCAAATTATTATTTTTTATGAAAATGTAATTGCATTTTCAGACTAAATGATATAATATCAAATAGAGTTTCAAGTAAAAAATTGATATAGGCAAAAAGTTCAGTGTGTATTTGTTGTCCCCCGCGAAGTTCAACGTATCGTACAAATTTAATTTGTTTTAATATAACTACAATGTCATTAAGACAGATTAAATGGGTTCTATAATATCCTGAAAAATAAGTTCAACATACTATTGTAATATTGTATTTAGTGTTGATTTTTGTTACATACTCTGTAAAAGTTCAAGGCATCAGCCGTCGCACTATTACTGAAATTTATTTCACGAGATTTGCTAAAAGCTATGAGTTATATGTAGCTCTTTGCTACACAGATACAAAAAAAAATAAAAAAAAATCAGATTTACAAAATTTACAGATGATTACATAGTTAACACATACATACATACAAAAAAACAAACTATTTCTTGCAATAGAAGGAATTCAATAATCAATAGTTTGTGGAAGCCGATTATGGGGTAATTGAGAATTGTTTTCTCTGACATCCATGGTTTTATAGTACTTGTGTACTTAATGTGCTGATAAAAACTATATCGGCAATATTCGTGAATTATATGTAAACTGTAAATGAGGTAATAAAATAATTGTAGTATAACCAATTCGAATACCTACAAATCTAAAACTGATCATGGATCCGGAATTGTAATCCTCATTGTCTAAGTGGAATTCCTTCGATGTACATGGAGCTATACAACAACATATTAATGCACGAATGCGCGTTTATTAGAAAGATGAACTAGAGAAGTTCCGAAATGTCGTTCATGTAAACAAAATGCGTAGCAACGCTATTTTTTGGAGATTTTGTTGTAAATCATAGGAGAAACAGATTCTCCTTCAATTTACTCGTGAGTTATAGAATTTATCCAACCTCGATAGTTAAATTTTAGATTTTGAAAATCAAAAATTTACCTATCTCGGGTTCAAAAATTTCCTAACCCACCTGAAGGAGAATCTATGTATAAATATCGGCAAAAGAATACCGAAGCGTCAAAACAGTTGGAAATCCGTAAGATCGAAATCCAAACTTATGTCAGTTACCCTGACTTTCGACAAAGAGGATTACTGCTGTTACAAAAGCTTCTTAACCAGGGTTTATTAGGGATAAGTTGATGTCATCACTTAGGAAATGTTACGGTCGTCTCCACGAATTGATTGAACATTACAATGTTCCAATATCTAAGATGATGTTGGACCTCTTCCCACTGTCGTAACATTTCATGTGCCTCCGCTGATTTGTGACTTCCACCGGATTGACTTTCTTGAACTTCACGATGGGTGCCGTATACGGAACAGGAACTGCTTACCTTTCCTGAGCACCTGGGTTCACACCTGGTTTTTATAGGAGTTCGTGTTGTTCATTGTTTTTTTAGTTTTCTGTGTTTATTTGTTGTGCTTGTGGTTGTTCATTTGTCTTCCGGGTTTGTCTGTCCAATGGATTACGTTATTTTTATTGTTCCTTAGGTATATTTGTCCTTTTTATGAGAATGGAACATAAGAGACAAATGCCGCAAGGATACATGTATTTGAAAAAACATAAACTAAACAGATTTCGAACAATTCTTGTCACAGAAAGTAAAGCACTAGTTTACATAGTGAAATATAACAGTACATCCTAACAATAAATCTGTTTAATCATAGTGTTTTTCATAGACATGGCTATATACATGTCATTAAATTCTATAGTACAGTAATAAATTTTATGATACTGATTTGCTGCACAAGATTTGGACATTTAAGTGATTTAAGACTCATCAATTTTGCTCAAGGTAAAACATTTTGAATCTGAAACGTTGAAGAGCTTACTACAAAACGCCAAAATCACCAAAATGGTAAAGACAAAACAATGGTAAGGACAATGTTATGCACGATATCCTGGTGACAACGCGCATCCGTCGTGATCAAGCGACGGATCCCTGCTGTAAAACCAAGGTACTTTGACCAGAACGTGACCAGTAGTGCCTTGTTTTTATTGCAAGGAAATTGACCACAAAGGATCTTCGTAACGTCAAAATGCGCTTAGATCCGATATGGATAGAAACCGAGCGTGATATCCTCGGAGATTTGTAGAACACACGTAAAGGTATCGATTCTGTGGTAATAATCAATTCTCTGATACAAATTAAAACAATCTCTCCATAGTGTGTAAATTTGACAGCGCTAGAACTTGACTGTATTATGAGGGTACAAAATCAGCAGCTTTACATACATGTATGAACAAAAATGACAAATTCCTAATATTAATAGATTTTATTGAACAAAAATGGTTTATTAATTCGTGTGAAATGTTTCAGAAACTATATAAAATAAGAAAATTTGATGTTGAAGATTTTAACAAACAACAAAATGGATAGCAGTTAAGGTCAACAATAACATGACAAACTATTAACGCCATTTACTTTGCAGGCCCTAAGACAATTATTGTGAGGAGCATTTTGGCGTTGATTGAAATGGGAATTATTTTTAATATACGATCAACATTTTCAAAAGTTGATAGCTTTATGTGTAGGCAAAGAAAATAACGTTGAAGGATATATAATATGATATATTTTGTAATTTATTTAAAAATGATATACCAATTTTCCCGGGGCAAAAATAGATTGTTGACCTTTTATTTAGCATCTGCGAAAGATCAAATGCTATTTTCAGGGAATGAACAAATAAGTAATTAAGCTAAAAGTTCTTGAAGTAATGTATTTGCTAATTCTTCTTGCTTATTATTCCATAAATATTCAAACAGAAAACTAAAGTGCAATTATAGTGTAACATTTTGAATGCTAATTCCATTTTACAAGATATCTGATGAGCACAATCCTCTTTAATTAACAGTATTATAACAGCTAGAATTTGAAAGTAAAATTATCACCAGAAATAATGACTTCGAATCTTTATAATTATCTCTAATGAAGCTCTGGATTATTGGGGAATCAAAAGTCTTCCTAATGTAAATTAATGCAAAATTATAGATTATTACATTGTACGTTTTTTTGTCAGCTCAACGATAAGATAGCATCATACGAAATGACTTGCAAGTAGTGGTGAAGACAATTTAAATTTCAATACCTTTGTTGAATGTATTTGAACACTGCAAATGACATGTTTCAACAACATCAAGGAAACTCATTTTTGTGAATAAACATAATAACTAGCAGTTTTTATTGTTTTAACCATATGTGAAATAGAGAAAAATATGCTTAAACATCAGGTAAGAGTAGCAACAGAGAATATGTGAATAGTCTTGCCTTTGGGTTCGTCACTTAATTATGGCCTTTTTTCTAATTACTGTGTTGATAATTTGAAAAATCCATTAGAATTAAAATTAAGTTCAGTTTAGCTTCTTACGAAGAATATGCCAGTTGTTTAAAATCCTGATACGCCATATGTGTTTGAGTTTTAAGCAAATTTGAAATTTTTAAATGAATAAATATTGCCAGTATACCTGGCAAATAATATTTGATACGCTCATTTGTGTTTCCCCGAGTTAATCGCAATCGTAATTTAAATAGTTCAACAATTTTGTGTTTTCAAAACCGCGAATTTTGAGTGTCTAGTATTTTTGTGTGCGCAAAAGGAGTACAGTTTTGTTTGTTTTGCAGTCTTGAACATTCTTCATGCGACATGTTTGTAAGCAAGGTTTGAGAGAAAGTTTTTCATTGATTGTAGTTAAAACCAAAGTCATCATGAAAATGTCTTGTTCATAAATAAAACAGACCGTTTGCTGCTTCTTTCGTATCACACAGTCTTTTTTCAGAATACTTTTTCCAACACTCATTATTCACCTTGGATTTTCTTTAAATGTATTTTTAAATCAAAATTGTTCATTCGTTTATAATATATAAGCTTCATTTAAAAGTTTTTGTCTCAGACTTGATTTTTTTCTTACTGTATTTTTTCTTAAGTAATCATGGTAATAATATATATAATAAAGTCTTTTGTGGTGTTTGAACATATAAATCGATTGTTCTGTTATTCTGTAAGGCTTACCAGCCTAGTTAAATTATAAGAAAATCATAAAATAATACGGAATTTAGACGGTATTGTGGAAAAACGAAAACATAAAATTTGTTGCTTGCCGTTCTCATTTCGTACATAGATAAACCTTCTTCAGGAACATTTGTAACCAACATATTGCAAAGCTAAAAGTAATTAAGACCTTATAAAACCTAATGAGCAATAAAAGTAAACAGGCCTATAAATTAATCACCAAAATCCAGTTCAGATCATCTTTGCTTGAGAGAGTAGTTAAATAGAGAATCAAAATAGTTTATTGGTTTAAAATCCAAACATAAGGATTGTCAACAAAATATAACAAACAAGAACATAAACATGATAAAAGAAACAAACATATATAAAATAAACATACATGTATTAATAAACAAACAATCCAACCTTGGACCCATGCCTCGATCAAATTTCAATTGTATATAATAAAATGCTTTGATACCAATTTAGTATAAAGGAGTATCTATTAGACTAAATATAAAAAGCATGTCATATTTGTTCAATTAGAAACGATTTGAAACAATGAATGGGGGAGGTACAACAACAGGGACTCAGGGATATGTGCGACACCTACCTCATAAACATTTGATTAGGATCAAATTTGGACCAATGAAAAGGAGGATCTGCAGCAACAGGGACTCTGAGTATGAATCTGAAATGAACTAAAAATAATTCTTGATAACGATCTTAAGATTCTATTTTGCAATTAAAATTATGCAATTTAGTACTATCAAGTAATCTTAATATACCGCACTAGATTGTGAAAATCTACAAAAGTTTTGAACAAAGGAGATATAACAGCAGTTGATACAGCAGTTGTCAGATTTCATTAACATATTTGACTTTTATCAACTAACATTGCCCCAATCTTTTCTTAAAAAAAAATAAACATCCTTTTAAATCATAATATTCTTCGTGGTGACAGTGAAACCCTATCATGCTGTTGTCAGTGTATAGACTTTATAATCTGTTATCGCATTAGATATAACTACGGAAAAGGACTTATTGTCTATTCTTATCAGTCTTCGAGCATTAGTCGAATTTCGGTCAGAACAAATACAAAACAAAAACAAATACATTGTAACAAAAAATACATATAATAACGAGGAAATAAACGACAGGGCATACCAATCCAGTTTTAAATATGAAAATAAATTCAGAATAATTAGAATTTACATTTTGAATGTAAGATTTAAGATAGTCCGAGACTCCACTGTGGTATGGGATCTTTTTCTTAAGATGTTAATTCAGATATACTATATAATTAAAATAACAATCCAAAGATACTAATATTAGATATAGTAAATTTATACTATGCTGCATACGACGCATTTCACTTTATCCCAAAGTTCAATACCTATAAACTCATTGTATTATGGCTAACAATCGCAAACGTGACATACACTAATAAAAGATTTCTTCCGGTGGCATGATTAAAAGCAATCATATTAAAAAACAAAACCTCCTCTCACAAAAATTGGTATGAATTAAACAAAATGCAAACGCAAACACAAAAAGTCAGGATAGGCACAGGCTCTCAAAATTTGCGAGCTTAAACCGGCATTATTGGTACCCAAACCTCCCCTTTCTATCCTGTCTGTCAGGAGTTTATGAGCATATAATAATATCAAATGCAGATTATTACCTACAAGGTGGTTACGAGCTTAACCAGGTAAATCAAATTACAGAGAAGAAATGATACTGAATTTAAGTAAAAGTAGCATGGTCAAAATGTGCTCGTTAATACGACACGCACCTACAATAAGAAGAGAAAACACACTCCTTTCTGATACCATTGCCAAAATAAAAAAATAGAAAAATTAAATGTTTGAATGAATTCTTGTCATATTGTATATCTATGTCATGGGCCTTGCTTCTAGCTACATTTTATTTCTTAAATATAGGTCATTTATTACTTTTCAAGGAAATATCAATCAGACCTTCCTGCACATTTCAATATCTAAATCTTACAAGTCATCAGAAGAAATCGAGAAAAAAAACTAATTAGGTAAGAAAATGAGAAAACAAGGTAGCAGTTGACGAGTCGTATTACAAACGTCTTCATTGATTGACGTGCTTGTTAACAACTGTGAATTTTGTTTCAACTCTCGCTGGGTTATTTCCTGTTAATCTATTTTACTGTGGCAAAGGTGTCTGTTTTCTGTATATTTATCAATATTTCCCCATTAACACAATTACAATATTAAATTCTTTATGATGATATTTCAGATCCAATTTTCCGATATATATCGCGTTCTTGAAGACGGTAAATCGTATTCTTGGTTTATGAAGCGAAACATTTAATTTTACAGGAAAGGATGAGTGGGGCCAATATATTAAATTTTGATTCCGGATTTTTTCTTCGAAGCCTGCATTTTTGTTTTTTTTTATCGCAAGCAAGCGGACAGCCGTTTTCCAAAATGTTAAATTCCATGGAAAATAAAAACTATAATTCAGGGCGTTTTTATGCAAAAAGATTATTTGGAATCACGATTGTTTTTAATTCAATATATATAATATTACTTCTGAAATTATTTTGTGTCCATTATACTTACAATATTGACAATTATTATTCACGTCATTTGGTCAATTTTATTCTGAAGATATCTTTAGGTTTTTTTGTCAAATGAAATTTAAGTAAAAGCAACTTTTTTGGCGAAAAAATTGTTAGCACAATTCTGGTATTTACGATCACTAGCTCAGGTTCTTGTATTTCGGTACTAACCCGAAATTAATACTTTAAATTTACGGTTACAAAAATGTAGAATTTGTGAAAACTAAGGAGTATCTCCCTCGTGCATACTTGCAGCTCTGTCCTTATATAGTTTTGGCTTTACCCTTTTGACCACTTTGTTTTTTTATTTTATTTTGATCTTCAACGTTTTGGTTTTCAACATTTTAGATCTCCAGCACAACTGATGAGTTGTAAATCGACGAAATTTGCACATCTTGTGCATCAAAATTGGTATCAAAGAATTTATTATTAACTGCTGATGGACTCCAAAGCCACGAGGATATCCCCAGCTCAGTTACTAGTATTTCGATACTAGTCCGAAATTGATACGTTTAATCTACTGTTACAAAAATCTAAACTTGGAGAAAACTAACGAGTACATGTAGCTCTGTCCTTAGATGGTTTTGGCTTTACTCTTTTGGTCATTCTTCCAGCTTTTGATTATTGTTTTGGTTTGCAACATATTAGACCATGAGCACAACAAATGAGTCATAAATCGACGAAATTAGCACATCCTGTGCATCAAAATTGGTATCAAAGATGTCATTATCATCATTGAAAAGACCAGTACAATGTACAAACATGACAAAAGAAAGAAAAATGACAACTAAGAACTGACAATTACCGTAGTGGGACAAAAAACTACTTGATACTCCAAAGCTTATGGGTTCTTTTATTTTGTTAGGGATTTGTGTTCCTAATTTGAATTCGTAGGAGGTTTTTATCTATATTTTATGTCATCTGGATTTGAGCCTTAACATCCTAACCTACTTTAGCTCAAAATTTTAACATTGAAAATTACAAAATTACGACATTTAAAAAATCAAAATTCTAACTTTTAAAAACTTGAAATTTCTATCTTTAAAAAATTAAAATTTTGACTTCTTAGAACTCAAAATTTCGACTTATATACATTGTACATGTGTACATGTACACTACAAATGAACGGAGGATGCTAAAGGGTGCAAATCAATTGAATTACATGTAGTTCATATTTATAGCTTTACAGTTCTTCTGTTTATACTAAACTCAATCATTATTATTTTTGCCAAATGTACCATTCTCTTTTAGAAACAACACTAGATGACGAAGTCAAGTGTTAAATAAAATTAAAATTTCGACTGATAAAAAGTCGAAATTTTTAGTTTACAAGTATTGGAGTCGATATTTTGACTTTTTAAATTTAGAAGTCTAAATTTCGAGTAAAGAAATGTCGATAATTCCAAAAGTCCAGTTTTTAGATTTTAAAATGAAAAATAGCAACTTTTTTCAAGTCGGAATTTTGATTTTTTTTATGTCGAAATTTCGCAATTTTCAATGTCATAATTTTGAGTTAAAATCAAAATTTCGACATAAAAAATGTCAAACTTTTGTGTTTGAGAATGTTTGTCGTTCCTAATTATTTTTTTTTATATTTCCATAATACGCTTTCGTACTTGAAAAAAAACAAATTGAAGACTTAAAACAAGACTTTTGTGTTGTATTGTAATAATGTAGATGGCGTTATATAGAAAAATAATTGATGAAGGTATAAAAGTAACTGGCATGTTTTTTGATATAAGTAATTTCTATTAATTAGAAATTATCTAGTAAAGGGCGTATATTGGGTCTATTTAATACATCAAAAAAGAAAAATCAATGATTATAATAATACTAACGTCATTGTATGTAAATATCAAATACAAATGACAAATCAAAGAATTTTCAATTTCCTAAGTGTTTACTAGACTTAACACGTCCGACAACATACGATTCATCATCATTTGCCAGTTAAGTCAGGTTAAAAAAATCTTATACAGTTTCCTAAATGATAAAAAACAGCTTGTTTGTGTTCGAACTATAACATGTTTAGGATATGTGGTTACTTTTAGTACTTACATTTTTAAAAACCGTGATTTCTGTTAAAATAAATGGCGATATTTCACGTTTACGTATAATTTATACTAATTAACAAAAGAAACGATACAAACATTTTTTAAAAATATTTTCTTAAGTTAAAAGCATAAAAAATGTTTATTATCATTAGCCTTAATGTTTAAGTGAAGCGCGTTAGTCTTATAAAATGAAGCTTAAGAATAAAATGCGGCTCCGGCGCGGAAAAACGTGGAAAATCATGTCCTTCCTATAAGCGAGTTCTTCATTATCAAATTTAGGTCATTAACTGTGTTGTTATCAAATGTAAACAATATGCCATTCTAAAAATTAGAAATTTCACAAGAACGTCGATGCTACATACCCCTCAGTCAAAATGATCATAAGCGAGCGGTGGGTATGATTCAGGCAGCATGACAAACCAGGCCATTGCAAACCATTTAAGTGTCCCCAGAATCACCATATCAAGAGTAATGGTTCGTCTTTGACAGACAGGTCTGACAAAATTAATGATACATCCCGTAGCGACTGGCCACTTGTAACTTCACAACATCAAGACAAACAAATACGCCTCATTCATCTTCGAAACCGAATGCTAACGGCCGATGACACTGCCGAAAAAACTCCTGGTCGAAGAAACGCCAGAATGTCTGAACAGACCGTCCGAAGGAGACTCTTGAGTTAGGCGCCTCGTGGTAGGATCAATATTAAAACAGAACCATAGATCTGCGCGAATGGCCTGCGCTCGTCGTTGGGAGCTCCATACGTTTACATGGCAGCACATTCTCTTTAGTGATTAATCCCGGCTTCCCTTCGTTTCAACGGTGGAAGGTATTGGGTGGATAGAACGCGTGAGGACCGTTTCGTGAGGAACGTTTCACGGACCCTTTTTTGTAAGAGACTGACCGTTTTGAAGGCGGAAGTGTTATTGTGTGGGATGAAATTTGCTATGATTGTCGCGTTCAAGTAAAGATTTTTCACATTACATTTAATGTCGTGAAATACGGAGACAAAAAACAACGCAAGATATCACGTGGTTCCTATATGTCAAGACTTTATTGACCAAAACCACATCCGTGTTCTTCCTTGGCCGGAATTATCACCGGATCTGTCATCAATTGAACATTTATCGGATGAACTTGGTAAGCGTGTTCGTCACCGACAAAATCCATCGGAAACACCCCAGGAGCTGTGTGACGTACTGGTACACGGGCGCGAGTGGAACAACATCCCACAAGCCTTCATCCAAAGACGTATTGGATCCCTATGTGTCGGCAATCTTTAAGGCAAGAGGTGGCCATGTCCGCAAACTTCCTCATCACAAAATGTCTGTCCATCCATGTTAAGGTCTTATAATGATTTTGAGACATTATATTGATGTTCTTTGAATTGTTATACTTATGTGAATCTAATTCATACACTTTTTGTTAATTTGTTGTCGCTGTTTAAAAACTATTGAGCAGCAAAACCTTAATAGGTAATGGGTGCATTTTGCATTTATAAATTAATTAAAAAAATATATACGATTTATGCGAAACCAAGCGATTATTAAATAAAATTTTTTACAAGGCGTTTTAAGCACCAACGGGTAGGGATTGATAACAGAAAGACATGGTTTACGGTAAACGGGTTTAACACCACTACTCTTAAGTGTCTGTACCGGGTCAGACTATCTTGAACCTCTATATCTCTTTTGATTGCGCTCTTTTATGGTATTTTCTCCATTTTATAATTTAATTATAAATGTGAACTGACGATGAACAAAATCTCATCCAATATGGATATTTACAATATCTATATTACGTTGTGGTATCGTCAAGTATTAATATATTACAATTACTATATTATATATGGGTTATAATACTGACTTGCCGTGAAAAGCCATCTACAATGTACGTATCTTTGATATAGGTAGGCTTGTCTTTTGACGCAAAACAATATATCAAATTTTACAATGTACACCCACTTATATATATTTTCCCATATTGAGTAGCTGAAGAATCGGATCAGTTTAATTGTACAATAAGAATGGAGGTGTAACAATTAATTGTCTTTCGTTGATCGAATAAGCATTAAACTTTTTCAGCCTTTTGTGTACGCATACTGATCATGAGTAGTTAACGTTAAATTTTGTAGGTACATCACTAGGCGGAAACGTCAATTGTAAACATTGTACAGTACAGTCAGAGTGGAACTGTGACCTCTCCTGCATTTTGCAGGGAAGTGGAAACCTGTGGACATTTAGAATCCAATCAGGATGTAGGATGGCCCTCAAAATTAGTGGACACCACTCAAATTGCAGGATTTTGAGTGGACATTTTGATCATAATCATTATATTTGAAAAATTCATTATTAATACACTGGTTGTTAAGAAAACAGACATGTTTATTAGAATCATAAATATGTGGTTAATGGGTTAATCCTTTCCACTGGTTTCCAATAAGTTGAAAGAAAAACCAATCGTCTAATCGTTTTTGGGTATAATCAATTTTGATTGGGGAAGGAAACCTAAGGAATTTGAGTGGTGTCCAATTTTGGACTATGGAAAATCACAATGTCACACTGACCATACAGTAGGTGGTACCCAAAGTTTAGATAGATGGGTTATAAATATATTGGTTAACCAGTTCTTAAATAACTTCCTGAAAAATAACTGCAAGTTTTTTTTACATTGTTTTGGTCTAGGAAAACCTTCACAGTGATTCAATTCAAAAATATAATCACGCTAAAAAGGAATAAGTCACAAATCAGAATTGCGCAACCATACATCATAAATTTAGACTTCAGACACATGAAAGACAACAGAAACGGAAGCAAGCTTCTTTGTCGTATGAAAAATCACACTACACAGACAGATATCTCATAACTTTGCATTTAGAAAATATTGCCTATGACTATTAGTGATGACGATTTTGACTTTATGATAAAGAAAAACAATGAAAGCGACGTGCCTTCCATTTGACGTTTATGTAAAAATAATGTTTCCGCCATGCCCTTTCTTATCAATTTGAATGTAATTGTGCTTTATTTTTTGGCAAGTTGAGATTTTTTTCACAAAGAATCAACATTAAATTATCTTTGACACTCCTGTACTTGAAAACACTTTTAAAAGCACCAATATATCAACGACATTTTATTAAATGATATCAAAATATGCAAAAAACATTAATCATAAAGTCAGAGATAAATGTAAAATTTATATCAGGAAGTTGTCTTGAAATGATAATGTACCGACAAAAAATAAATAATCGTTGGAGATATATATAATGTCTATGTCTGATATATTATAAGACCAATCAAAATGTTTACAATTACAGGAATAGCGATATTGCATTTTTATTTTTATTTTGTAAAACCACTACTGACAAATATGCCAAAATGTAAAAAGAAATAAATCAAATGTTTTTGAAATTGCTATTTCTTATTAGCACATTATGCATGCCATTATCAACGAACAAATGTTTTTGAAATTGATATTTCCTATTAGCACATTTACGCATACCATTATTAACGGACAAAAACCTTTGTTCAAATGTTTAAAGGCAAAAGGAGAATCGTAATAGGAGACCTTGGTAATGCCACTTTCAGGTATCCTTACCATTTTAATTTAGTAAGAGAAAAAGGAATGACAAGAAGAAGTGCAATGTTTTTACAAGAATAAAACTACATTGAGCTTTTTTATGTATCGCAAATGCATGGTGAATGGGGTTTTTAAGTCACTTAGCATCTGAAAATGTACAGTCTGAAGAGTCATCAAAAAGTTCATGAAAATGTTTTGGTGATGTGAACAAAAATTTGTTCTCCTTACATAATGTGTTATTATCTAGCAAAAACTCATTATATACACAAAATATAATGCGTTACCTTTTACATGTAATATATATACAAAAACAGTTGTCATTTACTTACATGTGGCGTTACGTTTCATCATTATGCAAAATATATTCTTTTAAATTGAAAGTAACATAAAAAAACCTAATTTTGGAAAATTGAGATATAAAATAGAAGAAATAGATTAATTTACTATACTAGTAAGATGTTTAAAGATTTATGTTGATAATAGTGTATCTTAAATTACAAAATTTATGGCTTTGAACAACCTGATAATGTGGTGGGTATATTTATGAGAAGAATATTACCGAACTCAGTGGGCGTACATTTGTAGTTTATAAAGGTTATTATTAATTTGTTTTAAACACCAGACATTTATCGATTTAAACCATACTGACCAAACTAATATTATCCATCTAAAGATATCGTTTAATACGTGTTAAACTAGAGTTGAGACCCCTTTGTTTTAAACAGAGTCTGACACATTTAAACAATAACTTGTTTATGTAAACAATTCATATATCTTTTTGTAGCACACGCATTGTATACAAAACATGATACTTACTTTTGAAGCGGACATGAGCTTGTTTTTGGGGATAAGTTTTGACTTCTATATTTTTTTTAATATCATATCAAAATGTTCTCGTCCTGATATGCATTAAAAGATTGCGACTGGACGTTAAAAAATCATCCATCCATCTACATAGTACATTGATACTATTTTCTCTTATCAATTTAATAAACGAATGTTAGCTGGTAAAATATTCATATACAATCACTTGTTATCTACATTGGTAAGTGTTTTGTCATTGATAAGAAATCAAACCCCTTCATTTTAATATCCGAGATACAAAACCAAATAACTCCAATCAATGGTGAAAAGGTTTATGTGTCATGTGTGCAACGCTTGACTCTTCATATTGAATAACGTTCTTAAAGGTCAAAAAGCCTATTTCATTCCAAGAAATTTTCTTTGAAATTCTTTTTAAGAAATGATATCACGTGACCTTTCATACAGTGTTCTTGTTATATGTTCAAATTGGATTCTAACAATGGAACGAAAGACAATCAAAGAAGACTAGTTGCGACAAACAAGTCTTGATAAAAGGACATATTGCGTGCATTATATAAAAGCGAAAAGATACTCGGTAAAAACCTAATGAAAACTAGGTATCATGTCGTATATTTGTAACAGCCAAACAAATGCTCCTTACTCCAAATATAAAACCTGGTATTATTAAAATTTGAGATTTAATTCTATTGATATGTTTGCCAATCTCGATATAATTTTATTTTTATTTTTTTTTTTTACCTTTGTTAGCTTTACATTTTTCGTCTTGTCTTTTTTATGAAAATTAAAGCATACAGGACTTGCTTCAATTGAATCACTTTATTAAACATTCTATATATATACATATATATCTTTATTCTCATCACCATATAAATAGGTACAGAGAAATAGAGAGACATAACAACAAATGTAAACAATATATACAAAAGTAGTTTGGTATGACATAAGTTAGTCAGGAGGACTCACTCTTTTGTTAATAATGGCTATAAATTTACACAAATGTAGAAGATTTTGTTTATTTTTGGATGACATTATTTCTTTAAAGCATAAAATATTCGGCCTTCTGAACAATGTTTTCTTAACATACAATTTTCTTTCTTCTGCCAAAAGAGAACACTTTAAAATGTAGTGATGTTCATCCCCAATACCGCAATAACATAAATCAATCGGCTAATAAATGTATTCCTAGGCGTGGCCAATATTCTGTGTGTTCCGCATACATGTACCTCGGCAACTGATTTCTTGATGAAAAATAGGTAGATATATTTTTTTTACACATCTGTACATTTCAAATAACAATTAGCTTTGTCAACATTGATCAAACTGTAAGAAACAAATCTTGATTATATTCAGCCAAGTCACACATGTTTGTAATGACGTCATATTTGACGTAAATTTCAATGAATTGCACATACAAAATAAAAAATAATTATCTTTATTGTCATATAAACATATTTAGTTTGTGATAGAACAAAACAAAACATAATATTGCAAAGAAATAACAAATCTAGACAAAATGAACACACGGAAAAAATTAGGAGGTGTTTTTCATCATACAGCAAATGGCACCGTTTACATATTCTATCCTTTCTAGAAATTTTATAATAGCGACCTTTTTCTGTATCTAAGTCATGGTCACTAATTCTCAACTTAGGGAAGCATTTTCTTATAGAAAAGTCATTGGAAGTCAAATAAAATTCTCTATCCAAGCTAAGTTTTAAATTTTTATAAAGTAACAGTTTACTATTTTCATCATAGCTATTTATTTTATTTTCAAAAATATTGGAAAATACCCTCTCATAAATTATTTGAGGTATTTCCGTTGCGGAAAAAAAGAAATACTTATTAACACTATTGAAAACAAAATGCAAAATAATATTTTTCACTTTGATTTTAAAGAAACCGTTCAGACACTGTCGAAAAACGACTTTAAGTTTAAAAAAGTACACACTGTATAAAATAGCTCACACCAATTGTACATGAACCTGTGTCATGTGAATATTTATCAATAATCAACAAAATTCAAAATAGATAGTAGAAATTATTATACCTCATGATCAGTATGTTTTTTTCTATATAAAAATCAAGACATTAGTTTTACTATATATTTGTTACAGGTGATTAGTTTTCAAAACTTATTACCGGTAAATAGTGACCGATTATTAGTACTGGGAACTATTTACCGGTTAAGTGTTTCGGTATAATAAAACAGTTATTTAACAGTTATTTCGGGATATAGCCATTTTATTTGTCCCCTCGACAAATTGACCTTTTCCCTCCGCTACGGATCGGGAAAATAGTCAATGTCTCGGGACAAATAAAATGGCAACAATGTATATCCGACAATACTGTTAAATAACTGTATGATACTACAACATTCATTGAAAATACAGTGTATTTGTCACATAAAATTATATTGAACTCTGCACACCACTACTTTATACGCAATCATGTTGCGTTGACTTATCAAAGATCTATTGAAAAAGTGTTTACCAAATGTTATTCGTTGTGGAGAATTGTATATTTTTCTCTAATCAATTCGTACATGTATAAAGAGATGTATTTTCATGTTGAGATTTTAGAATTGCATTGTTTACCAATCAACGTATAGAAGATTCACGTTACTAGATTTTAATTTACGAAACATCATAAAACGGATCTAATGATTTTAGTTCATTTATATAAATGTTCTAACATAGTTAGACCAATAAACTCTTTTTTTATTTTTATTTTATATCTTTAACATGTTTAATGTATACATGGTTTCAGGATTTTGTTTTTATCTAATTAGAAAAAAAAACGGTGGAAATAGTATACAGCTCATAAGGAAAAAACATGACAAAGGTTAACAAAAGGTTTCTGCTTCGGTATAATTAAAATTGTACTTTCTGACACTATATACTTTTGTATAGGACAACTTGTCATTACAGGAATTTCCTGGTTCATATCTAAGAAAAGAGTAATTTTCTGTTTCATATGTCACAAAATGAGAATTAACGATATAATATGAAACCTTTGGCTCGTTAAGAGTAGTAAATGATGAACATAGCCAAATTTAGTACAAAATGTGTTATACGTTATATGTCTTGCCATTTTCTATGGACTGGATACGATACCTTCTTGTATATGATATCAGGTACATTTTGTATGCTGGTGACCAATTAAAACTTTTGGAAACTCAAAGACAAATAATCAAAACATTGGTGAGCAGGGGAAGAAAAGAAAAAAAAGAAAACAGAGAAGCAAACTCGAGGAGTTAAAATTCTACTTTTTTATTCTTGTCTTTGTTGACGCAATGGCAAGTTGGGTCAAATATACCCCCTTTCCTTTTTGAACTTACAGCCCAACAGGAAACCGACCCGGAGTGAGTGGTAAATGCACAAATTGTGAAATAAATCCAAATATTATATGAGTCCACGTGATTTTCAAGGCAATTTCGTAAACTGTATATGATCATGACGATGTAGGTCAATTAGAAAAAAGGAAATGCAAAGAAAAATATTTAAAAATTCTAAAAAGCCGCCACCTTCTTGATAATCATAATGTATGTTTTTTATATAGAATAGAGAATGAAACGGGGAATGTGTCAAAGATACAACCCGACCAAAGAGCAGAAAACAGCCCAAGGCTACCAATGGGTCTTCAACGCAGCGAGAAAATCCCGCATCCGGAAGCGGGATTCAGCTGGCCCCTAAACAATACGGTATACTAGTTCAGCAAACTGGACGGCACACTAAACTCCGACACATGAAAATGAATCAAAATTTAGAAAATACACAAGACTAACAAAGGCTAGAGGTTCCTGACTTGGGACAGGAGTAAAAATGCGGCGGGGTTAAACATGTTTTGTGAGATCTCAACCTCCCTCTATACCTCTAGCCAATGTAGAATAAACAAACACACAGCGATACACACAGTAAAACTCAGTTCAAAAGATGTCCGAGTCCGATGTTGAAAAAGGTAACAGAAGAAACTAAGCAAAATGACAATGATTCAATATATATTGACAAAGGACTACTAGCAGTTACTTACTGGAGCAAATTTAACTATAACATAATATTTATAGTATGTTTTATACACCAGAGTGTCAGGATAGATAAGGGGAAGGTTTGGCGACCCATGAAACCGGTTTAACACCACCACTGTTAAGTGTCTGTAGTAAGTCAGACTATCCTGATTTTGTGTTGTTGTTTTTGTTTGTGTTTTGTGCTCTTTCATGTTGTTTTCTGTCCGGGGTTCTGTCTGCTGGGTGAAGTTGATTGACCAGTTTGTCATTGATGACCTTACCTGTTATCCATTTGTTGGTTGTTTACATAAATATAATTACACAAAAAGTACAAATATTCCAGACCTTGCACTTTCAGATTCAAAGATACATTTGTGTACATACATTGTACATATACTTCAGATGAACTTTTTTAAATTCCAGATAAATAACACATTTACATTCAAAGATACTTTAGATGAAAATCTAGACTCCCAATATAACACCAGGTAATATTAAAAACTTAGATTTATTCTCATTGATATGTTTTATTTTCAATCTCTAGAGAAATTTTTTATTTTGAACTCTTTTTGCCTGATTCGCCTGGGCGCGATTGTCTTGCAACTGGAGCACATAGTGCTGATACCTAACGAATTTCAAAAAAGCTTTATTCGGGTATACAGTATAACCATTTATGAGATATTTTATATTAGATGTTGTGATGCATAAATCGTGAACTGCTTATCTATAGTTGTACATAGTCAATACATGATTTTCAAAGGACTGATTTTGTTCAATTGTCAATGACTGTAGTTTCTTCACGCGTATGTTTACTTCAGGTCTCCTGATATTGTAGACATATAACTCAATCTTTGTCCACGAAACAAATAATTAAATGAATGTCACTGTAATTGATAGTTATATTTACCCACCAGGGCAAGGATATGGCAATCAAATCAAATTAAAGAGATCAACGAACGGTTATAAAACGTGTATGAACTGCCACGTTTATTTCTATTGCTGTTTTTTGACGTAAGTTAAAAAAATAAATTCAAAGTACTAAATCCGTTTTAAACCATACAGAAAGTATACGTACATAGCTATCAATAATATTTCATTGCAATTTTGATGGTATTCTTGTTTTCGAATCTCCAATTCCCTTCATCCATATGCAAATTAATGTTCCTTGACTTACCTGAAATAGGACCCCCCTTTTTTTCTAGACTGCTGAATCAAAATACAATTCCAAATCCTTATAGAATTCAAAATCAAGTAATTCTAGTGACAGGCATGAAATGAATCTTGGAGAAATTTTACAGATTTTACCGATTGTAAGAGGCTATGGGAAATGATTTGCTGAATGCATTCTTTAACCAAAATAAACGAATTTAGCGACATTTGAGGTGACCACCGTTCTTTCGAACGTGTGGCCACATATATGAATATGGATGAAAGATGCAAAACAGAACAATATATTCAAATTTTGTAATTTTAAAAGCATATAATGGTAAAAAAACTCTCATTCCATATGGAAATAAATCATTTTCTAATATTTTATGTAATATACCTAATAATTTGAATCATTTTTGTTATATGTAAAACGAACCGGTGGCATCAGATAATTTCTTTGAAGTGGATTGTACGATCGAGTTAAAAAAATATTATATAACTTAATCAAATGCCCAATGCACTATTAAATATTTAAAAGTATCACACAGAGATTAAGTCGATTCTCACGAGACTATATTGGATTTTTAATAGATTGATGTAATTCAGTTTTAACATATAACAGCAGTACTTAGTGTGTTTTTTTTAGTATATTACCATTACTAAAGAGAACATGGCCTTTCATGCAAAAATAATTGGGAAAAAAAGGTGGCACGTCGATCACGTTGCATACAGTTAAATGAACTCAATTATTTGTGTAAAAAAACGTGATTATTTTCCTGATATAATTACGACATAGCACAAGTTAATGCCTGTTTTCGGTAAAGAATGTAACGTTCATGACGTTATTTGACTGGAAAATCAATTCAGTAATTTGCTTGGTGACAACAGAGTATTTACTGCGGAAGTAATTGCAAGCAACATGCTTACTTGATAGCTTGTTTGTCACTCTCTCTTTCTATTATATTTTAATAATTTGGGTTTGTGGAATTACTTTCGGAAAGAAAAATTAAATATTGTGTTAATATAGACTCGTGTCTTTGATTCATTCATTAACAACCATTTCTTTTACAGCGACTTTAAGTATGAAGAAAATTATGAAAGATCCACTCAATCTTTTGTAAATTTTAAGTCCAAGAAAATTTGAGCTCCAAGTTGTTTGATGTATTATATTGGTATATTCTCCTTATACAATGTACAGTGTACATCCATATCAGTGTGTTTCCGTTTGAAAGCTACAACGTATTCAGGGGAGCCATGAAACTGAATTTGAAAGTGTGCACCATGTGGTTATTTCGAATAGACTGAAAAAAAAATTACTGCCAATTCTTATAATTTAATTCAAACGTTGTTTTGACATCTAGAACGTCGGAATTCCCTTTGATGACGTCATAGTAGAAAAGAAGAATTTAGTCTACGATATGATAGACGAAATAAAATTGATCAATTAAATGATTCATTACATTCAATATTAAATTATTGTATAATAAATATCCTATCAGACCAATTTTGATCCAAAAGATATTCTTATTTTTACGGCTATCAGTTGTGCCGAGACAGAAAAGGTTGAAAACTGAAACAGTTTCCCCCCCCCCAAAAAAAAAAAAAAAAAAAAAAAAACGAAGAAGAGCAGATTGCTAGGCCGAAATTACTGAAACGGTAACGCCATACTCATTTAAGGACAGGGAAATGCACTTTCGTAAAATTGATTTTAAATTTGGACTTTCATGCTACTATCAAAATACTATCATATTAGCGGAAACTTGGGGTCGTTTAGAAGAGGCGATAATAATGTAATTTAAATGTTATTTATTGTACAGAACGAATATTACTTAACTGCTGTAAGTATATAATAAATTGTGATAATAGCTATTTCCCACTTGCGGTTATTGGAGTTGTCTACCATATGCACGAGTTATCTTTCCTGATAGAAGGTATCTTGTATTTAACATGAAGTACAAAAATTACTTTTAAGTTTTTCTGAACTAGGGAAGACCTTCATCAGACATCGAAACATGCGGGAAAATATATCCAAAAACATATCATTATTGTGTATGGAGGATATTGTTGGGAAAAATAAATATTTTGCAGAAAAATGACAATTTGTACATTGATGTTTATAGAAGTCACCTTCTCCAAGGAGCAGAGAACTTCGTGAATAGGAGACAACTCACATGTAACGTTGTTTATTTATGGGCAAAATTGCTGTTATTACTACTAAATATGTAATAAATACACGTATTTACATCAAAGAATATTATCTCCTGTCGTATATAGTAACTTGTTACATGAATATAATTAAGAAATATTTCTCAGTAAATACTTTAAAAAATCAAACGGAAACAATTTAAGATAATTATGTATGATTGTAATACAGTTGTAAATATCTTAAAAAAATTAACTGACTACAACGGTAAAACTCTATAATTAGAGACAGAATAAGCACTTGTAATTTTATTTGATGAATTTCTACTTGTCCATTTCTAGTGTATATATAACGCCAACACTATTTTATTCCTTCTGACATAAGGCTATCAATGTGATTAGAATAAAAAATAATCATTACCGGTGACAAATAAGATGATCACTTCTGACAGTCCACTATAACATAACTCTGTTTTTGTCTGGAAGTGTCAGTCGTCCACAAAAGAGTGGAGTGTGTGGTCTGGTTTTATTTTGTTCGACTTAAAACGGTTACTGGTATCTCATGTTCTCAAACCCGCTTTTTGGATATAATTATTCAAGCGATTTATTTACAGAAGCAAAACATTTAAGGGCAGAGAATTAATTTTGAATTCGAAAAAAAAACAATGATAAATGTTGGACAAATTTACCAGTTTTAAATATATATATAGGAGTAAAAAAAAATCCTGCAAAAAGTCACTTTAGTGACATACATGTACAAAATTTATTTATCACGAAGTTAACATACGTGCTGTTTAATATCCACTATTTCGTAAAGAATTGGTTGCATTCCTGCGAAATATTTTACTACGAGACGGCATTGCGTTGTACAGCTGATTTGAAAATCGTGAACAGCACGTGCTATTTAGAACCTTTTTTTTGGTAAACGTCGTTCTCCACCAATAAAATTTAACTTCGGCACGCGAGTTTACATTTGCAGCTATATTTTGCTCGATAATATAGCCAATGGCAATACGATGAAAGACCGTGTGACTCAGAAGAATCTCGGATTAAAATTGACGGCATGTGGTCTTAAATTGAAACTTCAGTGATTTTTTTTTAATTAAACTATAAGATTAAATTCGCATTTATGAAAACACCGCTGGCTCTTCCGGTTGATTGTCTTATTATTCATTTGTGTTTTCAGTAGCTTTTAGCTGTCTGAAAATAGTTTAATTTGTTTTTATCCATTCAGCAGACAAGTTGTCTCTACAGCGTATCATTTACTATCCGAAATCTGTATAATTATTAACAATACGTGCTACTCTGTTTTTTTAAGCTTAATTAAGATTTTAAAATTTTAAAATTAATGGCTTAAAGTAGTTTTTCTTACTATTAAGCCGTAAAAATGCGGTTAATTAAGCTTCAAAGATCCAGTTGTAGCCTTGTTAAATATTTAATGTTATGGATAATTTTTAACATTTTTTTTTTCAAGAAGTAATAAAGTAATACTGTATGTTTGTTTGTTTCTATTAGCCGACAATCGAACCCACTTGCCCTTTATAAGAACTTTTGAAATTTCTAATGGAAGATCTATTGATTTACCACATGAAGTTCTCGAACATATTAATTACGTTCTCTGACCAATTGAAGTTCCACTATTTAGATGCCTTTACAGCAAACCAGGTCATGATTCGACCATTTTTATGTAATGTTTTTATTTCATTCAGAATCCAAACTATTGGAATACAAGTTATATCAACCTAAACAACGTCCTCTCCTTATGTTGGTTACAAATGTTATTTGCAACAATACACTTTAAAACTTCCCTTCTGTTTTAAAAAAGCCACTAGATGTATTTGATTTGTGTTAGTAATGGTTGAGATGAAACATAATTAGTCCATAAAATTAACTCTTCAGTTACTCGAACATGCGAAACCATTAAAAATGCATTTTTATGATTAAACTTTATTTATTTTGTTATGCAAAATTTCTGTCTATCATGGTACGTGTTTTTTCATTATTTAATTTCCGCCATATGAACATGCATCTTTTTCTTGATATGACAATAATGGAAAATTCTGCGCTACATTGTAGGCGACTTTTCAGAAAGAGTAGCAATATTCGTAAACCATTGACAAGAAAACGATGGTCACTGGTTACGAACATTGTTTCTGCTTTTATTTTGATTCTAGATGAACATGTACAATGTACCTGACTAGCAATCTATCATAACATTCTCTGTTAAGATAATTTGAAAAGTAAGTAATCACATAAATGTAGTCAAGTGTAAAAAGTAAAAATTTTAAAGTGAAGATATTACTACATATGTGTATTATTCATAAATTATAATTTTAAATTCAAAAGATCTTGGTAATATAATGTTTATTTTGCCTTTCTTCTTCAAATATATTACTTCGTTCATCAATCGTTCAAAAAGAGAAAAAAATAAATATTCCGTTGCGGGGAACTTGGTCTAGATATATTTGTTTGATATAAAGATACACGAGCATGGCGAATTTTCTAATAAATCAACATCACATGAAGTAAGATGTACATGATCAACGATTCGTGCTAACAGTCAGAGGCAAATAGCGTTTTTATGGAGGGAAAAGTATATTATATATGGTTCGTGATTGATTCACTTCAACAATTTTTTAACTTGATGATACCATTTCATGCATTTATTGTCACGTATAATTTTCTTAATGTGGAATATTAGAAAAGTTAATTTAGCAATGTTTGCAATAACTCGATAGTACATTTTAACTGATAACTGAAAAATTGTTCTTTTTTTGAAAATTTATTGAAGCATATTACATTTCTCTTAGATATTAGATTTCATCGTCTACTATATAAGATATTACATCAAACTTTTAGTTTTTGTCCCATGTAAATGTATTGGAGAAAATGATTTATAAATAATTATAAACAACTCTAACTCATCATTTTAAGTCCACTATGATCTGTTTTTAGTGGGAGATCGTTGCACGTGTATCGATCTCCCATTGTTGTGACGTCCAATCAGAATTCTTTTGTCATTGCCTTTTGACAAGTCAGGCGTAAAGTTATTTAACTTCGTCTAATGTGCCCAATGAATTTACCTAGATACAGGAAACCTCAAAATCGAGTAATTACGGAAGATATAAGTAATTATTTTCGTTAAAAAGTGAAGAACTGGAAAATGTTCAACTCGTAATTCAGCGTATTTCTCCTCATCTCGTCATTTTCACTAGGGATAGACGTGAATTTTAAAAACTCGTTGAAGACTTTCTAGTCTTATCTTTTAACTCGTGTAAGAACCTATTAATCTTAATCAACGGAAGTAGCGATATTCAGGGATAAAGTGAAGAATAAGAACTAGATTCTGGTTCAACCAGCAATGCTGGTAGAAATATTCATTCCAGAATTGTTACCAGAATTTTCCAGCATTGCAGATATTCAGTTCTAATGTTAGTTTGTAAAATTGTACCGGTTAAAGAAAATGTTTTGAATATGATAATAGACACGGTGTTGCCTTTTATAGTACATTTTATAGCCCAGAGTGTCAGGATAGGTAACGGGGAGGTTTTGGTACTTTTAAAACCGATTTGACGCTACTACTGATAAGAGTGTGTATAAAATAAGACTATCCTGACTCTTTATGTTTATGTTTGTGTGCTTTTTATATAATTTTTTTCGGGGTGTCTGTCAGTTGGGCGGCATTGATTGATTACATGTAGTATGTCATTTGTTGACCTTTCTTTTTATCTTTTTGTTTACTGATAATGAGTTAATTTCAGAGCAAACATTGTACCATACTTATAATCTGAAAACAAGAGTTTATTATGAATAAATACTTTAATACCAATATCGATGCGCAAAATATGCACATTTGGTCGATTTACGATTCACCAGTTGCGCTCAAGGACTAAAATGTTGAAAACCAAAATAATCCAAAACGTTGAAAATCAAAGTCAAAAATGCCAAAATGATCAAATGGGATAAAGCCAAAATCATCTAAGGACAGAGCTACGCTCGAGGGAGATACCCTTTGGTTTTCACAAATTTTACAATTTTGTAACACTCAATTTCGGGCTAGTATCGAAATACTAGCAACTAAGCTGGTGATACTCTCGGACACTTGGAGTTCACCAACAGTGGCATCGACTCAGTGGTAATAATAAAAATTCTTTGATACCAATTTTGATGCACAAGATGTACACAGTTCGTTGATTTACGACAGATCAGTTGTGCGCAAGGCCTAAAATTTTGAAAACAAAACAATCTGAAAGTCAAAAATGCCAAAAATGACCAAAATGGGTAAATCAATTTAAAAAAAGAGATCAAAATAAAAATTACAACAATGGGGACTGAATACACGAATTTAAATGAGAAATTTTATAATGTATTACATTTACAGCGATTGAGAAAATGGAAATCGTAATCCTTTATTTAAATTATTATTAGTTCTCAAAGAATTGGACGAATTTACAATTTTGAACATTTAATCTTGGTTTCAAAATCCATCACCTATTTTGAATAAATGTCGTCACCCTCAAATTTCAAGACAAATTCGCGTTAATTGATTTATAGTAGTTAAATTTATGTAGATTTTATTGATAAAATCCAGTGTAAGAAGTTGACAGCTTCCAATAACATAATAATGTATATATGTATATGAAACGTTGTAGCTAGAACGAACGAAGTGGTAAGTGCAATATATATGCAAATATAGAATTAATTTTCCTAAAACCGAGAATCATTTATGTAACTCAACATTGAAGACTTCCATTTTTACAATATAAATTTCTTCACATTTAGTACAGGTCTGTGATACACTAGTTTAATTCGCCGCTTAGTGTAGAATACATGTATGTTAGACGCCCAGTTGTGAGTTGTTGTCTTCGGATTATATATTAATCGGTGAATTAAACTAGTGTATGAAATCGAAATATTTAAAGTGCAACCATATACATGTATATTTGACCAACATAATTTAAGAAAAAGCACTGAATTTAACTAACAACCGACTTTTTTGAAAATTGTCTTTCATTGCACTTCTACAAAATTGTAGATCAAATTAATCTTTCCTTATAACACGAAATTGATCTTTATGTACTTGAAAAACTAGGAATCAACACAACTATCAAAAATGTTCATCCCATAAATGTGCTGCGCACGCTCAATAAAAAAGGCGAATAACACAACATTTTTCTCTATCACAATAACCTTCTTGAAATTTATATTGATATTTTTTCTTTATGTTAGTGTAAATTAGCATGTCGAAACGACATCATTGTTATCTTAAAACTACCGAGAAAGAAATCTTATTTTGACGATTTCAAATTCTTGTACGCGCTGTGTTGTATATATACTACGCGATGAAAGAAACAAAAATCGATTATGCTGGAAAAGATAAAATATTTTTACTTGAACACACATGTGCATGTATAAATATCTTATTTTTCTTTAAAAATTTGACCGGATGAAGAACACAAAAATTAAAAGTGTGCATTCTGATTTTTGCCAGTTGTCATCTAGCTACATATATAACTTTAATCAAATTAATTAATCTCGCTTTACTGTTTGTTAACTAAAAGCAAGGTAGGATAGGATAGTGGGTAAATTCCTCAAGACCAATCCACACAAAATTCCTTAATAAAATGTAGGACAAAGATTGATTTCGAGCAAAAACTTAGATTCCTAGATATTTAGATTTCAAAGCACAGAGCTTTCAAACTTCTCAGCAACTTTTTTAATACTTGCTGCAGTGTGAGCAAAGAAATCTTAGCATAAGTCTGATTGAAGATATCTCAACATGGGACATATCGAAAATTTTATCCTAACTTTAGGACAACAAAATAAGTGTCCCAAGACCATCCTATCTTTGTTTTACCTTCAAATCGTTATATACTTATTGTAATTCCCTATGTAATAATCAGTTCATATCATTTAATATATGTTTTCGTTATATCAGTTCTCAGTTTATTGTTTTGATTACCTTTCATCTAAAATATTATGCACGTGTTTATAATGCGAATTGTGATCATTATATTTCAGTTAAATATAAACAAAGTACTGAGTAGTTAAACCTCTCCATGACAATATAAGTAAAGCACAATGTTCCAAAACATACTTCGTATAAACTTTCAAATAAATATTGCATATATTTTATCAAATTAATTTTTTTAAAACTATAATGTACCCGTTTAGGACATCGCAAGAAACGATAATCCTAGGATAGCTTTGATTTACAGTCTCAGTCATGTCTCAGTCCTAAGACAATCTTAAAATTTGTCATAGGACATATCTTATAGGACCGATTTTAGGACAGCTACAAAATTTATTTTCGATTTGGAAGCTTTTTTTTTTCAATTTCATCTACAAAGTACATTTGTATGTAGATGCATCAAAAGATGAGGGAAGGTGTGCAGATTTAATTTTCACCTTCAACATAGTAAAAGTATCATAGAAAAAATCTTATTTTTAAAATTTAATAATTGTCCTATAAAACCTACATATACATATTATACAAGGTGTCATTTTATACAAAATGGAGGATATGCAAAGTAGCCAAATGTGCACCACCTCTTCCTATGTTTTAATCGAGAAGGAACGTGAGTGATTGCACAACAATTTTAAGTTATCAAATTATCGTTAATGGTGACATGAGCATTTTCTACCAGTGTTACATGCCTGCCATTAAACAATATTTCACGTGATTCGGTTGTTTGTTAGCAGACTCATTTATCAATCTAAATTTTCTCACTGAGAATTTCGATATCTTATTTGTAAACTCCAAGTTGTCAAAGCATAGAAACATGTTTAGTGTGGAGAATTCGCTGGTCCTCTGGGATCTCAAATTTACCCGTACGTTGATTAAAAACCACGAAAACAGACATCAAATGTTGTTAATATTTTATTTATACTTAAAATTGCGCTAAAACTGGAAACAATTACACGGCGAGAAAGATAGGTTCGTTAATTTTTAGAAGCTGTCATTAATTTTACATTCACAATTGGATTTATTAAAGTAACCAAGAAACAAACCGATGACGTTTCATTAAACTTTGAAAATACAAAAGCGTTAACCTATTATGCTCTTTTCCACGATGTCTGATTTCTGAAGTCACTGTTTCTTTTTGGTTTTAATATTGAGCACCATTCTTTTAAATCCTTTCTGCATTGTGTTTTTGCTTTGGGGGCGTGGGGAGGGGCTGGTATTATAGGACATGTAGGATTATTATTGTCATACAAGGTACACGCAAATAATTCGAAAGGAGGAGCTATAATAAGGCCACCCTATCCCTCAAAGAATTGCAAAATTACTAATATCACTTAATCTACAATTTTTTTGTAAATCCGACACGCGTTAATAGTACACATAAAGACTCTAGGCCGATACTATATTTTTATTTCTTTCAGTCAACCGACAGTCGAGTCCATTTGCTCTTACTCCTAGTTGGCGCGTGCTTGGCAGTTTGACCTGAACCCGCGAACTTCCGTAATCGAGGCAACAGACGACCGAGGTGGTGTTATATTGCCGTTTTTCATTCCGGGACCGTAGGATAAGGGCTTTTTTCTGTCCCCTCGTCAAATATCTTAATATTGGTATATATATTAAGATATGTCTCGAAGATTATAAAAATGCGAAAAAAATGTGACCTGCCCTTTTTGGTTGCCTAGCAACCAATTTGGAATATTGTTAGAAAAATAAGCCTTTGATGCCAATAAATGAAATTATAAGTCTATCTATTTAAAATAAAATTGACGACAAGATGAAAATACATTTTAGCCGACATTTCTTACCTTGACGAGATTGCAAAAACTGCCCTGGTAACACATTTTTTGCCTTAGCAACGGCGAAAATGTCAATATATTACTAAAGAAAATGAACATTTTTATAATACTTTTTATATTTGGAAGGGAAAAAATAGTGCAATCTTATAGTGAAGTCAACCTGACAGAAATGTCCCTTGGCAACAATATATAGCAATCAACCCTTTTCCTTAGCAACTTGCTTCAATTATGACGTTTTTAGGGAACGGCATGTATAAAAACATACTTTTAGTTTTACTAAAATCAATAAAAATATATTTTAATATGTAAAATCAAGAAATACCAAAGGGATATTCGAAGGAGGGAGAAATCGAACAACTGACAAACTCCGGAGAACAATGAAGACAAGACCAAAAACAATGCATTCACTACAATTAAAAACTAAAAACATATGAAAAACATGGACCCCACCATAAAACCGCGGGTAGACTCAGGTGCTCCGGAAGAGTAAGCAGTCTCTGCATTCTGCAGGACATCCACCAATGTCAAATCCGGTATGAGGAAGGGATAACATCAATGGTCCATTTTATTTGGGAAACTGTTAACCAAATCATGATGACGTCCATAAAACTTTAATAAGGATGACTCCAACTTAGGAGCAAAATACCCCTGTCTGAGCAACTTTTCTGTCAGGAGCCGGGCCAGTGTCTGTGGTATCCTTAATTTCGAGGTCACTGGGATAGATGAGATGTAAGAAATTCTCTAAACGTGAATTGTTGTATGATAAAGCATCATCTATGAAGCGGAAGCTGAAATTAAAGGTACCGGCCGGGCCAAATTCTTCTGTTTTTCCTTTAGAAGGCCGTAAAAAACGTCTGCCTCATATGAGTAAAGGAACAAGTCGGCCAGGAGTAATATTTTATTTTCAAACAGAATAACGTAACAGAACACATATATAATTTTATACTATATTGCCTGCGTATAAGTTTTAAGTGAACAGAAGTTGATGATCGACGGTAACAAAAATGAACTTCACAATATAGCAGATTGGTATAACATTGAATCAAATATCAAGAGTCTGCCCCAAGTAGCTGCCAAGAAAAGTGTGGCGAAAGTTTTTGTGACGCCGACACGGACGACGACGACGACGACGCAAGACAACGGATAGTGATCCCTATGTGTCGCTAGCGTAGGCAACATAATGAGTAGTATAGGCTGACATGTATAGTAGAGGTACTGAAACAGTTTACCCTACAAAAATACTGTTTTCTTCATGCCATACAATTTTCAAATTGGTGTACACATTGATACTGTAATATCTTGTACTATGGTTTACACTTTCCCCTATAGAATTTCGAATTTAAGATGAAAGAACAAATTCAGTGGAAAATGGCTCGTAGTGATCTCTTTTTGCTGAAATGTGTATTGATCCCAATGGTATACTACGACATGATTATCATATTTACTGAGATATGAACAAACAAGTAAGCCTTTTTTGAAGGGAATCTTCCGGGTCGCCTGCGTAAGTTTTTGGTAAACAGGAAGTTGATGAGCGACTGTAATAAAAACAGTACACGCGGTATAGAACATTGTATAAAGTTTTGAGCCTAGTATCAAGAGTCTGCTCCAAGTAGTTGCCAAGAAAAGTGTGATGAAAGTTTTTGTGACGCTGACACGGTCGATGGATAGTTATCCCTATATGTCGCTTTACAGGCGACATAACAATTGAGCAAACATTACATTCCTTCCCCTGCATGCTGGTCAGCTTTCACATGTAATGCAAAAACGGATAATCGTACCATGCATACCTCTTGGCATATTAATAAAGATCTGATATATAAAATGAGACATTAAATGACCTCTTGGATTTTGATCGACTTCCAAAAATGAATCCCTAAGCAATTTTGCTGAGATACGAAAAAAAATAACCATGAACACTGTCAATGACGTGAGATATTGGAATTACAGTAACTTACATTTTCCTGGGTGCTGACCAAATGTGTCTTTGAGACACGGGATGCCCCTCCCGTTATAATGTACATTAATGAAAATAAAAACACGCTACATCGTACATAGAATACCTCATCTCTGAAAATTCTAAATGGCAGTAGATATGTGATTAACTTGGATATGGTAGACATAGTACTATTCGTGCTTTATTACAGATAGGAAATAGATATGCGGTAAACCTGAAAAGTGGGGACACGGTTAGGTCACTGCTTAAACCAAACGGACAGACAGGTAAAACATAAAACAATTTTCCTTCCTGCCTAGTAGGAGCCAAGGTGGCCAGTTGGTCTAGGTCGTTTTTTTAAATCAATGACCACTGCACCCTTTCATCGCCACAGGTCCGAGTTCGACTCCAATCTAATTAAAACTATATCGTCTAATTGTTCCTTTCAGTATATTTCTAGTACATGAAGATGATCTACATGCAGTGATTAGTAGTTATAATTTTAATTAGATTAAGTTCGACTCCAGCATTCAGGCGTAATATACTTTCCATCTGTCAAACGGTTTCTGACAAGAAGATGTTTGTATGTATTTCCCATAGGATCCTATGTGGTGGCCACCATATTGATTTTCAGATCGGCACAAAAACAAACTTTGTAGAGTTTCAGAGTGCATAAATGGCCCTGGCAGCCATGTTGACTTTTGGATCGGAACCAAAAACATAAATATGTAGACGTCCATCCACTGATTATTCCCATTAAGTTTGGTTTCAATAGGCCATCAGGTTTTTGATAAGATTGAAATGTGAAAAGTTAATGGACGGACAACGGAGGCAAAGTGATGGCAAAATCTCATCCTGGCTTTAGCTAGGTGAGCTAAAAAAAGTTTTGCAGCAATCTCAGAAAAAAATAATATACTTGCTTTAAAAAAATAAAATATTTTAACATTGAACATCAAGTTGTAACTGAATGTTAAAAAATGTATTGTTTTCAACATCCTAGGAAGAAAATAATTTGCCTTATCTACAAGGTCCCTCACCCAGATTTTAAAATGGTTGCTTCCTAACCAGCACTCGAATTAAGATATAGGGGTTTTAAGTGTAACACAAAGACCTATTCCTCTACTGTTGAACTGTATCTGAAGTTGGTAAATTTCTGGCATCTAATAAAGATTGTGTGAAATGAACACTTTTCAATTCATGATTGTCCTGTTATCTGTAATGTCCTAGGTACCACAGAATACTGGATACATGGGCACATCATCCTACAACCCGTGCCCCTATCTTGCATGTACAATAATCCATCTAATGCGTACTGTATGAAAACTGTGTGTAGTAAGTTGTTAGTGTGTCTAGACTGAATCTTGATTTTAAGTAAAGAATTCATAATCTTACAAACATATACCTTAAAAGTATTATCCTTTCCTATATGTTCCCTAGCATACAGAGGGGCTTGTTTGATTTGATAAACATCCACCGTGATTTTGCGTAATTTTTCTCTGAAAGAACAGGAAAATCCTTTAGTTGATCAGAAGAACCATCAATAACTGTATATATTGACCTTTTTGTCAAATACCCTTTCTTTTCGACAATATTCTGAACTTTATTGCCTTGTTTGCATTTGTCCAGCATTTCTTCAGCTAACTTTACATCTTCGGGATTTGAGGTGGCAAGTTTGCATCGGTACTTGTTGCAAATCGCAGAAATAATCCGTAGACATTCTCCGATGTGAGGGATGTAATGATTTGAGACAACTCTATCGAAAAAGCGCCACTGTTTGAGCCTACCGTTTACACTTTCTACAACCCATCTTATTTTTGTTACAGGTCTAGTTGTATTTGCTTTTTTAAAGTTTTTAAGTGTTTGGTGCTTTTTTAACCTTTCTTAAGATAAATTGGCATCTGCAAGAAAATCCCCGATTTTCTAGAAAATCGACTACATCACGAAAGCCTCTATCCACAATACACAATTCTTTCAACCACTGGTTCATTCCTTCTTAATTAACAGTAAGCATGTGGTTGGTAATTGCTGCATCATTATTTTTACTATTTGATAAAAAGGGGCCAAAAATTAAAAGGATGCATCCATCGGTTCCTACAACAACCATTGGTTTAACAAGTGGACGGTGATTATGTAGACTATACGACTGGCGTTGAAACTTGTGATAAGGATATAAATGTAGGTGCCGTCTAGGACAAGAATAGCTGATTTGTTTTCGTTATTACCTAAAGAGTTTTTGCAATAGGGTTAGTGTGATTATCTACGAAGTCATCATGACTAATATGCTGGAAACCTACGTTTTGTGACACAAATGACTGAAAAGATGCCCTGGCACTGTGAGTACATCTTTGAATTTGGCATTTTCTAAGGGAGAAAATGGTACCAAGTATGTGGTTAGGCAACCCTGTGCGTAGCTTCGTTAGTAAGACAGCTAAACATTTTCTAATTGACCTGACATTTGACTTGCGAAGAGTATCTACATGTAAAGTTAAGTCTTCAAATTGAGCTTTTGATAAACCTGTAAGATTGTAGTATTCGTCATCAGATAATTGCGAAGGATTGTCGAAATCTAAAATAGAGGTTTTTGATTAGGTCAGCCGAACGTTTTCCAGGAATTGTACAATATCAGTGCGGTTGAAATAAGAATCTGTATACTTCGCTTGTAACGCCGCTAAAGAAGCACTAGTAAAACAGTGGTCTTGAATATGTGATGTACAACATCTAGCATTTGAGTCAATAAATATAGCTGTATATATGAAAGCCTGTGTTCTTGCATTCACAGGTACAACAGCAAGCTTCACACCTCTGCTACTTTGTTGTTCACAAACAACACAATACTTGTGTGACAAATTTGTTGATGGTATGTTTTGATTTTAGAAGAAGGTTCCGTAACCGCGTAATCATCATCATCTGTATCATTGCTGCCGTCATCATTATCCTCGTCGTTGTCATCAGCGTCCTCGACGGGCTCTGAAACCCCAGAATCGTTACATCTCTGTTTTGATTATCTGTAATAAACAGCTCTGAATATGTTACACAGTACGTCATCGTCTGTAATTGCTGGACATAGAATCTTTTTAACATATTTTCTGATAGATGGTACTTTAATTGGTCATTTATTGTTTCACGCGATGCTTTCTACACAAACAGCATTTATATTCCTTTGGCATCTGAAATAACAAAAATTGAAATCACAAATCTACTAATGTGTCTGCCTCTTCGCAAATATTGGACATGAACTAGATACCATGCGGGATACCATGGAGATGGAATCAATCTTTGGGGTTTCTGCTGTGAATAAGGTGTGCTATCTCTTTAGAAAAAGTTTAAGTCCGGACATGTAATGTTTTGACGACACACGGACGGACGGGTGCACGGATGGAAGGACAACTATTTACTATAGGGGCCCTCATTATTTTAAGTTATTTGACAATTGAAGATTAACAAAGATATTCTCACGGAAGTAGATACATGTCTTCTTTCCGAGACATGTACGTATACACTTACCGTTTCAAAGTGGGATCGACAGGTGGACGGTCCCAATATCACATTAATAGATCGAACAGATCAATCATAGAAGGTATTGTAAACTCAGAAAGACAGTAGACGGGCGGACAGACGTACAGGCAGACGGGCGTCCATACAGATGGACAAGGTTTAATCTATATATGCCCCTTTCACTTTTATGATCGGAGAATAAACATACATGTATGTTACCTTTGATTTCTTTCAATTCATAGAGGTAATTCTGGATACCATTTATGAGCTTATTGGCAACAAACTGACTATCCATTCTGAAAAGATATCACCTAAAGCAAGTAAATCGTATTTCATTTAAAACAGTAGATTTATTTTACATAAAATTACAGATGTAAGGCTAGGACAGGGTTTGGCACGCCGTGAATAATTTGTGAAAGATTTGTTTAAAATTGTCGGGAAAAATCAATGACAGGATAAACAAGACAAAATTAATCACTTATGTCTGGACGCAAAAATTACAAAGCTCAACATGTAATAAAATCTGTATATTAATCCAAATTCCATAGGGGAGGTGTGTATCTTCAATGAGTACAAAATCATTGTTCTGAATTTCAGAAATGTCAAGCTGAGGCTGTTCGAGTTCTCATTACACAAACTCTTTAGTGATGGACGGAGTAACCAGACTCTCCTGTTATATTTTGTGTATCGGTAGATCTTACATCAATCATTAGTTTTGCTATTTAATGTATACCATCGCAATTTTCTCCTGAATATTGACCTTTACAGCTAAAATACAGAATCCTGAACCCAAAAAGATATGGTTGCTAGGGACTTTTTCATCGGTTGCTATGGACTTTTTCAATGACCTTGACCCTTAACCTTTCTTTTTGACTTGTACAGATAAGTTATAAGGTCCTTAACGGAAATATATATGGTTGCTAGGGAATTTTTCATCGGTTGCTATGGAATTTTTCAATGTCCTTGATGCTCCATTTTACTTGTACGGCTATCATTTAATAAATTTCAAGTAATGCCATAAACATCGGTGACAATGTCGGACCATTATTTTCTGTTTACATGTAAATAATCTTTAAAGGGCAAAAACTTCTATAAGCGGTCAAATTGACGATTTTGGTCAAGTTGACTTATTTGTAGATCTTACTTTGCTGAACATTTTTGTTGTTTACAGTTTGTCTTTATCTATAATAACATTCAAGATAACAACCTAAAACTGCAAAATTTCCTTAAAATTAACAATTCAGGGGCAATAACCCAACATAGGGTTGACCGATTTGTCTGAAAATTTCATAGCAGGTAGATCTTGCCCCGATGAACATTTTTACCCCATGTCAGTTTTGCTCTAAATGTTTTAGTTTTTGAGATATAAGCCAAAAACTGCAGTTTACCCCCTATGTTCTATTTTAACCATAGCGGCCATGTTTCTCGACGGACAAAAAATAAAACACAAACTTTATTCTTGATACCCTAAGGATCTTTCAGACTAAGTATAGCTGTAATTGGTTTAGTGGTTTCAGAGGAGAAAATCTTTGAAAAAGTTTACGACGGACGAACGACGGACGCCAAGTGATTACAAAAGCTCACATGTCCTTTAAGGACAGGTGAGCCAAAAAGGGGCTGTGAGAAGGGAGAGAGGGTGTGAGAAGGTAAAGAGGTGTTGTAGAAGGGAGAGAGGGGACATGAGAAAGTAGAAATTAGTAGGGAGAAAGGATTAAAGGGAGAAGAAATGTGAGAGAAAAGATAAAAGGGACAAAAAAGGAGATAAAGGATGGGAGAAAGGAGTAGAGAAGTGGATGAAAGGAATAGAGGGGTGGGAGAATGAAGAACATTGGCCCCTGTCCCCCATCAAAAACAGATAATCAAATACAAGTTAACGTTGTTGGTATGCATTGAAATCCACTGGCAATGTAATATCATTGAAAAAAAAATAAGGTTCAACGAAGCTCAAACTATAGAAAGGAAAGGCAAATTAAAGAGGGCGGGCGAAAAAGGATGTGAGAGAAAGGGAGAAATGGTGTAGGAAAAAGCGTAAAAGGGTGAGAGAAATGAGATAAGGTACCTGATAAATGTGGGAGAAAGGACAGAGAGAAGGGATTGAATTGAGACAGGGAGATAGGAGATTGATATCGGGAGAAGGATGAGAGGGATGGGAAAGCGAAAAGATTACCCCCCCCTTCCATCCTCCACTAACTATAGACCACGTCGAACATTACAATACAATTTTCGCGTAGGTCCATTTTTAGGGGCAGGTAGACAACATCAAGCAAATGAAATTGTACTTTAGCTGAATGTTGACTGACCAAAATATAGGCATTTTGTTAAAGATTTAACATTTTCCGTCAAGTTATGGTACACGAGAAACAAGGATAATTGTCACGTTGAAACCCTACAGATAAAATCATATCATTTTGTGTTAATTCAGTTCGCTTCCATAATACGTTCATGCTTCGAACAGCAGACGAAATAGCATGAACACGCTAGGTGGTGCTAAGAATACCTCCACTCGACAATGCGGGAAACCTTTGAAAGGCGATACACAGTACAAGTCACTATGCCAAATGTCAAATTATTTCTTTCAATAGAAGCTTAGAAATTTGTTTCGAAGAATTTCATTACGGGGAACCTGAAAAATTCTAAATCGTACGTTAAACAGGAAGTAGAAGTGATGGACGGACGGATTGACGGACAAGGTGATTACATTGCCCCACCCTGAGTGCAGGTATAAAAATATAAGAACTTCGAACCATTGCCGTGTATTCCTATACTTACGTCAACGTCTTACCATTGTGCATTATAGATATACAATATGAGTACATTGTCAGAAAATATAAAATTTATTTGTACGAAACGGGTAGAAGTGCGAGGTTTACCGAGCATTTCCCTCCCGTTTCTCGGCGAGTACAAATAAACTTTATATTTTCTGACAATGTATATTGTTTTTATCCTGCAACACTAAATTGTTATCTGTTTGAGCGAAAAGGCATGAAAATGGAACATATATGGCTTATTTGAAGAAGGGACGTTTTTGGCGAGTAATCTAGGTAAACACGACGTCATAATCACTGTGAACCAGAAAGCAATTCAAAATATTGTTGAATGTGAGGAAAAGGGTAGCAGGAGACTATATGGGGCTACTGACCCAATATTGAAGAACAATATTGGTCAAGCTAAAAGCATAGTTGCAGGATAAAATAAATAACAAGTTATAAGAATAAGTTTTTTAATTCGTAAGGTTTTTTGGGGTTCGTGATGTTTTTACATATTTATTTGTATCATTTTACAAGCTTTTTCGAAAATAACATTAAAATTGGTGATAAAACGTACAAACCACCGCGACATATCATAACATTGCCATAATTAATGTATATAATCTTTCGACAAGGACTGTTCTTAAAATCGGTGTCATGTTATTTCAGTAATTTTAACTGTCGGATCGTTTATGTTTCACTCATGTTTTTTTCAAATATATATTTTTACAACAAATCACACCAGGATACGACAGTCGTATATATATGCGAATATGGTTTTACGAAGGTGTGTCGTCTGCTGTGTGCATGTACGTGATATTCAGATATATTTACTATAATAAATCATCTGTTCTCAGTTTCAGTTGAGTATGTAAAATGTAAAATGTAAAATGCTGTTTTACCGAAATACTGTTTTCATCCGATTATATATGGAGTGATCTTGCCGAAAAAAGTATATCTGTGGGGTTGGTAGAAGTCCCGGGTAGAAGTACCCTTTCTCGAACCGCATACATCGCAATGTTCTTTTTTCACAAGCAAAAGCCGCTAAAAATTTAAGATAGGTTACAAGTCATACCTTTCATAAGCTTTTCTCTTATATAAGTGACCAAAAGTCCATAGATGTGCTCTCCTACAAAAAATAACTTACGGACATTTTTTTGTTGTTCTGGTTGATGAATATACGGAAAGGTCTATGACGGTCAGTTACACATTTGTATATTTCGCTCAGCTGCACAAAAAATCGATGTGTTTTCAATCAACTTTTTAATATTTAGACATGAGCGAGCACGTGAACTACAAAAATACTTTAAACATTGGAAATATGTTACATTTTGTTTTTTTTTTTTTTTGTTTTTTTTGTTTTTGGTTACATTTTGTACTAAGAGACCCTTTTGTCTAAATATGCACGTGGTTCACGTGCTCGCTCATAGAAAATTATCCAACGCATGAAGAAAATTACCGTTTTTTCTTGAAAATGCCGATGCGGCTCACTAGACGAACCTAGATCTATATCAAAACCGATCCCAGAAAGATACTTTTGTTCATTTTCTGTAAGGGCAAGTACTACTACCAAAATAATGACAAAAGTTCTATATTATTCCAACTTTATTTTTGACTAAATTTGGAGGCAATTTACAACAACTTATCATATCTTGTCCTTTTGGAAACAGTGTCCCTTCGGTAAAACTACAATACGTATACATATTGCAGTTTTTCACCCATGCCAAAATTTCTTCCTAACATAAATAAAAAATGAGCACGAAATTGCACACTCCTCTTTTCATGGCAGCTTCTTGGTTTTATGTAATTATTATTTTACAGTTTGTTATTTTTGCATCAGTTGCAGCTTATTATTAAACAAAAATACATATGTACCTTAACCTATATATAATATGAAAGTAGAACACCAGAAAAATAAATGAAAATGGTGAGCTGTTAAAAGGGGCATAGAACGACTAAAACGAATTTCCCTCGTATTCTATTTTCGCAACATACATACTTTACATGTATCTGATTTGAAAGGTCTGGCTGCAAATAACCAAGCTTGCTGAGGAATTTGATAATTACTTTAATTCCATATCTAGGTTATTGAAAATAAAATAAATTCAATGTAGATAAATCTGATCTATTGATCATTTTATATTTTTGTTCTATATATTTTGAAATTTTTTTTTCTATATAGTTTTTAAATAGCACAAAAGTGAAAAACTAAACTTAATTCAAATAAATTGAAATAAAAAACTGAATTAATCATATTAATGTTTTTTTATTAAACTCAATTTAATTCAATTTTCTTAATACAATTAATTTGAGTTGAATTTTATTTAATTTACATTATCTTTTATTTAAATAAATTAATAAACTTAAACATTTATAATTTTAACTTAAATCTAAATTTAATTTTAATTTGCATTTAAAGGGCAATATCTCCAACACAAGTGTTCAGATATTTACAAAACTAAACTTAATTCAAATAAATTAGACAAAAAAACCTAATAAATCAAATTAGTGTATTTTTCAACTCAATTTAATACATTTTTTTAAATAAAATAAACTGAAATGAATTGAATTTTATTTAAATTAAAATTATCTTTAAATTAGATTAAATTAAATTAATAAATCTAAACATTTATAATTTTATTTTAATCTAATTTAATATAAATTCACATTTGAGGGCAATATCTCCAACATAAGTTTTCAGAAATTTACAAAATTACAGGGTAGAGATAGAAATCTAATGAAAAACTTTAAAAAATCTAACTAAAATTAACTTATTTAAATTGTTTTAATTTTCCGGAAATATGTCAATTTCTGTCTTGGATATGCAGAAGTCAATCATATCCAGACGATGAGAAGGACGTCAATGATGTTACCGATTTGACGTGGAGGTATACTAGCCGATATGATCAGTTACAGTTTTCCCTATGTAGCGTACACTAGTAATTTTGATCTTAAACGGCCATTCTGGTCTTGTTTGTTCTTACAATGTATTTAGTCTTGTTTTTCTGCATGTCCGTAGTTTTAAACAAAGTAAAGATAACAAGATCAAATCAAGATATCTTGCCTTGCAGTTAATCAAGATCGGTCAAGACCAGTTTAGATCAGTTCAGCACAGGTATTGTTAAAGAATGGTGTTACTAGTGGTAGAAGGGAGAAAAAACTGGATTATGCCCATTTCTCTTTGTATATCGGTCCAGTTTTTATTCCGGGAGAAATGATGAGCATGGGTAAAATGGCTATACTGCACAGGTCACAAAGTATTGAGAATTTCTGCCAATCACTACAATTTAGATGATTGAAAAAAATAACACTAAAAGATGTCTCACTGTACGTTAAATGCATAATTTCATTACAAACTTTAAGTTCTCACTCAGACTCAAAGTTATTTCTATCAACACATTCTAACAAAACAATTGCTTCGATTTCATTGGAATTTCTTTATATTTTAAATTTTTTAAAATCAATTTTTCAAAGAAATGTTTAATACATTTTGTACATGCATTTACTGTGGCAAGACTATGAGAGTGTCCGGATGTCTGTTAGTTTCATTTAACCGTCATCTGTTAATATCCACGTAGATGCTTTTTTATTTCCATGTTGACTGATGTACTGAAAAAAAATGAAATAATAAGATTGGAAGTAAAGTATACTCGACGAAAATGACTTAAAGACGGAAAATATACAAAACTTCCTTTGCGAAATACATGTACGTTCTAAACGGAACAAACGCTAAACAAGAAACATTAAATCAAGTATCCCACTAGACCAAGTTACCGAAACGAGATAACAAAATAGCCTCCCTATAACCCGAGGACCAAAGGGAGACACTTTGAATTATCCTCCTTTGTCATCTTTGGTTACGGGAGATAACTGACCGATTTGTGTATTGAATAGCTCTTAGGGAGCAATAATTTGATTTGTGTGTGTGTGTGTGGGGGGGGGGGGGGGGGGGTAGGATGAAATGTTTGATCCTGTTTATATAATGGCCTGAACTTTTATTTCAATTTCAACCAACACATTTCCTGATTGATACATTTTTTCATACCTGAAGTGATTCTGGATTTTTATTTTGCCAAAAGTCTGGTCCTTCCTTTTTATATTAAATTTCATCTTAGGTCCAACCCCACCCGCAAAAAAATCAAATTGGTTGCTCCCTTGCAACGAGGAAAAACTTATATTGAATATATTGAATAACGTATGGTATACATTATGTACTTTGTAGCACCAAAAAGTTTCGGTTACTGAAATTTGATAATGTTTTGGTTATTAAACAATCACTGACAGTAACAGCAATGTCTAGAGAAGACAACTTTCAGTGTTAACTTACACGTTTTATGTGCATTTTCCTTAGACCAATTTATCAAAATATTTCATCAAAGTCTGAAATGTACTTTTATAACTGTTTTAGACAGTAACAAAATCAATTCATATTAACTACACGTAGCATGAAACTGTATTACATAATACTAGTATTCAACGAGGATTTCACAGAAGTTTATTGCTTATTAGAACCAATTGACAAGCTAGGAGTGATTGAAATTAATTCATCTTGTGTACACTAGAATATAAATTTGATATCGAAAACGTGAAACTCTATTTAACTCTACTTTGTTGCTCAAAATTTAAATTTTAATCTAATTGCACTACCTAATTTCTTGAAGAATACTGATACACTAACCACTGCTAACTGTGAATAGAATGTACCAATTACAACCGTATATTTATCATGTCAAGCGGAAATTGCAATTATCATATCCATTACTTACCAAAGCCATCTTCTTCTAAATGATACCATTACCTTCTTAGACCAAGTGATAACAGTGTGATAAATAAACCGCCAAGTGAAGGATTGGGAAATTAATGTCTGTAGAACCGCCATATTAATTACTGTCATCCGTATCGGTCTTAGCAATTTTTAAAACGTCCATTTGTTTTTTTCCTAATTTGTCTTGGTTTAATGATTAAAGCCAAACAAGCTCGTGATGCCTTACAAATAGAAAGATTTATAATAAAGATGAATGGAATGCATTACCGTTGAAATTTACATTGATGGATTTATTTAATGCGTGACCTCGGTACATAAATTGTATCTGTAGAGATGAGGACATATATATATATATGCACGTTCTGGATATACGCCAGACAGGGTTATATCCTGTTAACATCTTTATTTTCTGAAAAGTGCAAACAATAGGTTTCAAAAATTTAGAAGGGAATGGGGGTGGGGGTCTTTCAAGAATTTCACCTAGTGCAAAGATAAGCTATGATAAATTCAGGATATCTTGTTACATTTTATGGCATCATGATGTAAGTAAAGTTGTGTCATTCCTCTGAAGTGCCTATATCATTGTAATATATGGCAAGTCTTGTAAATATCTGTCATTAGAAATAAACAAAACAGATATTTTCCATCTTAGAACTTTTCCTAGTATAAGCCTTTATATAAAAAAGAACTATCAAAATACGTATTCAAATGAACAAAAGTCATGTATCGTGTGGTTTGAAAAAGAAGGCACATTCAACAAGTTCCAGATTCCCTGTCTTGAAAAACTTAGAGTACAGTTATCAAAATATGTCATGTATGTGTCTCTAAGTATGTTGAACAAATATCCTTCAATTTACATGTACGATATCCCCAAGCTATACCACCGTAATGTAGCTCCTACAGTAATTTGTACTTCGGCACGTACAGTTGAGATCAGTTCTAACCTCTCAACTATTCTGTCAGAGAGGACGGTTCTAGACCATTCTAGAATGGTTCTAGGGTAGAACCAACCTATCATAAACGGTTCTAAGGTAGAACCGTCCAGGATGGTTCTAGGGTAGAACTGTCATAAATAGTTCTAGTTAGAACCATTCATAACTGTCATAAATGGTTCTGGGGTAGAACTGTCCATTTTCATGTCCGATAACTCTGTATTGATTATGGCACGTACTCGATCCTCGTCTTCGCCTTTTTTGAAATATGTAGTAATATTTCACATCTATTACAATAATTAATAATAGTAAATTTATGAACAATTTATACAAAACTGCAAAAGTACATACATGTAATAAAGAGCTATGGTGCAAGTTTTTTTCATTTTTTAACCCACAAGAAAAACGAATTATTGTTTTTGTTAAAATGTAAACCGTTTTGCTGCCAAAACCAGCGGGGTTTCAAATTTTTATAACGCTACATTTTAAAATAATTAATGCATTTCAATAAAGAGGTGTGTATAAGATGGTCCCAAATGTCAATGCAGAGATTTCAAATGTGTCGGATAAGTAACATTTTAATTTATCTTAAATTAATAATTTATCTTTTTTACCATTTTTATATGGTAAATATTTGATATATTATATAATTAATTCTCTTTGCTCGTGTGAACGATATTTATTGCGTTATGACAAGGTAGAGGATGATTGTGATGAGTACCGCCATTTTGAAATAAGAAGTGCATATCACCAATTTATCGAAAAATTACATAGACATAACGTACATATATGGACATTTACACGATAATTTCAAGAAGGGACGGGACTAAATCTTGATTTAAAGTGTTCTCTTGTCGAAACATATGTAGAGGAATGTTTTATGTACTAGAAAATAACACCGAGTAGTTTTTAAATCATTTAGTTTTAGTAAAAACTTTATTCCGAATGATTTTTTTCCCTTGTTTTTTACTCTATAATATATTTCGTTATGATAAAAGTTGATTTTAAAATTATGACAACAAATTAATTATTTTATTTCTTATTATTTTGATGTTCAAAATTCATAAACTATTGCCAGGTTCCTAAATGGTTCTAGGGTAGAACCGTCCAGAATGGTTCTAGGTTAGAACTGTCATAAGTAGTTCTGGGGTAGAAATGTCATAAATGGTTCTAGGGTAGAACCGTTCAGAATGATTTTAGGGTAGAACTGTCATAAATGGTTCTAGGGTAGAACCGTCAAGAATGGTTCTAGGGTAGAACTGTCATAAATGGTTCTAGGTCAGGACATACCCTGTCATAAACGGTTCTAAAGGTGTCAGAATGACAGTTCTAGAACTGTTCTAGAACAGTTCTTCTGAGAGCGTAAGACAGTTCTAATGAGAGGTTAGAACTGAGCTCAACTTTATATGTATGCACTACATTTAATTTGTAATGAAAAACAAACAGAAGTACATGTACACGGGGATTGGCATATCTATGGTCATTAGATACAAAATGTATCCCATTGCCTTTTTGAAAATGTTTTTTCTTGATCACAAGATCATCAAAGATATATCTCAAGAAATACATATTTAGATCAATCATTTTAAAATTAGTAATGTGACTCGAATTATGATCTAACAATAGTAGAAAAGATATATGAATTATTAAGATGTAACAGCAGGAAAAAAGTTTGTTTTACTCATCCATTGTGTTCTGAATTAATATATAGTCACTAAAATGTATATTTATTGATTTTTTGGAAGTTCTGTGTATTCATACCAGCTGTGAATAAGATATATAACAACAGGATCAACAGCTTATATAAAATATCACATATTATTTATTCCAATAATTAATTTTTGTATAAAGACAAGCATGGCTTCACAGGATTTCCGTAGCTGACAAATAGCACTATGAAAATGACAAATTAAATCAGATTCATTTTCATGTTAGAATCTTTTACTGTTCAAAGTATTCAAGTTATCATAATTGTTCTTTGTGAACATAGACCATAGTTGTGGATAGGGAGACCAATTCAAGTCATGTTCCAGTCTTCTTGTCTTAAATATTTAAAGTAATATAACGTAGAGTATATTTGACAAATATGATTTAACTTCCAGCATGACATCCTCAGCCCATACATTGTGCAACTGCCTAATGTAGCTCCGAAACCAAAGTGTACGTACATGTGTTCACATGTGTTCACTGCATTTCATTTGTATTGAAAAAAAATCAGAAGTACATGTACACGTACATGTGTACATGTGGATGGGCTTAATTGAGGTAATTTGATATCTGCACATGCCTACAATCATTGCTTTTTTTAACACGTTTTACTTGCTCATAGATTTGTGAGAGCATCACAAAGGTGTGTATATCTGAACAATAACTATCACATATAGATCAATATCATTTTGAAATTAACTACATGGCTCAGCTTAACCTTAACACTAGAAAGGCTGTATGGCTTATAATAAGTAGAAAGGCTACAATGTATATGACTAATTAAAAGTAGAAAGGCTATATGACATTTTATAAGTAGAAATGCTATATGATTTATTACAAGTAGAAAGCTTAAGGCTATACGACATTTTATAAGTAGAAAGGCTATATGGTCCGTGTATCACTTAACAATTCAATATTTTAAAAAGATTTCAAATTTTATTTTTTTTTTCAATTTCTAATCAAATTTTGGAAATATCGACATTTCAAAATTTTGAAAATATAGACATTTCAAAATTTTGAAAATTTGAAAATTTCACCAAATAATTAAAATTTGAAAATTCTAAAACTCGTTTTAAAATTCAATATTTTATATTTCTAATCACACTTTGAAAATACTAAACTGAACGTACAGTTTTGATAATTTCGCTTTTTGAAATTTGGAATTTTTAGTTTTTTGATATATTTAATTGTTAAGTGATACACGGACACTATATGACTTATTAGAAGATGTTACAGCAAGAAAAAGTATTGTAAATATATGTTTATGCACGAACAATATAATTTACTGATTTTTTGAAAGTTTTCTATATCCACAGTAGCTATGAATAAAATGTATTACATGTACAATGTATCTATCAACAGGATCAGCAGATTATATAAAATATCACACATTTGCACTCTAATAATTAATTTTTGTATTAAGACATGCATGGCTTCCCAAGCTTTTCTACGTAGCAGACAAATAGCATTAACAAAATGCCAAATGAAATAAAATTCATTATCATGAAAGAGTCGTTTTCAGTTTTCGCCAGTAATCAAATTATCATTATTGTCCTTTATGGACACAGACAATCGTGTTGGATAAGTTCTGAAGACCTACTTCGACACCGAATTATCTAAAAAAAAAAAAAAAAAAAAAAAAAAAAAAGAAAAAAAAAGAAAGAAGAGAAACGAAGTGAAGTGAAAATGGAATTGTTTTTCAAGAAGTAAATAAAAAAAAAATGTAATCAGACGAATTTTTAAATATAGAAACAATGCTATTTGAATTAATTTTAAAATTTGTATTGTTACATATTTATACTTTAACACAATCTGCTTTTTTAAATAACACTTTAAATGCAAGTAAATTGTTTTGCGATATAAGCAATACAGTACTAGAATACCAAATAATACAAAAAAGAATTAGACAGCCTCGTTTTTATTGTTGTATTTTATCGCGAAAATAGTTTGATTTCTCGTATAACTGAATGACTATTTGCTTCGAAAACAAGTTCGTGATTGCCTTGTGATCTGGGCTGTTGCTCGTATATACTATACCTACAGACACGACAAAGGCATACATTGCAGATGTATTTAATAAGTTTCTTTTCGTGTTTTCCATCCAATTGAATGACGTTTACCACATTTCCTTACATTTTCAAAATTCGCTATACATGTATAATAGTTTCTGACATCTTATGATATTCATATCTTCTGTTTGTTTCATTGGGTTTTTGTCTTTCTGACGATTGTTAGTAAAAGTAATTAAGCCATACCAAATTTATTTTTAGTTCTTTGGATTTTTATGGCAAAAAAAGGTGCGAGCGAGTGAGCGACATTTAAATTTTAAACTCCTTTTTCTTGAGGACTATTTACGTGCGGCATAATTTTTTAAATTAAAATATTGCAAAAAATAATACCACTATTTACCAAATTTTAAAAGTGTGGAAAGAGCTTTTATTTTTACTTTCTTGAAAAATGAAAAATGTACAGCAAATTTTCAGAGATATTGTAAAATAAAGTGGCAAATATTTTGTTTTCTTAAAATTTGCAAAGTCCAAAAATCCAAGGAACTAAAACTAATTTTGGTGTGTCCTTAATTTTATATACAATGTATATACTTTGTCGTGATTTTGATTGAATGTCTGAAACTGTAACACGTGATCAATTTAATTGAATTTTAATTGAAATTAAAGGTAGTTAATTAGTCTATATTTTCAAGAAGATCCTATGTAATCTGCAAATACGTGAAGATAAACAGTCCCCTCGGGTACTTTTATATATCATGGTTGGGCATAACAGTTACTCAGCGTTATTGAAAATATATAATTAATACATTCAGTCGATTAGTCAACAGACCAATTTGCACCTCGTTAGTGAAAATAAACAAAAATCTATTCCAGTGAGTGCAAGGTTACAGACAATAAACCCTGATGGTTCCGTAGGTGGTCATAAAAGCGGCTAATTTATATAATGAACGTACAATAGCCTGTAGCGTATGAAATAACTATGAGGTCCATTTCTCTGCGACAATTTACATCATAAAGGAGACTTATACATGGAATCATATCTTTTAGTTTTTATTTCTGTAATACATTTTTTAGTACAGATATCTAATATTTTCTTACTTTATTTGTTAATTTTTTATATTAAATGTTGAGTTAAACACTAGAAAGAATAATCCTCCCGTGCAGATAAATTCTTTCAGGCAAATTGTGATGTACAAGATGTGAACATATCGTCAATTTACGACTCACCATGATTTTAAGTACTTTGTAACAAGAGGAAAATATATTACAAGATTATAAATATTCTGGCATTTTGTATTTGTGCTTACGGCAATGCACTTCTTGACTTACGCGTTCACAGCGCTGGTCACAGTTTTGCAAGTAGCTTCTTTTTTTAACTGGTTACTCTCGTCCTTTCGAATTTTCCAAAGAGTATGTATTCTCTTTGAACAACCGCCTCCCCCACAACAATCTTTTCTTTCTCTATCCAATTGAACCACCGTTTCTTTTCAGTATTTATTTTTTGTTTGCAGACAATTGACAGAAGTACGGGATATTTAGCGTGATGTATTTTACTACCTCCAAACACGGAAGAGTTACTTTCGTTTATAAATAGATTTCTCAGCTAAGTTCAAATTGAGTTGAGTTTGAAAATTTTTGTGAAAGCCATATTTGAGAAAAACTCAGCTAAGAAAGAACTCAAAAGTTTGAGATAAAACTGAGTACATTATTTGAGTGTTTTGTGCAAGCGAAGCATGAGCAGCTAAAACGTTGAAAATAAAAAAGTCGAAAACGATATAGAGCAAGATTAAAAGTGTGTTACTTTCTATAGTGAGAATGTGTATGTACAATAAGATAAGGTTTTAACATTTTATTAAAAAAAAATTAAGGCCCATATGCAAACCTATGACTGAAAGTCGTGTAGTACATGTATATGATACACCAGGAATGCAACATGTGGGGATGCAGGAATAGCTGTCCAGTCCGATTGCCTGTGTCTTGTTTTTATTTTGTGCACCCTCCTCCACCCACCCCCCCCCCCCCCCCCCCCCCCCATCGCACCACCAAGTGTTGGGGGAACTTATTGTTTTTATTCTGTTTCTTATATTTTTTTTTATAGTGGATTGAGAAACAAATTATGTATTTACCAAGTCATGCTAATCCCTCTCCGCTTGGCGGTTGATCCCTTAAATGTATTGTAATCCAAAATTTGAATCTAGTAACCAGGGCTTCGCAGTCCGAGGCGCTAACCACTACACCATGGCGCCCAGTTACTTCTACAAATGTACAAACATCCAAATTTAGTTGTGTCCAATTATACTCAGTAATTGTCATTCACAAATCCAATACCATATGACCGGTAAAAGAAAATTAAAAAAAAATATAATTTTAAATCGTTTATAAATCTTATTACAGTTCTTTATTTTGTATTAATTTTTATAGAAATTCAATAATCATGATAATGGAAACCATTAACGATCGCTATTAAAGTGGTAGAAAATGATTCAAATTTCTTTTAAACGCTGTATTAACTCGGGATTATTAATTTAATAAACAGAATTACTGTCTGTTCATAATTTCAGTATCTAAATCAATTTGAATTGTCTTATCCCCTGGCTGTCAGATGCAATTTCCTGAGTCGTAAACAAAACATCTGAAATTATCTGATTTTGTACAACCATGTCATCAATAGAATAAGAATTATCCGGCCTATGGAATTTATGTACAAGGGAGGTCACTTTTCTAGTGGGGGTTTCACCATCTAAGCACAACGTGGGTAATAAATATTTATAATAATGGTTCTATAAATTAAGAATATGCTTGAGTTAGTAGTTTGATATGTTAAATGTTTTCAATTTTCCAAGACTATTTGTAAAGACGTAGGTTTTTGTATATATTTGATTTATGTCGTTAATTGTAGGATTAATATACATACAAATACAGTATTTTAATATATACTTTTCGAATATACCTTTTAAGAAAACCTTTTCCGATATTAAGAATCCAAATCTAAAACAGATATCAAAAGAGTTATTTCCCTTTACACATTTTTTATCAGATAAATTTATCCAGATATCAAAGGAGTTATTTCCCTTACCACATTTTTATGAGATAAATTTAACCGGTCACAACCGGGGTTACCATTTTTGTTGTTTTATAATAAATGCTGTATATTTTCATTTTATAGTACAAGTAAATATCTTTGCTTTTAACAAATGAAATTCTTTTTCCACTGCCAGTCAGCCGTAAGTTGTATGCTTTGGACTATGTTTCCGATTAGAAATAAAACCGTCGCTGTAACATAATAAGCTTAATTAACCTTACGGTTTTTGTGCTGAACACCTAATGAATTGTAATTTTTCTGATGACTTTCAATGGACTCTTAGGCTACGACCCTCTTTCTTTCATTTCTCTGTTAGAAAATAATTATGTAATATTTATCAGGAAACACCTTAATATACTGTAAAAGCTTTCTTTATATTGAGAATTATGTGTTTGCACAATACATGTACGCCTTTAAGATTAAGAGCCAAAACAGAAATATGAGCCATGCTCATAATCAGTGACTAATAGGTTTTATTAATGAATATCTTACTATAAAGTTGTTTTCTATACGCTGTTCTTTTCTTGAACGTCACAGTAGAATGTGGGCAGTAACAATCGTATTTATAGTCAGTTACGAGCATCGTTGCCGTTTCTGTTAATTTTTTTTTCATTTTAAGTACATATAAAGTAATAATAATAAACAAACAAGGTATACATTTACTTGTCATTTCTAGTATGCCGAGTGATCAAATTCCAAATTTGTAAAAGTAAATGTCGTTACAAAATGGCAAGTAAAGGTTTGGAAAATTTTACCTTGAATTCTTCATCTATTATTCCATTTAAGTTCCATAACATTCTCTAAGTTCTTAGGTTACATCTTATGTGTTTTTTTTTAAATACTGTGGATCCATTTATTTTCGTGGATACCACTTTTCGTGAATAGAGAAAAAAAGGCATTTCGTTGGATACGTAAATTCGTGGATTGCTGGCTTAGAAAAAAAAATATAAAAAGCTGCTGAAATACTTAAATTTGGCACATCAGATACTGCGACAAAACGTGCCGATCTGACTTTGATATTCTACAGTTAAGTACTGATTTTTAGCGCTTATTAAACAAAAGCCTAACAAACAGATTCTTTAAAAAAGCTTGTCATGAATTGAACAAGATTAATAAAATCCGTAATTATTTACTTCTTAGGTTACAATGTAATCAGGTGTGAGATATATATTGACAAAATTGCAATCACTTGTCACCAAATACCTCGGGGCATATACATATTTACTTTTAATCCAATTACGATCAATAATTTCTGCTTTATTATCTTTTGACAAGACGTTTTTACTGTACTTTATGGGAAAGTCTGTATTGTTTAGGCCCAATTTGGATTAATATTTTTCTTGAATGTTTGAATAAAAAAAACCGGAAGTGAATTCCGCGACAATTTACACAGTTAAAATATTTCTAAAGAAAAATTTTTGAGCGATTATATGTTACCAAAGACAAAATTACATGAAACACTATATCTTCTGTGGATATAGCTTACTCATCATATGTCAGTATCCAAGTACATGCTGTAAAATCGCAATTGTTCATAGGTACATCAAAACACCGTGGTTTCAAACTTCATTGCATTTAAGCTAAAGGAAAAATATCATTTTTTGTTGGATATTTAAATTCGTGGTTTACTGGGACCCACGAAAACCACGAAATTTGGTATACAACGACTATTAATGAATCCACAGTATGCATTGGGGGAAATCGTACAACAGTGAAATGTTGTTTTTAAAATATTTAATACATAACATTTCACCATATCCCCTTTCATTTCTATTTAATACGAAAAGATATATAACTAGATTATAGTATTTAAAGGCATGGATAAAATTTCGACGAAAAAACTCACAAGATTCCCCCCAAAAAATTCCAAATAAATAGACAATCGTTCAGCTTTCATTATGGATTGGGATAGTCGAATTAAAATGTAGTGTGATATAACTACGGTTGAGATCACTTCTAACCTCTCAACTATTCAGAGAGGACGGTTCTAGAACCATTCTAGAACGGTTCTAGGGTAGAACCAACCCGGTCATAAATGGTTCTAGGGTAGAACCGTCCAGAATGGTTCTATGGTAGAACTGGCATAAATGGTTCTAGGTCAGGACAAACCCTGTCATAAACGGTTCTAAAGGTGTCAGGATGACAGTTCTAGAACGGTTCTTCTGACAGTTTAGGACAGTTCTAAAGAGAGATTAGAACCTGAGCTCAACTGTAGTTAAGAAGTACTCCACAAATCCTCTGCATTATTTTGGAAATAATGGATTGTTTTGACAGATAAGTGACCTATGAAAGCTAAAAAAATACACCAACAAGCCATACACAACATCAACCCTCTCCGAAAAATAACATGAAATAATAAAACGTAAACAACAGGGAATCAAGATAGTTTTACGTGGTTCATGTACAGACACAAAAAATGCGGTGGGTTTGACCGGTTTGATGGGTACAAGACACCATCCCGTTATCTATTCCGTAGGACTTTATGTTAAGTTTGCGAGTGAACTGGTAGAGTTTATACACCGATAAATTGCGGAAAAACAACTCTTATTACTTATAATTCCATAATAATTACACTTTTCGAAAAAATGATAAAGAAATGAGTGGTTTAAAATGGCACTTTCTTACTTGGTCACATATTCATACGCTAAACATCTTTTATCGGAAAATAAAAAATCCCAGACCAATCAGATTAAACAATACACTTCGTATTGGAATTATTCAGAAATACCACTCCTTTGTAATGTTTAATGGCATATCATACTAAATTCGGCATTTATTGTCTGAGGCTAGTATAAATCTAAAGTTTTCTCTTATGTGGGAGAAAGAGTCATTTGAACATAATTACATACCTTTTTAGGCTTTCATATCTGTAGCTCCATTCATACTTTGATTCTAAATTACAATGAGATAATATGGGTAATTGATAAGAATCTTGTTAAGACAACGCTACAATAGACATTATACATGTTATAAGTGTCTTTCTTGAAACCTCATACCAAGTTCTTATATGTTGATAATAATTACAGAATTATTTGAACGTACTCAAATATTTATGAAAAATGTAACTCTGTGACCAAGTAATTTTTCCAAATGTACCGGATGTTCAATATAACGTAAAAGCACTAACCTTAGTAATTATCGGCAAACGTCGGAAACATTATATACCTAACTTAATTTATAATGCAATTAAGCCATTTCCGGTCAAATAACATGGGTAAAATAAACCTGGGTCGAATTAGGTCAATGACCAAACGAAATCTACTACTACATTATCAGTTGTCTTCGTTTATGGCCGTAGCCATTGAGATTGTAACACCCGGAAGCCTTTCTGTGAGGCCTGAGGCGGAGACAAAGGCTATACAGTGGTACTGAAGAGTGGTAAAATCTCAATGCCTACGGCTATAAATGCCTTCACTAAAGCATAGAGAATACAAATAAGACATTTTAATATGCAAACCAGGGTCCTGAACGACTAGACGGAACATTAGTTTTTAACCGACGTCAAGTTAGCCAATCAACAGCCGACATTTATTCCAAGCCGGGGATAAGATAAGCCTGGTCCCACAATTCATCATGGGACTGGAAAACAGGCTAGGGATAAGATGTACTTGTTTACATGAAGAGCACGGTAACGTAGTAAATGTGGCAGATGGTGTAATGGTGTTTCCCGTATTTTCACGGCGTCTGGATTTCAACTTCAAAAACTCGCCATTTCTCACGTTTCTAAAGCTAACCCATATAAATAATATACTTTCCAACAATGACTATGTATTGTATATTTATAATGCAATCAAGCCATTTCCAATAAAAGGGGTAGAATAAACCTTAGTCGTATTAGGTCAATGACCTAATAAAGTCTTCTGGTACTTGTTTACATGAAGAGCGCAGGTGGCGTAGTAAATGTGCCATATTACGTCATGGCGTTTTCTGCGTTTTCTAGGCGTCTGGATTTCAACTTCAAACATACTTTTAAGGCAATTTACGCATGTAAATGGGTAATTTTATGATTGCAGAATAAAGACAATACAAAGTCATTGTCTGAAAATATAAACTTTATTTGGTCTCGCCGCGGAACATGGGGAAATGTCTCGCTAAACCTCGTCTTTTGTTACTGTTTCTAAAGCTGACAAAATTTAATCTTTTATCTTTCAACAATGGTTTTGTATTGTATATATCATATATAGACGCCACATAGACATTTTGAAGTAGGCAAAATATGTCCAACTAATTTTGGCTTTGGTTTATTTGCTGTAAAAAGAAATATAATTTGCGGTCCTTATACCGTAAATTGCAAAATATCAACTTAAAATGTCAATGCCTGTATATTGCAGTCGTGTTATTGTGGAACTAATGACTACTCATAGCTCTTTTTTTTTCTTGTGTCAGTTTGATTTAATTTAATGTCGCATAGAGAAAAAACTAATCAAAATTCAGACGACGATCGCATGGCTTCACAGGCTTGTCAGAAGTGGACAAATAACATTATAAAACTGGCAAATGAAATTAGATTCATTTTTAAAAAATCGTTTGCTGTTTTCGCCTGATAAAATGAAATTTATATAAAAATATATTCAAGTCGCGCAAGAAACTGGTGCTAATAACGTAACGTCGTTTGACGTTGTAATTTTACGATAATTGCTGCAGTTTACATTAGTTATTTTTGTTGCATATTTTTTCTGCATTTTGATTTGTATGACAAAAATATACCGATATAAACCAAATTATTTTTTTATGATAAACTATTAAATATTTCCTATATTACTTACCCGATTAAGTTTTATTTTTAAATCCAAACCCACTTGATATCTGAAAGGGACTAAATGAACTTTATGAACAATCAGACCAAATATTGGATTTGCCCCGAAACCAAATGTTTATCTGTTTCAGTATTTATTCTATATTTTTATAACATATTTACTATCCTTTCGAATTTAAAAAGATGAAAGAATTATACATGAAGGTCTTTGCAGTCCGGAAAGTTCAACACAAATCGTCTAAGACCGCCAAAATATTAAGGTGAATTTCTTCTGAAAGAGTTATTTTGCTTACTGGGTCAGTTTCCGCGCAAATATATATCAACGAAAGTGCAGGGACAATAGCAGGCCTTCTCGGTATAAGTTTATAGGTAAAGGAATTTCTTTCTACTTTGTCATAGTAATGACCCCGGAATACATCAAAACCGGAGGGATACATCACACCCCAACTGTCTTTTTCAGCGGACGTAAGAGTTTCCTTACAACCGGAAACTTTCATAAGATAATAATCGGAATTTTCATCGTCCGCTCTAACGGCTACAACTGAATTTATGGATAATAAGTCAGAGATCGAAACCGGCTCTTCCGATTCATCATCGAGTAAAGTAGCAGTATTCTCTACACAAGTAACAACATTACGGGTGTTTCCGATTTGTTCTGAACTTTGACAACTTTCATAACCGGATACAGAACAGCTTTCGCATGTATAACAAGACAAATCCGATACGAATAGTTCGTTATCTTTACAAGTGTAAACATGATGTATTTGTCTATTATTAGGAATGGCCTTATAACTCTTTGAATTTCTCCGGTCAATGGACTCTACGTAGCGAAAAATACGTCTTTTAAATAAAGCGGTTCTAGGCTCTTTCAAACCATTTTCGCAAAAAGTAAATAAGTCTTTGGCATTTTGAATGGTTTGATTTCCTCTAAGTACGGCAATATCAGCCTGTCTTTTAATGAAGCCCCCCGCTGCATCTTGTGGGCCTTTAGCGTGACTAGTTTCAAAGAAGTTACGGTGAAACTTCGTGTAGCCAAATTCACTCGTTGTCTGAGAAACATCACCTAAACAGTGTCGTGACTTATATTGAGTTGAACAACCGTCGGTCCACTCGTGCATCTCTTCAACCTCATAATTAATGGAGTCTAAATACTCTTTGATAAGATGCTGCACATGTTTGGTAAAATTATTGTCGTGTTGTAAGTCTGGTGAAATAACGAAAAAGTGTTCTGTTACTATTTCTGGAAATTCGTCGGTGCTATCTATTCCCTCATATTCCAGGACAGCATGCCTACAAATTTCATTCAGTAAATTAATCATTTCAAATTCAGTTAATAAATCTTAAAATATTTTTTTTTATTAAATTGTATCAAAGGTGTCATATATAATTTTATAATTCTAAATGTACATGATTATTTTACCAACCATATTTCAATATTCTAAGTGGATTAATTCTGAATAATATGAAAAGGAAGGATATGGAGTGAACGTGCGTGGGACAATACATCACACAATACAAGGCAAAAGTAATAAATTATCAAGGAACAGGGCTTTTATTCCTGTTCTGCATCTTGATGTTGCATGAGGGTCTTCAACAATGAACAAATAGTTCATACCCTTTTATATGTTTTAATTTGATAATTATTTTTTACAAGAAAAAAATATATTTTCGAGAACTTATTTGAATTATATATGAAAAAAAGTTGAGTTTTGATTTATGTTGAGTGTAGTCTGTTAGTGTTTATATATGTATATACTAGTATTTATATTTTTAAAGTGTCCCATAAGTCAACATAAGGGCTGCACATATTTGATTGTATTTATAAAAATAAAATTTACTATTATTATTATTATTACCTATGAATGATAGTCACGTGCAAACTGGATTCTGTCCGTTGGAAATAGTTAGACTGTATTTCGTTTTTTTCCACGCACCTATAATTTTCGGAAAAATCATGTACGCACACACAGTGTTTTGAGGGTAAATTTTGTATTAGCTCTTTTAGTTGGTTGTTTTGCCACTGGGCACGATGTTGATGCGATGGAAACGTTTTCAGAAGAGTTCTTAAGTATTCAAACATTTCACCCACTTTTGTTGTTTTTTTCACAAGAGTCAGTCTGCGTCTAACACTTGTCTGGGATTATATACGTTTTCGTAACTTTGTTGTTGGAGTGTTTCTCAATTTTAGTCTTATCACGATGTCTTTGTTTTCTGATCTTATTTTGAATTCTTATTTCTTTTTCCTTTTTAAGTTTACTTCTTTGAAGTCTTTTCTTTTGCGCCTCATGATTTTGGCTGTAATCTTTGACAGAATGTTGTTTCGATTTTGATTGATAATATTTCCTATTTATTTCATTTTTTCTACGTCTCTTTTCTTCTTTGTTTATTTGAAGAATTTCCTTTGCTGAGAGTCTTGCATTTTTCTTTATTCTGAAAATTTGAGAATTTTGTTTACTTGTATGTTTTTTATGGATAGAAACTTGTCATTTTTTTCGTTTATTAATGAAAAGAATGTGTTTTTTATAATTGCATACACAGTACAAGTTCCATTCTAAAAAAAACGTCAACGTAAAAACTAAAGAAAATGTTCGACGTCATTGCGTATATGCTTTTGGACGTTTTTTTTACTAACGGGGACATTTTTTCGGATTTTTCGTTTTGGGTATTTCAAATAGTAAATGTAAAGTTAAGGACATAAAAAAAGTGTACGGATACTTTTTTATATGTATTTTCAGAATATTATAATTAAATTGAATATTTTTTTAAAAACATTTCACATATTCCATGCAGAAGTTTAAAGAAGGATGTAAAACCATGCGAAATTTACGTCAGGGGACATTTTTTCGGATTTTGAAAAACGCCCGTTTTTTTGTATCATTAACCGATTCCCTGCATGTAAACCCGTACATGTATTTTAGAATATATGTATTTTTTCTGTATATATTTTTTTCTATAAAATATTATTACAATTATGAAATACCTTGACATATTCTGTAATTTCAGTCAGAAAAATGCATCTTCAGAGCACCGTGACGAGCTGAGCCGTTATGAATGACGTCACATTTTCCCACTATGACGTCGAATATCTTAGTACAAAGATGACTACGTTTTGAGCAAATATTCAGCAATATTTATACCAAATTTGAACAGAATCCGATTTCAAGTTTTACCAAATAGCCATAAATGCGGAAACATGCATAAGTTTAATGTTACGCGTGACGTTTCAGAAATTCACATATTCATCTTTAATTCGTTTATATAAAAACTTTCTGCTAATTTTTTTTTTTCAATTTTTATTTTATAAACAGACCTTAATATATAAACTTCGTATTTTTTCATCAGTTGATTTGATTATAACGCATAAGTCTTGAAACGATAGATCACAGTACTTTTGAACCCATACCACCCGAATTATCACCAGTTTCTTGCGCGACGTCATTACAATTTCAAATCCTAAATTGAATTACCTAATACTAATTCATTGACAGGCCGTTATACTCGAACTGATAAGGCGTGTTTTTCTGCAGCTCCACGAAATTAGTGATATATTACAATATGGAATTTGATTTCAATCAGGATTAATTTATTAACTTACTGGACATATTGTTGTTTCAATATGAAGTTTGAAATTATGAAAATGGAAATTTTAACTCAATAACATTAATTTGTGATATTTTTGGGAATTATCTTTCAAAATGGATGACGAGACCTACCTATCCAATTGTGAGTACTACACAATCACAAACTTTACTTCAAAAACACTCTCTATAACAGTTGCTTTTGCTAATGCAGACATTTATAACTTTCAAAGAGATTATCTTTTCATAAAATATGGGGAATCAAATTTTGACAATAGAGGCAAAAATGGATATGTGATAGAAACAAAAATTAAAAAGAAGAAAGTTTTGCTTCATCTACACACAACAACTTTACTACTTCATATACAAGGAGCGGGTTGCGAAAAATGGTTTAAAGAGATTTTCAAAGTAATAGCAACAGAAATACATAATAATCCGAATTCTTGCATGTTTGATGCAGACATTACTGATCCTACGAACGAAACATCAGTAGACACTGATCCAAAACAGATGTTAATACCTAACCAAACCTTGACAGATAGTGTTACATCTCCAAAGTTCATTAGTGCACTAGAAATTCCTTGCGGTTTGGGAACTCCAGTATGTAATTCCACCCCCAGGTCACTGACATCAACAAAAAGCTGCTGCCACAACGAGCAGTTGATTAGGTCATTGTTGACAGAGGTGGAATCATTGAGAGAACTGTGTAATACATTATCAAATCAAATAACAGAGATTAAAACCAAGCCCATAACATCCACAAGTACACAGACAGAATCTCCCATCAAAATCACTCAACAAACTCAAGCTGTCATATCAAGTGATGACAAAGTTGATATTGCTACACAGACACCATCTGAAAGTGAGACAAGTGTTAAAAAAGATCACCAAAATAAAAGTAAAAACAGTCCGAATCTACATACCGGTACATCATCAAGAAACCGAAAAACAATTATCATCGGAAGCTCGATTCTTAAAAGAATAAACACTCGCGGGCTATCGAAAAATACAGCTGTACAAACCTGCCGAGGGGCGAACACCTCTGACATACGTTACTATATAGAAAACTATGACTTTCAAGAATTTGACAATTTCATTATACAAGTGGGCGGAAACGATGCCAGCCAAGGTCGAGATTTAGAACTTGTAGAGTGCGAATTTGTAAACATCATACAAATGATCAAGGAGACAAATCCTAGCGCAAACATTTTCCTTTCCGAATGTCCCCCTCGACGTGGCGTGAATGTCAATGATGTAAACGAAGTCATACACACAGTCTCAAATGACTACGGAGTAAAGCTAATAGACACCTATCATCTATTTATAACAAAAAATGGAAACATTGATAGAACGCTAATTCGGGACGGTATTCACCCAACTGACCGTGGAACAGCGTTACTTTTGAAACATTACCACAGCTACGTGGATATATTGAAATCCAAATTAAACAATGCTCCGAGAGATGAAAGCAATCAGAAATGCTATACCTGCGGTGAGAATGGTCATGTGTCGCGTGTCTGCCGATTGGGATCTACACCAGAATGCTGGTGCTGTGGACAAATAGGACACAAATCAAAACATTGTTGGTATCGTGATTACTAGGGAAACGGCAATGCATGTTCTGCCGAAAAATTTACCCTAAAATTGAAAAACTCATTTGTATGTCTTACTGATTTATGTCCAAATTGTAATTTGTCAAACTGTTTATGCTCACTAGAAATATCTGAAATTCATGAAGCTCCAAAAATCCGAAATGAAAAAGTTAAAGTTAATGAGAAACAACATGCAAAATCAAAAAGAAACCCCAAGCAATCATCTAAGGAAAACGAAACATATTTTGGTCTTAAATCTGGCTTAAAATTAGGACATCTGAATATAAGAAACATCCTCAGTAAAATTGACGAAATAAAGCAATATCTTGATCAAGTCAATAATATCCACATTCTAGGTTTATGCGAAACATTTCTAACGCATGAAATAAGTGACGAAATGATCGACGTAGAAGGCCACAGTTTAGAAAGAAAAGATAGAAGTGAAACACGAGATAAATTAGGGGGAGGATTAATTGTCTATGTATCAAATTCTTTAAATTATAAAAGAAAAAAAGACCTTGAAATAAGTAATCTTGAAAGCATCTGGTGTCAAATAGATTTTCAATATTCAAAATCAATATTAATCTGTTATGTTTATAGGCCCCCTGATATGCCCCAATCTTGGATAGACGAATTTGAAAAAGAAATTGATAATGCTCAAGACTCTAACTTAGAGGTTATAATTTTAGGTGATATCAATATAGATTATAAAGAAGGATGCACAAATAACAAATGGTCTAATATGATAAATGACAAAAATTTAACACAAATAGTTGATACTCCAACTAGGGTTACCCCAAATTCGCGCACTTTAATTGACCATGTTTATGTTAATTACCCGGAACATATAATTGACGTTAATGTACCTACTATTGCACTAAGTGATCATTATCCGGTGTGCATAACGCGAAAAATAAATAAAAAAGATTGCCCGAATATAACCCATAAAACCATTAAATACAGATGTTTCAAGAAATTTGATGAAAAGCAATTCCTATATGATCTACAGAATATAGATTTCTCGCAGATAGAACAAATAAACGAGATACAAGCAGCCACAAACATGTGGTATGCGTTATTCTTGTCAATTATTGACAAACATGCACCATTAAGAATTAAACGTGTTAAATATGGAAAACAACCAGCATGGTTATCAGATGATATTAAAGATGCTCAAAAGAAAAGAGACTATTTTAAAGAGAAAGGTGATGACACAAATTTTCGACTGTGGAGAAATAAATGTAAAATTTTAACTGAGAAATCAAAACATAATTATTTTACAAAAGATGTGGAGGAAGCAAAAAATCCGAAAGAAATTTGGAATGTCTTCAAAAATCTGAAGCCTTCAAAACAATCCACTTTACCTCCATCAATGAACTTTGACGATGAAATATGTTATGACTCTGAAAAAATTATTGATAAATTAAATAGCTTCTTTTCAACTATTGGAGGCATTGCAGCTAATAATGACTACTCAACTTTAAATATGGAAAAACTCAATAATTTTGTTCAATCTAAAGTACCGGCGAATATCAGATTTCAGATACCTCTTATTAAAGTAGATGAAACTAAACTTATTATAAATAAATTGGATGCAACAAAAGCAACAGGTGCAGACAATCTAGGACCGTACTTTCTAAAATCATCTTCAGATATTATAGCATCCTCTATTACATATCTCATAAATCTTAGCATTATTCAAGGTGAATTTCCATCAAATTTGAAAATTGCAAAAATCACTCCACTTTTCAAATGTGGAGATCAATCTATACCAGGAAATTACAGGCCAATTTCAGTCTTACCAACATTATCAAAGATATTTGAGAAACATGTGGTAAAACATCTTTATTTATACCTTTCGAAATACAAATTGCTACATGAAGCTCAATCAGGATTTAGAAGTAAACATTCTTGTCACACAGCCCTTACAAGCCTAGTAGATAAATGGTTGAAATGCATGGATGATGGAAATTTAGTGGGTGCCATATTTTTAGATCTCAAAAAAGCTTTCGATACCGTTGATCATTATATTCTTGGCAAAAAACTTCAGTGTTATAAAATCTATGGAAATTCACTAAATTGGTTTAATTCATACCTGTCCTTACGATCTCAAAACATATGCATAGGAAATAGTGAATCTAGTCCTGGGTTAGTTAAATATGGCGTACCTCAAGGATCAATTTTAGGTCCTTTACTTTTTATACTTTTTATTAATGATTTACCATTAGAAAACATTAAATCAGAAATTGATATGTATGCTGATGATACTACTCTGCATAATAATAACAAAACAAAACCTGAAATTGAAACACAGTTAAATGCAGATCTACTGACGGTTAACAACTGGTGTAGTGAGAACAACATGATAATCAATCCAAAAAAGACTACCAGTATGCTAATCGGTACAGCCCAAAGAAAACACTCAATCAACACAGATCTATGTATTCATTTAGGTAACCATACTATCTCCCAAGTAGATCAACAGAAATTATTAGGTGTCAATATTGATCAATATCTTGACTGGAAATTACAAATTGACCAAATATGTAAAAATATATGTTCTAGACTATTTTTATTCTCCAAAGTCAAAAAATATTTAGACAAAAGATGTCGAATTCTGTTTTTCAATGCATACATTTTACCAAATTTTGATTACTGCTGTACCATCTGGGGAAATTGTAATGATGAAGGAATCCAGAGAATTACAAAACTACAAAAAAGGGCAGCAAGATTTATTCTGGATGCCCCGTTTCAAACTCCATCAAAAGAGATGTTCTCCCAACTAAATTGGCTGTCATTTCAGGATCGAGTGTCATATCACAAACTAATCTTAATATATAAAATTCTGAATAATAAAACCCCAGATTACTTACAAAAATTGTGTATTCAAAGTTCAAATATAAATTCTAGAAATTTAAGATCTGTAACAAATAACAACCTGGTCGTTATCAGACCGAACACCAACATAATGAAAAAATCATTTGCATACTCCTCGTCGATATTATGGAATAACTTACCACTGAATATTAAAATCTCTACAAGTTTGAAAACATTTAAAACAAAATGTTTTAAATATATTTTTGAAACTGACCCTTAAAGAATATATCATGAACATTGAATGTATATTCTTTTTGTCTTTTGTGTTGACATTTGTTACAAACTATATATATTAATATCTGCATGCATAGATATGTTCAAACTGTATGTAATTTTTGTTTTATATGTATGTATGTTTTGTTTGCTGAGGGCCTCAAGGAAGATTAGTGTTAACTAATTGAGTTACCCTCTTGAAATAAAGGTTATAATAATAATAATAATAATACTTTTGCATATATTATTCATATTCGTAACAAATGCATGCTGTTATAAATATAAACATTTATGTAATATTGCAAGATTGAAGTTAAAATATTTTTAATAGAGATAGAAGTATTGATTTTTAGTTTCTGAAGTGTCACAATGTGATCTTGATTTGTTCTATTTGAGTGTTTGAACTTCAGCTCAATGTATAAAATCACATAAAAAATTCATTTCTACAACAGGCCCGTGATCAAAGCATTTGAAAGGATGAATGTCATCAAAAGGGTTAATTACTTTTGGGTATGCATTTCATAAAACAAACTGCTTCGATGCGCACTTTTTGCTTGTGCAAATTACGCAATCTGATAAGACCAATTAAACATTTTTGCAGATTTTCATCTACCCAGAATAAGCACATACATGACAAAGGATGGCGGGATTTTATTCTTTACACCAGAAATAAATGATTTATCAGTACCAAAAGCAATATATTACAACTGGGAATTTACAGATAAACTTGGATTGCATAATGGAGCAGAGAGATTTTTGATGGGTGGGTGAGGGTTTGAAAACTACATGTAAATATACACGTACATGTACATGTATTACGAGTTTCTCTAGCATGTCTAGTATCAAAGAAATTTCTTTGATTAGATTTTTTTTCAGTAGTGAAAGCAATAGAAGGCTCAAATAGTTAAAACGAAAAATACATCGAAACTTAATTGGGAGGGTAGAAACCTCACTTTCAATAAATTTGCAGAATTATTTAATTTAACATTTAAACAAAATCGTGCCTGCTCCGAAATAATGACCACTTAACAGACTTTAACAAGCACTACACTCATGCAGTATTCCTTTTGATTTATCAGTAACATTATCATGTCAAATATTGAACACGTGCATCTAAAATGAAGGCTGGTTATGTGAATTCCTACGAAATGTTCTCATGAACAATAACCCCTGAACGACAAGAAGACATAGGTGCCAATAAAACTGGTTTAAAACAACTCAATTGCAAGAAAAGAAAGAATGGATGCCAATTAGACCTGTTTTACCTTATCACTGCTGATAAACTTTACAAGTCATATTATCTTGGCCCACTATTAATTTTATGTTTACATTTTTGTTTCTGTAGTTGTTTTCTTATGAGGGCTGAATTTATTGGATTTTATTGGATGTCATTGTATTGCTTTCCTGCATGCTGTTTATTTCATTATTAGTCGTCAGCCGTCTAGTGTTTTCTGATCATACGATGAAACTGCAATACAACGTAATCAATACAATAAAGGGTCAGGGGATAGATAGGGGTGGGAGTATCCTTAAAACCCTGTTTAACACCACCAAAAACATCCAAAAGTCTGAATTAACCAGTTTTTGTCTCAATTGGACTGAAAAATTACTTGCCATTCCTAAGCTAGCTAAATAATATTAGACAAGTATCGAATTGTGTCTAAAGTGTATCAACAGTGTCTTGATTTTTACTAGATTTTGTCTTGACTGTGTTGACAAACACAGTGTCTCTCCCAAGTCAAACTATTATTAAGAACTTTATTAATGCTAAATTCTGCTATTCATCTACATGTGTATCTTTGAGTCTCATAAACAATTCCCCCTCGGTCAAAGAAGTATGTAAATTAGACATTACTGGATGCCAGTTCGCATCATTTGATTGTAAAAATTGTCGCCTACACTTGTTGCCTGGAAAGTCTTTTGCATCAGTTCCCACAGTTACAATGAATAATAGTGATCTATCTGGAAAGGATCAGAATTCAGACAATCGTTATAATACTTGCCTGACATGTTTCTATTTCTCCTTTCAAAGGAACACAATAAAATTATATACATGTCAAGACCAGCTTAATTCGTTTTGAGCATCCGAATAATTTGATTGTATCTGGAGGACAAAATGGCAAAGAATCTCTTGTTTCATAAATATGTATAAACAATGTCCTGTTGTGTTGATTGTGTACAACATATGAACTATAAATGAAAACTAAGTATCAACTCTGTCGGTCGAGTTATAGTACATTCAGATATACGCTCGAGAAGCAATTTATCATCGTTCTTTTAATAATTGATAATAAATTCATTTAATTGTCAGCTTGTCTCAAGGGTGATAAGAGCGAGGAAATGAAACCTTTCGGGATTGATAGAAAACACGTTTCGGAAATGATAGCGATGATTTTTTTTTTAATTTCCTCATGTACATGTACGATAGGGATTTCCTACCATATTTTAACACTTTCAACAGAGCCTGACTTTTCAAATTCCTCCCTCCCCTCTTCCCAAATAAAAATCAAATGGTTTCTCCATTAAGAATTTTATCTGTTCTTTTTTATGCGTATTTGTGTTTTGCAATCACGTTGCATACTAGCGGCGAATTATCACATAAACAGTGTAAATATTCCAAATCCGATTTCACTTTTTGTACCAGTTGAAAAATTGAATATGAAATGTTATAATATATATCTTTCAGACATGGAAAAGATTTTCGTTAACGTGTTACTCAATTTTACTTCTGTTAAAGTTGTTAATTGAGAAAAAAAAGATTAACCAGAAGCAGATTTAAAGCAAATAGGAATAACAATATTAAATAGAAAATTTTAAATTGCTTTAAAACTCCAGAGTAAATTTCTTAACACCATACAGATAATATGGAATTTCGTATGAACTATCTTTTCTAAATTAAAGTTACAAAGATTGATTGATACATGATGATCAGAGCCGCGAAAGTACACTTAGGAATATTAAAGAAGAGCAATGATCCATCAATCTGGCATAAATGTGAATATAATAGTTGTTTTGTTTCTCAAGCTAACGAGGAGTCATAAGTGATTTAAAAAAGCGAATGTATTGTCCATACATAAGTACATTTCCTGAAGAATTTCATATCTGTAACATACATGTATGTACCAATATATATTTTAAAGTTTCTCTCTCTATTATATACATACATGTAAATTGATTTAAGATCTATGTTAGTGGTTTATGAACTAAAATGCATGTTTTTTTTCTAACATTGAACTATACTAGTCAACAAAAGAAACGATACAGGGTAATGCTTTTTTCATATATTCATAATTTCAAAAAGCTGTACTAAACAGAAAAGCAGACCCATACGTCTTATTTTCATAGTAAATAGTTTTCTCATCAAAAGCATGGATTTTGTGCAAAAAGTTTGAAATAAAAAATTCCAGTTTTTGAGATTTCAAAAATCACATTTTTCAACCAAAATTAAAAATATTTTTATCCCGTTATGTGATCATAATGTCTGTGACAAAAGATTTGAGTTTTTTTTTACTGATTTCAGCCACTGGATTTTCATTTTACAAAATGTGTGTCGTTTTTCTTCTGGATTTTCCGCAAATTTTAATTTAACCCTCTTTCGTAAATTTCCATTTTTCACAATTTCAAGCATTATCAAAATTTCAAAATGAGACGCATTAGATCAAGAATCGAAGAGCAAACCACTGTTGCCCTCATGCTTAAGTTTTCTTTCAAGGAATTACCAAGATATTTGGTTCCGAACTCGTGTATCGTTCCTTTTGTTGACTATTATACATAGAAACTGCTTACAAATATCATATTGCGAGGACATCATTGAATTGTTTGAAAAGGAAGAAATGTCTTTTCCTTTCTACTAGAGAAGAAATGTGGGATTTGTAACATGTATATGCACAATGTAATTTGGATTTAGCTTAGAAAATTAAGGGAAATGTCTTCATCCGAGTTGTTTTTATATAAATTCCTTTTCCTCATTGTTTACGACCACATGCCAAATTGTTGTCTGGTTCTTCAGTGTTAATTAGTGACCCAACTAACTTTGTCCTTTCGTGTATTAAATGTCTTCAATAACAGTTATTTATGTTGAGCAAAGTGACTTTTAAACCTGATATATAAGTAAAAATCTGTGTAGTCACGAAAATTAAGAAAAGTCCATTAATTTGACATCGATTTGCTTTCAAATTGGATTGATGAAATGATTGCCGGAACATAATGCAGTCTATATATTTTCTCTTGATCAGCCAGATGTTAATAGGTGCTCACTTTCTTTGCAGAGGTCATAAAGTTTACAATGTAATTAGTGCATTTTTGTTGGAGATGTGATAGAACTTTAAATAATGTTTTGAGAATGATAATTCAACATCCAAGTTAATTTCCAAGTGCATAGAAGTTTTGTGCGCGCGTTCGATTGAATAATCTAAGTTCTTTTTTTAATCAATTACATGACAATTCTATATAATACGAAATAGACGAACAATATTATATTCTGAGCTCTTACTAGAATTGTTACAACCTAATTCAAATAAAAATTCTGTTAACTTTTGAAAAAAACAAATTTCAAAGTGTATCAAACACTTGTACCACCTCGACGCAATTTGAAAAAAAGTTTTTATTTTTAAAGTGCATTAAACAGAACCAGTATGACACACTTTGAAATAATTTAAGAAGTGCAGTTGTCTCATCTTGTCTAGATCTGATTTTATAAAACTAATATTTTCAGAATTTCTGTAGAGTTGTTGGTGACATATTTATCCCGAATGAAAAGTCGAAGTTATTATCGTTATCTCTATTAGTTCGTCACATTATCTTATGACGTCAATTCCTCTTTCATTTTTGAGCTTAGGGATTTAATTTCTTCATCGAATTATTGCATGTCGCCTTTAGATACGCAATAAGGAATTTTGATTTCCGAAAATAGGCGCATAGAGGTAAAATTTCGATAATTAGGAAGTAAGGCTTGTGACCTAAACTACTCTTTCATTTTTCAGTTTATACATTTTATTTCTATGTAGTATTTTCATACACTTGTAACGTCAACGGGCGTATAATAACTTGATTCTGCGCCTATATACAACAATTCAATAACAGATTGCATCATTTGGAATCGTTATGGTCATTCAATAAACACGTCTACAATAAATAAAGTAATGATTTTTTTTTGATATTATCAGCCATTAATTCTAAAGAGGAGGTTGTGCTGTTTTTCATTTGGGTACCTATCAAGATCCTTAAGAAAACTATTTTTTCACACAATGGCCTTGCCTTTGGTGCGTCTGTTTTATCCTTTAAAAACTTTTTTTCAAAGAGGTTATTTTTTTTCAAATTTGGTTGTAATATTATGAAGAAGCAAATTCGAGAAAGAAAGAGAGAATTAAATCAGACAGTATCAATACTCATAACCGTTGACAAGAAAGATGTTTACTGCACTTAGTCACTATCTTGAAGAGACTTAAAATGTTTGAAGTCACAATAAGTCATCAACAGTAAAATTTAGTTTGCTTTACTAGAAATCTTGTTGGTAATATAGGAATTTTGCTTCAGTTGTCGTTTTAAATTGTAGTATAAAAGTATAGATGTTATAAGTCATATACATGTACGTGTAACCCTTATCAAAATTTCTCTGGCTTCTATTTTCTTACTTCAATAAGAGAAAATTACAGACTGTTTATGACTTTGCCCGATGTATCATCTCTAAGTAATCATGTCGCACATCTCTACTATTGGACTTCGAGACTGTTTAATATATTTATAAAGATTTATATGATAGCAAATATAAGGAATTAATCCTTTAAGAAATCCCAGACGGAAGTCTGCCAGACGAAACAAATAAATATAGTACTAAAGGGTCAGCTAATGGGCATAAAAAGCTTTTTGGGGAATTAAAATTATTTTGTTAATTGGAAACATTTTTCTCAGTATCGACAAGAGACAGCCCAGCCACTGAATTTTGGCTTGGGACAGGCACACAGATAACGTGACAGGAATAACAATGTTTGTGTCCAACCCCCCTTTTGAACCCCGGTATATTTGATAAACAAAGTTACACTTAGGTACAGACATAACATCTCACCAAGTTAACTTAGAGCAGTTCTGCTGACTGCTTTAGAACTGCTCTAGAATAGAATCCTGACTGCTCTAGATCAAAATTCTGACCGATTCTGACGGCTCTAAGCTGTCATGGTCAAGAGCAGTTCTAACCTGTTATGGTCTGTCTAACCTGTCATGTTCTAGAACAGGTCATTAACCAGTCATAGTCTAGAACTGTTCTAGTAACAGTCAGGATTTAGAATCAATAAGAAATCCAAACTTAAAGTTTCAGTAAAGTCTTTTTGTAACACTATAAATAAAAATACCACACTGAAATAAAGCTGTTCTAAAGAGCAGTGGTGGACCATGACTGCTCCGATTATTGCCCAGAGATGTTCTAAAAAGCAGGTGTGGGCCAGCACTGCTCTAATTATTGACAAGATCGGTACTACTTCCTGACCAGAATTGTTCTTGACCAGAGCTATTCTTCTCCCTGACTGCTCTAAGTTAACGTAGAACAGTTCTCAGAACTGCTCTGTAAGTTAACTTGGGCGAGAGGTTATGACTGGTAACTGTATACAAACAATATTGTTTATTTTTTCCCCTTTCTTTGGAAAAGACGGTATTTAGTGCATTTCAGCGACATATTAAGCCAACGTGGTGTGATTTTTTTGACAGAATAAACTATCCTTATTGTTTCTCGTATAAAAACGTCTTTTTTTATTTTCAGAGTATAATATTCCACGTTGAAAGACATCCGGATTTTTCATGGTACACACAGTGTGTTACTTTTGGATTTTTTCCTACACCACGCCATGAACTGGCATACAACTTGTTCAATCTCATCACAGTATACGTTACACCGCTGGTGATCATTACGACGTCATATTCATTGATACTCCACAAAATATCAAAAAACGCAAAGCAGGCAAAAGGTATGTGTTTTAAATTAAAGCAGTTGGTGTCGCAGTATTATATTTATCTGGATCCCCGATGTCAATCTATTTAATTTAACAACAGTTCACAATGAAAAACCCAAAAGACAGTAATTTTTTGGATTTTCAATTTTTCTACTTTCAAAGAGAGTCAACCTTTTTATCGTTTAATAAAACGTACACTCCATTTTACTATTTAAAGTTTTTTTAGTGTAAATCCTATGTATTGTTTGCGTATTTATTAACTTGTTAAATCACATTTTTACATATCTTGTACAAATTGAAAAATTATTTATTATTCACGTGTATTGATTTTGAACTTTTTAAAGCTATAGTTAAACACCACAAAAACAAGCTCACAAATAAATCTGCTACAGAAAAAAAAGTTATTAGCAAAATACTGGCAAGTACCTGCATGCATGTTGCATTTTTATCATTTCAATCCGCCTTGTTGTATTAGTAAAATACATTGTAGTTTCTAAGGTCAAAAGTCACGTATATGTACTGGCGATAGATACATACATGTATATGCAATTACAGTAGCTTACGTACAAGTTAGCTTGAATCAAATCGAACACAGACTTCGTCCTCGGTAGATATTCTTTTCTGTAAACAAATCATTACCATTGAATCTTTCACCCTCTATATGTGACGGCGAAAGATGTAAACACAAGATAATAAAAAGTAGTTTGATTCAAACGAACACAAGATTTAATCAAACATGTTTTAAAATCCGCAGATCCATCAATGATTTTTCTGGTAGCTACCAAGATTACAAAAAAATTTTAAAAGCAACTCAATATAATCTGAAAATAGTATTTTTTTATCTCTTGTAATCAAAAATGCCATAATACGTCAAATAAAGCGCTGTTTGATCCATATAGCCCAAGGTATGTATTATCATTCATTCGAAATTAATGACGTTTCTAAATTAACTGGTATACTAAATATAATCTAAATCTAATGAAGTCTAGCTGTGTTCATTACAAACTATAGCATAAATATAGCGTATCATACGATAAAGTAAATACGTTATTTTCACAATGTGATGAACCAACAGTGAGACGTGTAGTAACGTCCTTTATTTCGTTCGTCCAAATGAACAAAGTACATGTATACGAACTTATCGTATTTCCCCATGCCTATATCGACCTGCTGAGGCCTTCACAATTTCCCGTATTTCGGCACTGTGACGTCGTAAAGAGTTGACCCCACCCTAATATGAGCTGACCCGAATATATCAGCGACGTCATAATGTTTGACCCAACGTTGACCCGAATATATCATGAAAACATCCGGTTATAGGCAGATGGCCATTGAAAAGTAAGAAATTCCATTAAGATTGCTAGTTAACAATACGATAAATTTATTATCAAGTTTTCTTCAAACAAATCTATAATACTAAATTTACGAATTAGCCGAATAGGCGGCAAAACGCGTGATTTAAAATAAACGATGTATAGTTCAGATTATAAAGGTTATTATCGGATTTGACAATCTGCATTTATAAATTTAAACAACAGTTTTGTTTATGTGCAAATGGAATTTGTATGCACTTTTCCGATATGAATTCTCCCAACGTATCCCTTAGAAGGTTCTCGAAGGCATCATTTTAGCACATTGATTTAAATAAACAAGTATGCACATATTTTTAATGTATTTCTGTTTGAAATTACGGAAGAAGAATAAAAAAAATTAAAAACATTCTCCTTCGAGTGGGATGTTTCCGCTTTATGTATTCAGGATTGTTTTTCTACAATAACGCAATTTCTCCTAACTGTAAAGGTTATGAACTTTGAAGATAATGAAGAAGTAAAGTAAAGTTCAGAGGAATTCCTAACATATTTGTTGTTTGGATTGCTCGGATGTTTACCTTGCACAAAGTGATAAAACCAACCATTATCTATTTTTAAATTATTTGTCATGTGACCTGTCTAAATATATCTCTACTGTAAGCCCTAGATAAAAATATTTTTAACAAATGGTCATCTTTATCATTAATGACGAAATTTATCTCGGACATCTTTGATAAATATAAACGTGGACAACACAAGCAGCCACACACTAAAAATGCTTTCACCTTCTGATTATTGGATATATTTGTGAAATTAAGCCTCGCTTGCCCTGCCCATGATGACAATGGAACAATTGGAACAATTATTTTCCAAAAATATGCTCTAACTAACTCACGGCATCTTTTGAAAAATTCATCCGTCACTAAGGAAATGTTTACATCTACAATTTCATTTTCATATTTATTCTGAAGGAAAAAGGTAATGCATTATGAAATGTGTATTTAATGAAAGCTTTTCATCAAGTTCCAGTTCAGAATAAATTATAACAATAAAAATATTGACAATTTATGTGGTTGTGTTTTCGTCATAGATTTTGACTTTGATGGCACCTTAAGGTCCATTTTGGTAATTCTACGTGGCATACAGTCTACTGCATCAGTGGATACATCTTCGGTAGTAACGAACAGCCATGACAATTGGGTCACGATGGCCTACATTTCACGCTTCATTGACTTTGGTTAAAGTCTGCATTAAAATTCATTTCTAAGAATACTACATGCAGCACATATAGACATGAAACTATCAGTTGATACCTCCTACTTGACAGGAAAGTTTATGGAAGCCTGCCACATCATCCATATTGAGTTCCTGTTCCATGAATGGTATGGCCGCAACAAATTTTTATAGTCAATATGGCCACCACAAAAAAAGCTTATTTTCCCGCGCTCGCGCGGGTTCAATGTCTAGTATTGTAAAATATAAGCCGCTCGACACAATATGAAGCTTTTTAGCTCGTTCGCTACGCTCACTCGCCGAAAAAGCTTCACATTGTGTCTCGCGGCTGATATTTTACGATATACGTTTGCAGAAAACCTGATAATATGTACAAATACAGCCATTCAATTCGAATACTTAGCACTATACGTACTTTCTATATCTCAGAAGCTTTGTTACTTCAAATTCCTTACAAAGGAGTACAGTGTACGGCCACCTTTCCTGTGTTTGTTTTACTCATAAAACATTGATTTGCTTGTCTTCTATTTATACTACACGATTGTATGCAATGCATTCTTATGCAAATAAACATAATGTTATGCTTTATTATTAATACGTTCACGTTTTCTATCCGCAAAGGTCGTGTATATAGCGCGATACATAGGCGATTTGGGTTAATTTGTACTACGTTTTGCATATAAGGACACTCAAAACCCAAGAAATTTTACTGTCAAATGAAAGGAAATCATAGATAAACTTACTTGCAGAAAAAATGGCTTTGATTCTTACTTTCCTCACGTTGTAAAACTCTCTCAAAGTCGTTAATTTTTGTTCAAACTCTCCCAAAGCGATATTCAGATAGATGGTATGCAGAAAAATTTTATGTAACTCATCTCTTAGTTATGATTAGCAAATCCTTAGATACCTCATACCAGGTTATATGTACCGACAGATTTTGAAAAGCATGAGGCGAATTTTTGGAAATGACCATAGAAGTAAGTTAAATGCGGGGTAAACGGACCTACGTCTTTGAGATAAGAAGAATCGACAGTATTTGATTCATGAAAATGTGACTTAAATTTGGAAGCCTATCATTAATCGTGTTAATGACAATGTTTTAAGCATTGTGATTTTTATTAATTTTTTTTCTTTTATATTAGTATGCTGATCTTGATGTTTTTCACCAATTAAACAATGCCTCATTTGCGCACACATGCACTTCGTAAATTTCATTTTGCGAAATAAAGATGTTTGTAAAAAACATTACATTGTAGCTTTTATACACTTTTCAAAATTATTCAGTTAGATTGTACATGAAGGTCTCTGAGCTTAAACAGGGGCAAAAGGGGTGGGAAGTCAATTTATGTTTGCTCCAACGTGCTGGCTTCTTCATTAAAAGTCTGACTATGCTGTCGTCGTTCCCTGTTAGTATAGAGAATGGAAACGGTGAATGTGTCAAAGAGACAACAACCCGACCGAAGAGCAGAAAACATCTCAAGGCTGTTATGTTCACCTAAAAAAGTCACAGTATTGTAAGTCGATGGACATCATACTAGTAGGCGCATGTCAGATGTAAGATTCTTAATGAAACCACCATTGAAAATTGTTCACTGTATGATGTCTAACAATAAGCACATAGAATAAATTCGATATAATACCATTTTGAACAATTTTCAAATCTAACAAGTCTGGAAATCCGTTTCGTGGAATGGTTTATGAAATTTTCTCATAAGAAGAGTCAAATATCGGCGTTAAAATCCAAGCAAAAGTTCATGAATGAAAAAAGTTAAATAAGAGCCCAAACTTTCAAATTTATACACGAGTCTGTAAAATTTTATGTTTCAGATGACTGCTTAGAATATGGGGAATTCAAGTACAGGTGTCATACATACCCAGCACATCACTGTGCAAGAGCAGGAAAAATCGGGAAAGCTAGAATCCGAACGCTCAAGATGACTTTAGTTATAGGTATGTATATGCATTGTATGTCCTCCCAAAATAAAAGAGTTGAAATCTCTGGGTAATATATGTCGTATAGAAAATATTTGATTTCACTATACATAATACGTACATTCCGCCAAAGTACATGCTGTCAGTTTGGAAACTTTTTAAAAAATAAAAAGCCGATGCTACAAAACACTTTGATACTTAATTTGTGCGTGCAATGTCTTGTTACCAACATTTTACGAAGTCAGAATCATTCAACGGGTGTATACAGGCTATTTATAGACAAAATAGTCTCTTTATTAAAGAGTAATATTTAAGCTATCGATATTGTGTATAGGTATAAAAAATGTGATAACTTTTCTCAGACTGATAAAAAAGATTGCCTACATCACATACATGTTTTATTGTAATGGAACAATTTTGTTAGAAACAGACTGAATAAATCGCAAATGATATTGTTCCATGCCCTGATTACACAGGAACTTATTTTAGCTTACAAATGCATGTACAGTAAATAAGTAAAGAATGCCGATTTATTTAATTATACCCAGTACTGAAGGCAGGTAAATTAACCAGACTTAAAATGTCGATTAATGAATGCTTGTTGTTAATTTTCACTGATAAAATCTCTTTCGGGCACAAAACACACATTTTTAAAGTCCAAATGAAGTACACATTAACTGAAAGTGGTGATTATGATTATCCATATATTTAAGTGTTCGGATGCCCATCATAAGAATTTTGTTACATAATAATTTAGTAAGTGCAGATTTCGTTTTCGCAATTAAATCATGTTGATTAGACTAAAATAGTGAATAAGGTTGAATTACAGAATTATTTGGGTTTTACGCACTTATAGTGCATTTGGTAGAATCGCGGTGGCCAAATTTGTTAGTGGACAAAAACCGGAGAACCCTGGCAGAACTTCCGACCAACGTCAGGAAAACTGCCAATCCAATCCTTGTCATTTAAGATCATTGTCGAATACATCTCGCCATGAGCTGGATTCGACCTCACGTGTGATGCGGCAAATATGTTTTCGGTTTTTAAAAAACCAATAACCTTGATAAGCTTTAACCGCAAACTAATTCCAGACAATAATAATAAAAAATAAAAAACGCAAACCCCCCCCCCCCCCCCAAAAAAAAAAAAAATAAAAAAAAAAACAGGAAGTTAATCATAAGCAATTGTGTCTAAGATAATAATACGTGTTCGCCATCTTGAAGTTGCTTAAACGTGCTGTTCATCCCGGTTAAAGGTTTCTTGGACAAAATAAGCAACGGTCGAGAAAACAATTCGGAAAACGCTAAAACAATAAACACAGTTAATGTTATAAGAAAATAAAACACGCCTATGGTTGGACAAACTTCCTAGAATACACGGAGGACCATTGTTCAGAAGTGAGATGCATTTTTCAGTAATGTAATTGGAAAAATCCGTAGTGGTATCCTTTTTTATTTTTATTATTTTTAATACCTAACATGCATGTTAGTGACTAAAATTCCGACAAATAAGAAAAAAGTTTTGTAGAATAACATCGTAAAAGGTGAAGATGTTTTATGAATTATATATTATGAGTATTTCATTGTTAAAAAGAGAGAAATGAACACACTTGAGCAAATTGATGTTGATGCCTAGCAACTTAAAATTATCTTTGATACTTCAAGACTGTCACAATAATTTTGTTATCAGTGAGAGTTTAATAATACTGACATTGTCAGCCAGCGGGAATAAATGGGAATTATCAAAATACAGTCAATTCTGATTTAAAGGGCACCTCTATATAGTAAATAATTTTCTATAAAGTACATTGTGAAAATGTCCATGTGATGTAAAAAGCCTGTAAAATTAACCTCTGTATAAGAGCAATTTTCTCTGGTCCCTTGGGTGCCGTTGACTGTATAGTGAAAAACACATGTAACCTGAATTTTTATCAGGTTTTATCTTGCTTTCATTTATAAGCTCACCTGGCCCAAAAGGCAATATGAGCTATTGCGATCACTTGGCGTACATCATCCGTCACCGTAAACTTTCCTCTAAAGATTTTCTCCTCTGAAACCACTAGGCCAATTGGAACAAAACTTGGCAGCAATGATCCTTAGGTGGTCCTCTTTCAGAAGTATATCAGATGACTCCGTCCGCCATCAAAGCTGGTTGCCAGAACCGAACATAGTTTAACATAGGACCCTACGCGAAATTTCTTTGAAGATCTTCTTGTTTGAAACCACTAAGTCAATTGGAACAAAACTTTATTCCAACGGTTCTTAGTTGGTCCTCCTGTAGAATTTGTCTGGTGACATCGCCCGCCATCAAAGATGGACACCAGAACCAAACATTTTATAACATAGGATCTTCGGGGACATTTGACTGAAAAAAATTCTCGTTTGAAACCAGTAAACAATTTTTGCAAAACCAGTGAGCCAATTGGGACTTGATAGCAATTTTCCAGACTGCAGTGAAGATGGACTTAGTAAAACAATTTATTCTGCAAATGATTTCAAGATGAACGACATAGGCACCTGGAAGCCACTAGTTTATTTACTTATTTATTGTGAAAGAAACCTGAAAACACCCTGAATTTGGATTTCCAAAGGCAAAACCTCTCTCAAGTATAAATCAATATTCTCGACGTACTGAAAAAGAAAATTCCACTTTTTAAAATTACCTAACCGCTCCTTACTTTTGAATGAATAGATCAAAGTTTACGATCAAAATGTGTAGGCAGTATCCAAGTGTTCAGATTTCTATACGGACATAGATTATTTGATATCATTTATTGGTTTATTAAAAAAAGTAATCAGCTGGTCGCCGCCAACAACACTACCATTCAATTAAAATACTCCGCTATATACATTCTATGCTAAACGTGAAGAGGAAGAATATACAAAGTTAACACATGCTGTTTTAACTACTGATAAATCACGATCCGATGACAAACAAGGTATTAAACCGTTTTAATTTGTATTATAATATGAAATATTACAAACTTTTATTTGTTTTACTTAGAGTTTCCCCACATGTAGGAATATAATTTTTAGATTCAGTAGACTTTAGCAGATTAAATAACACGAGATATGTACATCAACTACATTTTATTTTAATTTTTTTCCACGGATAAATGGGGAACACACTTTCAAAAGAAAAAAATCTTCGAAAGGGTTTTAGTTTGAAAATTTAAGATGTCTTTTTTAAACCACACACTTTTAGGTTTATCAATCAAGGTCACCCAACAGACAGAACTCAGAACAAAAAATAACGTAAAAGGCACAAAAAAAAAAAAAAAAAAAAAAAAAATAAAAAAAAAAAAAAAAAAAAAAAAAATAAACACAACTGAGACTCAGAATAGTCTGACTTGGTACAGACATCATTTGAATTACATCCTGTTGTTAGCCTACTTTAACTCTGGGTCTATGTCACTGCTGGTGGACTGTAAGTCCCTGAGGGCATTATCAGCCCGGTGGCCATGATTTTTGTCCTGGCATGATTCATTAGTTAAATACCTGTAAATTTTCCGTTCAAATTTGACAAAATTTACCAGAAATTTCTAAGGCTCTTCCTTTTGATGCAGAAGTAACCCTTAGCTGAGTTTGGATCCCTGTTTGTTTTAATTGTTTTGCTTTTTGATGGTTGTGCTTATTAATTCATCATATTTTAACCGGATTTCCAACATTTTGATCTCGAGCACTGCTGATGAGTTGTCAATCAACGAAATGGCCATACAGTGCATCAAATTTATTTCGGTATTTTGTGATGCATTTTATTAACCACAGGAGTAAAATGCTATAGACAACAACCAGTCTCTAAGAAAAAAGACATTAAGTGTACAAAATCTACAAACACGCACAAGAGGAAGTTAGGATAGTCTGAGATGGAGTACACATTAAAAGCTGGCGAGGCTAGAACTGTCTTACGGGTACTCAAACCCCATGCTTTTTTTTATCTAAGCTTATCCTCAATAAAAACACAATAAAACGCAGTGCATTAGCATAACCAGAAAGGTGACTGCTACATGTGTAACTATAGCAAATAAACAGAAGAAATGGTAAACCATTTGTCATTAAACTTTTAAAAGGAAATTTCAAACTGTACACGGTAGTGTGTTCTTAACTATACCATTTTCTAGACAGTTAAGACAAATACATTTGGGATTCTTCAATATGCTTTATCAGTATTTTTAAAAAATTTTAATTGGGCAATGCTATTCTCAGTATATTTTTTTTCTTTGCCGGATATTTAATAAAGAAATTAATCAACGAATTAGTTGTCTTTAATCTGGTAGATTTTAGGTTTCTAAAAATAGCTTTAAACCAAATTATTTGTCTTTTATGATGCTGTGTATTGCAATAAAACAAATACCCCAACCATGCTTTATAAAAGTCAACAGAAGTTGTTATATACAGCCATTGACCGCATAAAGCCTTGTTTGTAACTTAAAACGAGTTTTTGTTTTGACTCTTAAATATGTACACTAAAAGGATTTAAAATCTTGCAGTAATGAAGGATTAATATACACTTTAAACTTAACTCGGGATATGAAATACATTTGTAAAAGTATTCAGGTTTCTAAGTTGGTGTTTTAACTTGATAGTTTTTTTTTGTATTGCAGTTACTGTCTTTATTCTGTGCTGGACCCCATATTTCTTCATGGCGGCCTGGTGGTGGATAGACAAGTAAGTCAATATAATATGTTAATTATTTAGATTAATTTCAATTCATTTTATAAAGTGTGGTTATTTACAGTGTATGAATATATCTCGGCTTTGATTAAAACGAAATACAGACAAAAAATCTCTTCTCCATTAACAACATATGAGTAAATGCTTATGAGACACACTTGTTCATGTGTGTGTGTATATATATATATATATATATATATATATATATATATATATATATTCTTTTATAATATCTCATTCTGTATTGACAAGCTTTCCCTGACTTTAATCAAGTAAATTTCCAATACGTTAATGCCTAAAGTAACAAATTCCCCCCACTGGAAATTAAACTACTGACTTTTTCTTATGGGTTTTCATATTTTGTTTGATATATTTTGGTACAAATGTATTTTATCCAGTGTTGATATCATCAGCACAACTCAATAACGGCTTAGGGCATTGTCCATTATTTTCGTTTCAGTCATAGCTGTAAATTTCAAAATTTCTTTAATATTTATTAATTTATATTGTTGATGGCGGTAAAAAAGGTAATTGAATATTAACAGGCATGCTAATAAAACATAAAAATAGTAAATTTGTGTTAAAATTAAACTGACCCCGGATACGCTTAAAATTAGTTACTTGTAAGATAACTACAATTAGTATACAGCTATATTTTTAATCCAGAAACGTTCATTCTAAACATAAAATTTCTCCGTATTGTACAACCGGAAGCCATAGCCGGTATTGAAAGAACACATACAAGGCTATATATTCTGGCAAATTTAGAAAGGCATTATATATACGAATTTTAAAAAATAGTCTAAGAAGAAAACAAAAATCAGGTAAATTGACCCTACTCCCTTAAGTTAAATGTTCGCATTTTTTTCTGAATCAGAGCTTTAGTTACTTTCATGTGCGATGACAATAATCAATATAACAGTAGTAATATTGGAACACATGAATTCAATAAATTAAAAAAAGTTCAAGCCTTTCCAAAATTAGGGTATTTAGCGTAAACAAGTTTACTGCTGTCGGTTTTCTTGTTTAGGTGGTAATTTGCTTTCTAAGTCATATATTTCTTGACTTTAGTACAGAAATGTACAATTTTATCAAGATTCTAGTTGACATTTAAAAATTTTCATTACTAGATGTAAGATTGCTTCGACATTTTACTGTAACTGTATAACTGGTCCTCTTAACATGCTTAATGTGAGATTAATTTCCGAATCTACTAAAAATACCTTCCAGACATTAATGCCACCTTTTCGTAATAGAAGTGGCATTTGTAACCTGTTTGGTTACAGGCAAGAATAATTATAGAAAATGTATGTATTAGCTCTTTGACATTTAGTTAATTACCAACGATTACTCCCAGTGGTAAGCTGAAGGAAAAAGTCAATGTTTTACCATGATAAATGTTATTTTATTTTATACGATGGTAGTATCATGATAATTTACAATTTAAAACACAAAATTAGCTTAACTTATTTAATTGAGTATTCTTATCCCGAAATCGCGGCGTTTTTAAAAAATTTATTTAATTTTATTTTATTATTATAATTATTATTATTAATTATCGATATCTGGTTCTGTTTGGGTAAGATAATTTTATGCCATGATTTAAAATTTTTAAGCTGGATTAAATTCGATCACGTAAAAACGTGTATACATAACACACAAGCTAGTCTTGGTATCCCTAAATAAATAAAATAGCATTTTCCATAACAAAAAAAAAAACCTCTATGCCCATCAATAAGCAATATTAGTTTAATAATTATAAATACACTGCAGATTTTTTATATGACTAATATATGCGTCATGAAAAACATTGTCTTACATTGTTTGAAAGGGCATTAAAATTTAAAGATCGAGTAGTGTTGCTTAAAACATCCAGCGGTAAATATTCCGTGCATCTACAACAATACATAAGGATACTTCATACATGACATTTGAATTTGACATAAAAGGAAACCAGTTGTGACTGCAAGTTGTATCGGCCATTAGTCTCCTCGTGTCCGAAAACCATAAATGAAGTTTGTGAACGTATGCCGAATTTTATTCTTTATGCCTTTATCTTCTGATAAACGGTTTGACTTAAAATGTTGAAGAGAAAATGCACATGTTTTAATGGTAGGGCAGGTTAGCTCTCATTTGGCGTATGTCCAGTATTTGTATATTTTCATGAGAAATTCATTTAAATTTTTTTAAATGAATATCAAATAAAAGAATACTCCCAAACCTATCATATTTACTCATCTTAAGAATTGTGTTGCATTTTCACTTGTAACATATATTTTGTCTTGTATGGTACTGACCAATATTGTTTTTTTTAGTTTTATCTTGATTTTCGGTATTCCTAAATATTCAAACACCAAAATAACCAGACTAGACAAAATGAAGATAAATGTTGTACGATACCTTGCGGTAATTCAAGATCAAATGAAATTGTCTTAACCAGTTTTGATCTTGACTTTTATGCACAAACTGATGGTGAAAAGCAAGATTTAACAAGACAGAAATGGCCGTTTATGATCGAAATTGTCTTACAATTAAACTGCAAATAGACATAATCGTTGTGGTTCCTTTGGCAGATAATACAACTTGTCTAACTTTGTACGTCAGTTTTATTAACAATTTTAATTTGCTCGAATGAAGAGGAACAATTCCTGAATTCCCTGCAGAAAACAATATTACGCAATATGATGAATTGGTTATTGTTCAAGTCTGTAGACGTCTGTTAAAAATATCATGTGAATTAAATACTAGAAGTTTCCTTGAATTCTTTGGAGACTATACAGATAATAAGGTTTACTTAACTCGTGAATTAACAAGGTATTGTTCATGTTCCAGAAAATCTGCGCAAGAGATAAATCCTAAAGTACAGAGAGGGTTGTTCATATTTGCAGTTTCCAATTCTTGCATAGATCCAATAGTATACGGTGAGTACAAAAGGACGGATATTTGTTGAAATTATGATGAGAACACCAACCAAGGCGCTGTAGTTTTGTACGTTCAGTATACCTTTACCTTATCATTTAGATTAATAAAAGTATCTTTCTATTTGTTATCGAAAATAGATTCAATAAACCTAATTTAAGATATTAGTTAATAAATTAAAGATGAATTATAATATGACGTGTCCCTAATCGGCATATGAACAAAACCGTGGGATAATTCCCAGTCAAACGTAATTTCCGTTTCGTCTGCATTCAGAATATTTTAGCTACGGCATAGCCAAAACTGATTTCGTTACCGTATTGTCTCTATTAGAATATCATATATAATTATCGGATTAGAATATAGATATAATTCATGGCATACTGTGATTTTTTGGAGATGTTACCACAGGTGCGTCTTATACATTTTATTACCACGGGTGCGCAATATTTTTGTAAATTTTACCCTTCGCTCCGCTTCGCACCCTTGGTAAGATCTCCAAACAAACCACAGTTTGCCATGGATCATTTCTTCAGTAGATGATTTACATGTAATATAGATCAGAATCTTTGTCAACCCCGTTTCCTAATACCGACTTGATTTAGTCTCGCATGCAGATCAATAACAAAGGAATTTGAAAATAAAAACAAGCATCTGTCAAAAATAAAAATAACGTGCAATTTGACAATTAGTGTCATTGGTTCTTAAGACTAAACATTTGAAAATCAAGTTCAAGACTCAAGTTACTACACATCAGGTAAAAATTCAAATAAGGCCAAACATTTTATGTATACATGCACATACTGAGATCAAGAATCATTAAATATTTAAAGTTCACTGGCTATATACTTTCCCAACAGTCCCCTTAATAATAAGCTTAAAGTAGACATAGATTTGTAAGTTGTTTACACATTCAGAGATCATATTTCTCATTATTGTTGTTTAAACTCAAACTAGCCGAAAAAGCCTGTTAAAATGCTGTTTTTTTTCGACTGGAAATCACATTTCGCTTGGAATAAGGAAACTTAGTCTAATAGATACGTGTAAATAGTATCTCGCCTTGTAATCCATTTATAATGCATAACCGAATGTACATGTACACTATAAGTAGAAAATCATGTTGAAGCGTTGTGTCTTTCCCACAGGAAGATCACATTTGGCATGGAATAAGGAAACTTATAGATACAATATATATATAACTTATCTCGACCTGTAATCCATTTAATATACATGTACACTGTAAGTAGAAAAGCATGTTGAAATGCTCTACCTTGTAGACAGAAAAATCACATTTAGCTTAGAACATAGAAGCTATTAGGTACAAGTATACAGTATATGCCCTGTAATCTATTTATACTGCATACATAAAATTATATGAACACTGTGAGTTGAAAAGCATGTTCAAGTGCTCTATCTTGTCGACAGAAAAATCATATTTAGCTAGGAATTGGAAAACTAACAGATACATCGTATCTCCCCTTTAATTCATTTATACTTAATAACTGAATGTTCTCATACACATGCACATGTACATTGTTAGCAGCCTAAATTATCTAATCCATTATATGATACAATTTAAGATTTTATCCCAATGTGTACTATAAACTTCTAAAAACGAGCGAATAATTTTTGTCATGTTAAATCATATAGTATATAATGCAATACTAGAAGAATAATACAGTATAAAGGGTTTAGTTTAAACTTTGAATTTGTCATTTTGTAGGAATGTTCACAACAGCTTTTAGGAGAGAGGCACGGAAATGGAGTGGGTGGTTTAAACGAAGACTTAGCGAAATGGGACTATACACATTAACACCGAATACAGCAATAGCACAGGAATTCTTTAAATAATGGGATATAGCGATTCGCACCAAAAGTGTCTTATGCAGAATGCCGGCGGACTTACTGATGACTTATTAAAATAACATTTACCATTATATTATTTTTTAATGTCACAAAAAAACGTTTACTGTCAAATGTATCGCTGCTCTAATGACCATGTTGACAGTTGTCGATTGCATAGTTCAAAACAGTTTCCTCAAGAACATTTCCAGGCTAATATATAACAAAATTATAGCGTGTCCACACCGGGGAAGTTATCAGATCTGTTGTCCGATAAAACAGTTTCTGACGAGCTGCTCTAGAGGATAGCTGGCAATTAGATTAATTTTATGGTGGTTTTCTACAAAAACACTGTTTATAATAGTTTTAATTTGAATTAATTTAAACATTACCCCTGTGTATTAGTTGAGCATATATTTGTTATGTATAGTTTGAATTTGACAAAAGTTTAGATTTCCAGTGTTGACGGAGCTGTACTAGTCAAAACAACTCAGATCTTTATTAAACTAGAAGAGTTCATGACTTAAGTAGCTAAGTAGCTCAAGACTAGAGCTACTTTAGAACAATTTCACGAGAGGTCAGAGTTGGAAATATATGTAACTGTTATCAAATACTTTTGAAATGATGCACGCACATATATACCACATACATACATATTCTGTTTATAAACTTTGTTATCAACACAAAAACACAATTTTAAAATACAAAATATTCAGAAAAATAGTCTAAATATATATTGTACTTTTTGTTGTTAGAATATCCGTCATATAGTAACCAGATAATGTTCCATAGAATGTTTACTAAACTGTCTGGGAAAATCAGTGAGGGACATGAAAACATTTTTTTCTAATATAAATTCTTTGATAAAAACGTTGATGTAGAAGATGTGGACATTTCAACGGTTTACGACTAAATTAATTGGGTAAATATGTGCCTACATGTACATGGAGTGCAACACTATTATCAGGTTAAAGTCTGCAAGTTTGCATTCGTTCTGAGGACAAGGTAAGGAAACTCCGAAGAGCCAATTAACTGCTGAATAGTTTGCAAAAGTTTGTCAGTTATAAGCCCCTGTCCCTCAGAAATGAATTTGAAATTTTGTAAATAGTCTGTATAGATTAATATGACAAAATGTCAACATGACCAGAGCAATGTATTTTTGTTGTGCATCTACTCTGAAGTTGTTTATACGGACTTACACTATCATATTACATTGTTTTCAGAATAAAGCCGAATGTCGGTTAAACAATGTTTACTGAAGTTTCTTTTGATACAACTATTGTGCCTTCAGAAAGGGAGTGATAGAATTGTTGCTTATTGGTCATTGGAAGATGTTAGTCAACTCCTAATTCTAGAATATATTTTCCGCCCTAGAGTCGTTGACATTATTTTCAGATATATTCCTTTAAGACAAATAATTTCTGGATTTACCTTCATCAAAATTTTTAAAAAATATGGTGAACAAATCTGATCAGCTTAAATAGTGCAGCCAAAATCCATGTAAGGTCAACTTTGCTTGAGTTATTTGTAACCATTTAAAAGTATTAAAAAATCATCAGTTTGATATTTCAACACAAGTGATTAATAATCCAACTAATAAATAAATTTATATAACTTTTCGAGGATTCAATGACCTGTACTGACCCTGTTTTAGGAAAAACTCTGGTTTTCTAAAGATTTGGTCATGGGAGTATTGAAATCAGGGCTTCTATAATAAAGTGCCTCGCACAAATTCAATCAATAGTTGTGTTTCAGAGCAACAAATATTGATTGGAATTGGACAGAAAGTTTTGGTACAAGAAATTACGTTTTTCTGGTGATCAAATTGTTGTCATATATTCGCGATTCATGATCAGTAAGATATCAAATGATGATTCTGATGTATAGATTGAATGTGTTTAGTAATAATAACAATGAACTTGTGTCACATCAGTTGTGAAAGCCATATCCCTACGGGTATATATACATTTGTACATTAATAGACTTGTTGTTGAAGAGACATAATTAAAAAATCTGCTCAAAGCAAATTTCTATTTATGTTTTGTGTTTTGCTGTTTAAAAGTAATTCCATTGTGCTTTCAATCCATGTACCATTTTTTAACGAAAATACATTGTACCATTAACACGTAGACCTTAATAACCATGCATAGTAATAAATTATACTTAAATTATTTTTATTAATTACTCTTCATCTGGCACTGTGAATGTTTTTTGAAATTCATGTTATAGACCAGCATTAATCGACTACGTTCGTAGTCATGGCTGCTTATCTCTCATTATTATGTTTTATTTCACGAATTCATGACCATTACAGTGTTCCAATATCTAAGATGATGTTGGACCTGTTCCCACTGTCGTAACCTTTCATGAAGCTCCACCGATTTGTGACTTCCCCCGGATTTACTTTGTTGAACTTCACGACGGGTGCCGTATACGGAGTAGGAACTGCTTACCCTTCCGGAGCACCTGGGTTCACTCCTGGTTTTATAGGAGTTCGTGTTGTTCATTGTTTTTTTAGTTAACTGTTTATTTGTTGTGCTTGTGGTTGTTCATTTGTCTTCCTGGGTTTGTCTGTCCAATGGATTACTTTTTTTTGATTGCTCCTTAGGTATATTTGTCCTTTTTTTTCAACATGTATGAGAATGTGATTCGCTGTAATGTTATTTCCTTAGTTCGTTTATTTAATTCTAGTTAATTACATACAATTAAAGCTGCAAAATCCGCTCTGGACTAATTTTCATTCATTTTCATGACCAATTTTTCTTGGGAAAAAATTTATCAACAATAATTGTATGTATCTAAATTGGAATACATACGAATCAATTGTTCATCTAATCACATTCCCCAAATTTTGATATTACTCAACATTTTGCAAAAAATTAACCATAATCAATTGTTATGAATAAGAGAGATAATTGGGCGTATACAAATGTTTATACTGGTATCGTTCGACGCAGTGTTAAATATTTCGCGCCAGAATACAAAAAAACTCACGGAACACCCTAGTTTATTTTCCGCTTAACCAATTAACATTCTTCACTCCCGTCTCGGTGTCCAAAATTTCAGTGTGTAATTATCACATTCATTCATGATTTAATATAGTAAAAAGGACACCGAAGAAATTTCAAATGACCCAAAATGTAAATTCAAAGACACGAGAAACACTAACAAGAAAAACATATAACATTTACAAAGACACAACCCTAGAAGTGAAAAAAAACAGAGCACTCAAAAGAGAATCAGAACAAGACAGTACAAACATTAAGATTTATACAAAACCATTACTTTATAGCTTCATCGTGAAAGTGTTGAAAAGTTTCTACTGCGCATTAATGAGTTAGAAAATACAGTTATAATTATACCACATACAATAAAATGACTTTTCTGGTTTTATTCTTATAAACATTGTACACATTTTTGCAGGAAAGCAATATTCATTTCATATTAATTACATATTCGCTGTTTTTATTATTTAAGCTCATAACGCCAAACATAAATGCAATTTAATTCGAAGTAACGCACTTTTTAGTGCTTGAGAGCTGTCTCATTTATTTGTTCATTTTTATTTCCGGGTAGGTTTCCATGAGCTACACCTGTCGTATTTTTTTCTGTGTATTTTTGATTATCTTAAAAGAAACAAAAGAGATCATTGTATAGATGCATATAAAGAAACCAGGAATGACGTCATGTGCTTCGGTATTGGAACAGGTCTTGTTTCGCAAGTTAAACGGCTGTTCCCATGACGATAGTTTTTTGTAGTTAAGGTATCATTTATACGCTAGTTGGATCATTGTTTGTGATCACACACCCTATAATTACTCTTTAAAATAAAAAAAAATCTTTACAATAAAAACAGTATCCAATATAATGTCTGCACAGTGGTTTTGTGCCATGAATAATAATAACAAAAGACTTTCTAAATACAGTCAAACCTGCTTTTAACGGCCACAATTGGGACAAAAGTAAAGTGGCCGCATAAGACAGGTGACCGTTTAATCAAGTTTTACACTAAGCGGCAATTCCGTATTTTGCTTTCCGGCCCGGAACGATCAAGATATTATCGTTGTCTAACATACAAATATGGCGGTTCGACTGAGATGAAACGATGTTTTTTTCCACAATCGACTGTAAATGAACGATGAGATTTATAATTTGAATGATAATTAAGCTATGCCATTAATTAAAGATGATTTGAAAGTCAATTAACGATGATTTTAACATTTATAGAAAGGTAAATGACCGCTTAATTTAGGTAAATTTCAAGCTTGGGTACCATTTGCTGTGACCGCTGGCCGCGTAAGACAGGTGACCGCTTATTCGAGTTAAATTAACACGTAAAACTATTTGGGCGGACTCCAGGACGACCGCTGAAGGCAGGTGGCTGCTTAATTGAGGTGACCGTTAGGGCAGGTTTGAATGTAAAGGAAATATAATTCCTAACAGATATGGATGTACTTGTTCATGTTGCTTATCAATCAGTAAGAAAGCAGCTAATGAAAATGATCTTACATGTAGTATCAATTTTGCAACTATACCTTTACACAACGTAAAACTGTTTATCATAGAATACAAGATTATTTCGGATAAAATGGCACTTTATTAAACTCAATTCAAACAGGGGTGAGAAGGGACGTAATGAGTATCATTTTTGACTGAATGTAAAAGGTTGGATGCAAAAAACGGTGTTTAGCGTGCAGGGGTGTGGCATTCTCCAAAAAGACGTTACCCACTATGGCCAGCAGTCAGTATCTTCAGTATTATGCCCTTACAATTCCCAACGAAAGAGTTTCCATACTCGCTACCGGGGAACGCGCTAGACAGCTCTGTAGGTTGAGCTCCAGTGATCGACAACAGGTGCCTAGACAGGGCTATATACAAAAGGAGGATACTCTTTATTTTTCACAAAAAGTAACATTTCTGTAATAATTTTAATTTAAAGAATCAGTTTCATCCTAATATAAAGATGCCAGCAACTAATCTTGTGGTATCCTCTTGGAATTGAGTAAAGTAAAGATAACTATATATGTGTGAACGTATAACGATTCAATACCCTAATTGAGTGATATCACAATATTTTGTGCTTCTTACAAAAAACAAAAGACATATCTGTAATGTCCAGAAAATATACAGTTACACAATTTGGTTCTGCAGATTATTATTGAGTGACTGCGACCTACTGACATAACTGAAGAGCTCATTATTAACAATATATCATTGCTCGCTGACTTGAATTGTTATTCAATCCAATCCATTTCCATACTTAACGGAAGTCTGTACTGGGAATAACCAAGGATATGTCGAAAATAGGTTACAAATCCTAATCCTTGAGAAGCTTTACAACCTTTTGAATTTTAATCTTCTCAATGGTTATAAACTAGGTAGGAAATGAATTCGTTTTATAAGATGCGATAATCGAGGCACATAATCGTTACTAATGACTATTTAATGCAAAGATACCAATAACAAACTGCTGAATGAAAAATAGCATGCCTGCATCGTCTTCGTGTAACGTTCTGAACGTGGGCGTCTGGTTAGAGTCATGCGATAAGATTAATGTAACGTGTAAAAGATTTCAAAAATAACAACGTATTTATCTAAATTTAATCAGGATGATTTCGAAATCGAATAAAAAATAAATTGTAGGAATGAAATATAAACGTTTGTTCAGTAGATGGAACCGAAAGAGCATATCCATTTTCTATCGTCTACATGTATATGAGAACTTATGGTTCTGTTGCATCTGTATTCTTAACGATCTCCGTTATATATTTTACGTTAAATCCATATTATGCAAGGATCTTTTATTTACGTTCTTTTTACATCTTTATATACCTTTGATCATAATTATGTACACGTGTATTTACATCAAGTATCATAGTGGATTCAAGATGACATAGAAAAACCGGATTTATCGTCAGATGAAGAGGACGATAAAACTACAGAAGAAGATATGGAGTTCGTAATGGATAAAAATAGAGAAGAAGATAAAGGCGACACGTATCATTGTTGTTCATAGTACATTATAAACAAAGCTGATGGCCGCTACAGAAGGCTAAATTATCTGACCCTACCCAACCAACCTCTTTTACAGTGTCAGTCAAAATTGGTTCCCCTTTGTGTCCCGTCCGTCCCCTATTTGAATTGTTTGATAAATTGTTCTCGTCTTGAAGACGCACACATTTTTGACACTGGACGTTAAGCAAGCAAAGAACAAACAAATACATTATAAACAAATATTTTCAAAACGTTATTTTTTTTCTTGAATTTTTGTTCCGATTATGCAATATAATAAATGCGTAGAAATGATACGATGTATAAAAATCTTCAGCACGTATTTTCTAATGCCCAAACTTCCAATCGAAAGATAAATTGATTTCAAATTTTAAATTGTACTTGCATGTGTATAATATACATTCAAGTAAGAAGACGAACATCAAATTATGACATTTGAACAAGACCTGGAAAATATCATTTTATGACTGAATTTTTTTCAGATATTTTTTCCAAAAGACTAGATACAGTTTGCAGAATTTGAACTGTAGACGATACGCGGAGATATATCACACACGACGAAAAGCTGAAACTTGGACAAAAAAAATGACATCTATTGCCGAAAACCCTAAACACAGAATAATTCTTAACTTTATTGCAATATTATTCACAGATTTTACTGCGTTGTGTCAGCGGATTTTTCCCTTGATTGTTGAAGTGTCTTTACATACGAATGCACTCACAAATAGAATCTCACAATCGCTGTGTAACAATTAAATATTTGTCGTTAGTTGTTACCTTTGATGTATATATATGTATTAATGTATAAATTCCTAACTGATTGTTCAGTCAGACTATGGCACAGTAAACAGTGCATTTTTCTGTTTATGATTCAGTTCCATCGCCAACTTACAAATGTAGAAATCGATCGAGATCATATGTTATAATTCTAAAAGAATAGGGCCATATTTTCCTGTATTTGTTTCACTCATAACCATTGATTTTTTAATTTTAAATATCTATCTACTTTTTATCATAAACGAGTATATGCTATTCATTTTTAAGTAAACAAACACACATTTTATGCGTTATCATTAATAATTTCAAAAGCCATTTTGGGGTAAATTTGTATCACTTTTTGGAATATTGACAAGAAAGACATTGAGAACCATTTTACTATCATATTGAAGAATATCCATATACTCACTTACAGCGAAAAAAAGCGTTTTGGTTATGAGTGTTAGAATAAGTGTTAGGGTTCTCAAAATAAAATTTCATGGCCTTTTCCAATCTGTTGTCAAAATATGGTATTTATTAATGACTCACAAAACTTTATCAATGATTAATAAATTATGTACAATTTTAAATTTGGTTGTAAACGCCAGATTATCAGGATAGATAAGGACGTGTTTCAGTACCTATACATGTAAAAGTGCTTTTACCTCATTGTTACATTTGCACATTTTTAAAGTATCTGTACAAGTCAAACATAACATCAACACTACTGTTACGCGTGTCTGTACAAAGTCAGTATTGGTATCTCTACTGTTTTCATATTAGCACTCTGTCCTCTTTTTCTGTTGAACATTTAACAAACGGATGCTTACTTCTCTGTTTACATTTATATAATGAATACGTACGGTAAGGAGGCATAGCTTTTTTGTGTTCCAATAGTAAATGCCAGAGTGAATATTTACAATAAAAATGGAAAGTAATTCTAATTATTACATTGAGTGTGATGAAATACCGGGATTTCCGATTGAAATCAAATTCGACCTTTCACCCAGTGAAATCTCAAGTCATATTTCACTCAAAGAAGTGACGTAACAATAGCCGTCGCCAACGACGTTGCTATATAAAGGTCGACGCGTAGTCGCATAAAAATATAATCCATTGTATATTCTCTTTAAATATTATGTCGTCCTGATATGCACCTGCCTGCCACTGGACGTTAAACAACAATTCATTCATCATCCATCAAATCTTACGAATACATGGAATATGTCAATGTAATAAACAGAATAACTAATCTCGAAATTCAAATACCAAAGATCTACAACTCGTGACCGAAAAACCTTAATAATTCACTCATGCGCTAGGAAAAAAGTACATGTATCTAACATTAACTTTTCCCAACTCGGTTTAAAAAGAATTTGCACATGTAATTTCATATAGAAAAACAGTTCATATATTAGTACGCATATATAAATACTAAATATCAACAGATTTCAGTTAAAATTAGAACCCAATAATATCTTTGCATATAATCTTAATCTAACATGATTGTTTTGTTGAAATTGTATTTACGTTTTTCTGGAAAATGTAGTTCTACAAGAATTTAACCGAGACCTAGTGACTTTTGTATGTAAATTTTGGTCATTTAATTAAATATCTTTGATTTTAATGTTGTTCTAGAGACAGAGATTGAAAATTATTCATAGTATTTGTATTTGATTAATGAATCCTGAAAAATGATGATTTCTAGATAAAGGTTTCAAACTTAAGCTTCAGTTCTGACATTTCACAGTTCTTAAATTAAATCTAAAACTTCTTTTCTTCAGAGTGGTGTGCCGGAAATATAATCATGTGTGCCTTTTTGTAGAATAATAATAATAATAATAATAATAATAATAAACACAATTTAATTCTTCCTCAAATAATTAAAATCAAAGAGCCCAACGATCCTAAAACTAAAGTTCCAGATGAATATAGGTGCAAGTAAAATGTGTATAAAAAATTAAATGATTTAATGTTCTGACGAACGTAAAGTGATAAACACCTAATTATATATATTAGTCTTGTTCGGATAGCTGTGAAGCCCAAAAAGCCTTCTGTAGTCTTAATTTTCCATATTAAAGTAATTCAACTTTCAGACGAGTAAATTCAATTATAACATCAAATTACAGAACTTGCAACTATTTTTTTAGAGTTTTTTGTTTATTACACTAATAAACATATCAATGAACAAATTGACAATTAAAGGCGCCATGTTTCAGTTTAATCCAAAACGTGAACAAACGTAAAAAAAATCAGACAAACATTAAAACAAATGCATTTTATCAAATTATTTTTGTCGTTCAAAGTGATTTTTATTCAATCCATTATTCAATTACCACAACGTACTTTAACATAGTCTGATGGGATTTTATTACTGAAAACCTCGAGCTCGTTATTTACAAAGTTTTTATTTATTGTGCATTGATTGATTTTCATTGTTACTGAATCAATGTATATTTTGAACTGACAACCAAGGACAAACGAATTAGGTAACAATGATATATTATATATTACAAATCGCAGTGCTGTAAGTTGAGGAATTTTACGACCTTTTGAGTTTTAATCTTCTGAATGATTATACATTGTGTTGAATCGATTTGTATTCATTTTATAAAATGCATCAATTGAGACCAAAGTACAAGTTATCAATCTTTACTGATGGGCTTTTAATCCATTTACAGGTTCTCTATTGGAGTTGAATTATTATGTAGTTAAATCGTTTCTTAAGGGTGCAACCCCGGATTATAAGAAACGTCATGGTGATTAAATTACAAAATAATACAATCATGACAATCTAATTAAAATTAGTTCTCCGCATTTGATCCTTATTTTCGTTCGGTTGTTTATATTTCGCTTGTGGGAGATCTAGCCACAGCTGCTCGAGGGTCATGTCTAGGGTCATATTTGCTGAACTTCGACCAACCAATGCAATCAGCGTCTAGAAAGTCATTTACAATTAACCAATCAACGAGGCGCTCTCATACCATCATCGGCATCGTTTTGTTTTCTACCCGCTTTCCCGTGGCCAAGATTTCAATGTTTATGAATGAGAATCCTCACAGTACATAACTGTGTGTTTTCTAAGGCCTTTGGAATTCGTTGGTGGACTTAAACACAATAATATGCAGGCTACCATATTTGTTAATTTACATTTGGAATTGCTCTAGACTCTAAAATAACTTCAATACCCTAAGAATTTATAGCCGCATCGCTGATTGGCTACAGCAAATTTGACCCTAATCATGACCCTCAAGCGGCTGTAGTTAGATCTCCAACGCGCGACATATAAACAACCGAACGAAAATAAGGAGCAAGTCCGGAGAAGTAATTTTAATTAGATTGACAACAGTACGTAATAACTGTAATTCTGAATGAAGACTAGCAATTCTTGAAACTCAATATTATTGGTATAAAAAAAGTAAAAAGTCATGAGAATCTAATTACATATAGCTGATATGACATATGAATTTTTATAATCGGTTCTTGAAAATTGACTTATAAATTTTTTCTGTTCTTAGAAAAAAAGTTATACCCCTCTTATACATATCTCTAATTCAAAGGTCTACTATGTTCGCTTTAATTCTGCACTTTCAACTTTGGGTAATCATTTTGGCATTGGATAATATCAGTCTTAAACAAAATTGAAGTGTAAGGATAAGAAAAAATAAGTTAGTTCATTTTTAAATAAAATATCGATAAATGTTCCTGACAAAGTTCAAGCAGAGGAGAAAACGGTTTTATTATCGTCGTTCCCCATTAGGTGAAGCCTTTTACAATGAGAAAAGATATCGTGTGTGTCATTGCAATTTCAAGCATGTCAGGACGGCGCTATCATAAGATGGAATTAATTTCCAGATGTCGGTAATGTTCAATCAGTTATAATGCAAGTAGACATAGACAAAAGGCAGTGTCAAGGAAATCCCTACAATAAATGGCAAAGAAATTTAACATATAGTCATAATTTCACACAAGAAAAATCATTTCACAAAAAGCACATAAACAATCATAGGACACGAGAAGATATATGCTAAATGACTTTGCAGCCAAATAAATGAAGGAACTGGGCAAATACTATAAGTATGCTGTATAAGAGTTTTTATAAAATAAATATTCAGACAATATTTCAGACCAGCACATATTTGCCATATTTAATAGTTAAAATATATAAATATAACTTAACATGCTAAGTTTAATATGTCGAATAAAAATTGCAAAGTTTAAAATTAAAAATATCAGAAGCATGAATGATTAAAAATATGAAAAGAATATACCTAGGAAAAATTCGACTTTTTTCCAGATGTTACAGTCCGGTTATAATACAATCTATGAAATATCAGAAATTTAATTTAGAACATAAAAATCCCAACAAGCTGGTCTATTTAAATTGCATTCTGGATTTTAGAAAATATTGGTTGAAACTTAGTAACATTTGTATTGGAATCTGGGTCGGAAATTTATTTAGAGATCTTTGATTTGAATGTAGTCCTAATATTAAGATTGAAAAGCTTCTCTTTTATTTACATTAGACAAATGAATCCCGAATGATGATGATTTGATTAAAGTCTTAATCCATAGTTGGTTTTATTATTATAAAACTGACATAAGTTGTACTGTTTATAATAAGAAGTTTTGTGTTTTGAAAATATTGTTGGCTTTTTTTGTTTATTTATTACAAAAATAATAATAAATAATAATAACAATAATAATGCTTCCATATTTATAATTGGATACTGTAAATTCGGAAATTATTGCGACGTTTTTATTATTGCGAAAAATGCGACAGGGTTGTAATCGCAATAATTTAAACTTGCATTTTGTAATTTTTTATATGCATGAAGCGGGATTTTTTTTAAATATCGCAAAAGTTAAAATCACATTTTGGTCTAAAATGACAAAATCGCAATAATAAATGCATACAACAATTTTTGAATTTACAGTACTAGTATGATAAATTAATGCAAACCTAAATCTTATTTCTTATACATACATAAACGGATACATTATTTTATCTCTTACATTGTGTCTTACTTAAAAAAGTATTTTTTTTAGATTGCTTTAGATGTTTCAGATCTGGTCTAACCATTTCAACATCAGTAGATCTGATTGGTAATCGTAACGAATTGACATTCCTTCCAGACGTTGTACAGGTTTTTGAGGTCGTACATTGTAGAAGCTGATAGAAAAGTTATAGAAAACTAGTTCAGCTCCAAAAGATGCACCCGACTTGGCGATTCATAACAATAACCTTATTGGCGTGTTTTACGTCTCACAATACTCACAAGTACATTATATACTCATAAAAATATTATTATGAGATCCCTTATACATGTAGGAGTTATCAAATAATTGAAATTATAGTAACCAGAAAACCATAAAATACAGCTGATAAAAATTGATGGAGCTGAAACGGTATATTTTCATGATTCAGTCAACTTAATTTTTAGTTTTATACTTTGGATATTTGACGGAAAACATTAATAGCTATGGAAGGTGAGTCTGAGACACTTCGGATTTTCAATAAAAAACTTAAATCATAACCTCAAGGTGAAAGGTCACACGATAAAAACTTTGAATTGTTCCTGAACAATTGTCTTGCTGCTTTATTTATAATCTTTTTGTTTTCCTTCTTAATTTTTGCCACCATCGCCCTTATGTATCTGTATTTTTGGACACACATGTCTGCTTTACATGTAGTCATATGAAGGTAAGTCACAACACCAAGATGAGCAATCAGATCTTGGCCGACGTTGCCATTTATGCATGACCATGTTTCCTCATCTTCTAAGTAAATCTCGAAAACCTAATGCCGAATGTATTCAACAGTTTACAAAAATTCAGCTCAAGGTTTGTTTTCAGCTAGATGATCTCATGTCAACATTGTTCGGGGCTTAAAAAAGGATCGGAGAAACAGATTGAAAACATTCCTATTTAATGTATATTGACAAAAGATACTAAAACATTAAGTAAATTTCACAAACCAAAATCCAAAGTCTAGATGAATTATTTAGAGCACTTACACATGTTGACGACCAAACACTAGAGAGACACTGACAAAGAAAAAAAAAGCAAACAAAACAGAATAAGACAACACGAAAGGTAGAGCACTTTCAATGTTGCCCCCCCCCCCCCCCCCCCACCACCGTAATAATCTCGTGGATAAACGGCAAGAAAACAAAATCTTAATAATAACAATAAAAATAATAATAAACAATCACAATTTCAGTTTTTGTAAACTTCCTGGACAACTCGTGCAATCTTATTTTTTATTATTTATCGATTAACTATATATATCAATAAACGCAATAATGAAATAGCAATTGCGTAGATGGATGAATTATATATTGTTTAACATCCAGCGGCAGCCTTAAGGTGCATATCAGGATGAGTAAATTGCGCAGAAAAATTGGATTTAAAACGTTGCAATCCTATCTTTGGCAAATAATAGAAAACTATCAGACTCCTAGTTAATGAACAAAATGCATACCAAAAATATTTGAACAAAATCAACCTACATTTGTAGCAATTACAAATTCTAAGTTTATTTCTAATAGTTCGCAACATGTTAAAGATGTGTGATAACTTCTCATATATAACATGTTGAACTTCAATATAAAAAAAAAAACTGCAATTTCAACATTGTGAATATCCTGGAAGACTCTCAGACTTTTAATATTTAGTAAAAGTACGTAGCAACTATATTTCAACAAAATCAATCGTGCAAGGCCATTTTCTGTAACAATTTAACTTCAGATGCACAGTTACATATGAATATTCAAACATTGACTTCGTGTCGACATAAATCAATATTTGTCATGATGGTTAGTTTGTAAATTGCTGCAGAGTGCATCTTTTATGCTACAAAGACTTATCACTCTAGTAAGTAAAACACACAATGCACTGAATTAACCTTTGACAGTTTATTACTTTTTGCTCATAAATATTTATTATTTACCGAAGGGAAATGAAGATAAAAAAGTATTAATAAGAAAACTTTATTACTATCAGATTCATGTACAAAATCATAAGCTTTATAGAATTTTTCACGTATCACATACATTTAATATTTAACACATTAGTTTTCCCGAATTTACAATCGACTTCGAGGTAGTCAGCCACTTTTTTGCCTCTGTTTGTTCTGTGTTCTTTTGTATCACTTTGGTCTGAACGTACGTTGTTTTGATTACGATATTTGACTGGTACCCTTGCTGGCCTTTTCTATTATCCGATTTATTGATTATTGCTAGAATGTAAAGCTTTTTCATCTATGGATCATAGTTGATTTTGTCAACGTTAGTGGTACGTGCACATGGAGATTTAATACAAGTTAAAATAACAAAAACTCTAAAATTTTGCTTTTAGAATACCTTAACAATAATATCACAGTTAGCCCAAATTACATTTCTCAAACTCTGTGAGCAGACTTAAAAGGCTAGACGACATACGTTCTTGATATAACATTGGAAGGCCAAAAACCACCACAATTATAGTCAGCAATAGAATAAAACCAACATAGACGGGGTACAATGTAACCAAAAGATTCAAGAATAGGCAAATTTCCCACGTAGAAGCAAAAACCCCATTTTTAACAGGTTTAGAAAAGGTCTAAGAGTTAGTCCGAATTGCATCATAATTTACCAAATCCTGGCTTAGCATTAAGGTATTATAATTAAATTCTTATCTAACTCAAATACATAATAAAATCATCATGGAAAATCATCTACGTTTTTCATCCCAAGCGTAAAACATGTAATGAAAAATAGAAAACCTGTCATAATTTACCTGTTAAATTTCCTGTCCAAGCAATCGAAAAATTGCATATATTTGAAGATCAATGTTTTGAATTCATTTACAAGCCACAAGATAACGCAGTAATTTGAGTTCTGTTAGATTTAATACGATGCAGTGTGCTCCAGATTTACAGTAAAAAATAACCATAAAGTCAAACGCATTGAAACATTGTGGAATAAAAAGTATCAACCAAAAGTAAAAACAGACCACAACATATTTTAATGAAAAGCATGTTTGCAAATACAATATGAAACAGATGTAAGAAGAAGCTGTCTGAGTGACAACAAAGCCGATTTCATGCATCACTGTATTGAGCTAGTCGACCGCCCATCCGCAATAACAGGAGTATTTCTGTCGTAAAATCTGGTAAAATTCAAAAAGTAATAACAAGAATACGTGTAGGCACGAGAAGGCACATGGAAACAGGACACACTGGAATCATCCTTAAAATATGACAGTAGGTAAAACATAAGCACCAAAACTAACACATTGCACTGTTAAATTTAGCTAACTGCGGAATGATGAACAATTTACATTTACATATTTTCAAACTTGTTTGGTCATTTTTTTTTGTCTTTATAATGAACGTAACTAACTAACTAACTAACTAATTTTATTCAGTCTAAAATCCATTACAGAGGATCATCACTGAAAAGGAAACAACATTCTACAATAGACAACATATCATACAATAACAAAAGACACGGAACACATAACATTCATATATAATTATTATGACCTAACCAATCCCTCTGACGAATTTCGAGTCTTCATACAATCTTCCAAGAATGAAAATAATCTGATTAGAACATCAGTTTCAGACGCATTCATTAAATATTTGAATTTTTCAAGTATATTCAAGTTTCGGAATTCGAATACAATTTCAGATATATCTGCGAAAAATAAGTGTCTTGAATTTTCGAACAAGTCGCACTCACAAATGAAATGCAATTCATCTTCTATTTTATTAGCATTACATGATTTACAGAGACGTTCATTTGGCGGAGTTTTTTTGTATCGCCCCCTTTCAATTTCAAGATTATGATTTGAAATTCGCAATTTAGATAAAAGTTTAATATGTTGCCTTGGTACATTCAGTTGTGTATAGGTTTCAGGTTTATATTCTTTTTTCAGTGTATTATATGTGCGGAGTTTGTTATGATCATCAGAAGAGAGGATGGAAAAGAAGTATTTGTTGTATCTTTCTTCAAATTTCTTTCTTAACGCATATACGAGCTTGCCTTCAGACATAGTACCCTTATTATTCCACACATGAATAAATCCCATTGTTTTGAACAGTTCAAGAATATGTTTGTTAAATGAACTCGGGCAAGTTTCGTCAATGCATTCCGCTGTTCTAGATGCTAATTTATCGTTATTATCAGAATCTTTGTATAGATATAACCAGTATTTTATAGACTGTAATATGACAGAGATGGATATTGGATAGCGGCCTAATTCAGCCATTGAGGCTATATTAGAAGCATACCTGTTTACCCCTAACACGAATTTACAAAACCCGATATGTATTTTTTCCGGGATAAAACTGAGGAAGGAATCTTCTAAGGCGGTATTTTTATCGGAAGTGAGTTTTTTGTCTAAATTTAAAATATATGGTCCCCACAGCTCGCTTCCATATATTAAAACTGGTTTCACACACGAGTCAAATAATTTAAACATTAGTTGGGAGTTATTGTGATGACTCTGGAATTTCCGCTTTATCAGAAAAATTACTTTTAGTGCTTTTTTCTTCAAATTATCTACAGCGTTAGTAAAGGAGCCCGATGCTCTCATTAAGAGACCAAGGTATTTGTACTCTTGCACTGTTTTTATTGGCGTGTTATCATATGAAAGATTAACATTTTTAAGTAGCTTCCCCGTTTTATTGAAGACTATAACTTGGGTTTTTTCGGTATTTACTTTTAAATTCCATTCTTTACAATACAACGCAAGCGTAGAGAGGCAATTTTGCAAACCCTCTTGGGACTGAGACATTAAAATAATGTCATCTGCGTACATAAGACAATTACAAGTGGTGTCGCCTATAGTAATCGGTTCACAGTTAGGACCTAATCGGTTTGGGAAATCATTCATAAAGAGATTAAAGAGCAAAGGACTTAATATGCATCCTTGCTTTACGCCTATGTTTGAACAAAACGGATCTGTTAGACCAGATTCGAGTTTGATTGAGTATGTTACATTTTTGTACATATCCTTTATTAAATTTACTAAATTCCCATTGATACCTTGTATGTATAACTTCAGAAATAGATAGTCTCTTCTAATAGTATCAAAGGCTTTCTTAAGGTCAACGAAGCAGCAATACAGGCGTTTTTTTGCTCTAAACATCTTATCGACTATAGCTTTAAGAGTATAAACATGGTCAATCGATCGGTTATTTTTTCTGAAGCCTATTTGATTGGTATGTAAGATATTGTTCTCGGTTACGAATTTGTCTAAACGGTTGCATAGAATTTTAACAAAGAGCTTGCTCAAGCAACTTGAAATTGCTATACCTCTATAATTTCCCGGGTTTCGTATATCACCGGATTTAAATATTGGCTTAATCATGCTTTCGGTCCAGCTACTAGGAAAAACAGTGGACTTTAATATTAGATACAACGTATAAATAACCAGATCAGAAGAGATAACTAAATCAAACATTTCACTACTAAATGTACATCACGATAACGTATTACTATGTTAACCCCCATGAAAATACTTTGACAAGAACACAAAACAATGCACCACGTTAAAAAAGTTGTAACACGGTTGACGGGTCATTAAAATGGTGATGTAACTATTAAACATTGCCTATTATTTGTAATAAATCAGCTATGTTAGCAGACCCACACCTCATTGTCGAATCTAGACTGACATTTATTACTTATTGTCTGCCGGAATATTCTCTTGTTAATACTAAATTAGTTTTTTCATAATTAATCGTAGTCTGATTCGTTAGACTTTGGTTATAAAATAGAAATAACCGTTTATAGAAACATTTGTTCCTCATTAATAGATCTTTAAAGGTATAGCACTTTTTTTCTACAATTTAAGACTAACTGTTATAGGATTTGTAAATTAGAAAATTGTAAACCAAAAGTAGTTTAAAACAGCTAATGATACAGAACAAGGCCAGTGAAAATATTGTTCCGAATTGTGTTATAATAAGAAGGAAACTCAAGAATTTAGCTGTTGTGGTTTATCCTCGATGTTGGAATACAAATCTAATCTTTTCTTCAAAACCAAAACTCTCCAACGAGTTTGTTTTTTAACTTTTGATTCCATTGATTTTCCATCAAAAACATTATCTATCATGTACAAATGCCTTAAATTAAATCCTTGCTAAATACATATCTATAATATTACGTTTCTTCTAGGGAGTAATCTTTAAAAACATGCATACGTACGAACGCCATTAGTCTCGGAGTATAATTGCCAGTAACCATGAACAAATTTTCCCCTAACTTGTCTACGTTTGTAAATTACGGTACTAAAGCACGGACCATTTGATTTTCGGGGGGGTGGGGGGTGGTGGATGCTGTGATTTCTGGAAAAAAAATAATCTGGCCTATTCAGTTGCTAAAAACATTTTGTGACTTCATCTTCAGGAAGTTTGACATGTATGATGTATTTTTTTTTCTTCGCCGGCTACATTGTACATGTACTTGTCTTTCAATACAATAATAGTGCATACCAGGAGTACAAAATGGAATATTTAAATCTTTGTTAGTTGATCTGAGGTGTTGAGGTCTCCTCAACATATTCCCTGTGTTTTTCTTTTCTATTTTATTTGAACAGATAAACAGAAATATTAAAATATTAAAACATTTTGAGAACATACTGGTTTATTTCAGTTGAGATAAAAACCTCATCAGTCTAATTATAACTAACCCTAACTATGACTGCAACCAAATTTCTTCATGCAGATCTTTATATATTACCTGTATGTGTTTTCCTTATTTAATGTTTCATTGAAATCCATCCAGGCGTTTGTGAGGAGTTGCGCTTACCACTATTCATACCAATGAAAACGTTTTTTAAAAAGTCCAATTATCTCCACTTGTAACAATTTTGCAGCAACCAAGTTTCTTCATGCACATCTCCATACGATGGTCTTGTGTGAAGTTTTATTGAATTCAATGCAGGCGTTTAAGAGGAGTTGCGCTTACAAGATATATGGACAGACAGACAGGCGGACAGACAGGGTGATTCCTATATACCCCCAAACTTTGTTTGCGGGGATATAAAAACCTTCATAGTTTTGTACCACAGCTAGTAGCTTTATATCTGTATTTTATACTCGTCTTTCAATGAATGGTTTGCTACACCAACATGTATGTGGAAAACAAGTAACATATTCCGACATTTTTTTCGACATTGACATTGCATACCAGAATTTATACAATACGTGGAGACTTTAAAACTCACAGAACATATAGGGAGATATTGGGAAGGAACACAATTTTCAGAAAATTGAATCTTTTATTTTTGATAAATTTAACTATGAATCAACAAATGAACAATTAATGGAGTAAAAAAAAATACAAAACTGTTATACAGAAATGAAAGAAATATTCATCTACATGTATCATTGCGATGGACTGAAAGAATACAACTGCCTGTGAACTGGGCTAAAGAAAATAGCAAATAGTCCGCAGCCGTTGTCTGGCTTTGACAACAACAAGTTCTTTACGCAAAACTATCATAAAAAATAAAGTTTATAGTTATCATATTCCTTTGTCTTTACAAATGTTGAAAAAAAATGGCTTTGGATTGACTAAAAAATATCCTCGATTGGTTTGCATTGTAAAACAAAATCTGACTTGATATAAAATCCCCTTCCTTTCCGAAAATCAAATGGCCCGTGCCTAATAGTTACACATGGTCTTAATGTTATGTTCCAGATTTCAGGTCTATTGCGTTGACCTTAAAATGTGCTAACCTATATTTTTGTGAACACAATGAGTTTTGCACGCAGCAGCCACTGTACATAATACTAGTATATAAGCCTTTTAGTTCGTTCGATACGGTCACTCAACTACATATTGTGTCTCGAGGAACAAGGAAAAAAAGAGTAACATATCATTTATACAGTGAAGAAAAACAAGTTCCGTTTAAGTGGAAATACATATATATATACAAGAAGACAATGGATCATAAAAAATATAATAGTTAACGTAACGCTATTGTTTATACTGGTTTCGTTATTTGTTACATTGTAGCGCTTTTAACATATGTCATGAAATTTAGATGGCTATGCCAATGTTAAAACTTATATTACCGGTATGAAATTCATATTTGAATTGCTTTTTTAAAATGCATGACTTATCCAATTTTACACGTACCACATACATTCGAACGCAATTAGTCTCGGAATGGAATTGTAAGTCAGCATGAACTAGCTTTCCCTTGTGTAAACGTTTGTAAATCACTGTAGAAAACGAGGAAAATAAATTGGAATGGTGAGCTTTCAAAAGGGGCATAAAACGACTTAAATGTACAAACTACACAAGCCGAACAAAACCAAATTCAAAATCGTAAAAAAACAACAACAACCAAAGTACAAGGTGAAAATTATGCAACGTTTTGAGCAATACGGTCTTGATCATGAGCATGAAAACATGCAAAAATTAAAAAGGTGTTGACTCTTGGAAACCCACATTCTCTTATGATGGTGCGTTGTTATCTATTTCTCGCCCGATGAATTATTTGCCATAACTAATTCCACATCATATGATATGAATAAGTGTTACGAGAAATTCTTTGATTTGATTGACCTTGATCAAAACGTTGCTGTTTTCTGATTGGTTGAAATCTGCGCAGTCATCGCGTTGAAAGCCAGCGTTGCATAGCAACATTTAACGTCACAGAAAAATGAACGTTAAGATTTCCCGCCGGCCTGACGCCGAAACACAAACAAACAAATATTCCTGAAGAATCATAAGAGAAATAGGTTTAAAAACTCGTAAAAATTAGATATTGCTTGATATCAATTCTCGTTATTTAATTTGGAATTAATAATAAACTCGACAAAGGCTCGTTTATTATTATATCCAAATTAAACAACTCGATTTGATATCAAGCCATATCTAATTCTCACTCATTGTGAAACCTATACGTAAGACAGGTTAAAAAATTGAGTAATAATTGGATGGCGTTTATTGAATTGTATGACAGATGTTGTTGGCCTTTTCTATTATCTTTTTTGCTATTTATGACTAGAATAAATATCCTATGTCATCGCCATGAAGCGTAATGATTACTACACAATACAAATGGCGACAAAATTACGAAAACTCTATAATTTTTTTGTCTTTGAATAACTTATATTGACAAAGACAAAAGCTAAGATTCCTCAATACAAAAAACACTTTTCACCGGCTATCACGTACAAGTTTCGATTCCATTCGAAATATGATTAATGGTCATCATCTATCATGTACGGATACTTAGAATATCACTCTTGCTAAATACATAATTATCTATAATATTACGTTTCTACTAGGAAGTAACCTTTGGAAACATTCATACATACGAACGCCATTAGTCTCAAAATATAATTGCATGTAATCATGTTCTAGCGTTCCTTTTTGCAAACGCCTGTAAATTACTGTACTAATAGTACCAAATCATCGTAATCAATCCGTTCAGGATTTCAGGTCTATTACGTCGACCTCAAAATGAGCCGACTTTTATTTTTGTGAACACGATGAGGTCTGCACTTATTAGCCACTATACATAATAAATTTAAAGACATTTAGTTTCTTCGGTCATTTTTGTCGGTACGGCAACTGTGTCTCGCGGAAAAGAGTAATACTGCATTTAAACCTCGAAAGAGAAAACGTTCCCTTGAAGTGGAAATACAAATGTAGAAGAAAAATGTAAATCAGATTAAAATGTATATTTTGTTACTAGCCAGAAACGTGGCAAATGATACAGAAAAAGGGAGACATAATATATGAGAAAGAAATATAATTTATATCAGTTACCTTGTTTTTGTTGGTCTTGTTAAACTGTAGTGCTTTTAACATATATCGAGAACTTTAGATGGCTATACTAATGTTAACCCTATATTACCAGTATGAAATTTGAATTGGAATTGCTTTTGTCAAAAATCATCAGACTTTTTTGACATAACAGTACCACACACATTTTTATTTCACCAGTAACATATATTGTGTGTATAATTGCCTTTTTTGTCTTGATTATTCATACTTCTTTTGGTTTATAGATTTTACAACCGGCATACATGTAGCAGTTACTCAATACTATATATTCAAGACTAGCTAAAATAAGTTCATCACAGGTAAAATAAACTACAATGTATATACAATCGTGGTTTCTGAACAGATATTTATTAGTTTTAACCCGTCTTGGTTGACCTCCAGCTAATTTTTGTTGTGTTCGCTTCATTTTATGTGAACATCAAGAGATTATAAAAATCAAGACAAGCAGTATTAAGCAAAACAGAAATTGCCGTTTAAGATCGAAAGTCGCTCGCTATTGGCTTTTTGTTGACTTTTCATGTGCTTCGGTCTGAAAGTTTGTTCATTAGATGGAGTTTATTGACTGGTATGTCAGATGTTGTTGGCCTTTACTATCATTTTTAAAAAAAATGTTTATTGCTAGAATTCATAGCCCATGCCATCAACTTGGTCCACGTGTACTTAATATCTGGATTACGAACCACGGTAAAAATAAAGATAACATCACCACAACTGTATAGTTTTGGTCTTTGAATACAATCATTATATGGAAGAAACTAAGATACTAAATTTAATACATTCAGAGAACAAGTCCGACACGTTCATGACATATCTAAGAAGACGTGTTTTCTTAAAAATAACAGATACCATCTGTCATCAACTACAAGTTTTGGTTTAAACTTTTGATTCCATTTATTTTCCATCAGAAAAGAAATAGGTTTTATGGTTGTTTGTTCAGCACGGTCACTGAACTACATCATGTACATATAATGTCTCGCAAAACAAAAAACAAAGCAGACAGAAAATAGAGTAATAACGTGTTTACTCCACGAAGGAAATAATTTCCGTTCAGGTGGTAAAAGAAGCAAAATTTAAATCGTATTAAAATATTTATTTTTGTTAGCAGTCATCAACATGGGGAAATTGTGTAGACAAAAATGAGACAATGTACAATGTATCAGAAAGAAAAGAATAGTTGTCGCAATCACATTGTTTATACTTGTACTGTTAAACTGTAGTATATTCAACCTATGCATACATCTTGAAATTCAGATGCATACACTAATAATAAAACATATCCTACCTGTCTGAAATTTATACTTTGTCACTTTATCGAAATTTGCAATCTTTGAGATTTTCAAAACCACATTTTACCTCAAATTAGAATTCAAGGTAAAAAGTTTATTTTCAGATTTAAACAATTTTTTCCCCTTCATATAGGCTTTTTTACTTGACGTTTTTCATTAAGCCAAGGGTAAACTTATCAAATTAAAACACAAAATATGAGTTGAAGCTATATATTTATCATTGATTAGCAGTTGACCATTGAAAGATACTTATCTTAACAAAGTATGTTTCATTTTTAAATAAGATATATTAAGCCGTTCGAAGTCGACAAGTTTTTTAAAATGTAGCCGAAAATTGCTAATTTTGTGATTTTTCACGCATATTTTATTGTTAAATGGACAAGACAAATTAACTGACAACAACATCTGACTTTCATAAGATAATAGTATAGAGGAGCCTAAGGAAATGTCAGTCTAATGAGTATTGTACCAGTTTTTTGTGGCAACTTCATACTTTGATCACAGATACAAAGAACTACATTTATTTCAAAGAAAACATTACGACTTTCCTTTTAAAAAGCAAGTAAATATAATTTGAGAAATTCAACAAGATCATTGGAATTTTCGTTGAAAGGAGAAGGTATGACTTCAGCCATTATTTTGCCCCCGTCTGAAATGAAAAATTGAAAGATTCAAATTTGTACCATGTTTATCGATAATGATTGAACCTAACAATCTATCAATCATTGTAAAAAATTCCGTCCCATAATGCAACAGCGACGTCATGAACGTCTGCTAAATCAAGGATTTAACGAACATCGAGTGTTTTACTCAGTAGATTTTGATAAAAACAACTATGTGCAACGGCCTTGTCAAAAAAGATTTTTTAATATAATGTTTGTCTTCCATAAAGACACGTTTCAGTGAAATATCTTTTTGGGCAAGGCTGTTGCTCATATCTATATTTTTATTGAAAGGTCCAAAAATGAGTGAAATCCGGTATTTTAAAATGATTTCTTCAAAATTAGCCATCTTCGACAGCATAATGCCGCTCTGGCAGAAATTTCTTGAAATTCAACATTTTATGAGTACCTAATGATAGCTAAGAGTAGGTTTTTCATTACTTTTTGATTTTGGAATTCAAGGGGCCAAATGTCAGGCCAGATGATACCATGTTCTTTATAATATAACAGCGTACGCTGCTTAGGCATGTACGATGTATTCGAACAAAAAATAAGAACACAGTGCAAGTTGTAAACTGAAAGGGAATGCAGGTAACCCTTTAAACCGTGCTTCCAAACATGCGGACATTGAAGGCCCCTATTTTCTTGAAAAAAAATACTGAATGCATCTAATTAAACAGATTATACGTTAAAAAAATTTTCCACTAGAGTAATTTTAAATTATTTGATTGAAAGCGTAGCTAAATACAGATTAAATGAATTTAACTTGAAAAAATAAATGTGGAGTTAAATAAGATGGCAAAGTTTGGCATTAATACACATTGTATGAAATCAATTTTAATGCACATTTCGCCAATTTACGACTTGTCAATTGTGCTCAAACCCGGAGATGTTGAAAGCCGAGGCAATAACCAGGAACACTGAAGATCAAATTTAAATGCATAAAGTCGAGGGTAAAGCCCACGTCGACCTACAGAAGTATAAACTTGTTCTAGTTTAATAAAAGAAACCAGTAATTCATCATTATCTTTAGCCTTGTATTTTTACAAAATTTTTTGAAATCACTGCTTTTTCAATGCCTCTTCATTATCGGTGAACAATTTATCTAAGATGTATAATCTAAAAGAAAAAAAAAACATATTCATCTCATCATCTGAAGTTAAAATTTCAGAACCTACGTAAATTGAATGAGTTATGTCACTGATCAAAGCCTGATTGCAGGTCATTAAAAACTAACGGAAAATCAATTTCAAAACGCTAAAAGTAGAGTAATCACCATAAATGGGGCTCTGATAGGCCCACAGTAATTCGTTACGGAAATGAAATTCTTTCTTTCCATTGCGAATAATTTTTTGTTATTGGCTATTTGTTTTCATAACTTATAGTTACAAAATGTAAATTCAAACTTGACCTTTTGCAGAGCACACAATGCTGGGCACAAGAGATTACACTGGTAACATGTATCAGTTTGAAAACTCATTCGATTGATTGATTGATTGATTGATTGTTTCTTGCTTAACTTTCAGTGGCAAATATTTTATGCGAACCAGTTCAACAATTTATCAAACAAAGCAAAAAGGGCTTGGACGGGAAACGATTTTGACTGCCACTGAAAACGGAGATGATTGGGTAGGGTCGGACAATTTAGCCACCAGCGTACACTTTTGTGAAAACTACAGAAAGGGTGTTAAGAGTGAAGGGGCAGTGGCATTCTCGAAACACGTTACACAAATATGGTCATCGGTCAGAATTTCCGTATTATGACTTGACAACCCCACCCGCGCTCCCCAACGAGAGGGTCTTCCCTGTCCGCGACATGGCGACGCGCTATGCAACTCTTTGTGTCGAGCCCCCATGAGCCATCACAGGTGCCTAGAAAACTCATTCGAAATTTATTACTAGTTTTTGATAATATACAATATTTGTAAATATTTGAATCGTCCACAAAGTAACAACAAGACAGCATCATTACCGTGTAAGAAGAATCCCAGTGCTACTGTGCTATTAAGTTTTACAGGATGAGGGCAAACACTTTGTTTTACCTTTTTAGTGACCGTTTATAAGACGGTATTAATACATGATAATATATTGTATGTAGTTCCTGGACCATACGTTGCGACCACACGTATTTCCAACGCCCGAAATGTTTTATTCAAGGTACAACGTAAGTACAAAATATATCGAACTTAATTTTTATAGAAGCAGCAATAAAACTATGAAGTATGGAAAAGTTCTGTTTTAAGCTTTGGTTCAATTTATTCCCTATAAGAAAATATATGATAGTACATGTATATGAAAAGTAACGGTTTTGAGAATAGTTTACAAACCCATACAAATGTATGTGATTTTATTTATCTTATGTACAAATTTAAATGAAGTTTCAACTACAACATTATGTAATCTCGTTTTTCCACCTGTTGCGATTAATATTATTGATTAAATTTATTGTAGAAACATCTGAATTTGATTTTAAAGCCTGGTGCAAAATGTGATACACCACAAAACGGAACTAAATTCACCACGATGTAGCTCCAAAAACACTTAAATGGTGTAAAATTTCAATAGAGAAATGAACAAAATTTTCCCTTGATATTTTCCAGAATCCAATTTTCTGTCATTTTATAGACTTCACTTATTATTGCTATGTACTCTATAACATTTAATGAAATTTGGCGTAATTGTCTCAAATCGGAAAGATAAATATTACCCTGGCTTGATACCATAGCAACTGTTTCGAAGCCAATTGCTTTAGTCTAATGTATGTACTTCTAGGCATAGACATCTTTTAAGTGTTAAAAGTACAGAGTAAAAACTACCAGATTGTATAAAAGGCCAAGGAAATGAATCTTAAAGGAGCGAAGTTCTGTAATTGCAAAGATATGTTTCTCTCATTTTACAAGCTAGATAATTACATGTATGATTTTGATATTTTTTTAATCATTTTTTGAGAAGTGTTACACCTCATACTTCAAATCTCTGTTCAACTGCAATAATCATTTTTTGATTAAATAATATTTTCGTTCAAGTATAAAATAATATGTGTCATAATTATGGACAAAGGTAGTGGTCTTTCAGGTTAGCTAAAGGCAGAATCCATGCGTGTCGGTCTAAGTAGTGTAAATATTTATGCCCTTCTTACGTCTATCTCCACAAATTTAAATGTTTTCACCTTTAAATTGGAATTGACACCCCACCGGACTTGACCCTTAATTCACAGGCAATGTGGCGGGTGTCGTTAAAGAGCAGGTAATGTTTATCATTCCTGAGCACATCGTGACACTCCCGGGTTTTAACGGGAGTTCATTTTGCTATTTTTTGTGCTGTCTTGTTCTAGTTTTGTTTATACGTGCTTTATTCTCTTAGTTATACAAGTCATGTATCCTTGCAGAATTTGTTTGTTGTGTTCCATTCTTTTGACTTTGTCTTTTTTTATAACAAAAATATCTCCGTAAATTTGTTCTGAAAACTCGACGAAAGCTGATAGGGAAAAAATCTCGACGAAATAGAATGAACCCAGTCGTTAACGAAAATTAAATGTGTTAACGTCTATTTTGTGATCGTGACAAGTGTCGGTTAGCCACATAGTTGTACCTTTATTATTACTTTTTATTATGGTTTTAATGTCTACTAGTGTTGTATTGAAATTTTGGCTTATTTACAAAAAATGTGACTTTAACACATCAGACAGATCACGGACACGTTATTTTATGGCAATATCTTGCTTGCTGTATTGGTGTTACGTTTGATCAAATAAGCTCAGCATAGAAGACAAAATTATCTAGAGAGCAAACCAAATATAAAAGACAGAGGAATCACTCTGCATAAACGGTATCCAGTTGTGTTGTTGGGAAGTTTGGGTTCGAGCACTGCGAATATTGTATATAACTTAAACGATTTTACATCTAATTCTATCTTCTGGTAGTGATATAGGGACGTGTTAATGTACGTGTAAATGTAAACAAGCACTGAAGTCTTCCTAGTTTGTACATCAATCTAATTAAAATTAGTTCTCCGCACTTAATCCGTATTTTTGTTCCCTTGTTTATATGTCGCGCGTGGCAGATCCAACTACAGCCGCTTGAGGGTCATGTCTTAAACGAGATGTAAACAGTCCAAGCATATGGTGAATGGCTGATGATTTGTCACAGCTTTTAATATGACAATTGCCAACCAACCACATGTTGACATAATATTAAAGGGTAACCATTTCAATGGAAATGTTCTCGCAGGATTTATAAGATTCCAGCAAAACAGCGCATAATCATAAATTTCGCCAAAAAAGAAAAGTCCGTAAATCTCGATATATACCATAAATATATTTAAGACATTAAGCTGTTATCTGCAACACACTAAAATAGCAGGAAAAACGAAAGAATAATGAGAATATGGGTGAAGGTTTTTTGATGTCCTTCCAACAACCAGTTGAAGAATGTACCGATGTGAAAAATTCGACACATTTTAAAGCATGTTTTACGCTGAACTCATGAATGCGTCATTTAGCATTTAGGAAACTTACGGGAAATCAAGTTTTTGGTATTTGACTATACAGATGTCATTTATCATTATTCAGATTTACATTCTGCAAATATTGAACACATCCATTGACATTTACGTGATTGTACTACATTCACAGTAGCCATGTAGACGACCAGCAATAAGACTTTACTAATAAAAACCGACTTGGAACCTCTAAAGGACGGTAGAAACATAAATAACACTAATATTCTTGAATCCAATTAAAATGTATTTGACATTTGGCTACTTGAACATATGCTATCTACAACAAATGATAATAATCATGATTCCATCTACTATTCTGTCAGCAAAGAAAGTTTTAGAACCGTTATAAAACTGTTCTAGAGCAGAATCAACCCTGTTATAAATGGTTCCAAATCAACTTTTAATATTATAGTAATAAGAGTTGTGTTTCCACAATTTATCTGTGTATACACTCGACCAGGTCACTAACATAAAGTCCTTCGAACTTTATACAGTTTGTGAGTGAATATTTCTCCTTTATACACCGATCTAGATCGGTCAAGACCAGTTAAGATCAGTTCAGCATAGGTATTTTTTAACATTGAATGAATCATTCTTAACTTTTATGAACTAGTCTTAAACAGTCTTGATTGACTGCAGGCATTATATCTTGTTTTAGTATTGTTATCTTGATTTTGTTTGAAATCTCAGAAATAATAAAAATCAAGACAGTCAAGATTAAACAAGACTGAAATGGCCGTTTGAGATCAAACTGATGTTACTAGTGGAAACGGAGGAGGAGGAGGCTGTCAATTTTAACTTAGAGTTTGAGCTGGAAAAATTTCCACCACTGCCTGATACTTTTGAACTCCATCTTCCCGACGATATGGATGGTGAAGAAGTGATGGACTCCTTGAGGTTGCTGGTTTTGACGAGATACTTACCGAAGCTTGCCAGACCATTCCAACACAGGAGGCAAACCAGGAAGATGAAGTTGCACAAAATGAGGCGGATGCCACGATTTTCTTCCTTGGCGAAAAATAAACAACACAAATTAATGCCTGTGTCCTTTGCATATTCCTCTATCAATCCACATTTGATCATTTCCATAAATTTTCTTTATGACATTAAATGTATTTTGCTCTTAACATGCTTAAACAGGCAAAAATAATGTACACATATATGTATGTAAATATTCCTGTTTGTAGCTGCGAGACCAATATGTAAAAGCAACAAAAATCTTAAATACACACAACTTTGAAAAATAAAGATAGAACTGTTTTCCCCATCAATACTTGAATAAAATTAAAATATGGTCAGGAAAATTTCAAAAATAAAAAAAATGTTGTTTATATTTTTTACAATAATACTTTAAAGATGGTCTCCGATAATTATATCATCTACTATTTGGAATTTTAAAACCTGTATTTATCTAATCCATCGATGCTTTTAAAATAAAAATGACAACAACAGATACACATACCTTGTCATTGGTAGAGATAAATCATACTTTGTTAAAAACCTCTCTAAATCTAACAAAAATATACAGAGGACGAAATTGTCCTAATGATTGAATTTTTGATCGACAACATATTTGTTCAATTTTTAGGACGTGATTTCCGACAGACAATTTGCATTCCTATAGGTACTAATTGTGCGCCACACCTGACCGACTTGTTCCTTTACTCATAAGAGGCAGACTTCCTTGGCGGGCCTCTTAAGGAAAAACAGATGAAGTTAGCCCGGACCTTAGCCCGTACCTTTAATTGTAGCTTCCGCTACATAGATGATGTTTTATCACTCAACAAATTACGTTTTGGGGATTTCTTACATCTCATCTATCACAATGAGCTCGAAACTAAGGATACCACAGACACTGCCAAGTCTGCATCTTATCCTGACCTTCACCTCGAAATTGACACCAGAGGAAGGTTGAATACAAAACTTTACGACAAACGGGATGATTTTGACTTTCCAATCGTCAACCTCCCATTTTTGAACGGAAATATTCCAGAAGCGCCGGCGAGTGGAGTATATATTTCACAACTCATACGTTATTTCAGGGCTTGTGACATATACATTGACTTCCTGGACAGAGCCCGGCTCCTGACAGAAAAGTAGCTCAGACAGGGGTATGTTGCTCCTAAGTTGGAGTCATCATTATTAAAGTTTTATCGACGTCATCATGACTTGGTTGAAAGGTATGAAAAAACCGTTTCCCAAATAAAAATGAACCTGTTCCATTGATGTTATCCCTTCCTCATACCGGAGTGACATGGCCAGCATGGCGGGTGTCCTGCAGGAAGCAGACTGCTTACTCTTCCGGAGCACCTGAGTCTACCCCCGGTTTTTTTTGTGGGGTCCATGTTGTTCATTTTTTTTTTAGTTTTTAATTGTAATGCATATATTATTTTGGTCTTGTCTTCGTTGTTCTACGGAGTTTGTCAATTGTTTCGATTTTTTCCTCCTTCGATAATCCCTTTGGTATTTCTTAACTTTACTTATGAAGAATAATAGATCCGTTAGATGCCTACTGTTGTTCACAATCACCATGAAATGAATAAGCAAATAAATCTTTTCAAATTTTGCTAAAAACATAATTCTGTAAAAAAAGATTTTTGACAAATGAATGGACATTTATCTTTACCAGCAAAGTACATTTGAACTTATTGCTCTCTCGAAGACATAAAAAACACGTTTAATTTATGTAATATCGGAAGGATTTGTATAAACTCGTAAATGAAAGTCTTATTACATAATCGGACTTTGAAAACAATATATGGAATAATACTGTAAATAGCTGTTTAATTCAATGGCACTGAAACAATTGTTTACTACATGTAAAAGCGCTCGAATTATTGTTTCATCGTGTTTATATAGTTTTGTTGCGTGAGATGTTAGTGCTACAGGCTTTGTACGTACAAATAATACTTTTCTTTTAAGATTAACTGAGCAATATTAAAAAAGTACTTTTAGTTTAATTTATGTAGCTTAGTTTAGGATTGGTACACCATGCAATAGACTATATCGCGGATGGCAGCGTTATTAGCGGGAAAAGGCGAAGAAACCTGACTGATTCGGAAAGGTTTGTTACGAATTAAAGATATGTACATCATCATCAATAATGACAACCGAAAACTAGCTCCTTCATGGAGCATGTATCGATCACCTGGATTAAATTTGCGAATCAGAGTAAAATAGGAAGCTATTCTGGCCCATATTTGGCTCTTGGTTAGTAGCCGTTGGTAGCCACTGTTTTTTAAATTCAATTATGATATAGATTCTCTTAAGAACTATTACTTCCAACTGTTTTTTAAATTGTCGTAATTGTTTCAGACAAGAAAATTTGACAGTGACTTTGACTTTTAGGTTCTGTGTTAAACTAAGAACTGCTAAGCATTGTCATCCGACACTATTCTGTAACTGGACCACCAGCTGCTAGGTTTTGTTCAACTGGCTCGATGGTTATGGACAAGACCTTAAAATGATTTATGCGCTAATGCTTCTTTGTTTCTCTGGCAAATATCTCGGGGTGTCGGTGTTCATCTGATATTTATGAAAGAAGAGTGATTAATTATTGTTTAACGTCTAGTAATAGCAATTATTACATAACTAATGTTAATGTAATATGATTATGTAACCTGCTTTGTACTACAGTGTACATCTACACAATGAGCACCATTTTTAGCGTGACAGTTCCCGGGATAACAGTCCACATGTACATTAGACATGTCATTCCTATCAAAATACCGTTATTCTAAATTTGAGCCGACCAGTCTTTGCTGTTAGTCTTAAACGTCCCCCCATATGATCCTTTGTTGACATAAGTTCAGCCCTGACTACCATGGATGGGTCATAAAATAAAAATCATTGCTGCAAAGTATGGTTTGGTTTGCCTCATGAAAATATACTACAAAGTCATCGGACATTAATTCAGTAGTTTCAGAGAAGTTTAAAACAAAAAAAAGAATGAAAGTATGATGAACAGCGAAGTGACCAGTTACTTGAAAAATAAAAAAGAGAGGTTTGTACTGAAATTACATAACACGACCAAATCCGTGAGTTTTACTTCAGAATTAGTTTAGAGAACCATAAACTTAATCTTATAAATCCGTCCATTCCAGACCGTCTATAATCAAATAAAACTACTTTGGAATCACAGTAATGAAAATACAGACATAGATATTATATGACAAATATAATTATCTGATAGGTTATGTAATATTGTACTTATCAGTCTGTTGCGCTATGATTTGTCGTGTAAGGGTAGTGGAGTTTTATGAATCCTAATGAAATATATGTGCAATTCAAACTAAACAGCAACGACTCAAAGCTTATTAAATTATCTATAACTCTTCGTAAATATTTTACTTTAATAAGAAAATACCCTAATAAGATGAAGGGAAAAAATGGATTTTTTAAATGGACTGTGTAATTGTTTGTTTCTCAATACTATGTCAATTGATAAAAAGATATCCATTCTACAAAATCAAAAACTTAAAAATTTGCTACTTAAACGTACCGATTAATATTATTATTAGCCTGCCAACACTAAATGCTGCGATCAAGTTTTAATCCAACCCAACTCCGGTCGACGTTTGTTCCTCTCTGATCTTAATTAACAAGAACTTTCAATTTTCCTGTCAAAAGTATGTGGTTGTTTCTATGTACCCTGGCTTTCCCAAATTAATAAAAAATTATCGCCACGAAAGAGCTCATTGAGCAGAAAATGTTCGAAAACCCCGATAAATTAATCAGTCAGTTATTATATATCCACAAAAGAATACCAAATCGATAAAAAAAAGGGAAACCATGATTACCAAAGTCACTGCAAACTCTTCAGAATATAACAGAGTAAACAAACACCACAAAGAAACAACCAAAATACTCCTTTAATATTTCTAAAATGGCTGTCTTTTAAAGAACTAAAATTAAAAATTACATGTATTTGGAAAAGTTGAATCATATAGAGTTGTGTATACTTTATGTATATTCATATAGAGTTTATGTTTATTGTTTTTTTTTTGTAAGGTTTTAAATAAAAACGAAAAATGCATAGGGCATGTACCAACGAGACTATGCCGCATACACTTTTTAGATGACAGATTGACACCATCTTGGTATCAGTGTACATGGGACTGCTAATCATATTTGTTTTAACTTTCATTTTTTAAATGACAAATATTTTCATATGTACAGAGTCCCAATCCCTGGTGAGATGGTTTATCATTCTCCAAGCATGGCGTGGCGTTCTACAAATTGAAATAAATGTAAATTCTTATTTTTTTCTCTGTGGGTGATATGAGTTGTTAGTCAACGAAATGGCCATACAGTGCATCAAATTTATTCAGTATTTTGTGATGCATTTTATTTCTACACTCGAGATAATTGAATGTTGAATTTTATCATATAATCTGAAAAAAAAAGCCGTTATGGATAATAACCATTAACATATAATCTATTGCAAAGAACGTTGCTAACAACATTGCGACTAAACTTAATTTCCTACCTACTAGAGCTCCGAATCCGAAGGGTTTAGAATATCGCACAAGACAGTTTAATCGTTATTCGGAACTATATTATTTTGATTGATGTCTGAGCGATACGGAAATGACATAGGAGAAATTAAACTATTCACTTTACATTTTTTTGCATTTATTATGGCAGTACCCTTAATGCATGTTTAGACTATGTTTGTATCTGAGAACTTTTTATTCATTACTTCCCGTATACTTTGTAACAGTTGTAGGTTTATCTTCGATAATTTTGACCAACCTTTTGATTTAGATTATTTCTGATTGTTATTTTCGTCTCATCGAGCAACGGAAATTCAATGACAAACAAACGTCTTCTTCAAAATTGTTTTGCCCTTGTTTAAAATGTATAAGCTCCGTTTTTTTGAATGACAGAAGAGTTAACCTAATTACTCTTTAAGGTAAGGTTTGCGGTCACAGGGAGATAACTCGAATTGAAAAGTTCTGATTACTTGAGCGTTAATTCCGGCGAATTTTAACAACGTCGAAAAAGCGCGCTGCGTACAATTATTGTCTGACAAAATGTCAACACGTAGCAGTGAATCGAATCACATGTTTAACGATTAAAAATCAAAACGTTGCTCTATTGCTTGGAATGCATTCGGGAACTAGATCAATGTCAATTTAAGAAAAGTTTTTTTTTTTTTTTGCCAGAAACAGGTGAAAGTCTACACAACTGCCGAAGCGTGTATCTATGTGTTGAATATTGATCTACGTTGATTTGGGTGAATATTTTTTAAAACGACAAAGTCTCATGTTTATGGACGACTTCATCATTACCGATGCTTTCAATTATTAGATTTCAGTAACTGATCGTCTTTAACATGGCCAGAAATTATGAGGATACAGTGAATAAATCATTATTACATGTACATGTAATAGAGTCGCTACTTGCTACGAGATTCAAACAACGAACTCATGGAGTTCATAAATCCTGATCTTTCCACGAATTGAAAATCTAACCTTTAATAGTTCAAGAAGAGATTTTGAATAGCTACGTATATTTTGACTTCATTAGTTAAATAAAAATGTCCGTTGATTTCCTGGTCTTCATCTACTTCACTTTTAGCGCCCACTCTTGTACTGCAGAGCAATGATTTGGTAGGGAAATGGTTAGCTGAGGGAAGGGTTCCTTCTCGCAGGTTAGAGCCCATTACATTTATAATTTGATGTTTTTTCTTATTTCTATTTAGAATATAAAAAAGAAAAACTATGCAGTATTTTTGTCCCCCGCCGCAACGCGATGCGGGGGATATGGTAATGCCGGGCGTCCGTCCGTCCGTCCGTCCGTGCTTCCGTCCGTCCGTCCACCTTGTAAGCGCTCTAGCAAATTTATTTCTTGACCGATTTGGATAATATTTATACAGTAGCTTTAACTCAATGATACCTCAAGGGAGTTCGAAGATGAGTCATGTCGAAATATTTTTGAAGGAGTTATGCCCCTTAATAACTTAGAAAATTGACAAAATTTTCATGTAAGCGCTCTAGCAAATTTATTTCTTGGCCGATTTGGATAATATTTATAAGTAGCTTTAACTCAATGATACCTCAAGGGAATTCGAAGATGAGTCATGTCGAAATATTTTTGTAGGAGTTATGCCCCTTAATAACTTAGAAAATTGACAAAATTTTCATGTAAGCTCTCTAGCAAATTTATTTCTTGACCGATTTGGATAATATTTATACAGTAGCTTTAACTCAATGATACCTCAAGGGAGTTCGAAGATGAGTCATGTCGAAATATTTTTGTAGGAGTTATGCCCCTTAATAACTTAGAAAATTGACAAAATTTTCATGTAAGCGCTCTAGCAAATTTATTTCTTGACCGATTTGGATAATATTTATACAGTAGCTTTAACTCAATGATACCTCAAGGGAGTTTGAAGATGAGTCATGTCGAAATATTTTTGTAGGAGTTATGCCCCTTAATAACTTCGAAAATTGACAAAATGTTCATCTAAGTGTTCTAGAAAATTTATATTCTCCTTGCATTGGAATAATATTTATATACTTGGACCTATACATAAACTCCTATCGAAACTTATAAAATTGAAAAATACTGTCTGTAAGAGTTTGTTAGGCGGAATACTTTTGATCAAAGCATTTCTGTTTATTGAAAAGGAGTAAATGTACATTTGTATAAATTCTCAATACACATGGTAAAATAAGATTTCAACACTGTACCCATATTGTATAAATGTCTTCATACCACTCATTAACTTGTAAAAAACTTTAGCAATAACCACAAATTGTTTGTTCTTCTATTCTCTCTCTTTGAGAAAATTTTGTTATGTTTCACTTGTCCAAGGGTTTCTGATGCTCTAGCGGCGGGGGACTTCGGAACGCTGTTCGATTTTTCATACATAAAAAAAACAAAACCAAAAAAAAAAAAAAAAAAAAAAAAAAAAAAAAAAAAAAAAAAAAAAAAACACATGCCATGCATGAGGCATGTTTTATAGTTGAATATACATTGCACCACGATTCATGTTAAACAGATCCCACATAATATTTGCTTAGTACTTTGTTTTACTAACTCAAATTTAAACTTGATCTAGATACTATCAAAACAAGACTTCCATATGAATTTCATCAAAATCCGCAAATTAATATAGGCATGAGAGCGCTTAAAATGAGGACGAAAGGACAGACGGGCGGACGCCCGGCATTTCTATGTCCCCGCATTGCGTTCCGGTGGGGGAGATAAATTTATTCCCTGAAAACGGCTTTCAGTGATTTATTTTCTTACAAAACGGGGAAAATACTTTATTTATGTGTTTAAGAGGGGTTAATATAGCATCCGTTTCCATGGAAACAAAATCGGGGACATATGAATTTTATTATTTTATTATAATGGAAATATTTAAATCTATGAGTTCTCAATTTTTCATGAAATCGTGGGACCCGGAAACAGGACATTTTCACATTTTTGTTGCCATGGCAACGTCTCTATTTTTTGCAAAGAAATGTTAAAATGTTGTGTTTTCGTGATTTTTTCTTACATTTTCATGCAGATTTGATAAATAATATCTAGAACATAATCATTTTTACAATTTTCATTAAAAACTTTAATAGTTTTAATACTTGCATAAATTATTTCTTGAAAATAGTAAAATAAATACATTGTGACAAAACTACCAAAAATCCAAATTTTGAACTGTTTTTACAAAAAAACTGGACGTGCGATTTTTTTAAAAATGTCACTAAATAAGAGAGGTTCCCCCAATGAACAAATAAATATGTCACATTACTACAATATTATAATGAAAAAAATCCAAGGCATATCCAACTATAGAAGTCATCACGTGACTTTGATGACGTCACACATCACCTATACCATGCTCAAGTAAATTGTATAGAAATGCACTTGGGCGATCAGGAATCGATAAAATAAACTACTTTTAGTTCGTGCTGAAAAAATGTTGGTGCTATGTAGTACTTCCTCATATATTTAGAAATATATTTATGCTATTTGGAAACGTTTAAATTTTTGTCTTATCCCTTCCAAATGCTTTTGAAAATTTTGTCTTATTTTCCCGTTAAGTCCATATTGTTAAATCATCTAACTCCGATAAATTGGCTTTTTTGTCGTTTTTAACATAAAATTGCGATTTAACCAAAACTGATGAAAAAATTTTGGTGCTATGTGCTAATTAATACATTTATAAATTTTTGAAATATCGTAAATGCAATAGTTTAATTTTTTATTATATCCCTTCCAAATTGATTTGAAAATTAGCTATTTTCGGAAAATCTGTTATTGTTTTTCAAGATGGTGACGATGACCGGAAATGGCACTAGGCGCGAAAATACAAACATTTAATGATTTTGAATTTCATATTTGCATCGAAACAAACGCTTATGTTTGAAATATAAAGTATATAAAGTATATATATATATATATATATATATATATATATATATATATATATATATATAAGTAGCTGACATAACTTATTAATATGTGTATAGTTTCCAATTGCACTGCATATTAACTTATCCTGGCCAAGGGCGAAATAGATTATGAAAAAAAAATCGCACCTTTGCCAGTATTAATGAAAACCAAGGACGTATATCTAACATACGTCCTTGTGATAACTAACACAGATGATGGATCATTTCATACAGACATCATTTCTTTTCAATAGAGGATTTTGATATATAATGTTTGTGTGATGAAGTTATAATAAAAAGGGGGGATATGCATACTATAGATACTGATATATTACTAGAGACATATTGTTTTATGTCTCGGATGTTACTAATAAAGTATATTCTTTGGTCTTCATATATCATATGTTTGAGTAAAACCTTCATAACTTTTCGAAATATCGTAAAATTGCAATAGTTTAAATTTTGATAATGTCCCTTCCAAATTGATTTGAAAATTAGCTATTTTGAAATGTGTTATTTTTTACTATTATTATTCAAGATGGCGCCCATCCTAATCAGCTTCTACCTTGTCATAACAAAGTATATATATACGAGTAAATAGAATTACTCATATAATATGTCAAATGTTAAATATATAAATACCAAAAAGATAAATTATTAATTTAAAATAAATTAAAATGTTACTTATCTGACATTTGAAATTATATTTCATCACTGCATTCTTTGTGATCCCCCCTTAAACACACACACACCTCTTTATTAAAATGTTGCATTAAAAATGAAATCACGCTGTTTTTGGTCGGCAAACGGTTTACCTGTATACATACAATGTACCTGTGTACCTTAATTAATGGTTTGAACAATAAACATCCGGACAGTCAAGGTACAATATACATGTCAAATCGTTAATTAGTTATAATTACCTGAAACACACATCATGTTAATTACGCATAATAAATTTCTTCAGATAAAACTCAAATAAATTTTACAAAAAAAATCGCTTTTCTCGCGGCTTAAAAAATTAAAAAAAACTTGCACCATTACCCTTTATCACTAATTATGTACTTTTGACAGTTTGTATAAATTGGTGATAAATTTCATATTATTAATTATTGTCACAATTTCATATATTGAAATTATAATCCATGTGAAATGTTACTACATATTTCAAATAAAAAGTGTTTTAAAGTGAAGACGTGGAGAACGTGCTATAATCAATAAAGAGTTATCGAAGTACGATGAATGCCTGGCATGAACGGGACCAGTAGATTTCCGATATTGGGTAACCAGTTAATAAGTCTAAACAGAGTTACCTAACATAATTATGACCGATATAGCTGCATATGAGAGCGCAAACCTTACCTTAATATCCTTATTAAGACATTAAACGTCAATTTTACAAGTTATAAATTACAATTTTATGCGAAACCAGTTCTTAAATTGCAAATGTTTCCTTTAAATATATTTGATACCAGTTTTGATGCACAAGATGTGCACATGCGTCGATTCACAGGTCATCAGTTGTGCACAATCTTTTAAATGTTGAAAACCAAAACAGTATCAATTTCGGGCTAGTATTGAAATACTAGCAACTGAGTTGGGGATACCGTCGTGGACTTGGAGTCCGCCAGCAGCGGTATCGACTCAGTGGTAAACACACATTCTTTGATATGAATGAAATGAAAATGGACCTGTTCCATTGATATTATCCCTTCCTCATATCGGATTTGACATGAACAGCATGGCGGGTGTCTTGCAGGAAGCAGAGACTGCTTACTCTTCCGGAACATATGAGTCTACCCCTGGTTTTTTGGTGGGGTCCATGTTGTTCATATGTTTTTACTTTTTAATTGTAGTACATGTATTGTTTTGGTCTTGACTTCGTTGTTCTCCGGAGTTTGTCAGTTGTTACGATTTTTCTCTCCTTCGAATATCCCTTTGGTATTTCTTGTCTTTACTTGATAACAATTTTGATCCACAAGATATGCACATTGCGTCTATTCATCAGTTGTGCTCAAGGCCTAAAATGTTGAAAACCAAAAACAGTAATCAAAACAGTTGGAGAGATATTGAAAACGCCCCCCCCCCCCCCCAAAAAAAAAAAAAAAAATAAAATAAAATAAAATAAAAACCAAAAGGGGTAGAGCAAAAACCATCTAAATTTAAAGCTATGCGCGAGGGAGATACTCCTTAGCTTCACGAATTTTACATTTTTGTAACAGTAAATGTTAAGTATTAATGTCAGGCTAGTATTTGAATAGCAGTGGTAAAAATGCATTCTTCGATACCAATTTTGATGACGTGCCATATTGTTAACTTGGTGTTTATCTGACGTTTTGTATTTATGTCGGAAATTTTTATCAGTAGTTATTATTTTTTTCAGAGTATTGATACACTTTCGCTTAGATTTTGGGTAAGTAAAACATACAACCAATTGTGTTAAAAGGTATTTTGTCAATGTTTGGTTTTGTGTTGAACTGTCAGCGTTTGACCAATCACCAAAAAGCATCAGTAATTAAATCCATTTTTTTTCGCATTGTGTCAGTATTTCGTTGGTTTAATCTTACCATGTAACAACGGCCGAGAAACAAATTACAATTGTACTTAAGTAGTCATAGTGTACTTTGAAGTGGCGATTTCATAAAGGTCTTGCAATAGCACGTCTTTTTTACTATTTGCGAATCGTCAACGTGTTCATGGGTACTAAGCTGTGAAGTATTCTACTACATGGAAGCATGTGCACTATGCTAAATTGTGCAGCATTTGCAAAGATTATTGTAAAAGGCAATTGCTAAATGTAATAAAGAGTTTTTTGTTCATAGCCGCTGCCCACCAAAAAAAAAAGAGTTTCTACTCTCCCAATTAGCTTTTTTTCAAGTATTGTTTCTGTTCAATCGGATTGTATTCGTTCTGCAATAATAGGTGTTTGGATAACATAAGAAATCACATTACATGCACATGTAGACGCATATATTTAAGAGGTTTTCGAGGATATTTAGTTTTTAAAACACTTTTTTATGTATAACCATGTATTAATAAAAATAGCTGTATATGTTATAAGCAATTTGAAAACGGACGCTGATGAATGTCCTTTTTCTGATGTGCATTTATCGAGGAAAATTAATAAAAGCGTGATCAATTGAAGTAAAATCGACCCATATTGTTAGAAAAGCAGTACAGTGTAACCATGACATTATAAAAAATACTGTTTAGCTCTAGTTAACACTTGGTTAGGTTAGTCCTGTCCTTTAGGACAATGTTTAGTGCACAAAAATAAATTGATCGTCATGTGCAAATAAGATAGTGTTTGTCTGCCTTGTCTTATATAATCAAATATTTGCTTTTAATTACAATCTTTTGTCACGAATACAACGATGTTTGTTCTTCTTTATTTATCTTTGTAGATACATGTAAGAAATATAGTCAACATTGGATTGATAGGGTATCGACAAATACAATTTCTTTGATAAATGTATGTATGCATGAATATGAGAACAATATTTTGAAATTTTTTAGCAGATTTGGATAAAACACAACCTCCATTTTTCAAATGGGTTGTTACATCTTTTGGATTTAGAGCAAGTTATTTGTCTCAGGAATAAAGGTAACGTATGTAGATACCCCTTTTCTTAACCAATGGGTAATAAATTTACGGAATGTCAAAAATAAATTTCCTGTTACAAAAATGAGTCGCAGAAACGCCGCAAGATTTCGTACGCATACATCGATTTAATCGACAGAACCAGGATACATTTACACATATGACATCTAGATACAGTCATTCAAGGAATCTGCAATAAAAATAAACAATTTTAACATTCTTGGACACCAATTTGGATGCAAAATACATATATACGTGCACATTTAAAAAATGCATTAATTCTGCATTTGTAAATGTGAAATTCCAAAACGTTATAAAGCATACCCATATAGCAAATTGTCCAAAATGATAAAGGCAGAAATATTAATGATAGATGCATGAGGCAAAACATCCTTGTATCAACATTTTCCAGTTTTTATAGAAGTAAAATTTTGTGTATCAATTTCATGGCCAATATCGAGATACCAACAACTGCTGCGGTGATATCCTTAGTCAACTAATGAACTCTCTGTTACCGAGTCTTATAAACAACATTTTTGCTTTGGAAAATTATTTCAACCTGTTAAAACACCAGCTCGAAGAGACTGACAATTAAGACGAGGACGTAGTTGTTATTATTACCTAACGTCCTCAGCTGTGGCAATTTTAAATCTCATTAAGCAAGTATCAAACTACGGAAAAATCCGGTAATGAAAATCAATAATTATACTGTCATAAATTCTCGTCTGATAAAAAATGACATTCAATATCGTAGCTAATTTACGATGTTTGAAGAAAAAAAATCAAAAATTTTTTTCTAGAGGCTCATATCTCAATACACTTTAAGTGTGGAGTTTTACAAACTACACTTGAGAACCAATGTCCTATTATATTTCATATAAAACGGGCTGTAAAGGCGACCTCTATTGTAAAAAATATGTCTTCAAAATACAGCATAGAGAGAAAAAAATTTTTGATGATCAAAACCTTTTTTTTTAACCATTCATAACTTTATTGCACATTATTGCTGTTTTAACAAATTACTTGGTTACAGCATTGGCCAAGTATCTCTGTGAATTAGTTACTAAATATCCAGAGAAAATATTTAGTAAATTTACTTATACTAATATTAGTTGTACATGATATATTAGACAATTTAGATATTACATCAAATTCACATGTTTACGGAGTTTGTTTCTTTCTTTTCCGATATGGTTCTGTGATTATTAAAAAAAAAAACAAAGTGTATAAATTATACACGTATGTTTTGGTTTAAATGTGTATTTGGGTTAACCCTATATCGAAGTATAATTGCTTATTTCTAGACAATTTTAGGGATATTTGAAATTAGGTAGGTATCTCTACAGTACAACTACAATTACTCAAAACAAATACACGTGACCTTGACAAACTTTGTAGACATGCTTGTTTGTCGTGAACACATACCTATTGACCTATTTTTAAAGTAGTATTCATATAATTGAACGTATATATTAACCTATGTAGTATTCATATAATTAAACGTTTTTGCCAATAAATTACCTGGCTTTTCATTTCTAAAATTGAAAATTTCAACAATGTTTTCTACTTCTTTCTTGAATAAAAAAAATACATCAATACTTTTTTCCTTTTGGTTACTTACATAATATGCTTTATATACTGAGAAATAAATAACAGTGAGAAGAAAATTGAGTTCATAGTAGGCGATATCATCTATTTTATATCCTAAGATTAATGTTTTCAAACTAATAACATGTTCTCCAATTTTTAAATATTTTAACAGGTCTTTGATTTTAGACCAAAATTTATTATTGTAAGAGCACGACAGAAAAAAATGTTCATAATCTTCCTTAATTTTGCAAATAGGACAAAGATTATCACTAACTAATTGCCATTGCATTAATAAGACTTTGCAGGGCAATATAAAATGTACTAATTTCCATCTGAACATTTTGAACTTATTATCTTTTAGATATGAAAAGATAAATTTAAATAATTTTTGAAAAGATGGAATAGATTTCTCATCAAATAATTTATCCCATTTGATAACCCCAATAGGTACGTCTAACGGATTTTGATTTAGGACGGTCTGATATATACATTCTTTTTCTATTTTCAGTAAATCCTGTTTTACAAACAGTATTTTTTTGTCATCAATTTTGATTTTAGTTTTAGCTGAAGATTCTGACCTAATGGTATCAAGCCAAATTTTTGGAATGATCAAACCTTGCATAAAAACGACCCTAGGTAGAAAAGGTTTTCTAGAAATTTGTGAAATTTATCCAAAACATATTTTGACAAGTTTAGAATCCTTTGGATAATTTCAGTCACGAACTATATATTTACGCGATGTTACATGTAAAATAATCTAAATTAAATGTCGAAGCTAATGGTAAAAGACCATAAAATATGAAAATACCAATCCTAGGACATAGATATTTGTTAGAAAGATATTATGTTTTTTTTTATGTATTATGTAATTTTGTTAACGGAAGGACTGTCAGCGGCTTCAAAGAAAAACCATCAAGTTAATATAATCATGTCATAAAATTCATAAACTGCTACTATACATAATGCTGGCAATGTTGGACAAATTATAGATTAATCTTTTAAGATATTAAAATCTAATTGCATAAGAAGAAATGAGCTGTCAAATTGAGATCAATCCGGATTTCATTCATAACTGTTTGGAGACGATAGCGCCTACAATGCACCGCAAAACTAATAACCGACAAATCCGGTTAATAAAAATATTTTGTTTGATGTCCCATTTATATTCTTTCCATTACAAACAGCATTAATAGACGTTTCAAGAACTTTAATAGTCTGTGTTGTCGCAAATCTAAATATTTAATAAAATCATATACCAGAACATTGGGCACAATAGAGAAATTTGCGATAAAGATTAATGTTATTTGTATTCTGTGTACATGTACGTGTATATATACCGGTGATTGCCAACTGACTGTTCATAAAAAACTACTGTTTTAATTTGAAAGGCATACAATTATGTATACAGTTTCTATTTTTTTTGGAAATAACGTTACATTCAGACACTTTTACAAAATATGACGCAAGATAAGTACGAAGTTGAAGACAACGACCCACTTATCTTTGGTGTTTTTATATGTTTAATAAAACATACATGCATCACAAAATTTGATGCACTGTATGACCATTTCGTTGACTGACAACTCATCAGCAGTGCTTGAGATAAAAATATTGGAAAACCGGTCAAAGATATAATGATGAATTGATAAGCACAACCATAAAAAATCAAAACAGTTTAAACAAACAGGTATCCAAAGTCAGCTAAGGGTTACCTCTGATAAAAAAAAAAAGAAGAGCCTTAGAAATTTATGGTAATTTTGTCCAATTTTGAACGGAAAATTTAAAGGCATTTGAAAAATGAATCATGCCATGACAAAAGTTCTGGCTACTGGGCTGATAATGCCCTCAGGATTAACACTCCACCAGCAGTGACATAGACCCAGCGGTAGTAATAAAACGTATAAAAAAATACCGAAATAAATTTGATGTACTGTATGGCCATTTCGTTGACTGACAACTCATCAGCAGTGCTCAAGATAAAACTATTGGAAAAACAGTTAAAGATTAAATGTTCCCAGTATTTATGAACCAGCAGTTTATTTTTATATGTTTAAATGTTCCCCATCAATGTTTATATATTTCCAGACCAGCAATTATCGATTAAATTGAAAATATTGACTAAGTTGCATCCCAAGTTCTAATCTTATAATTGATAAATACATTGAATGACGAGTTCTTTATAACTTACATTTCACACTCCATCTTTTCTCTCGAATGAATAACACTTGATAATGATAAATATTCTCATTATTATTTTTTATTTCAGCGAATGTGATTCGCACTAATATTATTTCCATTGCTTGTGATTTAATTCCATTTAATTTAATAAACATGTACCAGAATAGCTGCAGAATCTGCTCGGACCTCATTTTTAATCTCCTTCATAGCCAATATTAGTTTGGGACATATTTGCCAACCGTATATTTATGTCCAATATATCTAAATGGGGTAAATGCAGACATCAAACGGGATATATTTCACCGAATCACATTCCTTAAATTTTGAAGTTACATGTACTCTGCACATTGTAAACATCTGACAATAACCAATTTTTATGCTTTAGAGAGATAATGTGACGTGAATCATATTGCAAGTGCTTTAATCCTTTACATTTTTTGTTTTGTTTAGATCTTGATCTTGTGTACGAACACGTGTATTATAAGACCGATAGTAACACACGAAGAACATTAACATGATTTTTATTACAATAATTTCCCAACTTTTAATAAATGAATAATTTTACAAAATAGTTTCGTGTTTGGTTTGATCTTTACTGAAATTAACAATTCATATTTTTATGCATTTTAATAGTGGACGACGTCAACAAAAGTAAAACGGCTTTAAATACAGCATGTAAAATACTAGATGTATCAAAATATACTATATAATCCCACTAATGTTATTAGAACCAAGCAATGAATATATGTACTCAAGTATATCAATTTGAAATAAAAGTTATGGATTAAAGAAGTCTCTTAATTAAATACACTGAAAGACCTGATGTTCTTGGTAAATTTTAATGTGGTATTTTTCAAATTTATCTATCTATCGATAAAATAATGAAATGAGGTAATACATTTTTGATCAATTATCACCAGGATTCATCGTTGACTAAAAATTGAACGCCTCCGTTTACCATGATTCCAAAATGTATCAACGTATCTTGTTTTCAGTCAACCTATCTTGACTTGCAGGACAGTAAAGTATATGATACAATGTATAGAGGCCGGAATCTCAACTAATTCTTGTGTAATGAATAACGGCTGTTGATTTAAGGTAGTCTGAAAATTAATTGGATAATGGATTATGAGAGAGTCAATGCATATGATCAAGAGTAACAAGGTGAAAAAAACAGGTTACCAGTCCCATGTATCCAGTAAAGAACACCGATATATCAACATTCTAATATTTTCTAATCGGTGAAACAGGTAAACACCCCCGAAATATGTATCTTGAAAAGATGGATGGATGGATGATTTGTTGTTTAACGTCCATTGACAGCCAGGTGGATATCAGGACGAGAACATGTATGATAATTAATATGAACCCTGCTTTGTACTAGATCGACACGCTGAGCCGAAGCTCACGAGGTAACTGTCCGCAGGAAGACATATCACCCCACTCGGACACATTCTACCGACTCCGAGCCGACCAATAGATCTTTGCTCTTTCTCCTAGATGCCGCGTGATTGGCAGAGAAGCAGCAAAAACCAATTTTAATGTCTTAGGTTTGACACGGCCGGTAATCGAACCCACAACTTTCCGCACTCGAGGCGAGAACGCTACCACGAGATCCCCGAGGCGGTTTATCTTGGTTAATATAATACTAATAATTTCCAAGTAATGAAACAGGTGAATGGCCATGAAAAGAACTGCAACAAATCATGTATCTAGATATGGACCATCGATATATCAACATGCCATAATGTTGAGAATGAACAACTAATCACCGATATAGGTTTAAACATGATCTTATGTTAGCCTATCACAATGAAACTGACAACAAGATTTTTTTATTCCCTACAAAACAAATTACAAGGCATATCATTTGTGGAAGACATCAAATATTACTTTCACAAATTAAAAACTTGTCATTCTCATTCAGTTCATTTACATAATACATTCATTATCTATCTATATAAATGTGTTAAAATTCTTCAATCGGACTTGACTTTATGATTAGTCCCCAAACCGTCTGTAGACAAAAGACTGCCGATTCAGTATTAAGGGATCATTGAAAAAGTAGTTAGTAATTAAGTTCTACATGTTCTATTTGGTTATGACGTATGAGGAAGAAAATAAAAAATGATGGGAAGATATAAAGGTTAAAACTATTTTCACGTTGCACAAACGTTTTTAATGTTACATAGTATATATATTGAAATACCGTTTACATCTTATTTAAAAAAAATCATCCACACATGTAGATTCGTTTGAAAGGACAAAAAAACTATTTTTACGAGAAATTTGAGCAACTATTGTCCTGTCTGTATTAATACCACGTCGTATAAATGGTTCTGAGAGCACATTTAGGTCTTTTAGGAATAAGTGATGTATCTTAACCCGCGTAACAATGGAAAATAATACAAAAGGTAAGTGGAAAGCAATATTCGTCACCCATGATAAACAGCTTACAACAATCTAATTTAAAATCGATCTTCTATTTGCTCCTTTCAGTCATTTAGATCTAACAACACTCCATTATAATTTCTCTTCTGAATCCTCGGGTTTTATCCTTAGGATAATGCCTTCAAAATCATGAAGTCTGAAATCTGATAGGCTGATTGGAAAGATCATCAAAACAGAAAGTAAAATGGGGTGTTGTTAGATCTCAATGCATTGACTGAAAGGAGCAATTATTAGATCTAATTTTAATTAGATTGAGCCTACAACTGTATGAAACTACACTATTGAAGCGACGGGTATTCAAATATGTCGACAATATCAAAACAAAGCGTATTATTTTACTCACCGTACGCTTCCGAAAAAAACACTGTACGGAAACCATGCGCATTATAATTGATTTTTTCCTGAAAATGTATTTAATAAATTATAGTAAAACTTTGGTAGCAATATTATTAACTTGTATTCAAATTCTCGACGGTAAAAGGTTTGAGATTTTATCTGGAAAAAAAGAAAAATAATTCCTTGTCAATTCCTTTAATAACTTTGAATATACTATCATAAACCTTTAAAACATATTAAGGTCTTATATACATATCAGAAATTTTCGGCATTCTCTAGTCATCCTATTGAAAAATAACAGCACATCCGCAATAACACGTAAAAGTAGTTTAGAGTCGTTTCCATGTAATGCTAACTTAATGAGGACCGAATGACAATTTAATTTCATACTATTTCTACAGATATTCTTTGATAACTTCATTTATTAGGAGTTGCATAACACAATCGTCTTTTAACAGGCTTAATGTAATATATCTTCAGAATATTATTTTATCAATTATCAATGAGACTTACAATCAGCAGATACGCGTTTTTATGTATTGCCTTTAATTCTGAACTGGTGGGTAACCAATATAACCGCCTTAATTTCAAACGACTTGCATATCTTATTTGACGTTTGCTGTATTTATAACATTGAGACTATAGTATTTATACGTTTAAGACCATCTTCTATTACCTTTCAAAGAAAATCTGGATCAGATATTTTGACATGACTAGTTATAAAAATAAACTAGCATTAATATACTTAAAGATAAACATACATTTTTCAGTCAAAACTCAGCAAATGAAATGATTTGACACTAAAAATTTGCAACAAAGAAAATTAGTCCACAAATATATGTATGCCTCCCCTAACAAATGCAGCTGTTTGTACATTCATAATACTCTTGAAATATCGTTCATACGACATTGTGCTTCTGCTTCATTGTGAGCCATTTTAAGGACATGGACCAAAGTTAACCTGCTGGTACATGTATCTATCGATAAAATAATAATCTCTAATACATAATTCTTGATCGACCATCTCCAGGCTTTAGTTAAAGCAGTTGAACGCCTATTTTTACCAAAATGCCAAGATGTATCAACTGAAAATTTTCATTCGACTTGTTTTGACTTGTAGCACAGTAATGTATATGAACCAGAGGTCGTGATCGCAACCGTCCTTTGTGGAAGAATTAAAGATTATTGATTTAAGGTAGTCCGAAAACTAATTAGGTAATGGATTATTAGGCAGTCAATGCACATGAACATGAGGAACAAGGTAAACAGAAAAGTTAACAGTCCCATGTATCTTTAAAAGAATATCGTTATATCAACATGCTAATATTTTATAACTGATGAAACAGTTGAACAACTCTGAAACATTTATCTTGACAAGAACATCGATACACAATCTAATACTAATAACTTCTAAATAATAAAACAGGTGAACGACCACGAATGATAAAAAAAAGTTTCCAATCCCATACATCTTGACGTGGGACATCCATAAATTAAGATGTCAACTTGTGGAGAATAAACAACTAATCACCGATATCCGTTTAAACATATACATTTCTGATCTTATGATAGCCTATCATAATGAAACTGACAACCGGAGTTTTTCCATTCCAAATTAAACAAATTGCATGGCATGTCATTTATTGAAGACATCAAATGTTACTTTCAGAACTTGTCATTCTCCTTCAGTTCATATACATACATTCATTATCTATCTATATGACAGTGTCAAAATTCTTCAGTCGGACTTAAGTTTAAATCATTCCCCAGACCGTCTGTAGACAACAAACTGCTGATTCAGTATTAAGGGATCACTGAAATCAAATTAGTTAGTTCAGTTTGGTTATGACCGATAAGGAAGTGGATCAAATATGATGGTTAGATATAAAAAAAAAACGTTTATAAAGATTAAAAGTCTTTCGTAGAGAGAGTGAGTTATAAAAATTCATTTTTTTTCAAATCTGGTGTCCATATCAATTTTGTAGTGACCAAAAAAAAAATTAAAATTATAGTATTATTGAAAAAATACTGATAAATAAATCAAAGAGTTTAATTGGATGACTTAATTTTGAATTTCATCCAATTGAAGTTAAAAACTCCTTTTATTTCATAACCATTCAATTATTTCATTGTCCATGTTGTGACAGTTGTAGTTTCTCTGTATGGCCTTCACTACTGATTCTAAAGTCTCTTTTTTCAAGTTTTCGAATAGCCACCTGTGATGGTCCACCTGCGCTCAACCCACAGAGATGTGTAGGGTGTACCTAGGTGACGGATAGGGGATGGAGGTTGTCAGATCATAATACGGAAAGCCTGACCGCGGACCATATATGGTAACATTTTTGGAGAACTTTACTCTCCCTGTAGGCAGAAAAAAACCTTCTATAGTTGCGGAAAAGAGTAGGTTAATCACCGCTACAGAGGGATAATTTTTTTCCTTTTACAGTGGGAGTCGACATTATTTCGTCTTTATGTACCGTCCACCACCCCTATTGGAAGTCTGTTTGTTGAATTCTTGAACCAATTCTCGTCCTGAAGAAGCATGAACTATTTGCCCCAGAACGTTAAGAAAACGACAATCAATCAATCAATCAATCAGTCAAGTTTTCGAACGCTTTACAATTTCAGAATTTCCAGCTATATATGGCAAACTCTGACAAGATTTAAGAGTCATTAGCCCTTCAGTGTAATTTATCCAACTGAAACAGACTCGTTAAGTCATTATGTTTGAAAGTTCCTTTTAACCATTTTTGCTCATACCCAGAGTCGTATGTTCTGTATCACTGACAACAACAGAATCGTCAGTAAAGGACTTTTTCTAGTTGATGTGTTGGTCATCCTCGCGAATCTCTTCCTTTTTTCAAAAATGGTAACCATATACGTCGACGTGGTGTTAAACAACAGTTAATAAAACAGCCCACCTTTAAAAAGTGTGACAGCACAAGGTACAGCTGCGGTTCAAAACACCATAGATTAAATCAGTGTCAATATAACGCTTATTCAAGCAAGAAGTAGATGCACTTTCAAGCACAAAAAAAAAAATTTACATGGCGACTATCGGAGACGTAAGTATATTCGTTTTTTTTTTGTCGCCAGTATTGAAAACAATGGTGACTTAACTGGCGGCTAGATTATATTTTAGTTTGCCAAATGCACATTTTAGTCTCCAGTCGACCATTTAGCAGACTAAATTGAGTCGTGTTTAAGAATTAGATGTTTTCGATGTGCATACATGTATGTAAACACGTCAAGGATTGTCAATTCGGAGATTTCATCTTTATTTAAACATTTTAAACCACAAAATCTATCCATGTAATATAAGTCACACAAAAAAAAAATAATATTGACTTATTCTTGATGACTCATGGTTTTCTTATTATCACAGATATATATGCTCCAAATTAGCCGCATGTGTAAGTTCATTTCCCAAGCCAGAATCTTTTTCAATTTTTTATTGAAGTCTGCTTACTGCTATACATGTATGTTTATTTAATGGAATATTATGTTTACTTTAGATTTGATTTATCTTATTTAATTTTAACCCTTTTTTTGAAGATCGTTGAAAGCTACATATTTAGAGCCGCAGCGGTGGATCCAGGTTTTTTTAGAATGGGGCAGGGGTACACTTGTTTGGCGAGCGGCGCTAGACGAAAAATGCGAGGGGTGTGGGGCCGCCTTAGGCCTCAAGAAGATTTTGGGTAAACGCTGCAAGATCCTGCAGTCTGGGCGATTTTGTGTGTGTTTTGTTCACATTTTGCATGACAAGATTCGTCCGGATAATTGGCCAAATTAACACCAACCTGACAAATACGTTTTAGTAATATTACCTGAGTAAAATTTTTTCTAGGGACATTTCCCAATGTGCCTAGTCCTTGAAAAACATCTGAAAAACAAGAGAAGTCAGGAAAAATGGCAGTTCGAAGGATACAATTGTATCTTAAACCATAAATCCAGAAAAAATGACAAGAAAGAAAAAAAAAACAAGGACAACACCACATTTAACAACCATAAACTTCAACTGCCGATGTATAACGTTAGCTTTTGATCTCTAACATTTAATACACGACTGTATAATGCTGAACACTCTCAAAAACAATATTAAGTTTTCTTTCAAAAGGGGGGTGTGTATGCCCCATCTGGATCCGCCACTGTACCATATTCGAAAACTAATATTTACTTTGAAGAAAAAGGTACATTCCCTCTCACATTAGCTCCCAAGATAAGTTTATTCTTACATGCATGTGTGTTTCAACGTCCTCCGTTAGTCTTTCTGTCTAATTTAAAAATAATTTATCGGAATATGACCGCATAGTAATATGCAGTGATATGTTTATCATTGCGGTTCTTTTAAAAGGCACACAGAGTTGACTTTATTACCTATATTTAATATACATATTGTTTAAATGAATCAACTGTAGGGTTTTCGTACCACTTATAAACAAATGAATTCTTTATAACTATGTAAAAAGTCCACGTATATCATCATGGTAATTGATTTATCAGTTTAAAAAAGTCCTGTTTTTCCTGAATTTTTTTAAAATAAAAAATTGTAAAACTTTGATATTATTGACCATTATTCAAATTCTCGGTAGTCAAATTTTTCAGATTCGTTCTGATATAGATTAAAAATCATTCCTTGTTAATTTCATTGATCTTTTCTTTGAATGCACTATCTTCAAAAGATATTACGTCTAATGAATTTATGAGCAAGACTTGACATTCTCTGGTGGTATAAAAGTACGTCCGTCTGTGATAACACTTAATCGTATTTGACGGTCTTGGCGTACAATGCAAATTTTATGAGGAACGAATTACAATTTAATTTCATATTTTATCTGGAAGACATTCTTTGGTAACTGCATTTACTAGACGTTGCATAATGTAATTGTCTGTTAACAGGCTTAATTTTATGAATCATAAGAAAATAATATTAATTCACCAATTACCTAAGAGACGTACAATCTGCAGGTACATGTTTTCATGTATTGCCGTTAATCCTGAACTGCAGGGTAATTGTCTTATTTTCTAAGGATTTGTTTGTCTTGTTCGACGTTTGTTGTATTTATACCAGGTGAACTGTAGTATTTATGCATTTAAAACCATATTGTTTTGAAGCATTTTAGAATTCATCTTTTAAAAATCTTTCTTGTTTTACCTTTCAAACAAAATCCGGGACAGGGTTTTTTACATGACTGGATATAAAAATAAACCAGCACCAATATTCTAAAAGATAAACCTTAATTTATTAGACAGAACTGAAGAGTAAATGAAATATACATATTACACTACAAGGAAAGTTTACTCTACAAATAAATGTTTGATTCACTAAGAAATGCAGCTATATGTACATTCGAAACACTTTCGGAAAAGCTTTCGAACTGTGCATCTGCTTCATTATGAGCCAGTTCAGGGACGTGGACCAAAGTTAACCTGTTGGTCTTGACTTCTATTCGACAGGAATGCAAGCATACAAATGATAGCAAATAATATCGCAATTTAACTGATCATGATATGTTTTCAAGACTTACATAATGGTATCCCATTTCATCCAATAAGTACATGCCCATGGCAGTTGTTGAATTTTGTTGCTAATATCGATTAAAAACCAGAAATAAACGTTTTTGTTATGAAGACAGTTTCTTGGTTCATGAACAACAATATGTTATAATTTAGTTAATTCCTACATAAGAGTTTGTCACATATATCATATCATATCATATTTTATCAGTAGGAAATTCTGCAACTTCTACTAAAAGTACCTATGTCAATGGTCAAACTTCCATGCCTAATAAAAATTAAAGGTTGGTTGTTTATTCAAAGGAACTTGTTGAATTTAGAAACTTATTGTTGTATTCCATACGTTAGCTATTACAATGTATATCTATATCGCAGAGTTTAAAATTAACAGAAATTTACATTTATCAAAGCTTGATAACATCCAATTACGAACACAGCATATGCTAGTTCAATGAAATAGCAGCATACATCAACTGATATGGTGTTATATTTCTTGCATACCTGTGATTGATTTCGACAACCCTATTAAAACTACATATAGACAACAAAACATAGAACTCCAAGGAAAATGTCATATTCAAAGTCCAAAAACCTGGCAAATGGGTCGGGAGACACGCAAACACCTAGAAAAATTGGAAAGCAGTAGTCATACTCAGGACTTGGTATAGGCATTAACAAATAGAAATGTAGAGATAGAGACTCCATATGTTGGAGAAGCAGGTATATTACTACGGATATGTGGAAAATTTATATAACTTCAAAATTAAAATCATTCCTCTTGGCATAATTGTTGTCCTTAGTTTACCACTGTAATCAAATTGTAGATTAAGATCTAAGAAAGAAGTAGAGGAAGAGGGCTCGGTCGTTTCCTTAATATCAAGTTCTGAAGGATATATTAATGTAATCCATTTTGCAAAGTCAGGATTGTTAATGGAAAGATCATCAATATAGCTATAGGTGAAATTAAAGGAACTGGCTTCTTTTATTTTCTTTTCCTTCACCACATTTTTAAGAAACTCCGTCTCATATAAGTATAAAAAGAAGTCAGCTAGAAGTGGGGCACAATTAGTTCCCATTGGTATGCCGACCGATTGTTAAAATATATTTTCTCCGAACTTTAAAAATATGTGAGCTTGAAAGTAGAAGAAATAATTATATATATATATATAGTTAGTGAGTTAGTAAGCCTTAATAATGTTTAAATTTTACTTATTCACGGACGTTAACAATTTCATAGTCAATCACTTGAACAAAAGTCTGGTTATATAACAGTTCTTCTAATTACTAACCCTTACTTTGGTTTAAGGTGTTTATTACATTGTTTTTGAAGATATGATGTAAATAAAATCGATCTATATACAGTTATCTACTTTTGTCTGTAGTATTTTCACACAAAAAACTATTAAACATATTTATCTGAATGAAGTGAAAATGTACTGTAGTTGTTTTGGTCTTAAATGTTATGGCTCTCCTGAAATGCCTGGCGTAAAATATCGGGAAGGAATACCTAAGCGACAACACGGTGGGAAAAGTCCCCAAATTCGAAGTCCAAGGAAAAGACAAACCTAGCAGAATGGAACACAACAAACAACGCCACAAAGATATACGTATAACTAAAAGTATAAAAAAACGTAAAATAAACTAAACAAAACTACAAGAAGACAGCACAGAAAATAAAGCACTACCAATGTGAACTCCCGGGATTGGCATCAGCTTCTCTTGAAGGATAAGCATGTCCTTTCCCGATAACTGATAAATGAAATGTTTTTACACCAAATCTTCATTCTTAATTTACTAGAGAAAAAAAAAACATCGTCAGACCTAAATGTTTTGGTGACAAAATTTTGATACGTACATTAGGACAACCACACTGTTAAGTCATCTTTGAATAGCAAAACTGTCTACTTCGTTAATCTGCAATGTCAAACCTGGTCTTTGTAATTTTGCTTCATACATTTGTAAGCATTTGATTAACGTATGTGTCTCCGTTAAATAATCGGGATATCGATGCTATTTTATATATTAACATGTAATTCCATTTGCAATCCCCTTCCCTATAATGACAGATGTTATATGTCTGCAAGTAATTAATGTTATCATTGTGGTTCTTAAGGTCATGGCTTATTTTTATGTATAAACTACTATTTGTTTCAACAGTTTTCTCAATGCGATTGAAATGTTTTATCTAACACAATGTCGTCAAGCAGAAAAAGCGTGGTGTGAAAGTCTTATGTGGACAAATAGAGTACATAGATGTCAATTTTATTTCACCAGTCGTCCATGCTTAAGTTGCATGCTTTCATGTTACCATTGTTGCATATTTGTTCTATAGATAACTTCTCACATTTTACAATCTTAAAAATACAGAAATCTAGCAAACAATCCGTTCAAATAAACTCAGGTGCATTGCGAAAACTGATACTAGCATGGGGGATCGGATTTTATTTTCGTTTTAAAGGCTTCGTTGTGACATTGGGGTTTAAAGCATTCAATAAAATAGCTGTTAAACCTTTTTGAAATGCATGCATACAGATTTGGTGTCAATAATTTATCCATTTTGTCTCTTTTGTCCTATATATATATATATATATATATATATTAGGTATAGGAAACATGTTATAAGTAAAGGTACCAAGATTCTTGACTTATTTCTGACATTAAAAAGTGGGATGTTTATGTCGGTCTACAATTGCTTCTCAAATTTAATATACTTCAATTACCTAAGAGGTTTTCAATCTGTAGTTACATTGTTATGTATCACCGATATACCTGAATAGCTAACTAATGATTTGAGTGTCTTTTTGAAGTTTATTGTATGGATTGCATATACATCTGATTACCAACACTGCATATGTTGCTGGAATGAAAATGTAGGATCAGTGACAGAAATGCTGTTTTTATTCTGGCAAACCTATTATTGAATTCGGCAATCCTTTTAAAACCACACATAATTAGTAAGGCAGATATTGATTGTATTTGGTCGCAAAACGTTATACAACTTTAAGCCTGTTTAAATCTTTCTTATTCACGAGCGGTAACACGTTTATTAGCCAGTCACTTGAACAAAAGTTTCGTTATATAACAGTGTTACCAATTACTAAGCCTTACTTCAGGTTAAGGTGTTACGTTTTTTCGAAGATATCATGTAAATACAGTCGATCTATGTACATGTGTCTAATTTTTCTGTAGTATTTTGACACATAAAATAACAATCCAAAGATACTAATATTAGATATAGTAAATTCATACTATGCTGTATAAACTACGAAACCGATGTATCTGAATGAAGTAAAAATGTTCTTTTAGTTAGTTGTTTTGGTTTTGTTATGGCTCTCCTGAAATGCCTGGCGTAATTGATAAATTAAAATGTTTCACACCAAATCTTCTTTTTTTTAATTAACTTGAAAAAAACGTCGTAAGACCTAAATGTTTACGTGACAAATAAAATTTTGATCTGTACATTAGGATTTAAAAAAGTGTCATAGATTTCTTAAATAAAGTAATAGTCGTAAATTAAGACTGCTATGCAATTTTAATCACAATCCCACTGTTTATTCATTGCAATCCTGTTTTCTGTGCCTACTTATTTAATTTGCAGTGTAATGCAAAATCTGCTCTCTGTAATTTTGTTCATATATTTGCAAGCATTTTGTTGCCACATTTGTTCCCGTGATAATTCCTTACAAGATATCCATGCTAGTTTATGTATTAATGCGTATTTCCATTTGCAATCCCTTTCCATACAATAACATATGTTATATGCCTGCAAGGAATCAATGTTATCATTGTTGTTCTTAAGGTCATTGCTTAGTTTTATCTATAAGCCACTGTTTGTCTCTACAGTTTTTATCAATGCGATTGAAAGGTTTTTATCAGAATGTCGTCAAAGCAGAAAAACGCGTGATTGTCTCATCACGAGGACAAAAAGGGTACATAAATGTCAATTTTATTTTATCAACCTTCCATGCTTGAGTTGTATGTTTTTATGTTACAATTATTACATATCTTTCTATAGATAACTTCTTATATTTGACACGGCGTTATACCCAACTAAACAGACTTTTATTTTACAATCTTGCATGTTTTGGTTTAAAATACATAAATCTAGCGACCAATCCGCTAAAATATACTCTGTCTTCCAAAAACCAATATCAGCATTGGGTTTCGGAGTTTTTTCGTATTTAAGGTGCTACGTGGCTTCATGTTTTAAAGGAGTGAATATAATTCCTGTTGAACTTTTGTGAAATGTATACACATGGATTTCGTGTCAATAATGTATCCATAATTATGTATCGTATAAGTAATGAAACCCAGATTCTTGACTTATTTTTGGCATTTAAACTTGGGATTTTTTTTGGGGTCGGTGTACACGTACAATAATTACTGCTTTTCAAATTAAATACACTTTGCCAATTACCTAAGAGGTTTCCAATCTGTAGCTATTTTTGATGTATCGCAGTTAAACCTGAACAGATAACCAATGAAATTACCTTATGGTCAAACAATGGGGGTGTCTTGTTTGACGTTTGTTATATTTATACCATATAAACCTGAATACGAACAATGCATATGCTGCTGAAATGAGAAAGTAGGATCAGTGACTGAAATGTTATTTTAATTCTGGTAAACCTGTTATTGAATTCGACAACCCTATTAAAACCACATATAAATTTATTAAAGGTACAGGAACACATAAAAGGTGTTCAGTATTTATGGGTTTTATTAACACGTCTGATTGTTTACTGTAAGCATATGGTCAGTGTTATTGTAAAATACGATTGGTAGACAATCCGTTTTTTATGGTAGATGAAGTACATGTAGTCCGTGCAGTACGTGCGCTAGTAATATTTACACGGTTGTTATGACGTTGAAGTTTAATCGAAGTTGTCTATCAGTTTGTGTAGCTTCAGTTTGTAATGACGATTGTATTTAATTTCCCACTCACCACCCAATACTGATATATGACTTGAAGACATTTCTATAGAAAATATATTTATTTCAAACGTATAAAATTAAAAAACTGCTACACGAGTAGGCACAGTTCCCATATTTATGTGTTGACTTTTATTTGGTAAATAATTTATATTCGTTTGAGCTTGGCGAATTAGTATATAAATATAATTAGTGAGTTAAGTATTGACTGTAATGTGGTCGAAAAAAATAGTGATAAAATTTTAAGCAAAAGTGTTTATCTTACAAATTTCACGAACGTTGACAAGTTCATACATGTAGCAAATCACTTAAACAAATCTTGTTATATAACAGTCTATATTACTATCCCTAACTGCAGGTTAAGATCATTATTATATTGTTTTTGGAAGATATGATGTAAATGCAGTCGATTTATGTACAGTTATCTATTTTTGTCTGTAGCTGTTTGACACAAAAACGTATAAAGAATCTTCATCACATATTTATCTTACTGACATGACTGAGGTGAAAATGTATTTTTGTTGTGTTGGTCTTGTTATGGCTCTCCTGAAATGGCTGACGTAATTGATAAATTATTTCTTTTTACACCAAACCTATTTTTAATTGACTAGATAAGACCACTTCGGAAGAACCAAATATTTACTTGACAAATTAAATTGTTACCTATATATTAATATCTAAAAAAGGTGTACGAGACAACTTCGTAAGACCCAGATATTTACTTGACAATTAAAATGTTGACCTATATAATAAAAAAAGTTTACGCAAATTCTTCAGTTCAGTAAGAAAGTCGTACATTAAGACTATAATTGTATGCACATTTAATCACAATCTAACTTTTTAGTCATCTTTAAATTGCAATCTTGTTTTGTGTGCCTATACTTGGTTAAATTGCAGTGTAATTCTAAATGTGCTCTTTGTAATTTTGTTTCATGCATTTGTAAGCATTTGGTTGCCAAATTTGTTCCCGTCATAATTCCTTACAAGATATTGATGCTAGTTTATATAATAATGCGTAATTCCATTTGCAATCTCTTTCCATACAATAACAGATGTTCTATGTCTGCAAGGAATCAATGTTATCATTGTTGTTCTTAAGGTGATGGCTTATTTTTATCTATAAACCACTGTTTGTCTTCACAGTTTTCTCAATGCGATTGAAAGGTTTTTTTCTATCACAATATCCTGAAGCAGAATAAGCGTGGTGTGAATGTCTTGTCATGTGGACAAATAGAGTACATAAATGTCAATTTTATTTTATGACCCTTCAATGCTGGAGTTTATGTTATGTTACCATTATTACATATTATTCAAAAGATAACTTCACAATTTACAATCTTCCTTACAAATATGTATGCTTACCAATATAGAAATCTAGCAAACAATCCACTAAAATAAACTCTGATGCATTGCGTTTCGGATTTATTTCCGTATTTAAGCTCTCACAAGACTTCATGTTTTAAAGCAGTAAATGCAATTCCTGTTATTTTTTTCTGAAATACATATATATGGATTGTGTTTCATTAATTTATCCATTACATTTCTTTTAACCTGTTTTTCTTAACGTTATTTTACTTTATTTATGCGATGAATTCATATGAAGTATCGTATAAGGAATGAAACCCAGAATATTGACTGATTTTCGACATTAAAACTTGGGATGTATATATACGTGTACAACTACTTTTCAAATTTAATATAAGTTTTTTTCAGTCTCTATATTCTGTTAAAAAGGATCAGTCTATCATGATGAATATGTTGTACATAGTATTTTGCTCCAGTTGACCAACTACATGGGGCGTGTAAGTTCAACCAACAAAGCTCCTTCGAGTCCCTGTGTGGCAAATAGAGGATACCCTCTGTTGGGGTTGTCAGGTCAAAGGATAGAATAGTGTACAGAACAAAAAGCTCCTAGTAGGTTAAATACATTATTCCTCAGGCCTACGGTAGATACAAAAAGCCAAATATCTCGCCAGTACCCAACTATTCATGCCTTATCAGCGGCAGTTAAAATTCATTGTCCATTATATGTTCAGTCCCATTATATATTAAACCAGTTTTCGCACTGAAGATATGCATGTTTATATCTATCATTGGACGTTAAGCAAACAACGATCTATCAATCATTAGTATTAAATGAAGCAGAAACTCACTGCAGACTTAAAACAATTAAAATAATGTTATGTTTATTTAATTCTTATTCTCATCCGGCTACTTGCTAAATGTCATCATTTTCAAATGAATCTTTTCATAAATGAATTGACCAAAGATATTACCTCCAAGGCGATTTTCTTTGTATGTTTCGTGAATAAAATAATCATTGACTCTTCGAATAACTAATTCAGTGAGAAGTAACTGTAACACAGGCTGTTTATGAATAGATATAAACTGTATAATATTTTAAGAACTGGTCATATTTGCTATTACTTGGGAGTCATTTTCTTTGGAATTTAACTTTGCATTGAAATTGCATTCAGTGTAATTTTCTGTAATTTTTCATTTGCCAATCCTGAAAAATAAATACAACTGCAATCGGTTGCATTACCAGACAAATCAGAAACTAATGTGTTTTTCGGGATTACATAGTACATAGAAGTGAGGTAACCCCAAAACAAAACGATTTATTCTAAAATGTCGATATAATTCCTTCTGTTAGGTACATTATGTAACAGTTAATGTCTTGTTAGATGACGAAATCGCTTTTATCCGAGAATTAAATGAGTTAATGTTCATTTCATGCGACACTGTGAATAAAATCTAAATTTACTTGTAACACATAATCGAAGAGGAATGAAGATTTGCGGTGAAATACGAATAAGGGTTATGGGGACTTTAAGAACTTCCATAGTAATACTCTTGATATGCTGTAGTCAGATGGAGATGCAGAGAAGAAGGAATGCATGCCTTTTATCACGTTACAGTGCTATTCATTTTTATTATTCCTTTTTACTGAATTTTGAAATTTTTAAAGGAAATTCAGAAGCAGATGTGTAATTTCCATATTCCCATATTCGCTGATTTAACATTTGACTCAGTTCTTGGACATTTTTGTTAATTCTTTGGATTGCTAAATTTTCGACCTTGACCACTTCTACTGATACATACATTTTGTAATTTCTGCAAAAACTAATGATACTTTGAGTCACTTGGCTCATTGTTTTCTTCAATTCCACTTCCAAATCTCAAAATTCAGTGAAAACCCACACTTTCCTGTCTTTCCAATGTTACATATATTTATGCGAAAGAAAAATGAAGGTCTGATTTTTATTATTAAAGAAACCACGTGGACATTTAACTGGTACATTAATCACGTAATCAAAATACACGAACATTTGCGCAATATCAGACATATAACCTTGTGGCAGTGCAGTCAGTCACTTTGGATGGTTAACCTCCAAGATTATGTGGTGATATTGTTATGATATTGTATTATTATATTTATTTTGTTATGATATTGTAATTATTATGTTTATTTATCTTGGCCTAATTTGTTTTGTGTGGCCTTATAACATGTATAATATGTTTACATAATACTTATAGTTGTTTACCAAATAATGTTATAAATGCGCAGTTTAGAAATCACTGGAACAATAATAGATACTGATGGAATGACTAGAACTTTCTATTTGACTTACGTAATAATTCTGGTGTGATTCAAACTTCTACCGTATTCCAGAAGTTTCCGTTCTACAGTATATATACGGACAAGAAAGTTAGGCTTTGAGAGTAGAAGATATCGGACCAGACTCAGCTGTTGGATTGACACACTTCTATTTACGTTTCACACATCGTACTTGACACTTTTATTTACGTTACATCATACTAGATTGTGACTGATTGGATATAATATTCCGTTTGGATTCCCGCAACAGTGACGAGAGGAATTCCGGATTAGGAAAAGACGAAGGATTTTGAACAGTTAAGTTGACATTTTAGTTTGTGTAATATTTTTTTGTAAACTTGTATATAATAAATCTTGTTAAATTTTATTATTGATTTGTGTCTTTTGTTGGCTACAATTTAAAAGGTGATTTCGGCCGTAACAGAAATTGGGGGCTCGTCTCGGGAGAACGTTCATATCTTATTAAATTTTTTCAGTATTTTTATTAGAATTAGCCAACAAAATTCTACAAAATGGAATTTGATGCTGGTAAATTTTTGAAAACGCCAGACCTGGAAGGGTTTGATAAATTAAAGAAAGAAGAATTAGTGTTGCTTGCTAAACATCTAAAAATAGATTTTAGAACATCTATGAGAAAACAAATTATAAAAAATTTGGTAATAGACAATTTAGTTGATTTAGAAATTTTTGGTGAAGAGGCTCTTGACCTCAAGGTCGAAAATGTTGATGCTTTAAAATTAAAACAGCTTGAATTAGAACACAAACTTAAATTGAAACAATTGGAAAAACAATTTGAAAATGAAGTTAAATTAAAACAATTGGAAAAAGAAGAAAAACAATTACAGGCAGAACTTGAAATGAAGGAAAGGTTAGAGATGGAGAAAATAAAAATAGAAATAGCTAAAGTAGAAAGCAACACTAAATTTGAGTCAAAATCAGAACATTTTGATGCAGCAAAAAATATACGTTTGGTTCCGAAATTTTGTGAAAAAACAGTTGATAAATTTTTTCCACAATTTGAGAAAATTGCTCAAAATTTGAAATGGCCAAAGCCTTATTGGACTACAATGCTGCAAAGTGTTTTTGTGGGCAAGGCCGCTGGAATTTACTCAGCTTTTCCTTCAGAAAAAAGTTCTGATTATGACACTGTTAAACAGGAAGTTTTGAAAGCTTATGAGCTAGTGCCAGAAGCATATAGACAGAAATTTAGGTCTTATAAAAAGTTTGAAACACAAACCTATGTTGAATTTGCTAGGGAAAAAGAAGATCTATTTGATAAATGGCTTACGTCACAGAAAATAGGTAACAATTTTGATAAATTAAGACAATTAATGTTATCAGAAGAGTTCAAGCAGTGTGTTAATTTAGACTTAAAAACACATTTAGATGACAAAACTGTTGAGACATTGCAAGATGCAGCTGTTGTTTCCGATAATTATACCCTCTCACATAAAAGAAGTTTCAAAGGTCAAAATTTTAATACTTCAAGCGGAAATTACAAAAATCAAAGCACTGAGCGTACTGATAGCAAGCCTGTTGCACAGAATAAGAGTCCGTCTAGTTATAATATGTCTGGTCCAAAATTTGATACTTTTGAGAAGAAGTCACTAACTTGTGCTTATTGTAAGAAAAATGGTCACCTGATGGCTGATTGTTTTAGACTCCAGAAGAAGAATGAAAGAGACCATAAGCCCAAGTCCAGTGCTTGTACGACACCCGTTGTTACTAATAAGTTGGAATGTCCTGCGAGTCAGGCTTTTAAGTCCAGTTTTTGCGATTACATGGAGGATTATAAACCTTTTATGTCCGATGGGTTTCTATTTCTATTGTTAATAATACTACTCCTCAGCCTATTAAGATTTTACGGGACACTGGAGCTTCTCAGTCTTTGTTGTTAGAAGGTGTGTTGCCTTTGTCCGAGGAGATGTCCGTTGGTGCCTCCGTTTTGTTACGAGGTGTGGAGTTAGGTTGTATAGATGTTCCCCTCCATCGTATTTATTTGAAGTCAGATTTAATTACTGGACCAGTTGTTGTGGGTGTTCGTCCTACTCTCCCTGTTGAAGGTGTTTCATTATTGCTAGGAAATGATCTAGCTAGGAACAAAGTGGTTGCTGAACCAATTGTTACAAGTGAACCGGTGGTGGATGTTAAATCACCTGAAGATGATGCTGAACTGTATCCAGCTTGTGTTGTTACTAGGGCAATGGCAAGAAAACAACAAGATGAGGATTTACAAAAAGGCCAGTATGATTATATGGACCTTTCTGACTCTTTCTTTGCCGACATTGAAGGTCTCGGTAGCTCAGAAAAGGCCATAAGACCACCTGGTACTAACAAGCTTGTAATTATGCCATGGCCAGACGTGAACAGCCATTCATTAGACAAAAGAACATTTAGGGAAGAACAGAATAAAGACCCTGAGGTTCTTCAGCTCGGCAAGAGGGCTCTACCCCAAGAAGAAGCAGACAAAGTGACCGAATGTTACTATCATCAAGACGGCATTTTGATGAGGAAGTGGAGGCCCCCTGATGCTATCCCAGAGGAGGAATGAATACTGCAAATCATGCCATATATGCCAGGTTGTTGGCAAGCCTAACCAGAAAATACCACCAGCACCACTTCTGCCAATTCCAGCTTTTGAAGAACCTTTCAGCCGAGTACTTATTGATTGCGTTGGACCTTTACCAAAGACCAAGACTGGAAATGCTTATTTACTGACGATCATGTGTACATCCACTCGCTTTCCTGAGGCTATTCCCTTAAGGAATATCAAGATACCAACTATTGTCAAAGCTCTTATCAAATTTTTCACATTAGTAGGACTTCCTTAGTCTATACAGTACGACCAGGGTTCAAATTTTATGTCAGGTTTATTTCAGCAGGTCGTTTACCAGTTAGGGATTGCTCAGTATAGATCAAGTGCTTATCATCCAGAATCTCAAGGTGCATTAGAACGTTTTCATCAAACACTGAAGAACATGATTAGAACTTTTTGTCTTCAATTTTACAGGGACTGGGATGATGGTGTTCACTTTCTACTTTTTGCGGTCCGAGAGGCTGTTCAAGAATCCCTTGGTTTTAGCCCCTTTGAGTTAGTGTTTGGTCATACTGTAAGGGGACCTTTGAAATTGATTAAGGAAAAATGGCTTACTGAACACACTGACTTGAATCTTCTAGACTATGTATCTAGATTTAAAGAAAAATTGTATACTGCTTGTCAAATTGCTCAGAAAAACTTAAAAACTGTACAGAATAAGATGAAAATATGGTATGATAAAGATGCCAGGGACAGAGTTTTTGAGCCTGGTGTTAAGGTACTTGTATTTTTGCCAGTCCCTGGGCATCCTTTACAGGCTAAATACTGTGGTCCTTATACCATCGAGAGTAAAATCAATGATTTGAATTATATTGTAAAAACTCCAGGTCGGCGTAAACAAAATAGAGTGTGTCACATTAATATGTTAAAACCATATTTTGAGCGTACTAATGAAGGTGAGGGTAAACCAGTTGCCACTTTAGCCATTGTTAAAACGGAGCACGATCATGACAAACCAAACATAATTGAACCATCTTTTGATTCCAAGACTATAGAACAAACTGTTAGATTGAAAAATTATGAAATTTTATCAGATTTAGACTCACATGCACATCTGACTTTTGATCGCAGAGAAAAATTGAAAACTTTGGTATTTTCTTTTAAAAATCTTTTTCCAGATGTGCCAAACAAAACCACTGCTGTTTGTCATGATGTTGACGTAGGCGATGCTTCTCCAATTAAGCAACATCCTTGCCGGCTCAATCCACTTAAACTTGATGTTATGAGACAAGAAATTAGATATAAGCTAGATTTTATTAAAACACTGTATAAATATTATATATTTTTGTATATATTGTTCATGCGAAGTTCTCGTTACCCTCCAACTTCTTTTAAGGGGGGAGGTGTTATGATATTGTACTATTATATTTATTTTGTTATGATATTGTAATTATTATGTTTATTTATCTTGGCATAATTTGTATTGTGTGGCCTTATAACATGTATAATATGTTTACATAATACTTATAGTTGTTTACCAAATAATGTTATAACTGCGCAGTTTAGAAATCACTGGAACAATAATAGATACTGATGGAATGACTAGAACTTTCTATTTGACTTACGTAATAATTCTGGTGTGATTCAAACTTCTACCGTATTCCAGAAGTTTCCGTTCTACAGTATATATACGGACAAGAAAGTTAGACTTTGAGAGTAGAAGATATCGGACCAGACTCAGCTGTTGGATTGACACACTTCTGTTTACGTTTCACACATCGTACTTGACACTTTTATTTACGTTACATCATACTAGATTGTGACTGATTGGATATAATATTCCGTTTGGATTCCCGCAACAGTGACGAGAGGAATTCCGGATTAGGAAAAGACGAAGGATTTTGAACAGTTAAGTTGACATTTTAGTTTGTGTAATATTTTTTTGTAAACTTGTGTATAATAAATCTTGTTAAATTGTGTTATTGATTTGTGTCTTTTGTTGGCTACAATTTAAAAGGTGATTTCGGCTGTAACAATATATGAAAAGAGGGATAACTTTTAATTCTTATTTTCATTGTAGACAAAAAGAAATAAACTGCGGCTTCATCATAAAGAACGGATGTGCCGTAAAATGTCAAAATGATACCACATCGATTAAAAAAAATAAATAAATTAAATAAAAATAAATAATAAATATACACCCAGTGGATACCAAACGTTAGTCAATGAATGGGAAACACCACCATGTAGGTAGTCTTAAATGACCTCCACAAAATGACCACATAAAGCCCAGTGCTAATTTTTGAATGTTTTTGCATGCAATAAAAATATTGTATATATATATATATATATAGCTAGGTATAAATATCCATAGTGAGTGTGCCCTTTTGAAGAGCATTTCAACATGCTTTTTCAAGGTCACAACACTTTGGATGTGTCACGAAATTAAGACATTTAGGGAGAAGTCATTCTGTATGGAAGACTAAATGTGATTGTCTATTTAGGTCTAAACTGAGAAACTTACACTGTTCGGTGGCGTTCAGATATTGACGTTTCTAATTTAGTGAAGATATATTATTGTTTGCATAGAAATTTTAACCACAAAAAAGGCGAAAAAGATCGTGAAAATGTTTCTTTTTCAATGTGGATGAATTCCAACCTGTTTTTTTTTACAATACTTTTATTGGTTAATTCAGTTATACGTGTAACCATAGAAACACGGTTGTAACTTGTTTTCTATTAAAGCAGATGGTATAAAAGATGAAAAGCCTTTAAAAATCAACCAACGAATCTAAAGTTTCTTTGAGAATTTCTCATTTTTATTTGCAAATTTGTTCTGGCATTTAGTTGGCGCAATCGTATCAGAATGCCATACATATCACACGGAAATTAAAGATGGATCATTTATATGCACAATAAAATACAACTGCACAATTTAAACTGGAATTTGTTGTAGACAACGTTTATTCTGAAAGTTGAGAACGCATTGTTTCTTACTCTGCAGGGTCTAGAAGATTATTCACTTCCTGTAGACACAACTAGCCCAGTAAAATGAGGAGAACGACCCGTGTTGGAAGAGCTAGTTCATTTTATAACGACTGTATTGTTTGATGAACTAAGATGAAAATTAACAGATAAAAATGTGTCACAGGAGCTACATCTCTATTTTTCACAGCCTTGTATTTTACATACTATACCCGCCTTAGTTCAGTGTAAAATTAAAAAAAATATATTAGCTTCACATAATCATGCATTATGAAACATATATTTATTTCTGTGTGATAACTTTGACATCTTTAGTAAATTGGGAGTCAAGGTCATATTTCCGATATATCATCAATCTCATAAAATTATTTTAGCAGAGTAAAACTTGTTGATTAATTATGCAGAGGTATTAAACCAATTTGATCCTGATATAAAATATGTGGAATCCTCGGATAGGAAACCATCCGGCTGCGTTTGATTTACCATGTACAAATATTGCTCCGTCGAGATCAGAAACTACGTAGTTGTAGATAAACATTCATGAGATAAACTACTAAATATACAATGCCAGTTTATCAAATAAAACCCATAGCGACAATATCAAGCATCCGAACACTGAAATGAAGGAACATCTAATGTCAGAAGATTTACTATACTATACTATTGCCTGAAAACGTCCGGTATTGCAAGATGAAAGGATACAGTTTTCAGATTGATCAAGGCGGATTTTGCGGCACACGTTTTAAAAAGTAATTGCAAGTAGCAAACTCAAGTCTTTAAACTTGTATTATTTACAATATACACATGCAGATCTAAAGAAAAATCCATCAGTACCAGTTTACGACGCTGTCATTACTGTTCTTCATCTTTCTTCGTACATGAGAGGTGGAGAATTGAAAAAGGTTAAAACACAATTTTCACATAGTGAACAGGCAAGTAATCTGCATGTTTGTCTCGCCTGAGACCAATGTCGTGAAAGGTGCAATATAGGTATTACTTTCCGCCGTTGGCTGCGTAATTTTTATTTAAAAAAAAAAATTTAATATAACTTTGCACTCATATTCCTACACATAAGATCTTTGGTCTACATATTCATCATGATACTTGTCTAAGACTTGTGACTTCAACCTCATTTTCATGGTTCGAATCTAAGTTTCCTGATTAAGTCCATTTTCCAGCTACTGTATTACCTAGACGCACTGTATATTTTGTCTATAGGTAGTTCTGAGTGGGTACATGACAGTTTGACACCTGCCTCCCAGCCTTGACATCAATTTGATGGTTGGGTGAATAGTTCATTTTTCAGCAACTGTAATACACCCGTCACATTTGGCCTATAGATAACTGTTGATGGGTACATGTCAGTCTTTCACCAGTCCCGAGACCTTGATCTCAATTTCATTGACGAGTAACCTGTGTCACATTTTCGTGATTAAGGCCATTGCTTAAGCTCTCCATATTTGATCAATGCGTAGTTCTTGTTGGGTATATTCAGTTCGAAAGTGCGACACCTTTCAGTCGACCATGAGCTACATTTTATGCTTGAGTGACTTGCATCATATTTTCTGTACTAGGTCCCAACAACTGTTATACCTAGACCCACCATATGTGGTCAATAAATAGTTATTATTGGATACATGCCAGTCTTACACCTGCCACCTGATCTTGACCAGCATTTCATGCTTGAATGACTTAAAATACATTTTTCTGATTAAGTCTTTCCGAGCAACTGTACAAGTATTGACCTCTGTATTTACTAGACACACAGTATATGGCCGATAGAAGTTCTTAGTCGCTATATACCAGTCTGACACCTGCAACCTTTCACGCTTGAAAGAGTCACATTTTTGCGATTCAGTCCAATTCTGGGCAACATCTAATACAAAGACCAACCATATTTAGTCTATAAATAGTTCTTGGTGGTTACATGCTTGTCTGAGACCTTGACCTTAGTTTGTCATATTTTTATGATTAAGTCATTTCTCCGTAGCTTTAATACCTATTTTCACCATATGGTCTATAGATACTTCTTAGCAAGAAGGTATCAGTCTGACAACTGCCCTTGACCTCAATTTCATGCCTGTGCACTCTCCACAAATGATATATCTAGACCCACCATTTCTTGTATATACATACGTTTTTGGTACATATCAGTCTGAGACCTGTCAACTGACCCTTGACAGAATTGTAGGCGTAAGTGACAAACATAAGATTTTTTCCAGACAACCATAACTATTTCTTTTAATGCATTTTCCTTCTAGTTACAATGTCGGATATTAGATAATCTTTATTCGAGATATTAAGTGTGTTGAAAGAAGATACATGTACGAATATTGGTAAAACTACGTGTGTATGACAACATGTGACAGGAGCTACACACCGTGATAAAGTAAATTTCGTTTTGCTCCCAATTTGACAGCTTGTTTCTTTTTATACGCAATATGAAGTTAAAAGCTAGTTACTTTTATTCAGTTAAATTTTTGGGACAGTGGTACGCTACATGTACATGAAAAAATCTCAAGCTTTGGTTTAATACTATTGTCTTTATGTCATTTCCATATTTCCTTCCTTACACTCTTCAGTTATAGTATTCAAAATCTTTGTAAGTCTATTTTATATAAGGTGACACTTCTAATCAGAATAATCTCATGAATCTTATAAAGACACATTTTAAACATAAAATGAAGATTTATTGTTGGTTCATTAACAACAAATTGTCTGGATGTGTTTGGTTCACTAAATATTTGATGAATGTATTTTTACAATTTATTTTACAGCTTTAGTAACACGTTCATCCTTACGTTCTTGACATGTTTTGGCTTGTGAATAAAGATAATAGTAAATTAGACTTGGTGTAAGGCTCCTGAAAGAAAAGTTGCTCAGACAGGGGTATGTTGCTCCTAAGTTGGAGTCATCCTTATTAAAGTTTTATAGACGTCATCATGACTTGGTTGACAGGTATGAAATAACCGTCTCCCAAATGAAAATGTACCTGTTCCATTGATATTATCCCTTCCTCATACCGGATTTGACATGGGCAGCATGGCGGATGTTCTGCAGGTAGCAGAGACTGCTTACTCTTCCGGAGCATCTGAGTCTACCCCCTATTTTTTGGTGGGTCCATGTTGTTCATATGTTTTTAGTTTTTAGTTGTAGTGCATGTATTGTTTTGGTCTTGTCTTCGTTGTTCTCCGGAGTTTGTCAGTTGATTTGTGAACGACAAATTTTCCCTCCTTCGAATATCCCTTTGGTATTTCTTAACTTTACTTCTAACTCAGGAAATTTTTTAAAAGATTTATTGGTATCCTGGAATAGCAGAAAATAGATTTTGTTTTGAATTTACTACATGTATAAAACAAAGCACAAAATTTTGGCCCACATCCTTTTACATCAGCGTTCGAAAAAGAAATAAATAAATTATATAAATACTTCATTGGTGCGAACCTTAGCAATGCGAGTTTTCTGACAAAAGGAATTGTTATCCATTGTTTTCATCCTGCAATGATCAATAGCAAGTTTTGTTGTTGTTGAAAAGTCAAGAAAAAGGCGATTTCTAGCTCATTTACAACAGGAGATTGTTGGGGCGCAATGTAGGACGAACATGACATCATAGCATTGCGACTGAAGACATAGGTTTAAGGCAATATTACAATGCTTTGTTTGTTTGTTTAGTTTGGGTTTTACGCCGTTTTCAGCTATTTGGCTATTTCGCGGCGGCCAGTTTTTATTGGTGGATGAAGCTGGAGTACCCGGAGAGAACCACCGATCTTCGGTATGAAAATTGGCAATCCTTTTCAATTTAGATCGGAGTCGAACACCCCCACCCCCATAGGTGAGATTCGAACTCACAACCTCCGTGTTGACAGGCTAGTGATCATTAGTAGTCATGACGAACTACCTACACCACTCGCCCACCGAGGCCCCTATTACAATGCTATCAGCAGCATGTCTAAGTAAAACAATATTTGAAAACCTTCATTTCGCTAGTAAATAGATTAGTTGCAGGGTACATAAATACTAAGCATAAAATAATAAATCTAGAGATAACAAAAGGTGGAAAATATTAGTCCGAGATTCAAGTGACGTCACATGGCCTGTTTTATAACATGTATTGGCTATATAGTGGCGTTAAACATCAAGCCTTAGAAATTGGCTGATTTGGTCCAGAACCCGCATTTATCCCTGTTTAATAACTAACGCCTATATTTTCTAGCAGAAAGCTTATTTACTTCACTTATATACCCATTTTCCTATTTTGATCGTTTATAGTTATGAGTAAAGCCTCAAAATTATTAATAATATAATAGTTAACAATTGTTTGATATAATAAACAAACTTGTACTTTGATTCTTTTCTACTTATCAAAAACGACAATAATGCTAAGGAAAATAATTCGTTGGAGATACTGAAGAAGGGAAACATAATGTGTTTGTTTTCTATTTCGAAAACCAAGGATATATATCGGAAAAAAAGAATACCGAAGCGACAAAACAGCAGGAAAAGTCTATTAGATGGAAATTAAAAGCAAGGTCCACTAGTAAGAACCATGAATGGCATCTGGTGCTCCTGAAGGTTAAATGGTGTTGGTGAATATTTCACAGTTTTATATATGGTGTGCGCTGAGACGTCTCTCGCCCCAATTTGACTCTAAAATTGGGCTTTTGACATCAGAGGGCGTTGGGTACAAATGCACTGCGATTCGCCGTTAATATGAGACAAAAGTCAGTTATGGAAAATCTTAAGATTAAGAGTAGTAGTATTTCAGTTTTTACTTTCTGTGAAAAATCTGGGTGACATGGATTCTACATCGAGCGACATGCCCTAATAGGTCATTCTACTCTTAAATAACTCTTCAAATAAATGCTGTATTCTTTATACGATTGTTTTGCGCATTAACTTGTATTTAAAGGATATCCCAATAACCATGCATTTGAAATACAATGAAGATTTATTTTTGATTTGTGAACGACAAATTGTCTGGCTAAGGACGCTTCATTAAACATATTGTGGAAGGTATTTCATACAATTTATTTCTTGTTCGAGGAACATTATATGTTACATTTAGTAATTCATCTTATCTACTTTGTCTGTTTACCTTGCTTTCTGGAATTTATTTTAGGATATTGAAAAACTGTGCCAACAGCGTCAGTTGAAACTATTACAAAGGACATGAACATTTGACAAGGATTGTACATTATATTTTTTTTGTAATATCGTCATAAAGGACACGTAGAACTAGAACTATTTTATTGTAACAGGAAAAGGGATACAAAGCTCTACTATTTTTGACACCTGTCTAAAAGATTTTTCTCAAACTAGGGAGTTTACTCTGTGTACCTCTGTCCATAGATGACCTTTCATTCTGCACTCTCACTTTTCAATTGAATTTCTGCTGGTCTTGAGCACCGTTCGTGAGACATAATTATATTATCGAAAAGTGCACATAAATGACGAATGTATTAGATGTTATTTTATGACTGAAAAAAGCTTTCCATCTACTGGTAGTCTTAAGCTATCGAAGTTATCATTATTTCAGTTGCTAGTATATTATAATTCAATAATGATCATGAAAGTCACTCAATAGATTACTATTGTAAAATTTGGAAATGTTTTGAAACCAAGGTATCTTCTATAGTTTTGCATTCTGAACAAATTGTACTCAATTGTCATTATTTAATGTTTTCTCAAAGTTCAATATTTCATATTATGCGAAGGATACAAGTTTGAATGATTTATGACCTTTAGTGCCCAAGGAACTATTTCCGGCTTATTTAAAACACTATTGTCTGCTAGAAAAATTTTCAACAGAGGAATACTTTAATACCATAAACAACCCCAAAATTATCTACATGTAGGGTAGGGAAAAGAACGACTTCGAAAAAGGAATACTCCAAACTTTGGTGAAAAGGCAGGATAAAAATGTTTGAAAAAAAGAGGATCGGGTATTTTTGAACAGTTGTTTAACTCGGTGGCCGAGTGGTCTAGGTAGTTTGTCATGACTACTAATGATCACTAGCCTGTCAACACTGAGGTTGTGAGTTCGAATCTCACCTGTGGCATGGTGTGTTCGACTCCGATCTAAATTGAGAAGGATTGCCAATTTTCCTACCGAAGGTCAGTGGTTCTCTTCGGGTACTCCGGCTTCCTCCACCAATAAAAATTGGCCGCCGCGAAATAACCGTGCTGAAAACGGCGTAAAAACCCAACTAAACAAACAAACAATGATTTATGTGAATTATTTTCGTACTAGTTACGTATACTGTTGAATAGTTTGCATAATATAGAATGAAAGATGTTACTTAACTGATTTTTTTCTAATAGAAATTATTTATTTTGTAGATTTGTGTACTGTTTATTGTAAAGTCGATGCAGCGGCTGAGGACGTGCAGTATAAGTTTTTGTTTATTAAATTAATAAAGATGCTTTACTGTATATCCCAAAACTGTTTGGTTATATTTATAAATATTTTATATTTGTTTGAGTAGACGAATAAGGACATAAATAAAATACACTGAAACCACGTGACACGAGTATTTACTTTCCGGCAACAAATTTCGATGAATTGAATCTTTAAAATTTTCGGAACCTAGCCTTGCTTGGCAACTTTTACCTACTAGTGGATAATAAAGGTAAGATGATTAATAAATGTTATATATGTACAGTACACAACATAGATCTATTACATCTTTGGCAAGGAAACAACCGACTGAGGTCATTTGCACAATAAGTGTTGTCATAAAATAAACTGAGATACATAACTTCCTTACGTAAATGTACGATGTGCGTTTTTAGAATTACCCTAGTGACTTCGGAAAGCCAGATAAATAAATCCAAAATCATTGTGGGCAATAAAACGAAATATTGTAACAAAAACAAACAGATTAGCCAAATTCTATGTAAAGTAATCTTTTCTTGAGATTAAGTAGTTGAGACCCTACTTTTAACAGAATTTCCAAAATTATCAACTTATTTTCCGGCGGCGTAAACTTTTTTAAAAACTTTAATAACTTTGCACACATAAGAGTTACAGACAGCTTATCGTATAAGGTTTGCCGCAGTATACTTGTCTTGTGACCCTGACCTCATTTTCATGGTTCACCGACTTCATAAACATAAATGTAAAATCTGCGTCGTGGTTAAATCCATTTCTCAGCAACTGTAATACATAGGCCAACAATATTTGGCTTATAGAACCTTGACCTCAATTTCATGCTTGGGTGACTTTTTTGTCACATTTTCGTGGTTAAGTTCATTTCTCAGCAACTGTACTATCTAAGCCCACCATATATGGTCAATAGATAGTTCTTATTGGGCACATGCCAGTCTGACCCATGTTTCTGGACATTGACCTAAATTTCATGCTTGAGTAACTTGTGTTGCAATTTCCAGATTAGGTCAATTTCTTTAATCTTTATTCTGTGTCCATGTGCATACTCAGGCGAGACACGAGACATTTAGTGTGTCCACTGATGTTTATTATGCTATTATTTATATACAGGATGCATGGCATTGTCGAACATTGTATGCTAATGCGCAAATAAGGTTTTAGAATTTTGTTTTTAAAACTGGGGAGCACACGGGTTGAATTTCGAAAATTGAGATATCTCATTTTATGCACATTTAATTTATATACATTATCGCAATACGTTGTTTGTGGATGCACTTCAATGTTTTATAATTCTGATGTTTAAAAATTGGGGCCTGGTTGAATTTCGAAAATTCCTCTTTCATTTTTCATTCATGCATTGAATTTCATACTAAATGTATGTAGATGGGCAACAAGGTTTTATAATTTTGATGTTCATAAATTGCGATCAACAACGGTTAAATTTTGAAAATTGTGCATTTAAGCTTCTGACCTAAACTCCACTTTCATTTTTAATTTTATGCATTTAATTTCTATACGGTATTGTAAATCATTCTATGTAGATGCGCAATAGGGTTTTAGAATTTAAATTTTTAAAACTTGGGGCCCACTAGGGTCGAATTATGAAATTGAGAATTTAAGCCTGCGACCTGTCATTTTTCATTTTATTTCTATATAATATTGCCATACACTATATGCAGATGTACATTTTATAATTATTTTAAAATCTGGGGCCCACAGGGTTCTAATTTTGAAGTTGTGAATTTAAGCTTATGGCCTAAACTCCTCTTTCATATTTCATTTTATGCATTTTATTTCTACACAGTATTGTCACACACTGTATTTTGATTACAATAAGGTTTTAGAATTTCAATTTTCAAAAATTAGGGCCTATTATTCAAACATATGATTGTGAGAGTGGTGCACAGTAATACAACAGGTAGGGAGTGCGGGGATTTAGTTGTCTTTTCTGACTGCCTCTATCTAGTTTATTTAGTAGAGTTTTTTTAATTTATAACTGGTAAATTTGAAGCAAAGTGTTTAAAGCAAAAAGCAATGTCACTGTTTGGATTTCAGTTGTTTTTCTCACATTTTGTATTAGGGTGCCTACAAATGACAGACACAATTGATGTTCGAAATATACAAATTTAATCTGAGCATGGATAAGGGGTTTTTATTCAGAAGTATGTGAAACACTGACACATACATGTAGGCCCTATACAACTGTAATTTTCACCATAATTTATTTTTTATTTATTTTTTTGTTTGTTTTGCCCAAACATTGATTTTCTGTAACTATCCCTAATGTTTTCAGATATTTTGGAATATGGCAAGTAATATCGCTATTTGTAGTATATGTGATCTCCGCCACATATCAAAAGCTTCCGTAACGTGGTGTTCCGAATGCGATGAAGCGTTTTGTGACGAGTGTAAAGAACACCACGGACTAGCTAAAGCTACACGAAATCATACCACCATACCAATATGCAAGTACCAAATGTTGCCTTCATATGTACTGGAAATAGAGCAGTTTTGTAGCAGGCACAATGAAAAATTCCAGATGTTTTGTAAGCAACACGAGTGTCCGTGCTGTCGAAAATGCGTTGTTGAAACCCACAAAGAATGTCATGATATTGCTAATATAGAAGAAGTAGTCAACAATGTTAAATCTTCCAGTGCGTTTTATGAGCTAAATCAAACAATTTCAGAAATCCACGAGATCGTCAAAAAGATGAAAAAGGATAGACAAGAAAATTTACAGTCAATAACAAAAAATAAGACTAAAATTACAGAAGAAATAAGAATTACAAGAGAGAAAACCAATAACTGGTTAGATAAACTGCAGAAAGATTTTTTGAAAGATCTAAACAACATTGAAGATAATGAAAACCAAAAGATAAGAGGGGTCATTGAAAGCTTAGACCGAGAAGAAAGAGAAATCGAAGGCTTAAAATCCAACATGAACAACATCAGGGACCATGCCTCGGAACTGCAAGCATACCTGGCACTTCGAGAAATAGAAAAAGAGGCAGATAACAAAGAAAGATATCTTCAGACATTAACTGAAAACGAGGCAATTAACTGGAAGGTTTTACAATGCAAAGTCAACGATTTGTTCGAAACCAAATCAAAAAGTAACAATTTTGGAGAAATTTCTATTGAGAAAATGCCACCCAAAGTAACTTGGTTACGACAGAAAAATAAACAAGCACAGATAATATTACAGCCGACAGTAGTTGGTAAACCTATTGGGGATATAAAACTACAGCTCCTTAAAACCTTCAATGTCAATGGGGATGTCATTAGTGGCTGCTGTGTTTTACCAGACAAGAGAATGGTATTTTCATGTTTTGAATCCAACATTGTTAAAGTTCTCAATGCGGACGGGACTGGAAACTCCAAAGTCAAAATTAAATTTCCGTATGACATTACTTATATCGACGACAAGAACAGCATTGCTGTGTCCGGTATGGGTTCCATTTACATTATCGACATAGAGAAACAACAAGTGACGAGAATTATTAAAGCAGTAAATCAAACAATTACAGGAATATTATTTCAGAACAGATCTTTTGTTTATTGCGCAAGTAGTAAGGGGTTGCAGATGCTGAACACAGAAGATGAATCTGTTTCGAATGTAAAAAGTGTAAACCTACCTTTATATTGTTATGTTTCAGCATTCGAAGATAAACTGTACTATACCAATCCGACCGCGAATACAGTAACCTGTTGTGACTTTCAAGGCAAGACTATATGGAAAGTAAAGGACGAAAGAATTTTGCTCCAACCGTATGGTATATCTGTTGACAAAACAGGAAACGTATTTGTCGCAGGCCATTACTCAAAGAACGTTGTAGTAATCTCTAGTGATGGTAAACGTTATAGACAGATTTTGTCAAATAGGGATATAAAACCAACAGCACTATTTTATGACCGACAATCAAATCACTTGCTGCTGACGAATATATTTGATAAAGCATTTCTGTACAAAGTGAAATACAAAGTGAAATAAACTGTAGAGTTTAAATTAAGATTTTTGAACCAACAGAAATTTCAAAGCATGCTGTAGAATATTATGCTATCTTCACAAACACGGATTTTCTTACGAATCCTTACGTATGGCACAAATTCGTAAAAGTACACGGATACTTACGATTTTGCCATTTTTACGAGCGACTTAAGAGTGGTTACGAGTAATTACGAGCCATTTACGGCTTATTAAGAGTTTTATGAATTGTTACGACTAGGGAGTATATTACGGAACTGACATCCAGTGATACAATTTTTATACCTTTCCTAAAACGTTTGTATACGTATGTATTCGTAAAGTACTCGTAACTATACGTAAAATCCCCACGTAACACGACGGGAATGAAATCGTAAACATCACTTGAGCACTCGTAATAATCCGTAAACAAATCGTAAACTAACCACAAAAAATCGTAAAAAAAATGTTTACGAGACATTTAGATTCTTGCGAGTAGTTTACGTAGGGTTACGTGTTGCGAACGGTTTACGATACTTACGGATTATTACAAGTTATTAACGAGTTATTTACGGAAAATGTAATCCGTGGTAATCGCAAAAAAAAAAAAATTGACAATTTGTCTCTACTTTCACGGATCCTCACGAGTGTCTGCGAGTTATTAACAGATACCAACGAATCAGAATTGTATCCGATGACCCCGCCTGCCATCCAAGTTGGCCACCAGAGCCGAACATAGTTTAACATAGGACCCACCCTATGGGAAATTGACTTGTATTTTGTACGGATGCTTGCGATTGACTACGAGTTGGCGATCCGTAAGGACTCATAAGAAAAATCCGTGTGTGTGAAGGGGGTATTACAGACACGGATTTTTCTTAATGAACTTTGATCTGAGGGATACAAAAGATGTGCATAAATAAAAATATGCATTGTGTCCTGTGAATGCATCTACTGAGAAAACAGATCATGACAACTGAACAACTAGAAATGATTTAAAACTGTATAGGGCTGTATACAATTGATAAATTTTCCATAAAAAGTTCCAAGCGATTAAATGAATATTATCAATATTCGTGACAGCATGTTATTTCAGGACTTCTATAACTTGATTTCAATTGCTCGTCCAGTCCCAATTGGGCCACCAGTTACAGACAAGACTGTGGTGGCCAACCTGGTTGACAGTCGTGTTATTGGACACTATTCAGAAAGAAGCCATCTAAGGATCATTGTTGTCATGTCTAGTTCCAATTGGCCATGTTTGTTCAAGATTTTCACCCCCTTTTTTCCATTTCTTTCTATTTTTAGTAACAGCAGCGAACGTTTGGATCAACTGGCCCTGTGGTTTCAAAGGACAAGATTAAAAGTTTACAGATGGATGCCAGATAACATGGTATAACAATAGCTCATATTGCTCTTTGAGCCAGGTGGGGTAATAATTCAAGAACACAGATCATGATATACATTCATTCCATTGACATGCCACTCGTCAGTTGTGCACAAGGCCAGGATAAATTCTTTGAAACAAATTTTGATGCAAAAATGTTGAACAATAAAATAACAATCCAAAGATACAAATATTAGATATAGTAAATTTATACTATGCTGTATATGACACATTTCAAGGAGTTACCTCTCATCAGCAGCATTAAAACCGAAACATTTGGAAGACCAAAAACCAAATTTATTTTAAACAAGAAGTAATCATAATAAAAAATACCGAAATAGGAAGCCTAATTTCAGCTGAGGAGATCTACCATGTGCAGTACAAGGAATGAACCCTTAGTATTTCTATTATTTTTGAATTTTGCTAAATACTGGTAATTTCTGTCATAAATCAATGAATAATCATGACAGACAAGTCTGACGACTGTGTTGGCGAATACTCTTGGGGACCTAGGATCCACCATGCAGAGGCATCGTCCCAGGAGTTTCAAAATAACAATCCAAAGATACTAATATTAGATATAGTAAATTTATACCAAATTTCAGCAACAATTAATTAACAAAAAATGTTGATGATCATAGTCTTTATCTGGTTAATCCCTAGTATTAAAGTCTCACACAAAAAGAGAAAATTTTAGTTTTTGTTGCTATTGACAGCATTAAACGGCCATTAGTCTGGTACATAGTACAAAGTTATTTATTTGAAAACTTTTGGAATTATCTTTATGAAATCTTCCGTGAAATTTGGATGCATCAGATGCGCACATTTTGTCAATTTTCTATCAGTTGTGCTCAAGACCTAAAATGTCAACCTGTGTAGCTGCAAGCATTATACAATGTATTACATTTTCCATTGAAAATATGATGTTATCTTCAGTATCAATTATTTAACCAGAGGTTCGTAGGAGCCTGTATCGATCACTTGATAGTGCATTGCATATTACATAGGTGACCAGTTCCCAAAGGGTTAAAAGTTCGGCTGTGGTGGCCATCTTGGTTGATATTCTAGGTCATTGGACATAGTTTTATCACAGAACCATAGCTGTCAAGTCCAGTTCCAATTGGCTAAGTAGTTTCAGTCCAGAAGATTTTTTAATGAATTTTCCCATAGGGTCCAATGTTAAACTATGTTCGGCTGTGTCGGACATCTTGGTTTACAGTCCAGGTCATCTGACATACTTCCAAAAGAGCACCATATAAGGACCATTGCAGCCAAGTCTTGTTCCGATTGACTTAGTTGTTTCAGACAAGAAGATTTTTAAATGAATTTGCCAAAGGGGCCTATGTTGAACTAAGTTTGGGTGTGGCAACCATTTTGGTTGATCGTCTGATTTATCGGACACATTTCTGAAAGAGGACCATCTAAGGACCATTGCTGCTAAGTTTGGTTGCAATTGGCTCAGAAGTTTCAGATAAATAGATTTTTAAATGAATTTCCCATAGGGTCCTATGTTAAACTATGTTCGGCTGTGGAGGCCATCTTGGTCAGAGGTCGGGGCCATCAGACACACTTTTGAAAGAGGGCTACCTTATGACCATTCCATCACAGTTTAATACTAATTGAGCAAGTAGTTTCAGACAAGAAGATTTTTATGTGAATTTCCCATAGGGTCCTATGTTAAACTAAGTTCCCCTGTGGCCGCCAACTTTATAGTCAGATGTCGGGACCATCGGACACAATTTTGGAAAGGGACTACCCAAGGATCATTTCAGCAAAGTTTGGCTTAGATTGGCATAGTAGCTTCAGAGGAGAAGACTTAAAAATTTGACCCCCCTTTTTTCTATTTTTAGCTTGGTTGCCATCTTGGTCGAAGGTTGAGGACACTGGACACACTTTTGGAAGGGGACCACCCAAGGACCATTCCACCAAAGTTTGGTCCCAATTGGAACAGTGGTTTCTTAGGAGAAGATTAAAATGTGGATTGTGGACAGACGACGGACGCCAAGTGATAACAATAGCTCACATGACCCTTGGGTCAGGTGAGCTAAAAAACTAAACTCCCAACCATGTAACTTGTATCTATTTGTGATTAAAGGATCAATCATTCCAGGGGTGGAGGGAAGGAAGGAATTTGGAAAATGGTCATTCTTTAAAGGAAGCTGCAAAAATGTGATGAAAAAAAGAGGCAGGCATCATATATATGTAGTAGTCACCATCTTTAAGTTAACACTGTATGAGACATAAGTCAAAACAAAAGCACAGCCATTTGATGACTTACAAAAAGTTATTTTAGAATAAGGAATTTGTGTTGCAATATTTATTTATTTTTTTCAGTTGTGCATCTATTTAAACCACTCTTCATGTACTAGTGACAGGTGAATAATTTACCTTTTGACTTTAATTACAGGTGCAAATATGTTTCATTGACATCAGATCTACTTTCACTGAATGTAATCCTAATCATAGGCCAAATAAAAATATAAGTGAGGTTGCGATTTTCCAACCTACCCTACTTTAATGCCCACTAAATTTTTCATAGAAAATATTTTATAAGCACCTTCAAACTAGAGGCTCTCAAGAGCCTGTATCGCTCACCTAAAAATTTAAGTGTTGCAGTCAATTTGGCTGGTTTTTCTATAGGATTCTGTGTTAAACTAATTTCAGCTGTGGCAGCCATCTTGGTTTAGTCCAGGTCAACGGATACATTTCTAAAAGAGAACCATTTAAGGACCATTTCTGCTAAGTCTTGTTCCAACTGGCTAAGCGGTTTCAGACAAGAAGATTTTTAACTGAATTTTTCTATAGGGTCCAATATTTAACAAAGTTCGGTGTGGCAGCCATCTTGGTTGACAATCCACGTGATCGGACATATTTCTGAAAGAGGATCTCCTAAGGACCAATGCTGCCAAGTCTGGCTCCAATATGTCAAGTGGTTTCAGACAAGAAGATTTTTCAATTAATTTTTCCATAGGGCCCTATGTTAAACTAAGTTCTGCTGTGGCGGCCATCTTGGTTGACAGTCTGGGTCGTCGCACAAAAATTCTGAAAGAGGACCATCTAAGGACCCATTGCTACCAAGTCTAATTCTAATTGACTTGGTGGTTTCAGACGAGAAGATTTTTGAGTGAATTTCCCATAGGGTCCTATGTTAAACTAAGTTCTGCTGTGGCGGCCATCTTGGTTTACAGTCCACGAAATTTGACACATTTCTGAAAAAGGACCTCCTAAGGACCAATGCCGCCAAGTCCTGCTCCAATATGTCAAGTGGTTTCAGACAACACAATTTTTCAATGAATTTTCCTATAGGGCCTATGTTAAACTAAGTTCAGCTGTGGCGGCCATCTTGGTTCACAGTCCGGGTCATCAGACACACCTCTCTAAGAGGACCATCTAAGGACCATTGCTGACAAGTCTGGTTCCAATTGGTCAAGTGGTTTAAGGCAAGAATATTTTTCAATGAATTTTCCCATAGGGCCCTATGTTAAACTAAGTTCGGCTGTGGCGGCCATCTTGGTTAACAGTCCGGGTCATTGGACATATTTCTGAAAGAGAACTTCCTAAAAACCATTACTGCCAACTTTGGTTCCAACTGGCCTTGTAGTTTCATATAAGAAGGTTTTTGAAATTCACCCCCCCCTTTTTTTTCTATTTTTAGTAACAGCAGCCATGGAAGTCGGGGATGCCAGACATAAGTTTGGAAGGGGGCCAGCCAAGGACCATTCCACCAAAGTCTGGTCTCAATTGGCTCAGTGGTTTGAGAGGAAAAGATCTTAAAAGCAAAGTTTACGCTGAATGCCGTCTTTAAAGGGCAAAAACTCCTATAAGGGGTCAATCAACGATTTTGGTCATGTTGACTTATTTGTAGATCTTACTTTGTTGAACATTTTTGCTGTTTACAATTTGTCTTTATCTATAATAATATTCAAGATAATAACCTAAAACTGCAAAATGTCCTTAAAATTAAAAATTCAGGGGCAATAACCCAATAAAGGGTTGACCGATTCGTCTGAAAATTTCATGACAGGTAGATCATGACCTGATGAACATTTTTACCCCATGTCAGTTTTGCTCTAATTGCTTTAGTTTTTGAGATATAAGACAAAAACTGCAGTTTACCCCTATGTTCTATTTTTAGCCATGTCGGCCATGTTGGTTGACAGGCGGGGTCATCGGACACATTTTTTAAACTAATACCCTAATGATGCTTGTGGCCAAGTTTGGTTCAATTTGGCCCAGTAGTTTCAGAGGAGAAGATTTTTGTAAAAGTTAACAGACGACGACGACGGACGACGGACGCCAAGTGATGAGAAAAGCTCACTTGACCCTTTGGGTCAGGTGAGCTAAAAACCAATCATTCCTTCCTTACATATCTTGGACATGGTGCTAGGTGAATATGTGCCATAGTGTGTCAACGGTGTCAGTTCGAGACCCACCGAAGGTGGACAAAATTTGAAAATATTAAAATCTGATTTTAACAGTGTTGGGTTAGTGTTCAGACATATATATCATGTATATATATTTATCCTGCAACTACGCTTTTAACTGACAAATATAGCCTGCCCAATATTGTTTTTCGATATTGGGTCAGTAGCCCAATATAGTCTCCTGGTACCCTTGTCCTCACATTCAACGATATTTTGCATTGCGTTCTGGTTCACAGTGATAATGACGTCACGTTTCCCCAGATTACGCACCAAAAACAGCCCTTCTTCAAATCAGCTATAAATGTTCCATTTTCTTGCCTCAAACAAATAACAACTTAGTTTTGCAAGATAAAAACAATATATGTACATTGTCAGAAAATATAAAGTTTATTTGTACTTGCTGCGAAATGGGCGAGAAACCTCGCATTTCTTAAAGTTCCTAATGTACCTATATTGTATATATATGGACAAGGTCAAAAACTAAGCAAAAATTAAAAAAAAATACTTGGCTACATTAATTTTTATATTTTTTAAAAAATTATAACCTACATGTTTTGTGGTTTACAGTTATATAATAAATTCAAATTTCATAACAGAATTTTTTTGACATGCACCTAATGTATTCAGTCTTTTGGCCTTGAACATGAAGCTACTGACTCCAAATTTACTAATAAAACAATTTACAACCACACCCTTTCTTTCAACAGTTGCATATACACATGTAGAGTCGAAATGATTTGTGATGGCAAGACATGGTATGTTGGCACTAACCAATACATTTACAACTGATAAAATTTTAAATAAAATACAGCTTTAAAAAGATACATTTGAAATACACGTATAAATGTATAGATCTATTAAAAAATAATAATGGATGTGTGTTAACATGATTCCATTATGAATACAATATACACATATACACATGACAAATTAACTATCTTTCATCTTTCTTGTTGATGTTCTTGTATTTCTTGAACGACTTCCAGCTCTCTGTTTACTTCTTCCTTGAACATCTTTTGATTCACCATCTACAATCTTTTGTGACACTCGTTTTCTGATTTTTGTTTTTTCAACTGCTGTTTGATCTTCTTTATCTTTCTTTTTCTGTTTATTTCTATTTGTATTTTTGTTCTGTGGTGTAAGTGTATGCTCTGCTTCAAGTACATCCTGTCGTGTTATAGGTTTTTCAGTTTTAGCTGCAGCTTTTTTACGAGTTACCTTTCTTTTAACAGTAACACCTTCTTCATTTAATCCATTTCCCTCTATTTTCACCTTCTGAAGACATAAAAAAAGGACATAATTAATGATCTCGCTGATCAAACAGACAACAGAGCAACATATATCTTCAGAAAATAATAATCATTTGACATTGAAAAAAAAAAACACTTTGAAAATTTTTTTTCCGTATAAGCAAGTAAAAAAATTGAAAGAAAACAATTTCATAACTCAGAAAAAAGTCCTAACCACCACAAAAAATATGACTGAGCACAATGATTTAGGTTTATAATTTAGCCACCATTAAATGTAATAAAACAATAAACCAATTTATTTCCTCCAAAAGAGAGGGCTCACTGTGCCAGTTTTATATGTAAAAAGTGAATTGTTCTGGCAGATGTAGAATCAATTAATGGATCATAAATTCAACAAAAACATAATAATGATTCAGTAAGTTGTTACATCCTTAATTTGTTATCCATACAATAGATTCTACATAAGAGTGTACAACACCATGTAGTTTAGGCCATTTATTTCTAATGAATTGGTTTACGGATTTTTTTTTTAAAATAGGGTCGTCGGTCTGAAAAAAAAAGAAAAAAAAAGAGGGACAATCATGTACAATGAAAACTGATTTTGAACAATCTTGGTTATATTGCCAAATATACAAAGGTTGCAAATGATCAGTTTAAGACTTTTGCTGTCTTTACCTTAATCATCTGCCGTTCTTGTTTTAAGGGATCCGACTTGTGAACTACGACAACATACGTTTTCATTTAGAAAATGAGTGGATTCGATATCTTACGGAATCAATATATTCATACAAAACGAACTTAAAAGCCACATGGATTCTATTAGGAAATCCGTTTAATAAAACTTGTTTCGGAAATTGACATCAACTAATGGCTATAAATAGATTTTATTTTTGGATCATGTTTACAAGTATTTTATTGATGGTAATCTATTTTTTTTTGACGAAAGGGATTATAATCTTTTATGAAATTTTGATGCAAAAATGATTTTAATTTATTTTTATTTTTAGGATGGCTGATTTCAAAGGATCGGCAGTAATAAAAAACTTTTCAATTTTATTTTTTTTTCTTCAAATCGGCAAAATCGGGTCTGCGGATCCGTAAACCAACTAATCAAAAATAAATGGCCTTTATTTAAAAAATAAAATCTTTACAGAAACCTGGAACACTGAAACCCCCCAAGTTTCTGCAACATCTCCAAAATAAATTGTCAATAGACAATCTTGGTCATTTTATGGCAGAAATGAATGCATTATTCTTGTTAAACTTTTCACATTTTTTTGACTGATAAAATATAGCAGAGAAGTCTTTTTGGGAATTCTACTCTTTAATATCACCTAGAAACTATGCTTCATACCTTAATCATGTATAAATGAATTACTAGCAGCAAGACACATGCCTTCATTGTAAGTAATGAATATTTACTAGCAGCAAGACACATGCCTTCATTGTAAGTAATGAATATATGTCCATTGCATTACAATGTATAATAATAAGTGAAAGCCATTTTAACTCTTAAAATTTCCCCCAAAAAGAGTTGTTGCACCCCATAGAATAAAATACATGTAAAACATTGCTGGCATAATTCTTACCTTAATATCTTCATTTGCTGCACTGACTTTCTTAGCCTTTCTTTTAATTTTTCTTTCTTTTCTATCTACAAAATAATGTCAATTTATAATTTTAAGTTGTGAGTCCAAGCAATCTGTTCCATAAAATTGATGAAACTAATCATATAAACAAGAAAACCTGAAATTATTGGCGAACTGTGTACAAAGGGAGGTAATTCAAAGTATTTCAAATTGCTCTTATTCATCAAATTAATACCTATGGTCTGTTTTTGTTTAGATCTTTTTTGTAAATAAGCCAAGTTTACAATTGTTGCAATGACAACCAGGTCATGCATATTGATAACTGCTGGAACTTCTCTCCTCAGATGAAGGCATGTTTTTTTAATTTGTAATGTTTTCCATGTTGAGCTTTATATTTATAGACAAACCTGTTTTTAACAGTCACAATTGGGACAAAGGTAGAGTGGCTGCATAAGACATTTGTCCATTTAATAAATTTCACACAATGTCGCAAATCCGGATTTTCATTTCCTGTCAGAACGGTCAAGATATTATCGTTATCAGACATACATAATGTGGCCATTCAACTGAGGTGAAACCATGTTTTTTCCACAATCGACTGTAAATAAATGTTACTTAAGCTGTAGCATTAATTACAGATGACTTGAAAGTCAATTAACAATATTTCTAACCATGTCTAAAAAGACCAGAGGCTCCATGGAGCCTGAATCATTCACATGGATTTTAGGTGACCACAACTGAAAAAGAATTTCAGATAAATATCTATAAGGAATTGTTCCACAGTGTCCAGTGCTTCTAGATAAGATATGTAAAGAATTCTTCCAGTGTCCAATGCTTAAAATGTGAAATTAGGTTTAGCTAGCTTGGATTCTGAACAGCAAGAAAACATAACTGTTGTAGCATACATTTATCCAAGGATCTTCATTTTCTTAGTATTTTTGGATAAGAAGACCTTTGTACAAATATCCCCATATGGTCCGGCTCTGGAGACCATCTTGAATTTCGATCGGCACAAAAAACATAACTTTTGTAGTTGTCTATCAAATGATCATTGACACATCAAAAGAATTTCAATTGACTTGGTAGTTTCTCACAAGAAGATTATGTACAAAATTTCCCATAAGGTCCAATGTTAAACTAAGTCTGGCTGTGGCGGCCATCTTGAATTTTGATTGGCACAAAAAACATAACTTTTGTAGAGGTTCATCCATAAACACATATTGATTGGCTTATAGTAGTTTCTGACAAGAAGACCTTCCTACAAATTTCCCCATAGGGTCAAATGTTAAACTAAGTCTGGCTGTTGCGACCTCTTGAACTTCTGATTGGCACAAAAAACATAAGGTTTGTAGAGGTTCATCCAATCTTGTTCATACATAAAATATTTCAATTGGCTTGGTAGTTTATGACAAGGAGACCTTATACAAATTTCCGATAGGGGTTCAACGTTAAATTAAGCCTGGCTGTGGTGGCCATATTGAATTTCTGAACGGCACATAAAACAAAAGTTTTGTACTGGTCTATCAAATTATCATTCACACATCAAAAACATTTCAATTGGCTTGGTAGTTTCTGACAAGAACATTCCCGACAGGGTCCAATGTTAAACTAAGTCCAGCTGTGGCGGACATCTTGAATTTCTGATCGACACAAAAAACATATATTTTGTAGTGGTTCATCCAATGCTTGTTCATACATAAATACATTTCAATTGGCGTAGTAGTTTCTGAGAAGAAGACCTTTGTACAAATTTCCCCATAGGGTCCAATGTTAAAATAAGTCCGGCTGTGGCGACCATCTTGAATAAGGTTTGTAGAGGTTCATCCAATGCTTGTTCATACATAAAACTATTTTAATTGGCTTGGTATTTTCTGATAAGAAGACATATGTACAAAATTCCCTATAGGGTCCAATGTTAAACTAGGTCCGGCTGTGGTGTCCATCTTAATTTCCGATCGGAGCAAAAAACATACCTTTTGTAGAGGTTCATCCAATGCTTGTTCATACATAAAAACATTTTAATTGGCTTTGTAGTTTCTGACAAGAAGACCTTTGTATAAATTTCCCCATAGGGTCCAAGGTTAAACTAAGTCTGGCTGTGGCAACAATCTTGAATTTCCGAATGGCACAAAAACATACCTTTTGTAGAGGTTCATCCAAGGATCATTCATGCAACAAATCAATTCAATTGGCTTTGAAGCAGTTTCTAACAAGAAGAGCTTTAAAGAAAAGTCCAATCAGAATGAATTATCTGCCTCTGGTAGCCATGTTGAATATCCAAAAAACATAATGTTTGTACAGAACCATCCAATTAATATCCTCCAAGTTTGGTTCCATTTAGACTGGTGGTATCAGAGAAGAAGATGAAAATGTGAAATGTGGGCAGACGAACGGACGACACATGCAAACTGAATGCAAAGCTCAATTGGCCTTTCAGGCAGGTGAGCTAAAGAATGACCACTGAATTCATGTAAATGCTCAAGCTAGGATATAATTTTTGCTGGCCATGTAAGAGAAATCTTTGGGCTTGCAGTAAGTATCTTCCCGTCTATCGTTGTCATATGGTGAACATTGATGAGGGAAAATCTGGTTAACTGTCAATCTGTTGTCTAGTTCTACAGATATTGTAAATTTATAATTTTTGAGACTCCATTTTTGTATTTGTTCTGATGGAAATTATGGTGATTCTAAATTTCATACTGGGCTAGATGTCATACAATGTATTTTTCAGTACTTACTTGCGGGAACCATCGGTCCAGGGTCACCATGGAACCACATAGTTCTGCCATTATGGTCAGCCATGTTTTTCATCCCATCCTTATAGTAGCACTGTAACCATTCAGTAAATTTAGAATAATCCGGATCTCTGTTCTCTGGGTCATATCCTGTA